>CM069149.1:33121847-33721847 GCA_035221665.1 Okamejei kenojei
TTGTATTTTATATTTGGAAGGTATGCAAGAAGGTAACAACTTTCAAACTGGAATGGCATAGACACCAGCAAAGGAAAGAGTTAACCTTGCAAAGCCATCCTCTGGAGACTAGTCTTTAACTGAGTGCTGTCTTGCTGAATAGTCAAGGGACAGCCTAATTCTTAAGGTCATATTAACGAAGAACCTATTTTACAGCAGAAGTAATTATGTGCCCTTCCTCTTGGCTTCTAGTAATACAGCGTATCGTCTGCTCTGCCAGCTCCCAGCTTATGCTGGAAGTGCACATTAGGAAAGGTCACCCTTCGAGTCTGCAACCAATTGCCACAATTGATCTTTTTGCTTAAAGTGCCATCCATTGGAGTCATTGTAGATGCCACAGCCAAAGCAATTCATTTATCCAGTGACACGGCAAAGGCAGTGGATCTTATGTAGCACTGACTAAGATACTGAAGGGCTGGTCATGCCCATTTGACTTGGTAAGGCTATTATACTGACATCTATTCAGAAACGTAAGTGTTGGAAAACTTCCTAGTTTTCTTATCTGTAAAAAGTTGAACGTATCATACTGAAAGATACACCATTAATTTCCTTCCTATTATCCATAACATGACTAAGGGAGATATTGAAATGTGTTAGTATTCAGAGGGTCCTCTGTGTCCTTGCATACGAACCACTGGATGTTAACATGGCGGTAGCAATTAGGAAAGATATGTTATGTTAGATTTTGATATAAGAGGATTTAAGTACAAGAAGTCTGCAACCGAATTACAGAGCACTTTAAAATTATTTAATTATTTAATTCTTTACACTTTCAATTCTTCATCCCACATCCACATTGACCTCTTTCTCCCACTGTTAAAGTGAGGCTCGATGCAAGCTTGAGGAACAACACCTCATCTTCCGTCTGGGCACATAACGGCCTTCCAATTCCACCACTTCAGATATTTGATTTTGCCATTGTATCAGTTGTCAATCTGCAATATTGACTCAACTTCTTTTTTTTTTACCTAATCTTTCTTCTTTTCTCTTTTCTCTTTAGTTTCCTTCTTGGAGTGGAGGACATTGTCCGGCCTGACTCAATGTTCTGCATTTTGCAACTCATACGTTCCTTCGCATGTGTTATTTGCCCAAGTCTTCTCTCTCTAACTGCTCCCACACACATTGACCAAATAGCCTTGTTTTACTCCAGCAGAGACATTCCTCCCTCTCTTACCCACCCTGCAGCTTAATGAGCTTGTGTAGGAAGGAACTGCAGATGCTGGTTTACATCTAAGATAGACACAAAATGTTGGACTAACTGGAGTTTCAAAAGAACAAGCTTGTTTTGTTTCCTTCCCAGTTCTGACAATCTGAACTGGGATCTGAAAAATTAATTCTGTTTCTCTTTTCAAGAATGGTGCAGCGGCAGAGCTACTGCCTCACAGCACCAGAGACCCAGGTTCGATCCTGTGTGGTCTGTACAGAGTTTGCACGTTCTCCCCGTGACCTGCGTGGGTTTTCTCCGAGATCTTCCGTTTCCTCCCACACTCCAAAGATGTACAAAAAGGTTTGTAGGTTAATTGGCTCGGTGTAAATGTAAAATTGTCCCTAGTGTGTGTAGGGTAGTGTTAATGTGTGGGGATCGCTGGCCGGTGTGGACTCAGTGGGCCAAAGGACCTGTTTCTACGCTGTAAGTCTAAACTAAACTAAAAAAAAGTAACAGGCACATGGGGAAACTGAAACCACTCTGAGTCAAGTTGTGTCCCTATTTCCATTGAATCTGAGTGCTGGAACCTCCCAGACATAAGTAATGTAGGAGTATCCTTCCCCAAAATGGATATCAACACCATTCTTACAAAGACAATTATTGATCCAGTATTGTCCATCAGAAAATGGCAATGTCCTATGAATGAATAATAAACAACAGAGACAAATGTTCAAATGTGTATTAATTGGTTGTAAAGCACTTTGGGGTCAAGTGAAATGAATTTTTAAAATGTAAATGAGTCTTTGTTCATTAACCTCAGGAAGAACACAACCTAATGAACAAGAGTGACACTTGTCCATTTGCCTTAACCTACTGTAGGTGAGTTTGATATTAGTACTGGTTTGTTATTGTCATGTGTACTGAGATACGGTGAAACATTTAGTTTTGTATGTTATCCAGGCAGATCCTACCACAGACGAGCACATCATGTAATGCAAAAAATAAATTAAATAGAGGGCAGATTATAGTTTTACAGTTACTGAAATGCTGTCATGAAAAAAGTGCAAGGGCCTCCACGAGATAGATTGGGATGAAGATTAAGAATTCATCCTTAGCATATGAAAGGACCATTCAAGAGAATGGATGAAGCTGTTATTAAATCTGGTGGTACATGCTTTGGTATTTTCTGCTTGATGAGAGGAGGGAGAAGAGGGAATAGCTGGGGTGTGAGTGGTCCGTGATTATGCTAGGTACTTTCCTGAGACAGCATGGAATAGCATAGATGGAAGCTATGGGGGAAGGATGGTTTGCCTGAAAGACTGGGCGGTGCACACAACTCTCTGCAATTTCTTATGCTCTTGTGTGTAACAGTTGCCATTCCAAGATGTGATGCATCCATAATAGTATGTTGTCCATACATATCTATAGAAGTTGGAAAGAGAAATTGGAGACATGCCAAATTTCCTTTGTATTCTGAGGATGTCTTCTGATTCAATATGATCAGTTAGCAAACTATGGTCTGTTATGGTATGTTACTTTATTTGTCACACGTACCAAGGTACAGTGAAATTTATTTTTGTATGCAGTCACGGTACAAATATCACAATACATAACCACTTCGAAACATATTAGATAAGCATCTCAGATACAGTACTAGTGTGTAGCAGTAGTACACTGAGACAGTAAACAGAGTCGCTAGTTTGGTGCCATTTCAAGTCCTAGTTGTTGTAAGTGCAGTGATCTTGATCTGACCGTGAAGGTCTATTGTCCTGGCGGCGTAGCCATGGTGTCCTTCACCTTTTCAAAATGTAAAATTTTTTAATACGGGTGTTACAAGAAGATTACTAACATTTTAAAAATATATATTTTTTATTAAGTAAGGTGGTCAGGCCGTTAAACAGCTTAAGCAGTTTATAGGATGACGAACTACCATAGACACCAACAGCAAGGAACGATATGCATACCGGCACCTGTTTATCTATGACAGAAACCACTGCCTCCATCTATTATTGCTTGAAATCTAAATTGTCAGAATTACTAACAATGTTCTCTTAAATCTTCCTTTCATGTTTGGTGATCTTCCAATTGACTTCCCAATCCAACCAGCGAGGACTAGAACGAGGACCACCACAGCCCATTAGATCTGCGGACTACCAGCCGTCTGAAGTATTTGACTCCATGCCCCGATGTGAAAGTCCCCCCTCCTTACCCCCTGCGATCTGGAGCACCCGGCCTCAAGACCAGACCACTGGACTGGCCCAACTCCAGGAGCGGCAGCTGTGTGGACCGACACAACTTTACAACCAACAAGACTTGACTGCTGACGTTGGAACCATGGACTGTGATCGCAGCAGGAACCAGCAATTTACTGCTCTTTCCAAGGCCCAACCAGGAGAAGCACAAAGATCTGCGGGAGCGGACAACTTCGCCACCTGACCCCAAGGTCCAACTAGAAAGTGGTCCCGACTTTATGGAGTTCGCTACACCACAACCCCACATTAAGGCCCAACCAGACCATAGGTCTGACCCTCAGGAGTACGAAAACCTTTATCTAAGAGGAATAGATCGGGTAGATGCACAGAATCTCTTACCCAGAGTAGGGGAATTGAGGACCAGAGGACATTGGTTCAAGTTGAAGAGGATAAGATTGAATAGGAATCTGAGGGGTAATGTGGTGACTGTATGGAATAAGCTGCAAGAGGAGATAGTTGAAGCTGGGACTATCCCAACATTTAGGAAACAGACAGGTACATAGATGATTCTATGTGTATCCATGACCCCACCAGATAGAGTCATAGTCACACAGTGTGGAATCAGGCTCTTCGGCCTAACGCCCACACTGCCAAACATCGTCCCACCTGCCCGCGTTTGCTGCATATCCCTCCAAACCTGTCCTATCCGTGTACCTGCCTAACTAACTGTTTCTTGGGATAGTCCCTGCCTCAATTACCTCCTCTGGCAGCTCGTTCCTTACACCCACCACCCATTTGTATGAAAAAATTACCGTTCAGATTCGTATTAAATCTTTTCCCCTTCACCTTAAACCTATGTCCTCGATTCCCCTACTCTGGACGAGAGACTCTGTGCATTTAATATGCCCACCTATCTTCTGGGACAGCAGACTGTCTCCAAGACCTTATAAGGATCAGCCATTTACCCAAGAAATATGGAAGCCTCACTGGTCTCCAGGTGGGACTGAAGCAACTAGACTTCAAGCCCCTCACCCCTGCATACTTTGGCAAATGCCCAAGCAATAGGAAACTAATTGGATCAACTCAAATTTAGAATCGCCTGCCTAAGGGAACTGAGAGTCTGCTGTGTGCTCTGTTTTACAGGGTTACGGGGAGGAGGCAGGAGAATGGGTAGGAAATGTTGATCAGCCATTATCGGATGGCGGAGAAGGCTCGATGGGACGAATTGCCTAATTCTGCTCAAAGTCTTCTGACCTCAAGGCTGAAATCTGCTTCTCCTGACTGTGTCAAACAACCAGCTTTCTCCTCCTATATCACCAACAAATTATAAGCTACCAAACCAGCATCTCCTCAGTGCGCCGGCCCTTGCATGTGAAGCTATTGTCCTTCCTTGTGGGAGCAGCCAGCTAGTTCTATTTTTGTTGCATTGTAACTCTGCATGATTAAAGTCTAAAACTGCATTGAAATTCGCCTGCAAGAATAATTTTGCAGCTGTTATATCAGCAGCTAAAGTCAACCCCAAGCATCCTCATAAAGTAGGAGGCAATCTGTTCTAACATTGATATAGTTAGTGTGCTACAAAAGTGTTTAATTGATTTTAGGGGTCGTCTAGAGGTTGTGGAGGATAATATAGAATTGGGAAGACAGTTTGTTTTCTAGTTATTATAATTCAGTAACAATTTGTTTCCCACTTCAACCAGGGTGACTGAGATAACTCACTCCCCTTACAAACATCCCCCTCTGTGGACTACTTCTAACCCGTATGTTTATAGATGTTTTTGAAAGTCTGAGTTGTTAGTGTTGCACCACCTGAATTGATTGGATCACTTCCAAATCGTAATTAGACACTGCTCGGCTGTTAGATAGAGCATTAAGCTGAGATGGTTTACACCAGTCACACATAAAGTCAACCGTTCTAGACTGGCTAACGGTGACAGTCTTACTAATAAAGTGGCTCATGGAAAGAGATTTATCTTTTGTTTCAAGTGAGAGCATTTTAGAAAGTTATTTTTTTTTAAAAAATCTGATAAAGAGCCTTTTGGAGTTAGCTGAAGAGGCTGGAGGCATCTGATTAAGCCTTGTTAATGGCTGTTCAACAGCTGCATCTGCAAGTCCGTTTCGATTGTTAGGCCTGTTAAAACCTGGGTTGTGAGGCATTTCCCCAGCGCCATGAAATGAGAATCGATGTGACAAGCACCACGTCTGTGGCTGCTGTAACAAAAGAAAGTACCGCTCCAATCCTTCAAGCCAAAATAAGCTAACCCAAATAACGCCTCTCCCACCCCAAGCACTAGTAACCTTACCAATAAAATCACAATGGCACTGTATCATCAAAGACATCCTTGGGTCTATCACTAACCAGTCTGAAGAAGGGTCTCGACCCGAAACATCACCCATTCCTCTCCAGAGGTGCTGCCTGACCCGCTGAGTTACACCACCTTTTTGTATCTACCTTCGGTTTAAACCAGCATCTGCAGTTCCTTCCTATGCATCCTTGTGCAAGATTGCTGCCACTTGGTGGGTGTGTTGCTCAAGGAAGACAATGGGTGCCATCGCTGCTTTGTAACAAATACAGTGCATTGGCTAATGGCACAATGAATGAATGTAAAGAAAGCTGTGCACTGACTACAGCACTCAGTTTCCTGATACATTTTTATGAATTATATTCATTTTTGAAATAAAAAAAGAAGAAGGTTCGGGAGTTTGAGAAATGTAAATAGATTAGATCCTTATGTCCTATTCCATACCGCCTCTATATGTCAACCTGACACCCACATCCCTCCACGTATCATCCCCTCACGTCCCACACCTCCATGTATCACCCATATCCCACAACCTTCCATGTACCTCATAAAGGCCTCCAAAACTAGGGACTGAATCAGGGATAGGATTGGAGCTACAGACTGCAGCCATGGGAGCAAATCAAATATCCACTCATACCCCACACTCCTTCATATATCACCCTCATATCCCAGAGCCCATATATCACTCTCATATCCCATATCTCTCCCTGTATCACCCCTCATACCCCACACCCCTCCCTGGATCACCCCACATAATTCACCCCCCCCCCCCATTGTATCACTCCTCATATCTCACACCCATTCATGTATCTCCCCTGTTCTGAGCAACTTTAATAGATTAATTTCTGTTGCTTTATGTTCTATTCAATATGTATTTGCTTTTTTCGTGGAGTGTTGGTGAGAGGGGAGAGGATCAGTGTTGGGGCACAATCTCAGGTTACTACCATTTTTTAATCAAAGTCATTGCTTATTCTAAATTTTCAGGTACATTGAACCCATACCCCCTCCATGTATCCCACTGTTGGGTATGTGGAACGAGCTGCCAAATGCAGTAGCTGAGAGGTACCATAACAACATGTAAAAGACCTTTGGACAGATGCACAGGTGGGAAAGGTCTAGAGGGATATGGGCGTAACTTAATGGGCATCTTTGCCGGCATGGACAGGTTGGGCCGAAGGGCCAATTTCCATGCTAAATTACTCTGTGATTCTGGCTCTAAGACTATGATAATTAAGCACCTTCAGCACTGGGCCACTAACTGCATGAACACATCAGACGAACACTTTACCAAACAAATTCTCTGTTCTCAGTTCAGTCCTGACCAAAGGAGTTACCGAGGTCAAAAACAGCACTATAAGGATAACTTCTAAGTTGCTCAGAATAAAAAGAATAGAAAAGCTGGGAAGTTCCGCAGTGAAGAAACTACTCTTGTAGGAATGTCTATGAGGAATCCACCCCTCCCGGCTTTGAAGAACTTCACTTCAGGCAGCGAGGTAACAGCAGAAAGTGAGGGAGAAAGAAACAACAGTGGCATCAGTTTTGTGGGCAAATGTCATAGAGTCATTGATACAGTGTGAAACAGGCTCCAACATGTCCCAGCTACACTAGTCCCACCTGCCTGTGTTTGGTCCAAACCTGTCTTATCCATGTACCTGTCTTAAATGTTGCTTCTTAAATGTTGGGATGGTCCCTGCCTCATCAACCTCCTCTGGCAGCTTGTTCCATACACCCACCACCCTTTGTCTATGAAACCACAATCGCAAGTGCCTCAGAAATCACAATTTTGGCCCAGACCCCCGTGATTATGCGGAGGACAGTGAGCGTACTCAGCCCTGCCTAGCAACTGCAGTCCCAGTGATGCAAACTCCTCATCTGAAGGAACAAAGTCAAACATTTCAAACATTGGAGCTGACAGCTTACTGAGCATCGGAAAAGTCTGCAAAAATTACAGAGCAGGCACTTGGAACATTCACTCGCTGTTTTCGTGTCCTCCCAGTGTGGTGATGCAACTCATTCCTTTTATATATTTACTAAACAACCTTGTCCTCCACCATCAAATTCCACATTTACTTATACACGGCTGAAATTTTCCATTCCCTTTTGTGACAGTACAATATTTATCTCCCGAGCTACGAATCAGGTCATTATTTGCTGTATGCACTGTTAGGTTTCTGGCAAGCAGCCCGAATATCTTTCAGCAGTATCCTCAGATGAGCTCCTTTCTCAAGTCTTTGTGCACATGTGTGCGTGCGCGTGTGCACACGCGCGTGTGTGTGTGTGTGTGCGAACATGCGCATGAGTGCGCATGCATGCCTGTGTGTGTGCGTGTGTGTTTGCGTGCATGTGCGTGTGCATGCGTGTGTGTGTGTGTGCGTGTGTGTGCACGGGTCTGTGAGCGCGCGTGTGTGCATGCGCGTGTGTGCGAGCGTGCGTGTGTGTGCGAGTGTGCATGTTTGCAAGTGCACATGTGTGCGCGTGCATACGTGTGTGTGCATGTGCGTGTGCGTGTGTGTGCGCGTGTGCATGCGTGTGTGTATGCATGCTGGTGTGTATGCATGTGTGTGCGTGCGTGCGTGTGTATGCATGCATGCGCTGCTTACGCTTGCATGCGCGTGCGTGTGTGCATGTATGTGTGCGTGTGCATGTGTATGTATGTGTACGCTTTCAGTCTAGCTCGCCCCAGGGACCTGTCTGAATTGCAAAGGAAACAATAAGAACTGTAGATAGACACAAAAAGCTGGAGTAACTCAACAGGACAGGCAGCATCTCTGAAGAGAAAGAATGGGTGACGTTTTGGGTCGAGACCCTTCTTCAGACCCAAAACGTCACCCATTCCTCCTGTCCAGAGATGCTGCCTGTTCCGCTGAGTTTCTCCAGCTTTTAGTGTCTATCTTCGGTGTTAACCAGCATCTGCAGTTCCTTCTTACACAAAAAGAACTGTAGTTGAGCTGATTAACTCCCTTAGAAGACTAGTTTGCTTTGCAACTAGCTTGGGGACAGCAACCAATAGAGTGTTGCAGTGTTTTAAGCAGATCACAAAGAATAGGAGCAGTAATTCCTTGGTGGATTGTGAGAATCTTCGGCGTGCCATTACCCACAGTGCGTTGTTTTACACATGTTTAAATAACTCTCTGGTTTGCCTTGGGGAATAGCATGAAGAATGTGTGGATGTCTCTCACTAAAGGTGTTGAATGTTTGTTCTGATGCTTTGGGATAATTCTGTTACTTTGCCTGCTTAAAGGAGAAAATGTGCTTGTTTTAATTCAGAGTCTTTTCGTTCTTCGTCATTGTTTTAAAGGTGACAAAAACTCAGCAGTTTGTTTGCTGTAATAAAAGCAGAAACGGCTGGAAGCACTCAGCAGGCCAGGCAATGGTGGAGCGGCGGTAGAGTTGCTGCCTTACAGCGCTAGAAACCCTGGATCGATCGTGACTACGGGTGCTGTCTGTATGGAGTTTGTACGTTCTTCCCGGGTGCCCCGGTTTCCTCCCACACTCCAAAGACGTACATGTTTGTAGGTTGATTGGCTTTGGTAAACTTTGCAAAATGTAAATAGACATAAAAAGCAGGAATAATTCAGTGGGTCAGATAACATCTCTGGAGAAAGGGAATAGGTGATGTTTCAGGCCGAAACCCTTCTTCAGACTGAGAGTCAGGGGAAAGGGAAACAAGAGGTATGGACAATGATATGGAGAAATATAGAACAAATTAATGAAAGGTATGCAAAAAGGTAATGATGACAAAGGAAACAGGCCATTGTTAGCTGAGGGCTTGGTAAATTGTCCCTCGTGGGTAGGATAGTGCTAAAGTACGGGGTGATCACTGGTCCGCATGAGCTCGGTGGGCCGAAGGACCTGTTTCCACGCTGTACCTCTAAACTAATCTAAACTACACATCTTAGATTTTTTTTAGTTTAGTGATACAGCACGGCAACAAGTCCTTCGGCCCACCAGGTCCGCACCGACCAGCGATTCCCGCACATTAACATTATCCTGCTCCCACTAGGGACAATTTTTACATTTACCAAGCCAATTGACCTACAAACCTGTGCATCTTTGGAGTGTGGAAGGAAAATGAAAATCTCGGAGAAATCCCATGCAGGTGTCGGGGAGAACATACAAACTCCGTACATATAGCACCCGAATCTCCGGCGCTGCATTCGCTGTAAGGCAGCAACTCTACTGCTGCGCCACTGTGACTGTGAGGAGAGAAAGTGAGAAATCAGGTCAGAGAGTGGAGTCCTTGCCTGCCGGTCAGCTGTGCTTGTTGATCAGGTTTCCACTGGCGAGTGGCTCTTTTAGTCTCTGGCATTGTAACTGCAGAAAGCTGCAGGAGCCATCGCTTCCTCTAAACATTATCAAACCGTTTATGAAAGGTGATAACGTATTAAGGAAAGGATTGACCATTTATTTGTTGCTGGGTTTATTTATGTCCACAATGTAGAAACAAAGAACTGCAGATGCCGGTTTCAATAAAAGGACACAAAGTGCTGGAGTAATTCAGCAGGTCAGGCAGCGTCTCTGGAGAAAATGGATGGGTGACTCCCTAGATCTGGATACTTCTTCGTCTGTCTGAAGAAGTGTCCCGACCCGAAACGTCACCTATCCATGTCCACTGGAGATGCTGCCTGACCTGCTGAGTTACCTCAGTGCTTTGTGTCCTTTTATTTATTTCCAATTGTGAGTGCCCAGGACAAAGGATGCTTGGGGTTCCATCCACCAACTCAAACATTTAATGCCTTCCCTACCATTGGACTCCAGTCAATGCCATCTGTAAGGTATACCATAGAAACTTGGCCAAGATTTATTGATAACACCTCCCCAAACCTGGCCTTCCCCACAGTGAACAAAGGCAACAGGTGCTGGAGAAGACCATCACGTATAGTTTCCTCTCCAAGTCACACATCTAGAATTGGAAATCCATTTCTGAACCATGGGAGTAACTTCCGCACACAGACGTGAGATGAGGGCAGTCTAAAGGGCCAGTCCCACTTCCCCGAGTTACTCACAAATTCTCCCGAGATTTCCCCTTGTTTCAAACTCCGAGAATGTCCGTAGCGAGTCCGTAGGAGGCCATAGATATATCATAGTGGCTCGTTATGCCAGCCATATGTTCTCGGGGCATCAGCTAAGTCGGGACGTTTTTTCCAGCCTGACAAAAACATCCATGAGTAGAAAGATAGTTGGGAGGAGGAGTTCGTAGATCACAAAAATCTTGATTTTTTTTTAAGGTCAACTCGGCAGAGGACTCGGGAACGTGGGACAGGCCCTTTAAGTATTTTTGGATAGTGAATGGAACGTGCTGTGAGAGGTAGTGATGGAACCAGATGCAACAGTGGCGTTTACAAGGTTGTTAGATAGGCAACTGAAGGCTTTGTGTCTCAATGCGAGGAGCATTTGTAATAAGGTGGATGAGTTGAATGTGCAGATAGCTATTAATAATTATGATATAGTTGGGATCACGGAGACATGGCTCCAGGGTGACCAAGGCTGGGAGCTGAACATCCAGGGATATTCAATATTCAGGAGGGATAGACAGAGAGGAAAAGGAGGTGGGGTAGCGTTGCTGGTTAGAGAGGAGATTAACACAATAGAAAGGAAGGACATTAGCTTGGAGGATGTGGAATCGATATGGGTGGAGCTGTGAAACACTAAGGGGCAGAAAACGCTAGTGGGTGTTGTGTACAGGCCACCTAACAGTAGTAGTGGAGTTGGGGATGGCATCAAACAGGAAATTAGAAATGAGTGCAACGAAGGTAAAACCGTTATAATGGGTGACTTCAATCTACATATAGATTGGGTGAATCAAATTGGCAGGGGTGCTGAGGAAGAGGATTTCTTGGAATGTATGCGGGATAGTTTTCTAAACCAACATGTGGAGGAACAAACAAGAGAGCAGGCTATTCTAGACTGGGTATTGTGTAATGAGGAAGGGTTAGTTAGCAACCTTGTTGTATGTGGCCCCTTGGGCAAGAGTGTCCATAATATGGTTGAGTTCTTCAATAGGATGGAGAGTGACATTGTTAATTCAGAAACACTGGTCCTGAACTTAAAGAAAGGTAACTTTGAGGGTATGAGACGTGAATTGGCCAAGATAGACTGGCAATTGATTCTTGAAGGGTTGACGATGGATATGCAGTGGAAGGCATTTAAAGACTGCATGGATGAACTACAACAATTGTTTATCCCAGTATGGCAAAAGAATAAATCAGGGATGGTATCGCATCCGTGGATAACAAGGGAAATCAGGGATAGTATCAAAGCAAAAGATGAAACATACAAATTAGTCAGAAAAAGCAGTCTACCAGAGGACTGGGAGAAATTCAGAGACCAACAGAGGAGGACAAAGGGCTTAATTAGGATAGGAAAATGGATTATGAAAGAAAACTGGCAGGAAACATAAAAACTGACTGCAAAAGTTTTTATCGATATGTGAAGCGAAAAAAATTAGTTAAAACAAATGTAGGTCCCTTGCAGTCAGAAACAGGTGAATTGATCATGGGGAACAAGGACATGGCAGACCAATTGAATAACTGCTTTGGTTCTGTCTTCACTAAGGAAGACATAAATAATTTGCCGGAAATAGCAGGGGATCGCGGGTCAAATGAAATGGAGGAACTGAGTGAAATCCAGGTTAGCCGGAAAGTGGTGTTAGGTAAATTGAATGGATTAAAGGCCGATAAATCCCCAGGGCCAGATAAGCTGCATCCCAGGGTACTTAAGGAAGTAGCCCCAGAAATAGCGGATGCCTTAGTGATAATTTTTCAAAACTCTTTAAATTCTGGAGTAGTTCCTGAGGATTGGAGGGTAGCTAATGTAACCCCACTTTTTAAAAAGGGAGGGAGAGAGAAAACGGGGTATTACAGACCAGTTAGTCTAACATCGGTAGTGGGGAAACTGCTAGAGTCAGTTATTAAAGATGGGATAGCAGCGCATTTGGAAAGTGGTGAAATCATTGGACAAAGTCAGCATGGATTTACAAAAGGTAAATCATGTCTGACGAATCTTGTTGAATTTTTTGAGGATGTAACTAGTAGAGTGGATAAGGGAGAAACAGTGGATATGTGTTATATCTGGACTTTCAGAAGGCTTTTTTTACTATATTAATATATTAATGATCTGGATGAGGGAATAAAATGCAACATCTCGAAGTTTGCGGATGACACGAAGCTGGGGGGCAGTGTTAGCTGTGAGGAGGATGCTAGGAGGCTGCAAGATGACTTGGATAGACTGAGTGAGTGGGCAAATGCATGGCAGATGCAGTATAATGTGGATAAATGTGAGGTTATACATTTTGGTGGAAAAAACAGGAAAGTAGAATATTATTTGAATGGTGACCGATTAGGAAAAGGGGAGATGCAACGAGACCTGGGTGTCATGGTACACAAGTCATTGAAAGTGGGCATGCAGGTGCAGCAGGCTGTGAAGAAAGCGAATGGTATGTTGGCATTCATAGCAAAAGGATTTGAGTACAAGAGCAGGGAGGTTCTACTGCAGTTGTACAGGGTCTTGGTGATAACCATATAACCATATAACCATATAACAATTACAGCACGGAGACAGGCCCTCTCGGCCCTTCCAGTCCGTGCCGACCATTTGTTTTCCCCTAGTCCCATCTACCTGCACTCAGACCATACCCCTCCATTCCCTTCACGTCCATATACCTATCCACTTTACTTTTAAATGTTAAAATCGATCCTGCCTCCACCACCTCTGCCGGAAGCTCATTCCACACAGCCACCACCCTCTGAGTAAAGAAGTTCCCCCTCACGTTACCCCTAAACTTCTGTCCCTTAATTCTCATGTCATGCCCTCTTGTTTGAATCTTCCCTACCCTCAGTGGGAAAGCTTATCCACGTCAACTCTGTCTATCCCTTTCATCATTTTAAAGACCTCAATCAAGTCCCCCCTTAACCTTCTGCGCTCCAAAGAATAAAGACCTAACTTGTTCAACCTTTCTCTGTAACATAGTTGCTGGAACCCTGGCAACATTCTAGTAAATCTCCTCTGTACTCTCTCTATTTTGTTGACATCCTTCCTATAACTAGGTGACCAAAATTGTACACCATACTCCAGAATTGGTCTTACCAATGCCTTGTACAATTTTAACATTACTTCCCTACTCCTATATTCAATGCTCTGATTTATAAAGGCCAGCATACCAAAGGCTTTCTTTACCACCCTATCTACATGCGATTCCACCTTCAGGGAACTATGCACAGTTATTCCTAGATCCCTCTGTTCCACAGCATTCCTCAATTCCCTACCATTTACCATGTACGTCCTATTTTGATTTGTCCTGCCAAGATGTAGCACTTCACACTTATCAGCATTAAACTCCATCTGCCATCTTTCAGCCCACTTTTCCAAATGGCCCAAATCTCTCTGTAGACTTTGAGAATCTACTTCATTATCCACACCTGGAGTATTGCCTACAGTTTTGGTCTCCTAATCTGAGGAAAGACATTCTTGCCATCGAGGGGGTACAGAGAAGGTTCACCAGACTGATTCCTGGGATGGCCGGACTTCCATATGAAGAAAATCTGGAGAGTCTCGGCTTGTACTCACTGGAATTTAGAAGATTGAGGGGGAATCTCATAGAAACTTACAAAATTCTTAAAGGGTTGGACAGGCTAGATGCCGGAAGATTCTACCGGATGTTGGGGAAGTCCAGGACAAGGGGTCACAGTTTAAGGTTAAAGGGGAAGTCTTTTAGGGCCGAGATGAGAAAGTCGTTTTTCACACAGAGAGTGGTGAATCTGTGGAATTCTCTGCCACAGAAGGTAGTTGAGGCTAGTTCGTTGTCCATATTTAAGAGGGAGTTGGATGTGCCCCTTGGGCTGAAGGGATCAGGGGGTATGGAGAGAAGGCAGGTACAGGATATTGAGTGGATGATCAGCCATGATCATATTGAATGGCGGTGCAGGTTCGAAGGGCCGAATGGCCTGCTCCTGCACCTAATTTCTATGTTTCTATGTTTCTATATGTAGGGAATGGATGGATAAGTAGCAAGAGCTGGCAGAGGAGATTAGTTTAAGTAGTCATCATGTTCAGTACTGACGTTGGCCTGTTCCTGTGCTGTATTGTTCCATGGTCATTCTCTGTCTCGCTTGTGAGTTTAACTCACCATTGAAATTAGCTCCCAATATGCTAAAGCTTTGATATTGAAATTACAATACAGGTCCACCAGCGATGTTCTGGCACCCTTGGTCCCAGAGCCTTTCTGGATGATCCGTTTTGCCGGGCCAACAGAGGTCACGGCCTGTGTGAGAAGTTGAATGATGCCGTAACGCTTTGCCTCAGCCACCGAGGGGCCGAGATACTGGCCCAAACAGTCGTCCTCGGAAGTCGGCTACAGCAATGGGCCTGCTGTCTCCAGCCAGACCGGAGATCCAAAGCCCTGGCTGCAGGGGGCAAATTTGGCCCGTCGATCGGCCACGGAAATCTCGATGAGTTTGTGATTGGCCGCCTCACCCGGTCTAGGCAGCACATTTTCATGGGGACTTCTGAGGGGTGGGGCTGGGGGGAGGGAATTTCAAGTGCAGTCTTGTAATTTGGTCTGGATTAAAGGTGGTGCCAAAACATCAGGTGCCAGAAAATCGGTGGTGGACCTATATTGTATCACGATCATTCTGGGTTCAGACAACCTTTGCAGCCTCCTCCGGCATTATAACCACACATCTTCTTCGCAATTTGAACTTTTCATGCAGCATCACTTCCTTCATTCCACCACGGTCCCAAATTCCGGAACATTTTCTCTGAACAATTTTATCTCCATATTTCTTTGAGAATCAGATGAAAATGTATCACATTTGTCAAATCCAAAAGCAAACGACCGCCATTGTAAGAAATCTGAACTAAACGTTGGGAATGGTCTGCAGGTTGGGCAGCATCTGTGGAGAGAGATACAAGGTTAACACGGTTGATGCCCATTCATGTGAACGGGATATTCACTCACCTAAACTTCTACTTGATGCAGGGTCTAAACCCAAAACACTGACATCCTTTGCCTCCACAGATGCTGCCTGACCATTACCTCCAGCAGTTGGTACTTTGCTCCAAATTCCAGCATCTACAGTCTCTTGTGTTTCCAAAGATCGTACTCTTCAAATCTAACGTTTGATCGCCTAACCTTGTGCCTCCTTCTTTAGCTCAATTTAATTTTGTTTGGTAATGTTCTTTACAAACTTTTGCAATGTTAAAGTCCTCTTCTCTTCGAGTTCCTGTGTTCTAGGTGACAAGGCTGTTCAAACACCCCCTGCTGATGCTTTCATTCCTTTTCTATTCAACGCTTTTCAGGATGTTTTTTCTTCACAATCGATCCTGAAAAATGTGAAACCATTCCTTCTGTCATAAATGAACTGTTTTTTTCTTGTGCATTGCCCTTAGCTGTGGGATACAGTTCAATCAATGGGCATTGACTGTTGCCGTAACAACTAACTGTTCAGCAGGGCAACTGGATCATAATTTCCATTAAAATGTTTGTGCCAGACGTTGTGATTCTTCTGTTAGTGCCATCCTGTACTTTTTCAATTAATTAGTTTGATGAATAGCACGACATCGTTCATCTTAACTTGTTGTCGCTTTCCGCACTCAACATGTTCTGAAGTTTCAGGTAACTCACAGTTTTAGGTAACCCACTTTCTCGTTGTGTATCAGAAATGGCTAGTTTGGCTCTGAGTGTATCCAGCTGTAACATGACCACAGTTTGACTGATGCGTGGTGCATTTCCAGCATTCTCCTTCTTGCGTCAGGTTAAGCAACAACTCTGATCTGCATTTCACAGCTTTTACATGTCCACTTGTTTTCCCCCTCCTTCTGACTTCCTTCATTAATCTAACCAGGCAGCTCAGCAAAATCAAAATCACCCGAGCCATCCAGGAAACAACATCAACGTCAATAATTGTGGGAGTGCCGCGCGTGCAGCGGGAGTATCACGGGGAGCGTCGCGGCCTGTAGTCCGTGGACCCGCCTGGTAGGACCAGCTCGCCTGCCGAAGACCAGGGACGTGCCCGCCACAGCGGTGGACCCACGTCGCCGTGCAGAGCAGAACCTGCCCGGAAGGCCCAACCCGCCCGCTCGCCCGCACGCTGCACACCGGGGACTCTCCCGGCTGCGGGAGGCAGTGCAGTGCCTCGACGGAGGAGTGGGACGCTGGAGGCTCCGCAACAATCTGGGGCTCGGTTGGACTGGGTGCTGCTCGGGGCCGAGCCCGTGGACTGCACGCAGCCTGCAGAGGCAGAGGACATCACAGCTAGGCTTGGCCAGGCCGACCCTGCAACGCCACCAGGGCAACAGACCTTTACGGTCAGATCAAGATCCCTGCACTTACAACATCTGGGACTTGAAAATGGTGCCAAACTGGAGACTGTCTCCTGTCTCAGCGTACTACTGGTACACGCTAGTACTGTATCTGAGATGCCTAACTAAGATGTATATAAGTGCTTATGTATAGTGATACTTGTACTGAACTGTATACAAAAATGAATTTCACGGTACCTCGGAACATGTGCCATACCATAATCCTCTTTGTCTTATTAACCACTTCCTCAACTTAAAAGTAACACATGTCCTCTCTTTCCCAATTCCCATGTGAATAGTCTTTTGAGAGTGGACACCCGGCGTAACTGGTGATAGAAATAGACCACCTCCCACCCACTGCCAGTGAATACCAGCCCCGTTTTTGGCAGAGTCCGCAACTCCCTCATCAGCCTCGTCATTCTCCTCGGAACCCACCAAACATTGGTGGAAGCAAGTCACCATCAATCCTGCAGGATGGCCGAAGCAGAAGAAATGCTGTACAGTTCAGTTTGGTTTATTGCCACATGGTACAGTGAAAAGCTTTTGTTGTATACAGTACACAGATCATTGGCGGTATATCAACTCTTGTGTTCCTTGAGAGAGAGCTGTGCACAAAGCTGGCCACGCAGGGATTGTTCTTGCATGCCCCGTTACCTCATGGGGTCAACTCATTGTCAATAACATTGCAGGACATCCTCGATAAAGATGCTGCAAGTTGCTCAGCAATTTTTTTGTACAATCAAAATGGTATTCTGATTGCATGCCCTATAGAGGAGAACTCTTTAAGATGTGTGCACATAACATCAAAATAATGTCAAGCTTTAAAAAAGTTAGCAAGCTGTGGCGTCAGGGCTGACACCAGGTTTGGCAATGACCACAATGGAAATCGCAGAAGGGTGAACTCGTGTGATATATTTTATTTACAGTGGCAAGAAGGTCCAGGACCGCATGGGGGCACTGTCCCACGCCATCAGGAGCTGGCGATCATGGGACTCTCCCGGCAGCTCAATCCTGGTCTCCTGGAAGGAGGAAGCATGGCGATCTCAGGCTTCTCCCTGCAGTTCACCCTTGCCTCAAGAGGAGTTGCTGGCAGTCTCATTCATCATGGTGATCTGAGGTTTACCCTGCTGACTCAGCTTTGAGCTTGAAGGGGCAGCACAGGCGGTTTCTGGAGTATCCTGGAGGCTCAGTCTTTGCCTCTGTGCGTGGGTGCAGTTCCCCATTATCCATGAGCAGGTTAGAAGCCTAGGCATCTTAAGGCTTGGCCCGGCCACTCACTCTTAGCCTCATTGGAGGCACTGGCCATGTAGAGATTCTTCCCAGCAGTGCAGTCTTGACCACAGGGTGGCACTGGTGGCCTTGTGTTTGTCCCAGTGGCTCAGTCTTCCTTGAACCTGCACCTTGGAAAGGCGGCTAGCAGTGAAACATCCCACTTTGTCTCCCTTCCTCTGTCTCTTCTTTCTTCCTCTTTTCTTCCTCGCTTCTTCTTCCTCTTCCTCGTCCTCTTCCTCTACATCTTCCTCCTCTTCCTCCTCTCCTGCTTCTTCTCTCATCCTCTCCCTTCCTCTCTCTCTGGCTGGAATGCCCGGGTTTTATAGGGGGGATGCGATCTAACTTCTGCAAGAGTGACCCTGAGAAGAGGCACACTTGAGTCTGATGGGACGGATGTCATCGTCCCGTTGGTCTTCTGCTCAAAGCGAGAATAGAACACATTAAGTTCATCAGCTAGGGCCGCACTATCACCAGTGGTGTTGCCTGAATTTCCTTTACAGCCAGTTATAGTATTCAGACCTATAATGTCCAAATTGTTATACTGGGACTCACGCTTGTTCAGGTATTGTCTCTTGGGATTCTTGATGTATTTGCGATGATTTTAATGATCACTATTGAAGCAGGAGATTATGTCAATGAGTGGATGAAATACAACTTAGTTTAGATTAGTTTGGAGATGCAGCATGGAAACAGGCCCTTCGGCCCATCGAGTCCGCACCGACCAGCAATATCCGCACATTTAAACCATCCTGGACATGGGACAATTTTTACATTTTTTATACCAAGCCAATTAATCTACAAACCTGTACCTCTTTGAAGTGCAGGAGGAAACCGAAGTTCTCGGAGAAAATCCACGTGGGTCACGGGGAGAACGTACAAACTCCTTACCGACAGCACCTGCAGCCAAGATCGAACCTGGGTCTCTGGCACTGTAAGCGCTGTAAGGCACCAACTTTACCGTGCCGCCCCATAGCCGGTTAACGAAAAGTTTAAAGGTGGAATTGGAGTCAGAAAACAGAAATATTACTGAGCTCTGGGCTTTTTTAATTCCCAATCCTGTGTTAGCGTTCCACCTGACCTTGCCACAAAGTCAACTCTCCCTGACCAGCTGATAAAGAAGGACGAGCCAGGGAAGTGGTGGAAAGATTGGCGAATCACGCTGGATGTACAGCAGGGGAGCCTCAGTGGAATGTAGTGTGACCGTTCAAAGGAGCAAGGTCCTTTACTCACTGACTATGGACTGCAAATCACCTCTTCATGCAGGGCAAAGCAAGCCAAAGCAATGATCCAACAGAAGGCAGGAAATTACGAAGGGGAGCTTTGCACAACACTGATGCCTAAGAGCAATGCAAGAAATGCATTTTAAGTAGCACGCACACGACAAGCTGGGAGATAAAATATGGTGCTTTCAAATTTAGAGATTGATAATTAAGAGGTTGTTATGATTATTAACACAGCTGTTGAATGCACTATCATGGATATTGATGTTGATGGATAAGGGATATTGATGTTTCGTAAGGTGTCCTTAGCAGAAAGGACATTAAAATTAAGAACATGGGCTGGCAAAACCCCAAGAACATTCCTCCATGATGAACAAATGCAAAGCTATCAATTGTGAAGGCTGATTATGTGAACAAAACGCAGTGGTGCAGCTGGTAGAGCTGCTGCCTCACAATGCCAGAGACCTAGTTTTGATCCTCACCTCGCTCTCTCTCAGTGTGGAGTTTGCACGTTCTCCCTGTGCCCGCATTGGTTTTCTCCAGGGGTTCCGATTTCCTTGCATATCCCAAAGACATGTGGGCTTGTAGGTGAATTGACCTCTGTAACAAAATATGTCCCTAATGTTTAGGGAATGGATGAGAAAGTGGGAAAACATAGATCTAGTGTGAATGGCATGGACTCTTTGGAGACAGGCCCTTCGGCCCAACTCACCCATGCCGAGCGAATTGCTTCACCTACATTAGTCCCACCTGCCCACATTTGGCCCATATCCCTCTAAAGCTTTCCTATCCATGTACCTACCTGCCTCAACTATTACCTCTGGCAGATTGTTCATTATACCCAATAATTATACCTGTCAATAATTTCCACTCCGGTTTTTATTAAATCATTCCCCTCTCACCTTAAACCTCTGGTTTTTGATTTCCGGACTCAGGGTAAAAGACTGAGCATCGAGGGCCTGTCTCCATGCTATATCTCGAAATTAAAAAATATCAACTCAACCAGGGCCTTACTGACCGAAACAAACAAGAAAGTGGATTAAATGCAATATAAATTAATCACAACTATATTTAAAAAGCTTCTGGACAATGTAAAGTCACATTTAAGGAACCATATGAGGTCATTAAAGAAAACCAAACTCACATATGAGCATTAAAATCAAAAGCCAGACCAATTTATTGTAAATAAAAGCTAAAATGCTGGAAACACTCAATGATTTAATGATTCAATTACACTTTATTGTCTCGTGTACCTCGGCACAGTGCAATTGTTTTTGCATACAACTCGGTGAAATCATGCAGCAGACCTCACCTAGGCAGTACACAGTTGCCATGTCTCTGGCATCAGTCGTGGTATATAGGGAGAGAAACTGAGCTACTGTTTCAGTCATAGAGTCATGGGGAGGTTCAGAATGGAAACATGTCCTCTGGGTTATCAAACTATGCCGACTGTCAACTACCCATTTACGTTACTCCATCTTCTTCTTCTTGCGTATGGCGTGCACAGCCTAAAGTTGTAGGTCAACTTGCTCTATTTGTTTGTGCACATCGGGTTGATTGCATTAGTCAAAACAGGGTGGGCCACGTGAAGGTTGCAATCTCCCACCCCATTGTTCCATTATCCCCACATTATCATCAATTCATCCCAGATTCTATTGCGGCCTACATATTATGGACTAATAACTGACCTTTGGTGACCAGAGAAATCTGGAGCACCCTAGGAGATCCATACACAGAGAGATACTTCTTCCCTGCTATTATCAGATTACTAAACGATCGTCCCATAAGATTGGGTGCAGTCCTGATCTCTTAACCTACCTAATTGTGTTTTTTGCACATTAGAGATAAGAAGATGGGATGTTGGGGAAAAATTGGAGGTATATGTTCCTATCCTATAAAAGATCAAGAAAAGATCAAATGGTTCCACTTGACCATAATGGACCTGTTGACTTATCAAGTCATAGAGCACAGAAACTTAACTGCTCAAATGTCTTTTAAATGATGTTATTGTACCTGCCTCAACCACATCTTCTGGCAGCTCAATCATATATGTATGGGGGGGGGGGGGGGGGGGGAAGGGGAGTCAGTCTACCCCACAACAGAAGGGGAAGGAGTTGTACAGTTTGATAGCCAGAGGGAAAAGGATCTCCTTTGGCGTTCTGTGCTGGAACCATTCTGTTGCTGAAGGTGCTCCTCAGGTTGACCAGTGTGTCATGGAGGGGGTGAGCTGTATTGTCCAAGATGCTCCACTGCTTGAGGAGCATCCTCCCCTCCAAGACCACCTCCCATGAATCCAACTCCACCCCCAGGATGGAGCCAACCTTCCCAGTGAGCTTGTCACATGTACTGATATACAGTGTAAAGCTTTGTTTTGCATGCTATCCGAACAGATTTGATATGTCTGAAGCAGGGTCCTGAGCTGAAACGTTACCTATTTATGTTCTCCAGGGATGCTGCCTGACCTGCTAAGTTACTTCAGCATTTTGTGTCTTTCCAAGGTAAACCAGTATCTGCATTTTCTTGTTTCTACAATTCAGATGTACTATACAAGAGATTGGAAGAATTTCAAAATCATATGGTTACATTTGTAAATACATTAAATCAGTTTGGATATCAAACAAAAATAAAGCTGTATTTTTTTATAATGACGCAATATGCAAACATTTGAAATGTAATTTACTCCATTTTATGGCTATGTGCATGAGCATACTGATGTAGAAGTTCTGAGTAAATGAGACATGTCTTGTCTGAGCTCCTCATATCTTAAGCGTTTTAGTCTGCACACTTTGCAATGGATCATTGGAAGTTAAGAGCTCATTGAGTACCTTAGGAGGAAAGATTTAAATGAAAATTCCTAAGGACGGGGAGGGGTGGTTGGAAGAAAATCTTTAAGATTAGGAAGAGGTTTGATAGGATATAGAACATAGGGACCTTTCTATTTACAGGCAACACAAAACTAGGGCCACATATTTGATGCCTTTCTTCTTGCGTTCCCTCTTTACACCATCAAATACCGAGCACAGCTTCCAGCAATCCTCTGGCACTCTGGCAATGAGTTTTTAAAAATATTTTATTTTGAGTTGTATAGTGCCTCTACTTCATTAGTTGATGGGAAATTTGGCATGTCTATGTGCACCATAGACAACATACTGCTGGATTGCATCACAGCATGGTTTGGGAACAGCTCTGCTGAATCCCAGGGCAGCATGGTGGCCTAGCGGCAGATCTTTGGTCTCCAAGATCTTTGGTCTCCTCTCACACTCCAGAGACGTACAGGTTTGTAGGTTAATTGGCTTGGTATAAATTTAAAATTGTCTCTAGTGCGTGTAGGGTAGCGTTAATGTGTTGGGATCGCTGGTCAGTGTGGACTCGGTGGGCCGAAGGGCGTGTTCCCGTGCTGTATCTCTAAACTAAACAAAACAAAACAAAACTAAATTCCGCAAGAAATGGCAGAATTGTAGATAGAGCCCAGCCCCTCACACAGACCTGAACTCCCACCAACGTAATCAAAGACATCCCACCTTAGTCATTCCTTCTTCAACTTGCTCCCATCTGCAGAAGGTACAGAAGTTTGAAAACATGCCCCACCAAACTTAGGAACAGCTTCTTCCATTCTGGTGTCAGTCATCTGAATGGTCCTTTCATAAGCTAGGATAATGTCCAATTCACTTCTATCCCATAGCGGACATTGGACTTTGTCTAAGGAACTGATGCACTGCAATGCTGAGAACTATATTCTGCACTCTGTATCTTGTACTTTGCTCTACCTATTCTACTTGATTGCATTCATGTATGGTATTATCTGATCTGATTAGATACGATGCAAAACAAAGCTTTCCATCTTTTCACGTTGCAGGATGCCTTCAAAATCCTTGCCTTGAGACTGGAAATTCCGCCCTACTTCTCTATTTCCCTTCCCTCCTACAAGTACCTTCCTCAAAGTTTAACTGTTTGACTTGTCCGAGTATCTCAGTGCATAATCTCGTATGGAAGAGGACACCAAGAAGCACTTTGGTATTCATATTGTTGACTGTAATTGTTTAGCACTCCAGAGCCACGTGGCTAGTTCCATTGCAATTCCACACTAAGATGATTGTCTCCGATGAAGGCTTGATATCATAAAGCGGATAGATGATAGATCTGATCGCAGTTAAACTTTATAAATAATTCATACCTTATCAATGGTTGGGACTTGCTGGTTGAAGTTTGGAACAGATCAGGCTTCTCTATGATATCACCAGTTCTTTTGATTCAATTACTGCCAAGTTCAAAGTATTGGAGCACCCGACTTATGTAAGTCTGATTTTATATGTCGGAATCACCAACACTGAAGTGGCAATCAAGAAAGCACATCAGGCTATTTACTTCCTTAGGCATCTTAGAAGATTTAGTATGTCCACAAGGATTCCCTTGAATGTCTAGGGATGAACTAGGGGAAATATTGTGACAGGATGCCATTTGCTCTTGACTGCCTAAATGTACAGAGAGTGGGGTGAACACAGCCCAGTGACTCTTGGGCTCACCAATTCCTTCCATCCAGACCATCTTTGCCTTTGATCGCACTGGGCCCGTACTCGCTAGAATTTAGAAGGGTGAGGTAGGACCTCATTGAAACGAACCAAATAGTGAAAGGTCTGGACAGAGTGGATGTGGATGTTTCCACTAGTGGGAGAGTCTAGGACCAGAGTCCATAGCCTCAGAATAAAAGGACGTACCTGTAGAAACTCCCGCGTCGGGGCAGTCGAAACCTCCGCGGTTTGGAAATCCCGAAGAGGGTGGTGAATCTGTGGAATTCATTGCCACAGAAGGCTGTGGAGGCCGTCAATGGATATCTTTAAGGTGGAGATTGATAAGCTCTTGATTAGTAAGGGTGTTGAGGGTTACAGGAAAACAGCAAGAGAATGGGATTGAGAGAGAAAGATGGATCAGACATGATTGAACGGTGGAGTAGACTTGATGGCTTTATTCTGCTCCTACAACTTATGACCTTATCTTCACGGGATGTTGCATCAGGAAGGCTGGAAGTATTGTCAAGGATGCCTGCCACTCCCTTTGCTCTCTTCTCCCTCCTGGGAGAAGATACAGGAGCTTGAAAGCTCAAATGTCCAGACAAGAACAGCTTCACATGGGAAGGAGCTGCAGATGCTGGTTTCAACTGAAGATAGACACAAAACGCTGGAGTAACTCAGCATAACTGGCAGCAACTGGAGAAAAGGGTCTCGAAAAAGGACAGTCCCCACACATTAGCGCTGTCCTACACACACGCTGGGGACAATTTACATTTAAACCTGTGAATCTACAAACCTGTGCGACTTTGGAGTGTGGGAGGAAACCGAAGATCTCAGAGAAAATCCATGCGGTCACGGGAGAACGACGTACGTACATACGTTCAGACAGCACCATTAGTCGGGATCGAACCCAGGTTTCAGGTGCTGTAAGCACTGTAAGGCAGCAACTCTACCGCTGTGCCACCATGCTGGATAGCTTGGGCTCAGAAACACAGATATAACATACGTGGTCACAAAAAGCTGGAGTAACAGCAGGACAGGCAGCACCTCCGGAGAAAATCCATGTGGTCAGGGGGAGAACGTACAAACCGTGCAGATGGCCCCCATTTTCTGAATCGGACCTGGGTCTATGAAGCGGAGGCAGCAACTACCGCTGTGCCACTGTTTACTGTTTACTGGTGCCCTTCCCTAATTCCCCATTTACTGGTGCCCTCCCCTAATTCACCATTTAATGGTGCCCTCCCTTAATTCCCCATTTACTGGTGCCCTCCCCTAATTCCCCATTTAATGGTGCCCTCCCCTAATTCACCATTTAATGGTGCCCTCCCTTAATTCCCCATTTACTGGTGCCCTCCTCTAATTCCCCATTTAATGGTGCCCTCCCCTAATTCACCATTTAATTGTGCCCTCCCTTAATTCCCCATTTACTGGTGCCCTCCTCTAATTTCCCATTTAATGGTGCCCTCCCCTAATTCACCATTTAAAAATTGTGCCCTCCCTTAATTCCCCATTTACTGGTGCCTTCCCCTAATTAACCATTTAATGGTGCCCTCCCCGAATTCCCCATTTACTGGTGCCCTCCCCTAATTCACCATTTAATGGTGCCCTCCCCTAATTCACCATTTAATGGTGCCCTCCCCTAATTCACCATTTACCAGTGCCCTTCTCAATCCCATATTCTTTAGGATTGGCCTACAAACCCTTACATTTTTGGAGTGTGGGATGATACGAGCACCTGGAGAAAACCCTCGCAGGTCACAGGGAAAACATACAAACTCTGCACAGATAGCACCCATAGTCAGGATTTAACCGAGGTCTCTGGTTCTGTAAGGCAGCAACTCTACTACTGTGCCACAGTGCTGGAGTAACTCACTGCATCAACAGCATCTAACAGACATGGAAAGGCTGCAGAAGGGTCCCAACCCTAAATGTCACCTATCCATCCTTAATGGATGTTGCCTGATCTGCTCACATTGGTTGAGGGATACAGATTGCTCAGTACACCTAGGAAAAAAGTTATATATTGCCATTGGATATTATACACGGCTGAGAGGCTCAGTGCTACATCTGAACTATAGAGACTTTTACTTTAGACATTAGACTTTAGAAATACAGCATGGAAACAGGCCCTTCAGCCCACCAACTCTGCATTGACCAGCAATCAACCCATTGATTAGTTTTATCCTACAGACTAAGGATAATTAACTCACAAACCTGTATATTTGGAGTGTGGGAGAAACCTGTATATTTGGAGTGTGGGAGGAAGCTGGAGCACCCGGAGAAAACCCACACAGTCACAGGAAGAATGTACAAACTGTGTACAGACTGCACCCGCAGTCAGGATCGAACCCGGGTCTCTGGCGCTGCAAGGCAGCAACTCTACTGCTGCACCACTGTGCCACCTTGGGCTTTGCAGGATATACAGTGAAGCTATACTATAGTGAAGCTTCAGGCTGAATTATGGTCTTGAGCCTTTTGACGGGGACTTGAACCCACGACATTTTGATGCAAAAGTACCAATGATGTCGGCTGACTACTAGGGCACAGAGAGCAGTCTTGTCCAGTTACAGGTTGTGCGACCAAACTGCTTCTGAATCGTTTTATTTTTCTTATATGCTTCCAGAGACAGACAAAGACACAGAGCTCAGCAACAAATCAAGCCACAGCCACTTAAATGGTGGAATAGGTCATAAGTTGGCCCTCTTCCAAATTATACAGTGAATTTTAGTTGACTTTTGTTGAGGCGCAGAGTCTTCCCACGTCAAACCAACCGAGCCACTTAAAACCTAACCCACTCATGGAACTTCTTGTCTCCTTTTCATCTCTAGCCTTTGTCCACCCATTTACCTATCATCCCCCCCATTCACCTATATCCACCTATCACTTACAAGACTGTGTCCCAACCCACGTCTTTTCCAGATTTCTCTCCCCAACTACAATCATCTTGAAGAAGGGTCCTGACTAGAAATGTCACCTATCCATGTCCTCAACAGATGCTGCCTGGTTCATTGAGTTACTCCAGTGCTTTCAATTATATGTAAGATTCCTGTTCCAAGTGTCTCCACTTAAATTCTGGGTACACAGAATTAATTAGCTTTGTGTAAAAATCTCAGCTGGAAAATTCATGCTTAAATGAAGTGGTCAGCCCAGTTCAACGTCTCCCTTCTCGTTTGCTGGATGTGAGATCTCCAAGTGATGAAAGTTTTCTCTCCCCTTGGCTTAGCTTCTCGCAAGGCTCGAGTCTCGGTAGGTGACCAGCATGTAACGATGAAGCAAATGATTCTCATTTATTTATAATGAGCTCCGCAGTCCAGTTCAATATCTTGAGCATGCCAACACCTTAGTTGTGAGAAATAAAAAAAGACACAAAGTGCTGGAGTAACTCAGCCGAACAGGTAGCATCTCCGGAGAACAAAGATAGGTGATAGATACAAGATGCTGGAATGACTCAGCAGATCAGGCAGCATCTCTGGAGAAAAAGGATGCGTGATGTTATGGGTCTGGACCCGAAGAAAGGTTATTTATCTATTTCTTTTCTCCAGAGATGCCGCCTGACTCATTGAGCTCCTTGTGTCTAACTTTGGTATAAACCAGCATCTGCCGTTCCTTGTTTGTACATTATGGATAGGTGGTGTTTCAGTCTAAAGAAGCATCCTGACCTTTCGGGTCACCAGTTTTCCAGGGATAATGCCTGACCTGTTGAGTTAATCCATCACTTTGTGTCTTTTTTTTATAAACCAGCATCTGCAGTACCATGTTTCTACCTTATTTGTAAGGTTCCCAAACAAAGTATGGAATAGGCTTACCTACATGGTTTCTTTACACCCATTGAGGAAACAACCCACCCTTCCCAAGAGGATGTCTGCCGTCCCCAACTAGCCCACTACCGAGAGCCTCCCCTTATTTTGGATAATAAATAGAAAAGAGTTCAACCATAACAATTATTGAAAAAAAAAACTGATTTGTATTGTATTTATACCAAAATTCAAGTTTCTGCAGTTGGAGATTATTGTAAACTTGGGAGTTAGGAATACTGTTCAAAGCAAGTGTGTCAATGCTTGGGCTTTGGGAGAGGGCTGAGAATTTAATAATCCATCAACATTCAACAGTAACCACCTCTTATGGAATTTTAGTGGTCTATCAGTGATTTAGGACCAACCTCTGAACCATCTGTGGTATGTTTCTGGCATGTAGCTTGTCTCTTTTCCATTCCTGGTCCATCACTTTATTTGGTCTCTGGCTGGATGGTCTCTCAATTGCCAGGTCTGTTTTTATTCTTTCATGTTCCTGTGGAAGGTCTAGTCTGTCTTGATTAGATAAGTGAGAGGCCTGGAAAAGATAGTAAATAAATCACCGAGTATATGTTGGGTGATGTGTGACCTTGTGTGATGAGGGCTGAAAATTGTGAAGTTACTGGCAAGAATAATATTGCAGATACATGGGAGGTGTCTCGGGACTGGATGACTGTAAATAGAGCCAAAAAGTAATGTAGCGTGGAAACAGGTCCTTCGGCCCAATTTGCCCACACCTACCATCATGTCCCATCTACACTAGTCCCACCTACCTGCATGTGACCTATATCTCTCTAAACCTGTCCTATCCATGTACCTGTCTAATTGTTTCTTAAATGTTGCAATAGTCCCTGCCTCAATTACCTCCTCTGGCACCTTGTTCCATACATCCACCACCCTTGTTATACCTTTAGTTCAAACATAGCAGGCACGTGCAAACCAGTTCCACCTCAGTGCTGGGATAATATCAGTGGGAAGAAGCAGAGACAGTATCAATGGTCACTGAACGTTGTTGTGGCACAGACTGTCCACCGCACGGGGGACTTCAATGTTCATCCCCAAGAGTGGCTTGGTAGCACCAGCACTGACCAAACAGGTTGAGTCCTGTCAGGCTAGCTCTGAGGCGGGTCGTGAGGGAACCAACATACGAGACAAACATATATGACTTTGCCATCGTCAATCTACCCGTGACAGCGCTGGTTAAAGTGAACACCACGCGGTCCTTGTGGAGATCGAGTTCTGCCTTCCCACCGGGGAGGCAGAACTCTTCATCATGTTGCAGGACATTGTGCTGAATGCGGTTGATTCAGAACACATGGGTCCAGAATGGTGCGGCACGGTGGCGCAGCAGTAGAGCCACTGCCCTACAGTATCAGAGACCCGTGTTCAATCCTGACTACGGGTGCTGTCTGTACTCAATCTGCATGTTCTCCCCGTGACTTTGTGGGATTTCCCCCAGGTTTCCTCCCACACACCAAAGATGTACAGGTTTGTTAGTTAATTGACTTTGGTAAAGATTTGAAATTGTCCCTTGTGTGCAGGATAGTGCTAGTTTACGGGGAATGCTGGTCAGTGCAGACTTGGTGGGACGAAGGCCCTGTTTCCGCTTTGTATCTCTAAACTAAAGTAAACTAAACATCTGGCAGTGCAAAGCTAGGCATACATGTAGACCATCGGCAACGGCAGAAATGTCCACTACTATAATCTGTAACACCATAGCCCACCATGTCCCTCACTCCATTATTACTGCCCAGCCAGAGGATCAATGAGGAGCACAGAGGTCATGCTGGAAGCAGCACTGGTGTCTCTAAAAGTGATGAAATACCAGGCAGGTGAAGTTGCAGTCCAGCTAAACAGCCTGCAGCAGATAGAGATAAGCAATCTCACAAACCACATCTGGTCAAAGCTCTGACCTACCACATCTAGTCATGTATGGTGGCGGACAACCAACAAAGACAAGGATGCTCCAAGATCAGCGCCAGCCTCAATGTTGGTCGGGCCTAGCAAGTGAGCGTTAATGAAAAGGTTGAAAGCTTCACTAACATGTTCAGCCAGAGATGCTGCCAGCATGACCCATCTCAGCTTCCTGCTGACATCCCCACCACCACAAAAGCCAGAATCTAGCCAATTTGTTTCACTCTGCATGATGTTAACAAATTGCTGAAAGCACTGGATACAGCAAAGGCTAGAGGATCAGACAACATCCCAGTGCTAGTCCTGAAAACGTGCGCTCTAGAATTAGCAGTGCCTCCAGCAAACTATTCAAATGTTCTAATTGTCCAGGTATCTCCCGTTCAAACAAAAATAAATTGTCTAATTACTGACCTGTCATCAACAAGTCATTGTTGGTCAAGCTAGCAACATCCCCTATTCCCAATTCCTCCGTCTACGCCGCATCTGCACCCAGGATGAGGTGTTCCACACCAGGGCATCGGAGATGTCCTCATTCTTCAGGGAACAGGGGTTTCCCTCTTCTACTATAGATGAGGCTCTCACCAGGGTCTCTTCTATACCTCGTTACTCTGCTCTCACTCCACATCCCCCCACTCGTAACAAGGGCAGAGTCCCCCTTGTCCTCACCTTCCACCCTACCAGCCGTCACATACAACAAATAATCCTCCAACATTTTCGCCACCTCCAACGTGATCCCCCCACTTGCCACATCTTCCCATCTCCTCCCGTCTGCTTTCCAAAGAGACCACTGTCTCCGTAACTCCCTGGTCAATTCGTCCCTTCCCACCCAAACCACCCCCTCTCCGGGCACTTTCCCTTGCAACCCCAAGAAATGCTACACTTTTCGCTTTACCTCCCCTCTTGACTCCATTCAAGGACCCAAGCAGTCTTTCCAGGTGTGGCAGAGGTTCACCTGCACCTCCTCCAACCTCATCTATTGCATCCTCTGATCTAGGCGTCAGCTGCTCTACATCGGTGAGACCAAGCGTAGGCTTGGCGATCGTTTCGCCAAACACCTCCGCTCAGTTCTCAATAACCAACCTGATCTCCCGGTGGCTCAGCACTTCAACTCCCCCTCCCATTCCGACCTTTCAGTCCTAGGCCTCCTCCATGGCCAGAGTAAGGGCCACCGTAAATTGGAGGAGCAGCACCTCATATTTCACTTGGGTAGTTTGCACCCCAGCAGTATGAACATTGACTTCTCTAATTTCAGATAGTCCCTACTATCTCCTCCCCTTCTCAACTCTCCCTCAGCCCACTGGCTCCTCCTCTTCCTTTCTTCTTCCTGGCCCCCACCCTCATATCAGTCTGAAGAAGGGTTTCAACCTGAAACGTTGCCCATTTCCTTTGCTCCATAGATGCTGCCTCACCCGTTGAGTTTCTCCAGCATTTTTGTCTACCTTCGATTTTCCAGCATCTGCAGTTCCTTCTTAAACAAGAATCATTCTATCTTTGCCTTAAATATATTCACTGACTGATATATGACTCCAAGTTGGGTGTATATAGCACAACTTACAAATTTGCAGATGATGCACATTGTGAATGCTTTGATTGGTGGGAAGTGAAAAGTCAAAGACTTCAAGAGGATAAAAACAGATTGGTCACTTAAAAAATCTAAGTAATTAGGCAGTCAACATGCTTTTCTGAAAGGGAAATTTTTAGACTAATTTATTGGAATTCTTTGAAGAAGTAACATATGCTGCAGATGAATAGACTGCAGCTGATGTACTAAGATTTCTAGAAGGCATGAAATAAGGTGTTGTATCAAAGGATGTTGCAGTAATTAAAAGGCCATGGCTTGCGAAATAATATATTGGCATAGGTAGATGATCAGATGGCTAATAAAAATAGGGATTTTATTTCAGAGTCACGTGAGTGACTACGTGAAGACCCCGTTCAGCACGCATGCGTGACATTAGCGTTCATGCAGTGCACCTGCGACGAACGGGAGTTCAAGGCGCTCCCGCTACAAATCGAAAAGTCGGGCCGACAGGTAAGTTTTACCGTGGCCGTGTGTATTTTTTCTGTGATCTGCTTTATGTTCCAGGAGAATGAGCAAGACCAGAGGGAAGAAATCTGCAGCTCGCCCCCGTTCATGTTCTGTTGGGGTTCTTTGGAGGGGGGGCAAGAGGCGGCAGGAATAACTACCGAGCCGAGCCCAGCACCGCTTGTGCTGCCTGAGCAGCGGGCTGGAGGTACCTGCAGCCAGAACCGGGCAGTAGTATCCGACGATTCGGATGAAGATGCCTCACCGCTCGAGAGTGTCACAGGCAGTCGCCTAAGCCAAATGGAACGGCTTATGGAGCAATTGCTCCAGCGAGATCTGCTGAGAGAGCAGCAGCAGACTCGCCAAGGGAGCTCAGGCACTCCCGCAGTGCCCTTTACGGCACTGGCCATTGCTTCACCTTCTTTTGAAGGCAGCATTAGCGACCAGGTCTGGGCTGGTCAAGAAGAGGGGTTGTTGGCTGAAGATGCCGGAGTACGCAGGGTGTACAGGATCAGGAAGAGCTGCTGGGTGTGGTCAACCGCTACGTGGCCATTCCACGAGCGGGTCGGCCGTTAGAGCCGAAACTTGCAGCCAGCATTGACCACCTGTCCTCAAAACCCCTACAAGAACAGGTGGTCAATGAGGCTCTTGAACAATATACAGCCCCAGAAAATTGTACATCATTGAATGTACCAGCTGTAAACAGCCAAATTTGGGGACATTTGGGGCAAAACATCAGGAACCTGGAGTTGAAGCTCCAGAAAATCCTTAAACTCCTGACTGCAGGAATAACATCATATGCTCGGTCCATTGATGGCGTGGACATCTCCACAAATCAGCAAGACACATTAGCTCTGCTGTGCACCACTCAATATGAGATAAACAATTTACGGAAGGAAATCATCAAGCCTGCCCTCAACCCTAAATATGCGGGACTTTGCAAAACACCGGCTTCAGACCCTCCAATTCTGCTCTTTTGGAAAGGACCTTCCGAAAAAGGTGAAAGACCTAGAGGAAGAATCCAAGATCTTTGGTCTCGTGAGGGCAGGTTTGGGACCGAGCAGACCTAACAAACCCAGGCGGCAGTATCCCACGGCCTCCACCAGTCGTCGACCACCATATGCGACTGGTGAAAGCTCGGGGTCCGCAACCATTCCTCGTAAGCCATTTTTAGGCCAGGGCCCAGAGCGGACCCCATGGAAAATGCGCCACCCCCAACAACATCAACATCAACAGCAGCCCTCTACAGCCCAGCAGAGACCTCATCATCCAGCGAAGAGGCAGAAGAAGCACCAGTAACCATGGAGGTAGGTGGGTCTGGTTCCTCTCAGCATATGAGCAGTAGGGGCTCTATACTAACAGGGGGAAGATTGCATTTGTTTTTCGATGCATGGGAATCCATCACTAATGACAAGTATATACTCAGCAGCATTCATGGCTATAAAATTGACTTTGTTCATGAAAACATTCTGCCAGTTCAGCATATACCCCAAAGGGTATTCACCCTCTCAGTCAAAGAGAAACAAGAGGGTCAAGCTGAACTGATGAGGCTACTAGCAAAAGGTGTCGTTGAAAGAACAAAACATGAACCTTTGGAATTTGTGTCTAATATTTTAACTAAAACTAAAAAAGATGGTGGATGTCGCATCATCATTGACTTAACTACTTTAAACAAGTCTGTTAAGTATATACATTTCAAAATGGAAACTTTTGAAACAGCCAGACTATTGATTTCTAGAGGTTACTTTCTAGCAAGCATTGATTTAAAAGATGCCTACTACTCAGTATCCATACACAAGGAGCATCGTAAATACTTAAAGTTTATCTGGATGAAACAGCTATGGCAATTTAAAGCCTTACCAAATGGGCTAACCTCCGCTCCAAGGTTGTTCACTAAAATCTTAAAACCCGCTTTGGCATTATTGAGGAAACAAAAGCATATAGTCATGGCGTACTTAGACGACATTTTAATAGTAGGGAAAACCTTGGAGACAGCTATTTTGGCAGTAGCAGCCACCAAACGTTTGTTTGAAACTTTGGGGTTTGTCATACATCCAGATAAATCCAATTTTACACTGTCCACTACCATGGACTATCTTGGATTCATGATTGATACTGTTTGCATGATTGTAACTCTGCCAAAGGGGAAAGCATCAGAATTGGCACTATCATGCAATGAACTAATGGATAAACATCAGCCAACCATATGGCAGGTAGCTAGAGTTATTGGTAAAATTGTAGCAGCTTTTCCAGCTGTACAATTTGGGCCTTTGCACTATCAAAATTTGCAAAGAGCAAAAGTGCACGCACTAAAGCAAAACTCAGGTCACTTTGACCGAGTTATGAATTTAACTGCTGAATCCATTCCAGAGTTACAATGGTGGACAAGGAATGTTAGGCTCAGTTCCAGTCCCATAATAATCACCAACCCAGTATTAACCATTCAAACGGATGACAGTGCTTTGGGCTGGGGAGCAACTAACATGCAATCCAGCACAGGGGGCAGATGGACTAATTCTGAATCATCTTGCCTACAGACACGGGGTATCAACTACTTAGAAATGTTGGGTGCGTTTTATGGTTTAAAAGCATATTCATCTAATACGCATCATGCACATGTCCGGTTGCAATTAGATAATACCATGGTGGTGGCTTATATCAACCGTATGGGTGGTGTAAAGTCAATATCGTGTGACAATTTGGTCAACCTAATCTGACAATGGTGTGTTGAAAGACATATTTGGTTATCAGCAACTTACCTACCAGGTAAGCAAAATACAATGGCAGACACCAGGTCACGCAAATTTAACGATAACATCGAATGGATGTTAAATCCCAAAGTGTTTGCTGAAATTACAAAGCAATATGGCACACCAGATATCGATCTATTTGCATCCAGGCTGAATCACCATGTACCAACGTATGTCGCTTGGGAACCAGACCCTGAGGCAGCAGCAGTTGATGCATTCACGCTGCATTGGGGAAAAATGTTCTTCTATGCTTTTCCTCCCTTCTGCCTCATCAGTCGGGTATTACACAAGATTCAATTGGATTCCACTTCAGGAATCTTGATAATACCCGACTGGCCTACACAGCCATGGTTCCCAGTGGCCCGTGACATGGCTGTCGAAACACCGTTGGAATTCCCCAGCAGTCCAAAATTATTAATCCACCCAGTGTCAGGCATTAGTCACCCGTGCCATGACAGAGTCAATCTCCTGGCTTGCAGATTCTAAAAAGACCTCTACTGAGCCTGAGACTGTCTGAGGACGCTATCAACATGATGACCGCATCCCACCGGGAGTCCACCAGGAGACAATACCTGACCAACATAAGAAAATGGGAACGGTATTGCTCCAAAACAGGAACTACCTACACTACAGCTACAGCCACCAGTGTTGTGGAGTTCCTGGTTGTATTACATCGGGAAGGGCTCAGCTACAGTGCCATTAATACAACCAGGAGTGCGTTGTCAGCTTATTTGGTTCCAGCAGCAGGGCAACAGGCTTTGGGGTCCCATCCACTGGTGGTCAAAATCATGAGGGGCATTAATTCCCTAATTCCCCCAGACCAAGGTACACTCAGATCTGGGATGTCAGCATTGTGCTGACGTACCTTAGCGGATAGCCACCACCCAGGTCACTCACGCTGGAACAACTTACTCTGAAATCAGTCATGCTCATGGCACTAGTGTCAGCTCAAAGGGCACAGTCCCTCCACCTTCTGAGGCTGGACAGCATGACAGAGTCATTGGACTGTTTCACATTCCATATTCAGGGACTGGTCAAACAAACTAGACCAGGTACAACGCCTCCAGTCATGCCAAGATCCATCTCGCTAATTACATAGTCACAACATACAACTTAAGAGGGAGAGAAAAAGCTTTGTGGATAAGCCACAAGAAGCGTCATGGTCAATTCAAGGTGGCTCAAGTAGGTGCTTAAGTCCACAAACAGGTTATTGTTGATGTGATAACATACTTCCTCCCTCTAAGGTCTTCAGACAGTGAGTGAAGCATGAGCTGGTACACGGTTCGGAATCACAGAGCTTTGAAGTCTTCACGTAGTCACTCACGTGACTCCGAAATAAAATAGTGAGATTAAATGAGAACTTACCAGTTCGAAGTTTGATCTGTATTTTATGAGGAGTTACGATGAGGGATTACGTGCCTTCCACTCCCACCCTCTATTATACGATCAACTGGTAATTAAGTTCTTATTTTTTCTTTACTATATTTATTTCAATTGTTGTGTTTTTCTGCGAATCCACACCGCTGCTTTGAAGAATGTCGCGCATGCGTGCTGGACGGGGTCTTCACGTAATCCCTCATCGTAACTCCTCATAAAATACAGATCAAACTTCGAACTGGTAAGTTCTCATTTAATCTCACTATTAAATATAAATTGACCCTCTGACTGGCAAAATGTAATGTGCAGTATACTACTGGGATCAGTAAAGGTTTCCTGTTTATTATAATTTGTATAAATGATGGATGAAGGCACCAAAAGTATGGTTATCAAATTTGCAGTTTAGTTTACTGTAGTTTTAGTTTAGAAGTACAGCGTGGAAGTAGACCCTTCGGCCCACCAAGTCCACACCGAACCAGTGATCCCTGCACATTAACACTATCCTGCATACACTGGGGACAATTCACACTTATACCAACCAATGAACTGGGGTCCGCGCCGACCAGCGATCCCCACACATTAACTTTATCCTACACCCACTAGGGACAATTGTTACATTTACCAAGCCAATTAACCTACAAACCTGTACATCTTTGGCGTGTGGGAGGAAACTGGAGATCTCGGAGAAAACCCACGCAGGTCAAGGGGAGAACGTACTAACTCTGTACAGACAGCATCCGTAGTCGGGATCAAACACGGGTCTTAAGCGCTACAAGCGCTGTAAGGCAGCAACTGTACCGCTGCACCACCGTGCCTCACTAAATAGCTGGGAAAGCGACTTGCCAAAAGGTCAAAGGAGGTGACAAAGGATAGGTTAAGTATGTGGCAAGGTTCTAGCAATTAGAACATAATGTCTGAAAATGTGGCATTGTCCATTTTGGAAGGAAAAAGTGAAGAAGATGCATCAAAATTTGAGAGGTTGTAGATCACTGAGATATGGAGGGATCTGGGAGAACTAGTGTGGGAATTATAAATGGCTAGTTTACAGGCACAGGATAGAAAAATAAACCAAAAACTGAGACCACAACTGAAGCAAAGCCAGAAAATGTTGGCACTCAGCAGGCCAGGCAGCATCTGTTTGAAGAGAAGAATTAACCTTTCTCCGTCTTTCTCTCTCTCTCCACAGATGTCTCTTGACCTGCAGAGAATTTCCAAATTCACTATTTTTTTATTTCCTGGTACCTGCAGTTTTTTTGATGAATCACAGTGGGTCTCTCTGAACAATTTTGTCCTCCTTATTGCATGAATGATATTAATGCCACAGCGGCAATTCGGATACCTGGAGTAGGCAGGTTGTCTTATGAGGACATGTTCGGCTGGCTAGATGCTGGAGTTTTAAAGAGTGAGAAGAGTTTGATGGAAACATTTAAGATCCTGGGAGGCTTGACAAGGCAGATATATCATCTCATGGCGGAATCAAGAAATTGCAATCCATGTAGAAAAATAGGGGGAATGTCCATTTAACACAGTGGGTCCAGAATCCATGGAAGTCTCTTCCTCAAAATTGATGGAAGTTAAAACTTTTGAGCATTTTTAAGGCAGAGGTAGATAACTTCTCGAGATGCAAAGAGGGTTAAAGGTTAAGAGAAGTAGATGAGAATGTAGGGTTACAATTAGAATCATAGAATCATAGAAAATAGGTGCAAGAGTAGGCCATTCGGCCCTTCGAGCCTGCACCGCCAATATGATCATGGCTGATCATCCAACTCAGCATCCTGTACCTGCCTTCTCTCCATACCCCCTGATCCCTTTAGCCACAAGGGCCACATCTAACTACCTCTTAAACATAGCCAATGAACTGGCCTCAACAACCTTCTGTGGCAGAGAATTCCACAGGCTCACCACTCTCTGTGTGAAAAAAGATCTTCTCATCTCGGTCCTAAAAGACTTCCCCCTTATCCTTAAACTGTGATCCCTTGTTCTGGAGTTCCCCAACATCGGGAACAATCTTCCGGCATCTAGCCTGTCCCACCCCTTAAGAATTTTGTAAGCCTCTATAAGATCCCCCCTCAATCTCCTAAATTCCAGCGAGTATAAGCCGAGTCTATCCAGTCTTTCTTCATATGGAAGTCCTGCCATCCCAGTCTGGTGAAACTTCTCTGTACTCCCTCTATGGCAAGAATGTCTTTCCTCAGATTAGGAGACCAAAACTGTACGCAATACTCCAGGTGTGGCCTCACCAAGACCCTGTACAACTGCAGTAGAACCTGCCTGCTCTTGTACTCAAATCCTTTTGCTATGAATGCCAACATACCATTCGCTTTCTTCACAGCCTGCTGCACCTGCATGCCTACTTTCAATGACTGTTGTACCATGACACCCAGGTCTCATTGCATCTCCCCTTTACCTAATCGGCCACCATTCAGATATTAGTCTACCCTCCTGTTTTTGCCGCCAAAGTAGATAACCTCACATTTATCCACATTATACTGCATCTGCCATGCATTTGCCCACTCACCCAACCTATCCAAGTCACCTTGCATCCTAACATCCTCCTCACAGCTAACACTGCCCCCCAGCTTCTTGTCATCCGCAAACTTGGAGATGTTGCATTAAATTCCCTCATCCAGATCATTAATATATATTGTAAATAGCTGGGGTCCCAGCACTGAGCCTTGCGATACCCCACTAATCACTGTGTGCCATTCTGAAAATGACCTGTTTACTCCTACTCTTTCTTCCTGTTTGCCAGCCAGTTCTCTATCCACATCAATACTGAACCCCCAATACCGTGTGCTTTAAGTTTGTATGCTAATCTCTTATGTGGGACCTTGTCGAAAGCCTTCTGAAAGTCCAGATATAACACATCCACATGTTCTCCCTTATCCACTCTACTAGTTACATGCTCGAAAAATTCTATAAGATTCGTCAGACATGATTTACTTCATAAATCCATGCTGACTTTGTCCAATGATTTCACCGCTTTCCAAATGTGCTGCTATCCCATCTTTAATAACTGACTCTAACATTTTCCCCACTACCGATGTTAGACTAATCGGTCTGTAATTCCCCGTTTTCTCGCTCCCTCCCTTTTTAAAAAGTGAGGTTACATTAGCTACCCTCCAATCCTCAGGAACTACTCCAAAATCTAAAGAGTTTTGAAAAATCATCACTAATGCATCCACTATTTCTGGGGCTACTTCCTTAAGGACTCTGGGATGCAGCCTATCTGGCCTTGGGGATTTATCGGTCCTTAATCCATTCAATTTACCTAACACCACTTCCCAGCTAACCTAGATTTCACTCAGTTCATCCATCTCATTTGACCCCCGGTCCCCTGCTATTTCCGGCAGATTATATATGTCTTCCTTTGTGAAGACAGAACCAAAGTAGTTATTCAATTGGTCTGCCATGTCCTTGTTCCCCATGATCAATTCACCCGTTTCTGACTGCAAGGGACCTACATTTGTTTTAACTAACCTTTTTCTCTTCACATATCTATAAAAACTTTTGCAGTCCGTTTTTTAGTTCCGTGCCAGTTTTCTTTCATAATCTTTTCCCTTTCCTAATTAAGCACTTTGTCCTCCTCTGCTGGACTGAATTTCTCCCAGTCCTCTTGTAGGCTGCTTTTTCTGGCTAATTTGTATGCTTCATCTTTAGTTTTGATACTCTCCCTGATTTCTCTTGTTATCCACAGATGCACTACCCTCCCTGATTTATTCTTTTGCCAAACTGGGATGAACAATTGTTGTAGTTCATCCATGCAGTCTTTAAACGCCTTCCATTGCATATCCACAGTCAACCCTTTAAGAATCAATTGCTATTCTATCTTGGCCAATTCATGTCTCATACCCTCAAAGTTACCTTTCTTTAAGTTCAGAACCCTTGTTTCTGAATTAACAATGTCACTCTCCATCCTAATGAAGAACTCCACCATATTATGGTCACTCTTGCCCAAGGGGCCACGCACATCAAGACTGCTAACTAACCCTTCCTCATTACTCAGTACCCAGTCTAGAATAGCCTGCTCTCTCGTTGGTTCCTCTACATGTTGGTTTAGAAAGCTATCCCACATACATTCCAAAAAATCCTCTTCCCTAGCAACCCTGCCAATTTGATTCACCCAATCTATCTGTCGGTTGAAGTCACCCATTATAACTGCTTTACCCTTGTTGCACGCATTTCTAATTTCATGTTTGATGCCATCCCGAACTCCACTACTACTGTTAGGTGGCCTGTACACAACTCCCACTAGCGCTTTCTGCCCCTTAGTGTTTCGCAGCTCTACCCATATCGATTCCACATCCTCCAAGCTAATGTCCTTCCTTTCTATTGCGTTAATCTCCTCTCTAACCAGCAACGCTACTCCACCTCCTTTTCCTTTCTGTCTATCCCTCCTGAATATTGAATATCCCTGGATGTTCAGCTCCCAGCCTTGGTCACCCTGGAGCCATGTCTCCGTGATCCCAACTATATCATATTCATTAATAACTATCTGCACATTCAACTCATCCACCTTACTACGAATGCTCCTTGAATTGAGACACAAAGCCTTCAGGCTTGTTTTTACAACACTCTTACCCCTTATACAATTATGTTGAAAAGTGGCCCTTTTTGATTTTTGCCCTGGATTTTTCTGCCTGCCACTTTTACTTTTCACCTTGCTACCTATTGCTTCTACCCTCATTTTTACATCCCTCTGTCTCTCTGCTCGTGCTCCCATAAATTAAATTAGCCACAATCCCATTGAATGGCAGTGAATGCACAAGGGCCATCTCCCACTCCTAATTGATATGTGCAGACCTATTTTATATCGAAGTCTTGTGAGAGACTGCGTGAAGAACCCGCCAGCCCGCATGCGCGTCAAAGCGTCGATGCCTGGCGTGGGATTCTGAGCCATTCGAAAATACTCTGCAGGTAAGGCGTTTTTCTTTCAGCAACAGCCCACTGGATCTGAAAATAGATGCAGCAGGCTCAGATTGGCTGACAGGCGTGGCCTGTACAGCTACTGCGGTTGAGGCTGCGGAAGGGAGCAGGAGGCCGGCCTCGGAGTAAACTGTCAGGCGCGAGCTGTACAGTAAGCCCCGTCAAGGCCCCGAAGGAGCAGCCAGTCGAACTAGGCTCGGAGTAACTGGCAGGCACGACCTGCACAGTAAGCTCCACCAAGGCTCTGAAGGAGCAGCCTGTCGAACCAGGCTTGGAGTTGCAGGCAGGAGCGACTTACACAGCAATGACCGTTTAAAGCTCCAAAAGGGAGCAGTTTGGCAAGCGTGGGGCTGAAGATGGGAACAGGCATGGCCTGCAAAAGCAACTATGCTGAAGCTCCGATAAGGAGGTTGACCCGGGCTCGGAGATGCTGGCAGGTAAGTCTGCTTGCTTGATTGGTAGGATTGGTTACTTGACTTCTCATCAGTTGATTGAGAAGATCGTGCAGGACACTGCTGGATAGTAAGCTAGTCCTGGTTTCTGCCAGACACTGGAGGTCCGTAGGTTAATGCTACCATTTGGGGCTATCTGAAGGGTAAGAGTCAAAAGGCTTTAAACTCCAGCAAGTTCAGAGAATTCTCAAAGAAGGATTGCGGCCTTTGCACAGTCGGTGGAGGAAACTCAGCTGTCTGGATTGCAGTAGATGCCATAGCGCTTGTGTGTAATACACAGTTTAAACTCAATTGTGCTAGGATGAGAGAGGCCTGAGATCAACCCAATATATGCTAATTTTGTGCAAGGCTCGTATGTGCAGTCTGCAAGTATCTCTTTGGATATGATTTGGGCTAGCAAGTAAAAGACTTGCAAGAGGAATTCAAGGTTGCGGTGGGTGTGGTAAAGACACCATTTGTGGGTAAGACTTCCGTTTATTTGCACACATATCATCCCTACCAAACTAGTGGCAGATATCACTGGGGTTGGTTGAAGTACCAGGCCTACACAATTAAAATCAAGCCTTAGGACTTTTTATTCGTAGATTTTCAGTGCTTACTATGGAGGCAGCACGCTCCACATACTCAGTATCGTTCCCCAGCTGGCCACGATGCCTGAGCCAAGGGGACAGAGCAAAGTCTAGGGTCAAACTCTATTGATCATCCGCCTAAGGCCATTTTTGGTGATGTCAGTCTCAGGGATTGCTGGATGTTGATGGCAAAAGGTGATAATCACCTTTTGTCTATTATTTTATTGGCAGCCTTGGTGGTTTTTATAGCAAGTGCTTTCTTAGAAACTGCCTTGATCACATCTACAGCCACCGTCTGTCTAGTCATAGACAGCAAAGTGACAATGAGGTGGAGGCTGTCAAGGAATGCGAATATTATTCCATTAGTCGCATGATGTGCTGACGATATTCAAGTCGGAGATAGGCTTAGACGGTTCGACAACAGGTGGGGACAGATAACCTCCGATCTTTCCATTTTACAAATCATAAACGGTTATAAGATTCAGTTTCTGGCTGATCAATTTCCTCCGCGGCAAGAGAAGCCTAGAATTCTGTACATACGGTCTAAAGAGGAAACTATGGCTATCCAAGTTGAAATTTCACAAAAGGATGAGCAGTCTGCACATGAACAAGAGCGTATATTTCTCATATCTTCTCAAGGTTGAAGAAAATTGGAGAATGCCAAATCACTCTAGGATTTGGCTAGTCTGAACATGTGCGTGGACTAACCATTTTAAGATGGATAATTTTCATTCAGCAAAATAGCTGAGTACAGAGGATTGCTTTATGGCCTCAATCGATCTCAAAGATGCATACTTTTCCATATCAACACACGAGAGGCACAGGATATATCTGAGGTTTATCTGGCAAAGCCAATTGTGGAAATATTAGGCTCTACCTAAGGGGTTGACTTCAGTCCTAGGTTATTTACAAAGATTCTAAAGTCTACTCAGATCTAAAGGGCATTTTGTCATGGAGTTTATAGAGGCTTATTTTAGGGACGAAATCAGGAGTCACAGAGTTAGCTGTTTCAGCAACCAAGGCGCTCTTAGAATATCTAGGGTTTGTTATTCATCCAGGAAAATCCATAGTGGAGCTGGCATTATGTATTACATATTTAGGTTTTGTCATAAACTCTGCAGATATGTCTCGGACCCTACCCACAGATAAGGCTCAGGGTATTTATCAGTAGATGCCTCCTAAGATAATTCAAGACGAGGCAACATGAATTATAGTAGTGCCAAATTGACCTACTCAACCATGGCTTCCATTGTAAATAAGTCCGCTGAAAGAAGCTCCTATATTTGCTCAAAGACACGAGCGGTGGCTAGTTCAACCTATTTCTCGTGGATCTATCACTGCATGGTTATATGGAAATTTTTGTGAAGAGACACATGTGAGCTACTTTTAAACAGAAGTAGCAGAGGTTTGTGGTTTTCTTTCAGTTTGGGTTTAAGAGAAGCGACTGTGTTATAGCGCAATTAACACTGCTCGTACTGCTTTGTTGTTGCATCTAGTACTATAAGTGGGACAATAAATGTCACCCACTGTTGACTAAGATTATGGAAGGTGTCTTTTATATGAACACACTAAAGCCTAGATACAAAGTAGTGCAGAATTTGTAATCAGTGTAAATTGTTATGCAGATTATCATCAGCTGTATCCCAAACGTTGGAGCAGTTACTCTTAAGTTAGTCATGCTTATGACACTGATTTCAGCACTAAGAGCACAGTCTTTACACAATCTCCGTCTGGATCTCTCGGTTATATCTGACAAATGGATAGCATTTTACGTGAATGAACTCATAAAGCTTTAAAAAATCTCTTCAGATTCCTTAACTTACTGAATTTAAATTCTACAGACTCCAAAGCACATTTGAAATCACTCTCCAGATTATTAGAGGCATAAGGAACTGCAGAGGCTGGTTTATAAGCAAAAACACAAAGTGCTGGAGTAACTCCGCGGGTCAGGCAGCATCTCCAGAGAACATGGAAAGATGAGAATTAGGGTTAGGAGCCTTCTTTAGCAGGAAGACATCTGCAGAAGGGTCTCATCCCAAAACATCACCTTTCCAGGTTCCCCAGAGATGCTACCTGATTCACCGAGTTGCTCCAGCACTTTCTGCCATTTTTTCTCCAGATTATTAGTTGTGTAATTCAAAACTAGTGGTGTTGTAATTTATCCACCGTGCTAGAACCAACCATCTCAGAGTTCTCACTAGTCTGACCCTTAAACTTCTCCACATTATCTCTGGTCCACCTCTTGTGTGCTTCTGGACATCCTCAGGATAATCTCTGCACTGTCTCAGGAGTCTGTGGACTGTCACTTCTTTGCACAATGTTACTCTTGGTCTCACCTTGCCCTATCTCGGGACTTTGTTTGGACAGTCTCCGGTCTGTCTCTGCACCGTCTGTGACTGTCCTTGTCCTAGATATGGCCTTCCCTTGCTTTGTCTCCCATCTTTCTCTCTTTGAGCTTTCTAAAAGCCGACACCCCTTTGTGGTTCGTAGTTTCTCTTTAGAATGACAGTTCCCGTACTGCTCTTGCTGGTGAGAAGAAGCTTTAGCTTTGGTTCCCATGGTTTCACACCAAAGCAGTTCCTAATGTTGAAATTTTATTACAGTTTCTCACGGAAATGTTATTCACAATCTTACAATCGACATGAAACCTCAAAGGTGTTCATCTCTCACAATGTGGTTTCTAGATCAGCCAGTTTAACACTTTCTGCACTTTTTACAGGTAATGAATCCAAGGTTTCATGGAAACATAGAAAATCTGAACATTCAGCCCTTCGAGGCTACTCTGCCATTGAATGCAATCATGGCAGATCTCCTGTTTCAGTACCATATTCCTGCTCTCACTCCCTGTCCCTTAGTCCTTTGGTGATAGTTGAAGCTTAATATTTCTTAAAGTTGATATTGCAAACTCCAATGATTCTTCACCTCTTACAGGCACAGGCTGGCAAAGCCAAGTGCTGGCACACCACTGCTCCAAATGAGCAACTTGCTGGAGTTTAACCAGCAGAAACTGAAGCCATCACCAGTATTTACCATATTCCGTTCCCAGTCCTCCTTTATCTCCTTGAACATCCACAGCTTGAGACCAAAGCTGGCCCTCCACTGCTACCAAATAAGTAGAAGGTATTCAACTGGAACCTTACTCACCCTCTCTGGTAGGTGCATAAGACTCTGTGGACGGACTGAGCATGTTACTATCCTTCAACCAACACCTGAAAACAAATCAGAGACATGGGAGATGGCCGTTGCTGGAAATTGGATTCCTTTCTATCTACAGACTGGTCTGCCTCCAGTAGATAAGTTGGAAAATTGATTAACTGGTTACTATCTCTGTGGGATCTTACAACGTGTGTTTTTCATTTTCAACAGTGTCTCTTCTTCAACAGTAGTTGACTGCCCATAAAACATTTTTGTCATGTCCTGAGATTATAGATGTTGCCATGGAAATGTAAGTATTCTTCACCTCACGTGCTGTACTCCGAGACTGCACTATATGCATTATCCACCAGGCAGATAGAAACATAGAAACATAGAAACATAGAAAATTGGTGCAGGTGGAGGCCATTCGGCCCTTCGAGCCAGCCACGCCATTCATTGTGATCATGGCTGATTATTCCCAATCAATAACCCGTGCCTGCCTTCTCCCCATATCCCTTGATTCCACTAGCCCCTAGAGCTCTATCTAACTCTCTCTTAAATCCATCCAGTGATTTGGCCTCCACTGCCCTCCACGGAAGGGAATTCCACAAGTTCACAACTCTCTGGGTGAAAAAGAGTTTTTCTCACCTCAGTCTTAAATGGCCTCCCCTTTATTCTAAGACTGTGACCTCTAGTTCTGGACTCGCCCAACATTGGAAACATTTTTCCTGTATCTAGTTTGTATAGTCCTTTTATAATTGTATTTGTTTCTATTAGATCTCCCCTCATCCTTCTAAACTCCAGTGAATACAAGCCTAGTCTTTTCAATCTTTCCTCATATGACATTCCCGCCATCCCGTGGATCAATCATGTGAACCTACGCTGGACTGCCTCAATCACAAGGATGTCCTTCCTCAAATTAGGAGACCAAAACTGTACGCAATACTCCAGATGTGGTCTTACCAGAACCCTATAAACTGCAGACGAACCTCTCTACTCCTATACTGAAATCCTCTTGTAATGAAGGCCAACATTCCATTAGCTTTTTTCACTGCCTGCAGTACCTGTAAGCCAACACCCAGGTGTCGCTGTACCTCACCCTTACCTAACCTAACCCCATTGAGATAATAATCTGCCCCCTTGTTTTTGCCACCAAAGTGGATAACCTCACATTTATCTATATTATACTGCATCTGCCACGCATCTGCCCACTCACTCAACCTGTCCAGGTCACACTGCAACCTCCTAACATCCTCTTCACAGTTAACATGCCACCCAGCTTTGTGTCATCCGCAAACTTGCTAGTGTTGCTCCTAATTCCCTCTTCCAAATCATTAATATATATGGTAAACAGTTGTGGCCCAAACACCGAGCCTTGCGACACACCACTCACAACTGCCTGCCATTCTCAAAAGGACCCATTCACTCCTACTCTTTGCTTGCGGTCTTTCAACAAATTTTCTATCCACGTCAACACCCTACCCCCAATACCATGTGCTCTAATTTTAGTCACCAGTCTCCCGTGCGGGACCTTATCAAAGACTTTCTGAAAGTCTAGATACACTACATCCACTGGCTCCCCTTCATCCATTTTACTTGTCACATCCTCAAAAAATTCCAGAAGATTAGTCAAGCGTGATTTTCCTTTCATAAATCCATGCTGACTTGGACAAATCCTTTTACTGCTATCCAAATGTCCCATTATTACCTATTTAATAATTGACTCCAGCACCTTTCCCACCACCAAAGCCTGGCTAACTGGTCTGTAATTCCCTGTTTTCTATCTCGCTCCTTTCTTGAAAAGTGGGATAACATTAGCTATCCTCCAATCCACAGGAACTGATCCTGAATCTATTGAACATTGGAAAATGATCCCCAATGCGTCCACTATTTCTAGTGCCACCTCCCTGAGGACCCTGGGATGCAGACCATCTGAACATATCTGAACATGGGAGATATTTCAATTTTAGGCATTTGGAAATTGTAATTACACAGTGGAGCTAGGATATCAAGACTTGGGATAATCATCCCATCGCATCCAAAGAGGTAGATAGGCACAAAATGCTGGAGTAACTCAGCGGGTCAGACAGCATCTCTGGAGAAAATGAATAGGTAACGTTTCGGGTCGAGACCCTTCTTCAGAACTGCAAAACTGCATGCACTGTTTATCAGGTAAACAACAAGAGGAGGCTAAATTGTAAAAATGGGAACACAGAAAGAGGGCAAAAGAGTTAAAGAAGGAACTGCAGATGCTGGAGAATCGAGGGTACACAAAAGGCTGGAGAAACTCAGCGGGTGCAGCAGCATCTAAGGAGCGAAGGAGATAGGCGACGTTTCGGGTCGAGACCCTTCTTCAGACTGGTCAGGGATCAGGGAAACGAGAGATATAGACGGTGATGTGGAGAGATAAAGAACAATGAATGAAAGATATGCAAAAAAGTATCGATGATAAAGGGAACAAGCCATTGTAAGCTGTTTGTGGTGTAAAAATGAGAAGCTGGTGCGACTAGGGTGGGGGAGGGAGATAGAGAGAGAGGGAATGCCAGGGCCCGAGGGCTGAGGGAGAGGTGGGAAGGGGAGGAGACAGCAAGGGTTAACAGAATTGAGAACATTTAATGTTCAAGCCCAAAGGATGCAGACTCTCCAAGCGGAATATGAGGTGCTGTTCCTACAACTTGCGGTGTTGCTCACTCTGGCCGTGGAGGAGGCCCAGGACCGAGAGGTCGGATACGGAATGGGAGGGGGAGTTGAAGTGCTGAGCCACGGGAGGTCGGGTTGGTTAATGCGGACCGAGCGGAGGTGTTCGGCGAAACGATCGCCAAGCCTCCGCTTGGTCTCACCGATATAGATCATCTGGCATCTGGAGCAGCGGATGCAGTAGATGAGGTTGGAGGAGGTGCAGGTGAACCTCTGTCGGACCTGGAAGGACTGCTTGGGTCCCTGAAAGGAGTGGAGGGGGGAGGTGAAGGGACAAGTGTTGCATTTCTTGCAGTTGCAAGGGATAGTGCCAGGGGAAGGGGTAGAGTGGGAGGGGAGGGAAGAATTGACAAGGGAGTTGTGGAGGAGCGGTCTTTGCGGAAGGCAGACGGGGGGGGGAAATGGGAAGATGTGGCAAGTGGAGGGGTCACGTTGGAGGTGGCGAAACTGGCAGAGGACTATGTGTTGTATTTACCGGCTGGTGGGGTGCAAGGTGAGGACCAGGGGGACTCTGCCCTGTTTGCGAATGGGGAAATGGGGAGAGAGGGCAGTGTTGCGGGGTATGGAGGAGACCCTGGTGCGAGCCTCATCTATAGTGGGGGAGGGAATCCCCGTTCTCTGAAGAATTATGCCATTTGTGATGAGGGCAAAAGAGCTTTTTTTCTCCAAATGAGAAGTTTTCGAAACCAGCATTCAATAGTATAGTAATTTTTTGGTCTGAAGAAGGGTCTCAACCCAAAATTTCACCTATTCCTTTTCTCCTGAGATGCTGCCTGACCCGCTAAGTTACTCCAGCATTTTGTGTCTATTTATGGTGTAAACCAGTATCTGCAGTTCCTTCCCTCATATCTGCCTTCTGCAGGAAGATATCCAGTTCATCTGATACAATCTTAATACCATAGGTTTCTGGCCTTTTTATACAGTTTCTTCAAATACAATTCTTTCTCTTATAAGTAGCCTCTGAATTCCATCTGCTGCAAGTTTTATCTTATCACAATCATAATCACGGAGTGCTATGTTTACATATCTATGGTGCTGCTGCAAGGAAGGATTTCATTCTGATTTGGGACATATGGCAATAAAACACTCTTGACTCTCGACTCTCGACTCAATGCCCAAGGTTAAAATAGATGGATAGTTTGAAAATGCATCAATTGATTTTGTTATACACACTTCAATCAGGCACTAGCTGGAATAGATACCCCAAAATGACTATCACATTGAATGTTGGTATCTAAAACCTCTCATTTTGACAAAAAAAAGCTTCCTGTGTTCCTATCATTACAATTTACCTCCTCTTACTGTTAATCTGTTGAACAGTGCATGCAGTTTTGCAGTTCGCAAACTGAAATATTGATGGCTAGTTATTTTTCAAAGTCTCTGGCTGCAGTTAAACATATCAGCTCCAATCATTTCACTATTTTACTACCAAGTCCTGGCCACTTCTCCTCTGAAACTGAAACATAAGCAATCACAGCAGTTGATCAAAGATAGACTCAAAATGTTGGAGAAACTCAGCGGGACAGGCAGCATTTCTGGATGGAAGGAATGGGTGATGTTTCTGACTGAAGAAGGGTCTCGACTCGAAACATCACCCTTTCCTTCCATCCAGAGATGCTGCCTGTCCTGCTGAGTTAAGAGGCTGTCCCACTTGGGCGACCTAATCCGCCAGTTCTGGCGCGTTTGCCCTCGACTCATAATCACAGCATGGTCGACACGAGGTCGTAGGTGGTCTTTGTAACTCTCCTTCGTGCTCGAGAGTAGTCCCCGCATACTCGAGGCCTCGGATGCCGATCGCCGATCGGATGCGGCGTATTTTTCAACATGTTGATAAATGCCCGCGAGTAAAAAAATGCTGCCATGGAAAAAATTGATACTTTTTTTACTCATAGGTTTCGTCGTAGTAGGTCGTAGTAGGTCGGCATGTTAGTCATAGGTAATCAAGGGTAGTTGAAGGTAGTCAAAGGTAGTCGAAGGTAATCGTAGTTATAGTCTTCATCATAGTCGACGGGAGGTCGAAAGAGATCGAAGGAGGTCATCTTCACTCTCTACTATTCGGTGTCCAATTTTCCCGAAGTTAGTCGTAGCTAGTCGAAGCTGGTCTTCAACATAATCGAAGGAGGTCGAAAGAGGTCTTCTAAATAGTCGAAGGAGGTCTTCAACATGACATTTTTTCAAACTCCTAAACTCTTCCAAACTCGCCAATTAGGTCGCCCAAGTGGGACAGCCCCTTTACTCCAGCATTTTGTGCCCATCTTCAGTGTAAATCAGCATCTGCAGTTCCTTCGTTCACAACAGTGAGAAATACCAAATTTGTGACGCGATCACTATGGTTATTTTGGACTTCCTTGTCAACCTTTCCCATGTCAGACTTTAGGCTCTACAGCATTGAAGCAGGCCCATCGGCTCACTGAGTCCACGCTGATCATTGATCACCCCTACACTAGCACCATTTATCAAAACAATTTGTGCTTTCTTAATCTCTAATCCCACCAAAGAGAAATGTTGAATATATATTCTCATCTTCCCAAAGTTTCCTTTTCCCTCCATTGTCTTTGGTAATGGAAATTGAATTGGAACTTACAGAGGCTGACTGACTGAATATATGGTAGAAATCATGTTTCTCTGGCTGGGGAGGTATTTGGGATGAAGGGTCTCAAAGTAAAAGGCCGGTGATTTAGATGAGAATAAATTTCTTCACACTAAGGTTGGTGGACCTGCGTAATTCTCTACCACACTGGGCAGTAGAGGCCAAATCAGTGAATACACTTAGAAGAATATAAGTGGATTTCTGTACACAACAATTGTGAAAGAATTTAGTTTAGTTTAGTTTAGTTTCGAGATACAGCAGGGAAACAGGTCCTTCGGCCCACAAAGTCCGCGCTGGCCAGCGATCCCCATGCTCTGACACTATCCTACAAAATTTTAAAATTATACCAAGCCAATTAACCTACAAACCTGTGCGTCTTTGGAGTGTGGGAGGAAAGCTGCTGTAATGCAGTAACTCTACCGCAGCACCACCGTGTCGTCCCAAAGCATCGCACATTTCTTCCATCCTGAAATACTGCCTGTCCCGCTGAGTTACTCCAACACTTTGTGTCTATCTTTGCTGTAAACCAGCATCTACAGTTCCTCTGTGGGAAGAGAGTGGACATATGCTCTTGAGATAGGTGGCCAACCATGATCGTGCTAAATGGTGGAGCAGGTCAAAGGGCTGTGTTTCTGTGATCATGCCAAAGCCTCAAATAACATCCATATGCACTACCTCTCTGCACTTTCTGTACATACTATGCCTGTTTTCTGTTGAAATCTCTTTTGGCTCCTTTTATTTTATTTCTAACCTGATAATGTGGCAATTTTATTTGTAATTTGACACTCTAAAATTTTCCTGACCACACATAATAAACTCACTGGTCTGTAATTATCCAGATTAGTTCGATGTCTTTATTCCAAACTGAGTGCTGCATTGGCCACTCTCCAGAGCTCAGGCACTTTCTCACATGAGATAAGATCTGAATGATAATTCTGAAGGCCTCAGCACTTTCCTCCCTCACCACAAGATGATCCTCAAGATGTGCACTGCTCCTATGTTCCTTTCACTCTATGTATTCAATAATAAATTCACTAATGTGTTATTTCCATTTATCCAATATAGTGTTGCCTCTCTCTCTCTCTCTCTCCCTCTCCTTCCATTTTCTCTCTCTCTCTCTCTCCCTCTCCCATTCCCCCACTCTCACTCACTCTCTCTCCCTCTCTCACTCTCTCTCTCTCCCTCCCACTCTCTCTCTCTCTCTCCCTCTCCCCCTCCCATTCTCTCTCTCTCTCTCTCTCTCTCTCTCCCTCCCATTCTCTCTCTCACTCTCTCTCTCTCTCTCTCTCTCTCTCTCTCATTCTCTCTCTCTCTCTCATTCTCTCATTCTCTCTCTCTCTCTCTCTCCCATTCCTTCTCTCTCTTTCTCTCTCCCATTCCCCCACTCTCTCTCTCCCTCTCCCTCTCTCTCCCATTCCCTATCCCACTCATCACTCTCCCACTCTTACACTCACTAGAATTTCAAAACACCTTTACCGAATAATTAGAAGAGCGTTTGTTACTATTCGCTGATTCGATGCATAACTTTCATGCAAATCAAGTAACTTGATTACCTGGGTTTTTTTTTTGCTTTTATCTGCTGACTAAAACAATATCAATATTTTTGTATTTGTTGTATTTTCAATCAAATATTTAATTAATCAATACGATTTCTGTTGGTGGCAAGTGTGCATCTTGTTTATTCCATTCACACACGCTCATGAATATATCGCACATTTACAAACACAAGAGAAATGGAGTCCTTTCAAAAACACCATGAAAGTACATACGATCAATTCTGTGACGCCTTGGCTTTGTTTGTCTGTCCCCAGATATAGAGATAGAGAAATCGTGGAAGTCAGAAATAAAATGAATTGAAGGAATTGAAGTAATCGTTCTGTCTGGCACATATGACAATAAAACTCTCTTGACTCTTGAAAATAAGACTCAACTATTTTCTAGTGTTTGCCAGTGAAGAGATATATAGATACAAAAATGCTGGAGTAACTCAACAGGACAGGCAGCATCTCTGGAGGGAAGGAATGGGTAACGTTTTGGGTCAAGGCCCTCCTTCAGACTGATATAGTTGTCAATGAGAGTCAAATGAACTGGACTGAAATGGGGGGTGTTCTACTTATTCCACACTGGGACAAGCAATGTTGCTGTGGGCTTATTCGCGTCCAGGGGTGAATTAAATGGGACAATGCTCCTTGTGGAGTAGGTAGGGTGAGCCAGGTGGAAGAATGGGGTGACAGTCACCTGGGACTCCCCTCCATTCCCGGTAGCAGCCCGAGAATTGACCAAGTGAGGCCCCTCGGGTTGACCAAGTGAGGATAGAGTCGGTTAGAAGGGGGTAGTTAGCACCCAGAACACAGATAATGTCCAACTTCCAATGGGCGGCACAGTGGCACAGTCTGCCTTACAGGGGCAGAAACCGGAAATCAATCCTGACTATGGATGCTGTCTATGTGGAGTTTGTACGTTCTCCCCATGACCTTCGTGGCCTGCGTGACTTTTCTCCGTGTGCTCCGGTTTCCTCCCACACTCCACAGATGTACAGGTTTATGGGCTAATTGTCTTGGTAAAATTGTAAATTGTCCCTAGTGTGTGTAGGCTAGTGTTAGTGTGCGTGGATCGCTGGTCGGCACGGACTCAGTGGGTCCGAAGGGTCTGTTTCTGCGCTGTATCTCTATCTAAAATGACCCAAACTAAAATCTATGGTGGGATCGGGCTGGCCCTTTGGAATTAGGTAAATAAAAAGCAGGAATAGGACAAGGACAGACTGATTGACTGTACTTTGGGATCTTAGAAAGGAATTAGATGATGCCTGTGCATGGTTGAGGTAGAGCGTGTCTCCAGAAGACATTATGGTCAGTGGTGTATGGTGGAGCGGTTGTGGGCCATGCCGAGCCAAATGGGAGGCAATTGTCCTTTCTCAGGGTTGCAGTTGGTTCACCAAAAACAACAGCTTGGTCCTTGCTAGCAATTTACGGATGTGCAGAGTTGAGATTCTAGAAAGAGGAGGAATACTGAGGAAACCAATGTCATGCAACAAAGGGACTGAGAAGGCATTTAGCTTGTGGAAGGGGCTGGGTGGTCTACAGACCGGGCCCCATTTACAAGGAGGGAATCCTTGGTCATTATCATTCTGCTTTTCACAGGAAGCTGTGTGTAGTCCTTACCATGACTACACTTCCAAAGTGCTTCATTAGCAATGAAGGTGGAAGTCTGAAAGGCATTAAACTGATTCTTTGTTCTTGCACTTTTTTCAACATCGTACTTGTACATTTCACTTGAGGTCAGTCAGCTCAGCAGAGACAAGGAGTCAAGCCTGCCATCTCCCAGCCCTTCTATGATCATCATCATCATCATTGAAAACATCCGCGACGCAGTGGTGCTGGTTTCCGACGGGCACGGTGACGGACGCACCAAACATCTCTGTCCTCCGTGCAGCTGGCAAGCTCCTCTTTTGTCTCTACACGTGCTTCTTCCATCAACGCCTTCAGCATCGCCTTGATTGGCCGTCCAGGGTCACGTCTTCCATGGGTGGGTTACCACAGCTCAACCTTGTTTGCTGGCATTTCTGGGTGGCGGTGGCAGCGACCAGCGAGCCTCATCCTTCTCCACCTGATCTTCTCGGTCAGAGGTGGATTCTCTCCCTAGAGCAGGGAGTTGGTGATGTGGTCCCCCCAACTGACATTTTGAACTTTTCTGAGCATTTGGGTGTAGATACAATCGAGAGAATTGGACGGAGCTCGAGTGAAAGTCCATGCCTCACACCCGTACAATAATATGGTCTTCTAGCTTATTGGTAAACCTGTTGAAGGGAAGGTCCCGGTGAGCGCTGCGCTGTGAGCTGTGCTGGAGCAGACTCAGCTGCCAGGGCGGAGCCAATCACGGCCGGAATCTTCCGGTACCCACTGCGATCAGGGACGAGGCCGGCGGTCAAAGTGACCTCCAAGAACAAGGAACAACTGCAGGCCTGGTCACTGAGCGAGGCGGGCCGCTGGTCACTGAGCGAGGCGGGCCGCAGGTCACTGAGGAGGGCCGCTGGTGACTGAGCAAGGCGGGCCACTGGTCACTGAGCGAGGCGGGCCGCTGGTCACTGAGCGAGGCGGGCCGCTGGTCACTGAGCGAGGCGGGCCGCTGGTCACTGAGCGAGGCGGGCCGCTGGTCACTGAGCGAGGCGGGCCGCTGGTGACTGAGCAAGGCGGGCCGTTGGTGACTGAGGAGGGCCGTCGGTGACTGAGGAGGGCCGTCGGTGAGCGAGACGGGCCGCTGGTCACTGAGCGAGACGGGCCGCTGGTCACTGAGCGAGGCGGGCCGCTGGTCACTGAGCGAGGCGGGCCGCTGGTCACTGAGCGAGACGGGCCGCTGGTCACTGAGCGAGGCGGGCCGCTGGTCACTGAGCGAGGCGGGCCGCTGGTGACTGAGCAAGGCGGGCCGTTGGTGACTGAGGAGGGCCGTCGGTGAGCGAGACGGGCCGCTGGTCACTGAGCGAGACGGGCCACTGGTCACTGAGCGAGGCGGGCCACTGGTCACTGAGCGAGGCGGGCCACTGGTCACTGAGCGAGGCGGGCCGCTGGTCACTGAGCGAGGCGGGCCGCTGGTGACTGAGCGAGACGGGCCGCTGGTCACTGAGCGAGATGGGCCGCTGGTCACTGGGCGAGGAGGGCCGCTGGTCACTGAGCGAGGCGGGCCGCTGGTCACTGGGCGAGACGGGCCGCTGGTGACTGAGCGAGACGGGCCGTTGGTGACTGAGGAGGGCCGTCGGTGAGCGAGACGGGCCATCAAAGAGCCATCGGTGTGCAAGGAGCCGTCCCCTATATTTGCATACTTTGTGTATGATGTGCAAAGCAAAGTATTTCACTGTAACGTCACGTGAGATAATAAAGTATTATTCATCGTTCATTCATTCCTGGTCTCTGAGAACTGCGTCTGTTTTTTTTCCCCAAAAGATATTCCCTCTTTTAATTCCTCAGCAGTTTGAGGCCCAAAAATATTCCTGTGCAGTGTTCATACAAGTTACGAATTCCGTAAACAGGCTGGTTCACTTAATTGGCCCCTCAGGCTTTTCCAATCAATTTCCAACCCATTAAGTATTGATTACAAGTGCAAGTCTGACAATGACCTTTTGGCAATGAACACAAACTTCTCATCTCTGTTCCTCTCATGAATCTTCCTGAGTTAATCAGGCTCATAAGTTTTATTGATGAGACTCGCTGCAGTGATGCTGGGTGTGTCCATGGAGTCAGTTCTCTTAACTGCTTTATGGGGACTGAGTTGCGGGACTTCTAATTGGCGTCATTGAGATCCTGTTCAGCTGTGAATTCTCTCCTCCCCTCTGGGCGGGTGAATTATGTGCTCACCCTGACGAGGAATGCACTAACAATGTGGCGGCAAGGTGGAATTCAAATTCAGTGAATTAAGGAATCTTGAATGATTTTTATTTTAAAAGCTTGTGTCAGTAGTGCTGACCATACTGACAATGGAACTAGGAGCATAGAATTTGGGTGACAGAGTGGCGCAGTGGTAGAGTAGCTACCATACAGGAGCTTTTCCGGGAGCTCCTGTTTCCTCCCACACTCCAAAGATGTACAGGTTTGTAGGTTAATTGGCTTTGGTAAAATTGTAAATTGTCCCTATTGTGTGGAGGATAGTGTTGGTGTGCAGGGATCGCTGGTCGACGGGGACTCGGGGGGCCGAAGGGTCTATTTTCTCTCTGCTAACTAAGCTCAATCTCAGTGCTGGTGTCAAACACATGGGATGTTGAACCTCAAGGGCATTGCAAGAGCAACACATTAACCTCGGGTTAACCGTCGAGGAGCCAAGCTGTATCTCAATTACAGGGGCAAAGGCCACAGGATGGGATGGTTAGGATTGTTCTACTGGAACCTAGCATGGATCCCCCGGGCTGAACGGAAACTCACTGTGCCATAATAAGTAAATAATTCTTAAGCAGGAAGAGTGCAGAGAGGTTTAACGTGGATGTTGCCGGGACTCGAGAGCCTGAGCTATTGGGAAAGGTTGGGCAGGATGGGACTTTGATCCCTGGAGAATAGGGGGCTTAGGTGGTGATCAGATAGTGGTGTGTAAAATCAATGGGCAAATAGATGTTGAATGCATCGGTTATCTTACCCAGGGTAGATTTATGGGGCAATTTTTTAATTCAGTTTGTGGTCAGTATATGGAATGAGCTGCCAGAGGAGATAGTTGAGGCAACTACCATAACAGCATTTAAAACACATTTGGGCAGGTACATGGAAAGGATAGGTTTAGAGGGATCAAGGCCAATTGCGGGTAAATGGGACTAGCTTAGATGGGGCATGTTGGCCTGCATAGACGAGTTGGACTGAAAGGTCAGTTTCCGTGTTCTATGACTCTATGACTATGATTCCAAATCAACTATCACCACCGGAGAGATGTCGCCAACCTTCTCATGGTCTCTCCTGTTAATCCAGTTAGTCTTCTCTCATGGAATACTTCATGGAGACACATGCCGGTAACACGTAAACCAAACCAAGTAACCTGGCTGCTCAACACCCGGCTTGAGATCTAACTATTCCTTTGGTTTATGTTCACAAGAAGAAGAAGAAGAAGAAGGAGAAGAAGAATCACAACCAATTCCTTCTCCGTTTCCCACGTCTTCCTGATTTAGACCTTTCTATCACTGGTTCTTCCTGTTCATTTATCAAAATACTGCAAATGAACAATATGCTGGTAGCAACTTGTGCACACAGACTGCAATGTTTCCAGCAGTGATTCCTGAGCATCAGCTAAATGTTTCCCTCATAACTGCCAAGAAACCTCCATGTACCAGGAATAAACCATGGTGGGGGTTCCGTGGGGAATGCTGAAGCCTTCTGATTAGTTTACTTTTGCCATGTGAACCAACCTGTGCCCAGAGACAGTGGGGAAAAAAACTACAGATGCTTCTTTACACAAAAGAGACACAAAATGCTGGATAAACTCGGCAGGTCAAGCAGCAGCTCTGGACAATAGACAATTGACAATAGGTGCAGGAGTAGGCCATTCGGCCCTTTGAGCCAGCACCGCCAATCAATGTGATCATGGCTGATCATCCCCAATCAGTACCCCGTTCCTGCTTTCTCTCCATATCCCCTGACTCCGCTATCTTTAAGAGCCCTCTCTAGCTCTCTCTTGAAAGTATCCAGAGAACTGGCCTCGACCGCCCTCTGAGGCAGAGAATTCCACAGACTCACAACTCTCTGTGAGAAAAAGTGTTTCCTCATCTCCGTTCTCAATGGCTTACCCCTCATTCTTAAACTGTGGCCCCTCGTTCTGGACTCCCCCAACATCGGGAACATGTTTCCTGCCTCTAGCGTGTCCAAACCCTTAACAATCTTATATGTTTCAATAAGCTCCCCTCTCATCCTTCCAAACTCCAGAGTGTACAGGCCCAGCTGCTCCATTCTCTCAGCATATGACAGTCCCGCCATCCCGGGAATTAACCTTGTAAACCTACGCTGCACTCCCTCAATAGCAAGAATGTCCTTCCTCAAATTAGGGGACCAAAACTGCAGAGAATACTCCAGGTGTGCTCTCACTGAGGCCCTGTACAACAGCAGAAGGATCTCTTTGCTCCTATACTCGACTCCTCTTGTTATAAAGGCCAACATGCCATTCGCTTTCTTCATTGCCTGCTGTACCTGCATGCTTTCATAGACTGATGAACAAGGACCCCCAGATCCCGTTGTACTTCCCCTTTTCCCAACTTGACGCCATTTAGATAGTAATCTGCCTTCCTGTTTTTGATACCAAAGTGGATAACCTCACATTTATCCACATTAAACTGCATCTGCCATGCATCTGCCCACTCCCCCAACCTGTCCAAGTCACCCTGCATTCTCATAGTATGCTCCTCACAGTTCACACTGCCACCCAGGTTTGTGTCATCTGCAAATTTGCTAATGTTACTTTGAATCCCTTCATGCAAATCATTGATGTATATTGTAAATAACTGCGTTCCCAGCACCGAGCCTTGCGGTACCCCAGTAGTCACTGCCTGCCATTCTGAAAGGGACCCGTTAATCCCTACTCTTTGTTTCCTGTCTGCCAACCACTTCTCTATCCATGTCAGCACTCTACCCCCAATACCACGTGCCCTAATTTTGACCACTAATCTCCTATGTGTGACCTTATCAAATGCTTTCTGAAAGTCCAAGTACACTACATCCACTGGCTCTCCCATGTCCATTTTCCTAGTTACATCCTCAAAAAATTCCTGGATTTTTTGGACATTGATAGTCGATGTTTTGGTGCCAGAAATGTGGCAACTCTTTGTGAACTGCCTCAATGAGGTCTGCTGTATGGTTTTATTGGATTGTGTTATAGATTTTCACTGTACCTAGGTACATGCGACAATAAAGTATCATTGAATCATCATTGAATCATTGAATTGAATCGTTGAAGCATTGACCCTTCTTCAGACTGAACTGATAGTTTGGCACTGAGTGTGTATACACCGAGCCTGAGTCCGAATGCTTGTGGTTCACCCCATCCTTAGGCTGACCTGACCCTCTCTGTAAGTGTGACAATCTTGGGCTTGCTCTTCAATTGAGGTGATGCTGGATGAATCAGGCTAACCTGAACGGCGTTGGGCCCAGCTGATGTGGGTGATTCTCCCCCCAATTGTTTGGTTGGAGTACACAACCATTGAAGTCAGAGCCCCAGAGGACAGTCAGGCTCCTGTCAAACCGCCCGATTCCTTTCACGTAAAGGAATTTTCCCAACCGTGTCATATCTTGGGATATCTCAAACAAGTCGCAACCTTTGAAGCAAAATAGATTGCAGGTGCTAGAATCTGGAGCAAAAAACAGAACGCAGGAAGAACTCAGTAGGTCAGGCAACATCTGTGGAGGCAAAAGGAATAAGTCAATGTTTTGGATTGAAGACACTACATTAAAGTATATTTACTGACTCATGATGCCAGGTGTGCTGAAACAAAGCCTTGATTTCTATATGTTGCCTCCACAAATGCTGCTTAACCCGTTGAGTTCTTACTGTGTTCTTCTAGATAGAAGAAACTGCAGCTGCTGGTTTATAGGGAAGCAAGGCCATATATATCTAGGACAAGGATAGTCGGAGATGGTGCAGGGACACACTAGAGACTGTCCAAACAAAGTCCAGAGATAGGGCAAGGTAAGACCAAGATTAACATTGTGCAAAGAAGTGACAGTCCACAGACTGCTGAGACACAGAGTGCAGTGATAATCCTGAGGATGTCCAGAAGCACACTGGAGGTGGACCAGGGATAATATAGAGAAATTGAAGGGACAGACTAGTTGATGCCATCACGGTGGTTAAATTACAGCACCACTAGTTTTGAATTACAGCAAAACTAATAATCTGGAGGAAAAAAAAAGAAACTCAACTGGCCAGGCAGCAGCTCTGTGGATCATAGATAGGTTTTGTTTCACGTTGGAACTCTTCTTCAGACTTAAGACTTCTTCAGGCTGTAGAAGGGTCCTGACCTGAAACATTACCCATCCATGTTCTCCAGAGGTGCTGCCTAACCCACTGAGTTACTCCAGTACTTTGAGTCTCTTCTTCATGTTTCTGTTTCTCATTCCATTGAAACAAGGTGGTCCAATTAACAATAAAAGTAATGTTGTTATTCCTAATCATATTAACCATTTCTACCTGTCTTCCTTTTGCCCTTTGCTCTCTGTGTGTAGTGTGGACTGCTGGGCATACCCCACCTTTGAAACAAAGTTTACTTCGGAGTCACGCGAGTGACTACGTGATGAAGGCCCGCCAGAGTGCCTGCACGTCATTACGTCCGAGCCTTTGCCGCACGACAGGCTGGAGAGCGCAGCTCCACCAGCGGTAAGTAAAACACCCGCAGGTAAGTGTTTTAATATTGCTGCGGTTTTGCTTAGGTCCAGTAAGGCTGGTTGCAGGAGCCAGCAGGGACACTTTCCTAAGGGGAAAAGTTAAAATTATGAAGTAAGGCGAGTATATCGCCTAATAGAGTAACCCACCTGTGGTCAGTCCGCATGCGGAGGTGGATAGGGGTCGGAGGGAACGACATCCCGGGTCCGTTCTGCTGCTACAACGCAATTACACTGCATGTACTACAAGGATGGGCAGGACATGGGGGCCCAGCAAAGCAAGCTGATGGAGCAAGGGTTCATTGTATCCCCTCAACAACGTGTAAGAGATATCCCCGCTAACCATCTGCTCCACCCCGGATCCACAAACACTGAGCATTATTCTATGCTCACCAAGGGGTTTATTTCATTTTTAAAACAGGTATACAAATGTAATAAAAAGGACATTGTGCAGAATTATTCTAAAACTCCTAAGCCATAACTGGGAGCCTGTTTTTAAAAAACTGGAGGCGGCGCTGGAGTAATTAAGAGGCTGTGTGGATGGTGCAAGGAGCCCAGTCCAGACATCAAAAGGTGAAGTCCCCATTTGGGGGAGGGGGAAAAGACCAACACCGTCGCTGGTCAGGTCCAGCATCCAGTAATTACCCTTGTCAGGGTCACCGTAATTTCAAGGCATTTAATGAAATTACAGCTGATTAAGGCTGAGGTTGTGGCAGAGGAGGTTCTGCCAGCCTTGCTCGTTCTCAAACGTACAGGGGAAAAAACCCTCATGATAGCTGCGGTCAGCGGATGACGATGGCTTTGAAGACGCCGACTTTAGAGTCACCGGCAGTTCAGCCAGCAGCAGCAACTCCGGTGCTTTAAAGCACTGAGGCCACTCCTGTCGGGAGGCAGGCCAAGAGTAAATTGTCCAGGTCTGTCAACTCTGATGAGTGAGGCCAGAAGACTTTCCTAAAATGAACATTGGGGATGTCTGGACAACGTGGAACACCTCATAGCCGAAATAATACAACCAGGAGGAGTTCCAGCCGGGGTTATACCCCAGGGTCCCCAGCGACTTTCAGCAGTAATCTCTAGAATAGGAACGAGTCTGCATGGGGACCCAGCACAGCAGCACTCTGTTTAGGGCTGTGTGTGTGACCTCCCGTGAGCATGACCCGGGAGAGCCAGGGCAGTAGGAATCTGACCCTGACGTTTGGGGACCCAGTACACCAGCACCTCGTTTAGGGCTGTGTGTGACCTCCCGTGAGCATCAGCCGGGATAGCCAGGGCAGGAGGAAGCTGACCCTGAAGTTTGGTGTCACTGCTTATGTGCAAACACCAAAGCACATGAGGTCAGCAATTTACCATACCGGCGGGAACTGGTGAAGCCAGGGATGACAATCTGGCCAGCAAATTAATGACCTCTCACCAGTTCCAGGATTTCATAATGGAAGAAACTTCACATATCAAACACCTGTTACTGTGCATCGCTCTAAAGGAGCGCATCATGAGGGCGGTTGAATTAAGGCTGCAGAAGTCCTAAAAAACTGGTGGAAGCAGGAACAATGGCGTTTGGGCAAATGGCAAGGCCACTATCTAAACACAGCAGGATATGGACCCTGCTGTGTAATGCCCATTTGTTGGTTTAATATTCATGAATAACTATCCAGCCTACGCTCAACCCACGGTTCACAGCCCTGCGCAGATCCTCTAATATCCAGGGGAAGACCTGGATGATGAGACAAAAACTGAGACCAGGATGCCACCTCAAAAACCATACCCTTTTCAGATTAGGAATGAGGTAAGTGAATATTGGACTGTAACCGGGGATCTCGAATACGTATCTCGGAAGTACAATCAAGTACATCCACCCATACAAAATACACCTAGTTGGGTATTGGGGTTTTCAATACCACTAACTCTACAGGTGCATGATGCATATCAGTCTCAACAATTGTGTCCAATTCCCCAGCCAAAGGAACGATGGTGGGTGTCGAGTCATTCTGGGCCTAAACATACTTAACCCTTAAGGTCCAGTATAAACAGTTTAAAATTTAAAAAACATCAGTATTGTAACTGGGATAAAAAGGGTGTTATATGGCAGCCATAGATCTGAAAGATGCATAATATTCAGCTACTACACACCTGTTGAGAGGTTAGGTCTTCACCCATCTAATTAAACTTAGATTAGTACCATTTAGAATGATTGGCTATTTGAGGTTCATCATTGGTTAATTAACATGTCAGTACTTTGCCTACGGCCAAAACTGTAACTAATGTCTCGCGATGTACTAGAGACATTCTGACTCAATAACCTTTAGTTTACAAACTGATGTGAGCTTCAGGATGAGAAGCAACTGATATTGAGTCTGGCTGTGGTGTGAAATAGAATGTGAAAGCAGCATTAGCCCTGCAGAGGCATGGGGTAAACTGCGTAGAATTGCTGGGTGCATTCTAGGGCCTAAAGAATTCTGCTCAACAATGCATGATTTGCATGTGCAGCTTCAGATTGATAATACCACAACTGTTGCATATCAATCACATGGGTAGAATGAGGTCATTATTCTGTGACAATCTGCCTAACCTCATCTAGCACTGGTGCATTACAAGAAACATCTGGGTCTCAGATATCTACCTATCAGGTAGAGATAATGTGAAAGTTGCAAACACCAGGTCATGTAAATTCTATGACAAACAAAAAATGGATGATGAATCCAAAAGTTTCAAAATGATTGTTAGCCGGTATAGATTTTTTTAAATTATTTTTTTATATCTTTATTTATTAGCGATACCGTAAGTTACATCAGTGTACATCCCTTGTATTGTATTACAGTCATTGTAACCCTTAATTTTTTTTATTTTAAGGCTTTAGAAAAGAGAGAATAGCGAGAAAAATAGCAGCATAGAAAGTAGAAAAGTGAAAAAGAGATGTGAGAGTGCAAAAACGTGACAGAGGGAAAGCAAACTCTTGAAGAGTTAGAAATGGGAATTAAGAGATAGACCCTGGAGAGGAAAAAAAACGAAAAAGGGAAAAATAGAGAAAGAAAAAAGAAAAGCCAATTACTTTATTATAAACATCTCACAAAAGGAATCTACCAACTTGACAGTTTTTCTTCCCCCTTTACCAAGACCCGACACCGGTACTTTTTTGAGGTATTCTTGCACCTTATCCTTGTAATAGATTTATAAATGCAGACCACGTCTTATAGAAACAGTCTGATTTTCCTGCTAGTCGGAGTCTCATATCTTCCAAGTGTAGTGTTTCGAACATAGTTGAAATCCACATATTGACTGTTGGTATCGGAGAATTTTTCCAGAATTTTAAGATTAGCTTTTTTCCAGTTATTAAGCCATATTCAAATAGAGTCTTTTGAAACACATTTAATTCAGGGCAATCTTCCGATATCCCGAAGATTATCCAGTCTGCTTCCGGGGTCAGTTTTATTTTAAATATTTTTGTGAAAATTTCAAAAATTTCTGTCCAAAATGTTGAATTTTTGTACAAAAGACAAATGAGTGCGCTATATTAGCTTCTTGACATTGACATTTATCACATATAGGTGAGACGTTGGGGAAAAGTTTACTTATTTTAGTTTTTGAATACTATAATCTGTGTAAGATTTTAAATTGTATTTAGGTGTGTCTTACATTAATTGAACATTTATGCACGTTTAATAAATATTCTTTCTTTGGGAATTTGTATACTTAATTCTTTTTCCCAGTCTCTCCTGATACTATCTGTTGTTGGTATTTCTGCATTTAGAATAATATTATATATACATATATATATATATATATATATATATATATATATATATATATCTGATATTAGGTTTCCTGATTCTGCCTTTGTATTCATTACTTCTTCCAGTAAGTCTGGAGGCATATTGTGATAATCTTGTGTGTATTTTTTCAGATAGTCACAGATTTGGAAATATTTAAAATACTGATTGTTTCCCAAATTGTATTTTAGTTGTATTTGTTTAAATGATAATAGTTTTCCCGATTCATACACCTCTCCAAAGATTTTAATTCCAGCTCTTTCCCATTGTATAAATGCTTTATCTATAGTTGAAGGTTTAAATGAGGGGTTTTTACCGATAGGAGAGTTAGCCAGTATAGATTGCCAGACATAGATCTGTTACATCTGGGTTAAATTACCAGTTACCTAAATTTGGCATGGTAACCAAGTCATTTAATCAATGTCTCACCAAAATAGAGCACGACTACGCTTGGGCATTTGGTAGTTCCTAACTGGTCCACACAGCATGGTCTCATTGATTCTGAGACTGATGACACAGCATTCATGATTATCCCAATTACAGCAACTTGTTGGTTCACACTGGGACAGGAGGCGTTCCCCTTTACATGAGCGTATTAATCTATTGATTTATATCATCTGACCAGACTGTTCCAGGGACTCCGACTATCGAGTAGGACCTTTGATGTGATTACGATGGCCTGGAGAGATAGTACTAAAAAATGATATGTATCTCACATTAAGAAATGGGAGATGTTCTGTTTACAGTCAAATATATCTTATCATAAGTTGCAGGAATTGGGATGTATTGGAGTTCCTGGCTACATTACATTTTGACGAGCAGTTAAGCTATAGTGCTATTATAATGCTCGAAGTGCTTTGTCCTCCTACTTAGGGCAAGGGTCCGGACAACACTCTGTCGGATCTCATCTATTGGTGGCCCGATTCATAGGAGGTATTTAACAAATCCCTCCCAGATGTAGATATTCGGAAATCTGGGATGTGAGCATAGTTCTCACACTGCTTTGGCAATGGGCTCCAATTACATCTCTGCCTTTCCGGAAGTTAACGCTCAAAGTGGTCATGTTCATGGTGCTAGTGGCAGCACTATGGGTCCAAATATTGCAAAAAGTTATGACTGGACAGCATGCATTCTTCTGTAGATGACATTCTGTTTTATGCATATGATCTAATCAAACAGAGCAGGCCAGGGATGGCTGGAACCAAAATAAGCTTAAAATATACCCATTGATCTAAGACTATGTAATTACAAAGGCTCTGAAACAGCGATGGTCATCAGCCACATAAAACCTCATACAAAGGTATTTCTAGATGACTGAAACAGGTTGCATTACGCTGGAGTAGACACTGATGTGTTTAAATCACTCCACCAGGGCAGCGTCAACATACGCAGCAAGGGCACAGGATGTGCCATTGGACCAAATCCTCACCGCAGGATAGTCCAGTTAAAGAACATTTAGGGTTTATGATAAACCTGTTCTCGCAATGCAAAGATTTGGGTATGCTGTTTTGGGTTCTGTTTGAGTTCTCCTTTGTAATTCCCCCTACGAAAGAGGGGTTATTACTGTTCTTTTATTGTTTAAAACGTTCATTGTATAATTTAAACAATGTTCAATACGTTATTTATCTATCCTGTATTAACCAAGGCAGTGTGTCATATGGAACTGTATCTACGGCATGAAATCACAGAGCTTTGAAATCTTCACGTAGTCACTCACGTGGCTCCGAAGTAAAATAGTAAGATTAAATGAGAACTTACCAGTTTCAAGTTTGATCTTTATTTTATGAAGAGTTACGATGGGGGATTACGAGCCCTTCGCTCCTGACCCTCATAATCGCAAAGATCATCTGGTAGTTCTAGTCTTCTGAGTCTTACTGTATCACTTCGACTGTAGTTACCGTGATTTCACACCGCTGCTTTGAAGTATGAAGCGCAGGCGCTCTGGCGGGCCTTCTTCACGTAATCCCTCATCGTAACTCCTCATAAAATAAAGATCAAACTTCAAACTGGTAATTTTAATCTTACTATTTTACAGTCGTAGTAGATGCATCTGATCCCACCTGCACTTTACCTCACCCAGTCATTCCTTTTGTCCCTTGTATGCCCCTTCCCTTCCTTCGATGTTGCCTTGACTAACTTGTCTCTCTAACATTCTCTGGACTGATGAGGAGTCAGAAACACTGATTTTTTCTTCTTCCACAGATACTACTTGACCTGCTGAATCTTTTCCAACATATTTCAGATTTAAGCTTCTGGATCAAAGGGATCTACCGGAGGTAGTGCCTCAAAATGGCAGCTAATATCATCAAAGACCCACACCACACTTGCCACGCTTTCATCTTGCTGCTACCATCAGGAAAAGAGGTAGAGGACCCTAGGAACCGTGACCTCCAGGTTCAAGAACAGCTTCTTCCCTTCAACTTCCGTGGACCATCTTGCACTGCCCCTAACCAAACCCTATCCCCGCAACGATCCACTATGGACTATGTGTAGTTTGCATTGTGTCCTTCTGCTTGCTCTACAAAGGATTTATTATATTATATGATGATTGCACATTTATTTGTTGTGTTATTTCAATAATGAGCCCGTAAAGCTGCCACAAGTAAGAATTTCATGGTTCCGCTTACAGTGCATACGACAATTAAACACTCTTGGATCTTGAAAGTTGAAGGATCTGGCATGGTTTTTTTTAAACTTCAGTGATCATTAGAGGTGATTGTATGAAGAGAAATGACTGGCTGGGTGGTTTTTGGATAAGGGAGCAATGGGCCAGCTCACCTTTCAACACCGGGCATCTGAACGTACTTTGAAGACTCATCAGACTGTCTGCGCACACAAGAATGGAAGGCTCTTTAAATAAATATAAGAGCGGTAGTCAAGGTTACGTGTCTTTGAAGTGGGAAATCTGAAGGCACAATGTTCTTCTATGGAGCAGAGAGCCTGGCTGCCAGCCTGACCTTGATTTCAATCCATCAACCTGCCCAAAGATTTTGACCTTAATACTGAACTTCTCCAACTGGACAAAAAATTGTCTTTTTTTTTTAAATTTATGATGCCACAAATTCATCTTTAACTTACCATATTCTACCCATAGAAGGAGGAGAATTCAGCCTTTCATATCCATTATTAGAGCAATCTCGCCTCCTATTAATTTTCTATGTCACGTTCCTTTTAACCCACTCCTCATTCTGTCGCCCACCCACACCATTTTCAATGAACCGACCAAACCCTGCTTTTGGGATGTGAAAGGAAACCGGAGCACCTGTGGGAAACCCGTGCGGTTCACAGGGAGAATGTGCAAACTCCACACAACACTGCAGGAGGTTGGGATTGAACCTGGGTCGTTGGAGCAGTGAGGCAGCATGTCCACTAGCTGGGCCACCGTGCCACAGTCGCTAATTCCACCAGCGCATCAAAGTGTTTTGTCCTCCATGTTTGGGTTAGTAATTATCCTGAACTGTACAGTACTCCACCGTGGGTTGTGGTGTGGGTGTGGATGGGCAATCAACTTACTCAAAGGTCGGCCCTTAGATCATTGTACAAAATGGAGGTGAGGCTAACTTGGGAGTTCTGTGTTCAGTTCTGATCATCCGGGGTCGGAAGGATGGTATTAATCTGGAAAGAGTGCAGAGAAGATTTATAAGTATGTTGTAGGGGATGAGGGCCTGAGATACAGGGAGAGGTTGGACATAGAAATGGCCTTCATTAGGACTGGGTCCTTCACTATCAATTTGAGAAGCCACACATGTTTTCTGCAGATTGGAAGTAGCCTGTACTTTTTCCTGTGGTGAAGATGATTGCCACTCCAATCAATGATGCTACTGGACTTCCACAGATGGCCCAGGCTCATACATGGAACATTTCCTGGCAACATTCAAGGAAAACTTGGATATCCGCAATTCTTTTTCAGTTTAGTTTAGAGGTACAGCGCTGAAACGGGCCTTTTCAGCCCACCGAATCCGTGCCGACCAGTGATCCCCGCACACTAACACTCTTCCACACACAACTAGGGACAACTTTCAACTTATTTACCAAAGCCAATTAACGGACAAACCTGTACTTCTCTGGAGTGTGGAAGGAAACCGGAGCACCAGGAGAAAACCCACGCAGGTCACAGGGAGAACGTACAAACTCCGTAGAGACAGCCCCGTAGTCAGGATCGAACCCGGTTACTGGTGGTGGAAGGCAGCAACTCTACTGCTGCTCCACCGTACTGCCGCTGTTACGCTGAATTGTGTTGAGCAATGCCCCTTGCACAACGGATATTACCAGGTACAAATTATCATTGCATTTTGGGGATATCACTGTGCACAAAACAACTGTCACATCTCTTTGCAAAGAAACAGGAATTGGCTGCAGGTGAGCGACTGGGAACATTGCTACAAAGTGCGACACAATACAAGCTTTTCGTGTTACCATTACCCTTACTTCAACTGAAGGGTCCAATCTGTCCATTTTCTGACATGTTCTGCTTTCAAATCCTTGGAGAAATTAGCCCCTAGTTTCTATTCCCGCTGTGCTCTTTAGGTCAAACATGGATTTAGTGCCATGGCCATGAAAAACGAATTGCCTAGATGGTGAACTGAAAGTTATATTTTTTATGTATTCCTTGTTTTATAGCAGTTTGCCTTTTTTTTTGTGATGAGAGAAAACAAAGAACAGAAATATCTGTGTGCTGGGAGTTGTAACTCACAGAAAGTGGATCTGATTGAGATATATTGTAAATATAGTAAATATCCCAAACGGTAGCCCACACGGGTTGTGGTGTGGGTGTGGATGGACAATCAACTTACTCAAAGTTCGGCCTTTGCATCTTTGCACAAAATGGTGAGGCCTCAACTCGGTCAAAGTCACCCTTTGGTCTGCCCGAGCTTTGTTGACCTCCCAACAGAGCGAGATGCCCGTCGGGGAATGTTGCCGACTGGCCCGCTCCAGACTGCAGGAGTACATGCTGAGGGACGCACTGAAGCTCGGTGCAGCCAACGCCAAGGTTCTGTGGGGGAGGGCCACACGGTCTAGGGTCCTTCTGCTGCTGGACATTGGGGAAGCAGGGTGTGGTGGAGACCCCCCTCAAAATAAGGGAAGGGATTTCACGCCAGTGGGCCACATGAGTGGCAAGGGTGTGGGGTAAAATAGTAAGATTAAATGAGAACTTACCAGTTTGAAGTTTGATCTTTATTTTATGAGGAGTTACGATGAGGGATTACGTGAAGACCCCGCCAGGACGCATGCGCGACATTCTTCAAAGCAGTGGTGTGAAATCACAGATACCAGAGTAGACTAATATAGTAAGATAAGAGAGAACTTCCATACCAGTTGAACTTTATAATAGAGGGTTTTGGGAGCGGAGGGCACGTAATCCCTCATCGTAACTCCTCATAAAATAAAGATCAAACTTCAAACTGGTAAGTTCTCATTTAATCTTACTATTTTACTTCGGAGTCACGTGAGTGACTACGTGAAGATTTCAAAGCTCTGTGATTTCATGCCCTGGAACGAGACCATGCTCACACACTGCCATTCTGGGACGGAGGATGAACGTATTTCACACACGACACTGTGCTGAAAAACAATAAAGGTATTATTCATACCTAAAATAATATGCCCCACATTGGGTAATTTATTTTACAGAACTTAATTTTTCCCTGCAAATGTCTCAGGATCGGCCATGGGTTTATTATAAAGCATTGAATGCGTTCATTGCTCCACCCCGCTGTGGCAAGGATGTGGTCCATAGGAACTCCCATCATCCTAGCGTCCGATGTAGATGCAGCCCTGTTGGAGTGAGATTTGAAACATTAGTATTCACCACTGCACGTAATACCACCCGAACCATCTGGATAGGGTTTGCACTGTGACCTTAGGTGAGGGCATTTATGGCTAATGAGAAAGCTCTCTCCGTGCCCATAAGTGTCTTGGTGACTATATATTGGAAAGTATGTGTCACTATGCAGGGCCGACTATGCAGGATAGGCCAGAACTCTAATATTGGCCAAAGGAACCGGGTCAGTCTAGTTTAAGTACCCCTGTATGTAGCAGGTTATGTGCCATTTGTGACAGACATGACGTCCTATTCTAGCTTGTGTAAGGACTGGACCCGTTGTGCTGATTCAAGTGCCATAATCATTCCCATCTAGGATATTAGTTTGTCCAGAGTGAGCCCCGATATTGGTGTCCATCCTCGTAACATGGTGTACTACCTATGTCCCATATATGGGTGTATCTGGGCCTGGGGGAAATAGAGTACAAATACCCCTCATTCGTTTAGGTACTAGTGGGTGTGATCCTATAGCCAGGTGATCACTCCCTCTGCCCAGATATTAGATAGGGCACTCCTTGCACAATAATGGCACTGTAACTCAATCCTTCATCGAAATGAAGGGTGGCCAGAACTCCAGCACTTCAGTGTTGGTGGCTGAGTCATATGTAGTGTTCGTCCTGGTGCAGGACACTTCCCATTTCCTGACATATGTCAGGTACTGTCTTCTCGTGGACTCCCTGCACGACGCTGAGATGGCATTGATCGTCCTGTCGGAGAGTCCGTATCCCAGAAATGGCCTGTTCAGAAACTGCAAATCAACAAGTTCATACAGTCATGGCACGGATACTTTCCCACACGGGGTGTGCCAACCATCTTGGCCGTTGTTGATCCAGGTGCAGGGTTCTGAGACCATCTTTGTACTGTTGGGAACCATGGTACCCGTTGCGGCGTCTTGTTTAATTATTGTAAGACTCGCCTGATGAGGCAGAAGGGGAAAATGCATAGCAAAACAAATCCCCCTCCCCCCAATGCAGCGAGAAATCGTCCATCGCTGCTGCCCCTGGGTCTGGTTCCCAAGCAACATATGTTGGTAGTTGGTGAATTAGTCCGGATGGAAAAAAGGTCGATATCTGGTGTCCCATACCGGTCTATAATATCTGTAAACACTTTCCGATCCAACATCCATTTAATGTTGTCGTTGAATTTACGTGACCTGATGTCTGCCACTGTATTTAGCTTACCTGGAAGGTAAGTGGTTGAGATCCAAATCTCTCTCCCAGACACCAGTGCCAGATATTATTAGGCAATTCATCACATGATATCGACTTTATTTCACCCATATGATTATATATAGGCCCCCAGTGTGGTATCAATCTGTACCGTACATGCAACTGGTGCTCATCTGAGCAGTAGGCCCTGAGTCCATGAAACGCTCCCAGCATTTCTAGATAATTAATTCCTAGTGCTTTAAACAGAATAATTTGTGTGCACTCATCTGCCACCACAACTTGCGGTGGTATTAGTTGCTCCCCAACCTTTAGCACTGGCATCAGTCTGTAATGTACCCTAGGGATATAGAATGGGGTGATGGGGTTAGGATAATATGGAACATTTCTATCCACCAGTTTAATTCTAATTTACTTTCCCTGGTAGTTGCATAGGCCTATTGAAATGGCCTGTATGATTTTTGAGAGCTAAAATTTCCCTCTTCCAGGTTTTAATAATGGAGTGGTCCAATTGTGCTGCTGGGAACGCAGCCACCAATTCCCAATCACTCTTGCTCCTTGCCGAATGGATGGTTCCCTGATGCCAGTGAGGCTTTTGCATACTCCCATCAAGTCTGTCACTTTGTTTGGTGGCAAGGTGATAGACATATGAACAGAGTCAATAGTGAACCCCAAATAATCCATGGTAGTGGAGGGTTCCAATTTTGATTTATCTGGATGTACGTTAAACCTCTCTGTTGTGGCTGATACCACCAATGTAGCCAGCTCCAATTTTCACCTACAATGAGAATATCATCAAGGTAAGCCATGACGATATGGTTATGTTTCTTTAAGTATGCTAAAGCTGGTTTTAATAAATTTGTAATAGCCTGGGTGCTGATGACAACCCATTGGATAAGGCATACTGCCATTGCTGTCCCATCCAGATAAATTTCAGGTATTTACGATGGCCCTGTGTGTGACAAACGTGTCTATTTTGAAATGGGCATACTGAACGGAAGTATTTAGTTCGGTCAAATCTGTAATGATACGGCAACCACCATCTTTTTAGTTTTTTTATAAATATATTTGATACGAATTCTTGAAATTCTCTGATTGTTTTCTCAATCCCTTTGGTGTTTAGTCTTAACAGTTCAGCATGGCCTGCTGTTCTCTCTTTTTGTGAAGTATGAACTTCCTGCTAGGCGTATGCTGAACTGGGACGGTAGTTCGTATACAAATTCAATTTTGTAATTCTGAATACTTCCGAGTATGTAAAAGTTCAGAGGTAAAAGTGCAGCACACATGATGAAACAAGTGCAACCGTCCCCCAACTTTAATGAATCGGACATGCAATGTTTTTTAAGACAACCAGACCCACCTACCTCCATGGTTACCGGTGTTGTGTGGGTTGTCTCCGCAGTTGTTTCTTCTGGTATTGTGTTGCTGCGTTGTGGGGTTGGCGCGTTTTCCATGAAGGCCGGGCTGGGCCATGGTCTGAAAGACCGCTGTGCAGGTGGCCGGCCTTCGAGCTTTCACCACCAGATGGTCTTCCATAGCACCGATGTCTGGTGGGTGTGTAGGGGTGCTGCCGCTGTTGATAGTGGGTTTTAGAGGTGCTTGGCACCTTGATCAGGCCTATAGCCTTGGCTTCCTCATGCAGGTCTTTCACCTGCTTCGGGAGGTCCCCCAACAGCAATTTTGGCGCATGTGTGCTACTTGTCTTGCATAATTCCGCACTTCTTGATGATGCTCTTCCTGTAACTGTAAATCTCCACTGAGTATTACACAGTCTGCTAGAGCATCACGTAACTCTTCAGCAAATCAACCCCATCAGTTGTCCTGGTACTGCTGTGATTTTAGGCAGCCAGCAGTTTCCTCTGGAGCTTCACCTCCTGGCTCCTTATGGATGGGCTCCTGTTGCCCCAGATGGGGTCATAGACTGCTGGTACTTTAAGAGAAATGGAGTTCTCTGGAGCAATGTGCTTCCCAGCCATAAAGTTAATGGCTTGCTCCTGTAGCTGGTTTGTAGCCATGTATTTTTTACTGGCTTGCAGCTTTGTATAGGCAGTCCTTCTTGAGTTGATACAGCATGTGTCCCACAATCTACTGCTGCTCTCTCTTCTGGCACCCCTCACAGTTGACTGTTCAGCCATTGCCCCTTCTTCAGGGTCAGCCCAGCTCTGACCCCTAATGCTCCCCTGCGAAGAGGGTGAGACATTTGGCAGTCCTTGAAAGGATCCTGCCGTGGGTCTGCGAGGAGACCCACTGTGACTCTGCCCCTGCATAAGCAGGTCACGCTGGAGCACTGCTCCCCACCCGCTCCCGCGGGAAAGACGCCCGCCGTCGCTATCTGTGAACGGGGTGTCTTCAGGTCCGGACCCAGCCGAGTCAACGGACCTGTCCGACTTCCGGGTGGTTTTGGCCGCCGACCGCGGCGCACCTGCGGTCTGTAGCGGCGAGAAGTCGGCAGCTGCTGGCAGCACCTGCAGCTCTGGAGAGACGGCACGCTGCTGGCTGCTTCCACAGCAGCGGTATCAGCTGCTGCTCTCCCTTGCGCGCGACTCCATGGTGCTTCCTCCGTTCTGAAAAAGAAATTACACCGAGTCGCCACGCTCACCAGAAAAGGTAAGACTTACCTTCAGTAATTTTTCAAAACTCGCGCTGGAGGAGCGGCGCTCCTCCCGACTGTCGCTTCCGCAATGCGTTCGACGATATGTCGCGCATGCGTCCTGGCGGGGTCTTCACGTAGTCACTCACGTGACAAGGGTCCGAAGTAAAATTGTATTTAGGGAGTGAATTCAGTAAATTGAATGTATGTATAGCCTCCATGAATGTCGGATGGAGGTTTTTGCACAGTACATGCATTGTATATATTTATTACCAGAATAAAGTCTATTTTGAAATTTAAAAAAAATATATATATATATATTTATATTTGGAGTACTGTGCTCAGTTTTGATCACCCTGTTCTGTGAAAGATGTTATTAAGCTGGTAAGAGTGCAGAGAGGATTTTCAAGAATGGTGCAGGGAGAGGTTTGGGCATGCTCGGGTTTTATAGCTTGGAGTGATGGAGATTGAGGGCTGATCTTGTAGAGGTGTACAAAATCATGAGGAGAACAGATAGAGTGAATGCAAAGGGTAGGGGAATCACAAACCAGAAGATCTAGGTTGAAGGTGAGAGGAGTAAAGATTTACCTGAGAGGCAGCTTTTTCATTTAGGGTGGTGGGAAATGGAATGAGCTGCCAGAGGAGGTAGTTAAGGCAGGTACAATAAGAGCATTTAGGAGACATTTGTGTAGGATGCTGGTTCACACCGAAGATAGGCACATGGGTAGGAAAGGTTTAGAGGAAAAAAAGGCCAAATGCAGGCAAATGGGACTAGCTTAGATGGGGCATCTTGGTTGGCCTTAACAGTTAGGGCCAAAGGGAATATTTCCATGGTATATGACTTTGAGTCTATGGGAGAAACAAAAGGACATAACGACCTGTACTGGGAGTTCTAAGTCGTAAAAGAACCGATGGAATTGGGTGAGATTGGTTGTGACTATAGTAAATATCCAGAACCGTATCCCACCATGTGTTGTGATATTGGGTGTGGGTGAGCAATCAATCCACTCACAGTTAACCCTTTACACCTCTGATGCTTGGTCCTGCACCTGTAACATTAATTCAATGTTTTAATCTCCACAGACGTTGTTCAATCGGCTGAGTATTTCAAGCGTTTCTTAATTTCAGTATTTGAGTATTGAGTATTTCAAGCATTTCTTAATAGTAAGATTAAACGATAACTTACCAGTTTGAAGTTTGATCCTTATTTGATGAGGAATTACGATGAGGGATTTCATGAAGACCCCGCCAGCACGCATGCGCGACATTCTTCAAAGCAGCGGTGTGGAATCACACATAGCAGCACTGACTGGAGATAGTAAGATTAAGAGACACTAATATACCAGTTGACCTTATGATAGAGGGTTGGGAGTGGAGGGCATGAAATCCCTTGTCGTAACTCCTCATAAAATAAGCATCAAACTTCAAACTGGTAAGTTCTCGTTTAATCTTACTATTTTACTTCAGAGTCACGTGAGTGACTTCGTGAAGATTTCAAAGCTCTGTGATTCCATGCCCTGGACCACATCCATGCTCACACACTGCCGTAATTACTGATGGAGGAAGTATGTTAACGTATTTCAGACTTGAACAAAGCTGAAAAAGAATAACGTATTTATTAATACAAACAAAAATCCCTGAATTCGGGGAAAAACATTTAGGGGACAGCACTTAAAACTGAATCCGCAAACATTGCAGGAGCAGCCACAGTTTTATTATAGAACCGTTGGATGTACCTCCATGGTCCTCGCCGCTGATGTGGGTGCAGCCCTAGTAGAATGAGATTTTAAAATGTCAGTATCTACACCTGCTGCTCCCAATACCACCCTGAGCCACCTGGAAAGAGTCTGCACCGTCACCCTGTGATGTGGGTTTTTGAAGCTGATGAACAGTCCTGTCTCCATTCTCCTGATGTTTTGAGTGACATTAATGTAATGTCGGAGATAGGTGGTTATGCAGAATCGTACATCAACTGGATATGCTCGGAATTCCAATTTCAAACCTGTTGTCCCAGGCCTGTGATGTTTAAGTAACCGGTCTATAAAGAAGGTTACTTTGGTGGGGGTCGAGACCATCCTGTCCAGTTTTAGTTTGTGGGGGGTCTGGACTCGTTGTGCTGTCAGTGCCATTAACATCACCACTTTGAAGGTGAGTTTATCCAGTGGCAGATCTGAAACTGGTGACCAGCTCCGGAGTAGAGACAACACAACCCCAATATTATAGCGTGGTCTTGGAGGGTTCGAATTGAATATACCCCTCATGAGTTTAGATACCAGCTGGTGGGATCCTACTCCGATAATGAGATAGGATGACAATGCACTTCTGGCACTGTTGATGGCACTGTAGCTAAGGCCCTCATCATTGTGAAGGCCTGCGAGGAATTCCAGCACATCAGTGATCGTTGCAGAGTCGTAGGTGGTCTTGGTCTGAGTACAGAAGGCCTCCCACTTTCTTATGTGGGTGAGGTACTGCTTCCTCGTGGACTCTCTGCACGATGCTGTGATGATATCCATGGCCCTCGTTGACAGCCCAAATCCTAGTAATGGCCTCTTCAGAACCTGCAAGCCAACAGGTTCAGATGACCATGGCACAGATGACCTTCTCCTGTTATAGGATGGGTTACTAGATTCGGGCATATAGGGACTTGCACCCATGGTTCTTTCACCATGCCGAAGACCACCGGGTATCATGGTTGTGTGGGCCAGTTGGGTATTATCAGAATCCCAGATGCAGAATCTAGCTGGATCTTCTGCAATACCCGACTGATGAGGCAGAAAGGGGGAAATGCATAGAAGAACAATTTCCCCCCAATGTAGCGAGAACGCGTCCATCGCCACTACCCCAGGATCTGGTTCCCAAGAGACATATGTTGGTATCTGATGGTTCAACCTGGACGCAAAGAGGTCGACATCTGGTGTTCCATACTCGGCTATAATATTAGCAAATATTTGGGGGTTCCACATCCACTCGGTGTTGTCATTAAATACTCGTGACCTGGTGTCCGCCACTGGTATTGAGCTTACCCGGAAGGTATGTAGCTGAAATCCAAATATTTCTTTCAATACACCAGAGCCAAATTATGTTTACTAATTCATCGCAAGATATCGACTTGATACCACCCATATGGTTTAAATATGCCACCACTGTGGTATTATCTATCTGTAGACGGACATGCGTATGATGCATAGTTGCGCAGTAAGCCCGCAGCCCGTGAAATGCTCCCAGCATTTCCAAATAGTTTATACCTTGTGATTGGAGTAAAGTAGATTTGTGCAAATCCCATCTGCCGCCACAACTGGAAGTGGTGTCGGTAGCTCCCCAGCCCTGGGCGCTTGCGTCGGTTTGTAACAAGACTGACGGGTTTACAATTATGATGGGATTGAAACAATTACGAATATTGCTAATCCACCATTGTAGCTCAATTTGTGCCTTGTTTGGCAGCTGCATAGGTCTGTCAAAATGTCCAGCATTTGTTTTTAATGCTGAGATCTTAGCTCTTTGCAAATTTTGATAATGTAACGGGCCAAATTGTGCAGCTGGAAATGTAGCTACAATTTTTCCAATCACCTTGGCAGCAAGTCTGATAGTCGGTTTCCTGGCGCAAGCGAGGCTGTTACATGCTGCTATTATGTCTGTTGCTTTGTTCTCTGGGAGAGTGACAATCATATGATTGGTGTTAACCATGAATCCCAAGTAGTCCATAATCACAGAGGGGTTGAACTTAGATTTGTCTGGATGGATGACGAACCCCGGTTTTTCGAACAGTGACTTGGTAGCTGTCACAGCTGATTTAGCTAACTCCAAAGTTTTTCCCACAATTAAAATGTCATCAAGATATGCCATGACTACGTGGTTTTGTCTTCTTAGAGACGCCAATACTGGTTTTAGTAATTTGGTAAACAACCTGGGGGCTGTTGTGAGTCCATTAGGTAAGGCTTTGTACTGCCATAGTTGCCCCATCCAGACAAATTTTAAGTATTTACAGTGATGTTTCCGTATAGGCACTGAATAGTATGCATCGTTTAGGATGATGCAGGCCATGAAGCACCCTCTGGAAATCAATTGTTTAGCCGTTTTAAATGTGTCCATTTGCTTTCAGTAAAGATGTTAGATACAAACTCAAGAGGTTCATGTATCGTTTTTTGTATAACCCTCTTGGAGTATAACCTTAATAGTTTTGCATGTCCTTCCACTTTCTTTTTGTGAGAGAGTACAAATTTCCAGCTAGGTACATGCTGAGCTGGGGGAAGTTGTCTGTTTATGAATTAGATTTCGTACCCATGAATACTTTGTAATATAAAAGTGTCAGAAGTTAAAGAACTCCATGCATCCCAGAACAGATGCAACCTCCCTCCTACTAGTGAGGTTCCGCATGCAGCACCCCCAAGAGAACCAGACTCCCTTACCTCCATGGTTACCGGTGGGGCCTGATCTTCTGGTCTTTCTTGGGTAGTTGTGTTGCTGGGATGTGGGGTTGGCGCATCTTGCAGGCTGGTCGCTGTGGGCCCTGGCCTAAAAAAGGCCTCTGTGGATAGGGTGCGACCTTAGGGAAAGTTCCCGTTGCTCTGTTGGGTTGACCCCGAGGCCTGTTTGTTGTTGCATATGGATGCTGCCTATGGTACGCCTGTGGTCTGCTCGAGGAAGGCGGTTTAATTAATCCAACCGCTTTGGCTTCCTCGTCCAGGTCTTTAACCTGTTTAGGCAGGTCATCACCAAACATTTTGAAAAATATAAAGGTGGATAAGTCTCCAGGTCCTGACAGGATATTCCCTAGGACATTGAGGGAAGTTAGTGTAGAAATAGCAGGAGCTATGACAGAAATATTTCAAATGTCATTAGAAACGGGAATAGTGCCGGAGGATTGGCGTACTGCGCATGTTGTTCCATTGTTTAAAAAGGGTTCAAAGAATAAACCTAGCAATTATAGACCTATTAGTTTGACGTCAGTGGTGGGCAAATTAATGGAAAGGATACTTAGAGATAATATATATAAGCATCTGGATAAACAGGGTCTGATCAGGAACAGTCAACATGGATTTGTGCCTGGAAGGTCATGTTTGACAAACCTTCTTGAATTTTTTGAAGCGGTAACTAGGGAAATTGATGAGGGTAAAGCAGTGGATGTTGTCTATATGGATTTCAGTAAGGCCTTTGACAAGGTTCCCCATGGAAGGTTGGTTCAGAAGGTTCAATCTTTGGGTGTTAATGGCGGAGTAGCAAGATGGATTCAACAGTGGCTGAATGGGAGATGTCAGAGAGTAATGGTGGATGGCTGTTTGTCAGGTTGGAAGCCGGTGACCAGTGGGGTGTCTCAGGGATCTGTGTTGGGTCCACTGTTGTTTGTCATGTACATCAATGATTTGGATGAGGGGGTGGAAAATTGATAAGTAAGTATGCAGATGATACTAAGATAGGTGGTATTGTGGATAATGAAGTAGATTCTCAAAGTCTACAGAGAGATTTGGGCCATTTGGAAAAGTGGGCTGAAAGATGGCAGATGGAGTTTAATGCTGATAAGTGTGAAGTGCTACATCTTGGCAGGACAAATCAAAATAGGACGTACATGGTAAATGGTAGGGAATTGAGGAATGCTGTGGAACAGAGGGATCTAGGAATAACTGTGCATAGTTCCCTGAAGGTGGAATCGCATGTAGATAGGGTGGTAAAGAAAGCCTTTGGTGTGCTGGCCTTTATAAATCAGAGCATTGAATATAGGAGTAGGGAAGTAATGTTAAAATTGTACAAGGCATTGGTAAGACCAATTCTGGAGTATGGTGTACAATTTTGGTCGCCTAGTTATAGGAAGGATGTCAACAAAATAGAGAGAGTACAGAGGAGATTTACTAGAATGTTGCCAGGGTTCCAGCAACTATGTTACAGAGAAAGGTTGAACAAGTTAGGTCTTTATTCTTTGGAGCGCAGAAGGTTAAGGGGTGACTTGATTGAGGTCTTTAAAATGATGAAAGGGATAGACAGAGTTGACGTGGATAAGCTTTTCCCATTGAGGGTAGGGAAGATTCAAACAAGAGGGCATGACATGAGAATTAAGGGACAGAAGTTTAGGGGTAACGTGAGGGGGAACTTCTTTACTCAGAGGTTGGTGGCTGTGTGGAATGAGCTTCCAGCAGAGGTGGTGGAGGCAGGATCGATTTTAACATTTAAAAGTAAAGTGGATAGGTATATGGACGTGAAGGGAATGGAGGGGTATGGTCTGAGTGCAGGTAGATGGGACTAGGGGAAAACAAATGGTCGGCACGGACTGGAAGGGCCGAGAGGGCCTGTCTCCGTGCTGTAATTGTTATATGGTTATATGGTTATATGGTTATAATTGTCTTGGTGGTGGAGTAACATTGGCCTTACACAAACCCGCAAACTAGGGGTTTAGTGTTGGACGGATAGAGTTCTTCCGAAAGAAGTTTATTTCGTACTGTGTGTTGCATAGCAGAGCTAATGCATCTTGCTGCTCTTCCGTCATGTCCGTCATCTATTGACCTGGCAAATGCAGTGATGCCGGAGGTCAATAATTTCAGGATCTTCTGGATCTTTAACTCCTGAGTCCTGATCCCGGGGCTGATGTTGCCCCATATGGGTGTATTCACAGTAGGGACATTCAGCAACACGCAATTCTCCGGAGCCCTGTATTTGTTGGTTGCCTCCGAAATTACCTGTTCTCTTAGCTGGTGGGTCGCCAGGTAATTAATGCTTGTCGCTAGCCGCGGGTGAAGAGGCTGCCCTTTCTGGGATGGTTTGGCGAACTTCGACACCACTCCCAGAAGTTCCTCTTCTGGCATCTCTTGCAACAAAGGATCCACCAACCCCTCTTCGGGGCTACACAACCTCCTGTTGGTTTTTCCGTCTGTCTGGTGCGACTGCGACGGTGAGGAGTCGGTGCCAGCCGCTCCAGCGGGGCTACACGACATCCGCGCGGGCTTGCCGCCAGTCCCGGGTCTTCGGGACTGATGCCACGCAAAGTCGGTGCCAGCCGCTCCTGCGGAGCTACTCAACTTGTGTTTTCTACCACCGGTCCGCAATCCAGCAGACTGACCAGCCGCTCCTGTGGGGCTACACAACTCTTGTGTTGTTGATCCACCGGTCCGCAATCTAGCAGACTGATGCGGTGGTGAGCCAGTGCCAGCCGCTCCTGCGGGGCTACGCGACTTAGGTGCGGTTTTCCCACCGGTCCGCCCTCTAGCGAACTGTAACGGTGGAGTGTTGGGGCGTGCCGTTGAGACAAGCCCTGATTTACGCACCTTTTTACCGCCGTCCCGGGTCTGTTCGGGCTGAAGCGGTAGGGAGTCGGGGGCTTGTCTACCCCGCTCCCGCACGGTCCTCACGCCAGTATGCAACTCCCTGGCCTGCTGTGGTGGAGAGTCGGGTCCTGCCGACTGAGCGGGGCTCCCCGACTTCCGCGCTTTTATCTCGGCCCGCGTTGCGGGTGCTGCCAGTTCTGCGGTCAGCTCCGGGGATGTTCGCCGCCGACTTCGCTCTGAAGTCCCTCGGTCCGTAGAGGCATGCTTCGACGCAGCCTTCTTTTTTGTCCTCCTGTCCATAGTTTTACTGTAATGGAAACAAACACAGAAAAACCAACCAGCTCAAGGTTAGTCAAACTTACCTGAGGGCCTTTTTGAAGCTGCCGGCAGAGGAGCGCACTCCCCCCCCCCCCCCCCAGCTGTCGACTGCAAATGCGAGCGACGATATGTCGCGCATGCGTGCTGGTGGGGTCTTCACAAAGTCACTCACGTGACTCCGAAGTAAAATTTTCCTCAGCAACTCTCATTGCCTTATATTTACACTCTTTCAGGTGGTATTGATGTCCTTATTTAACGAAGGTTGTTGTATATTGGAAACAGTTCAGAGAAGATTTAGTAGTTTAGCTTAGTTTAGTTTATTGTCAGGTGCACCGAAATACAGTGAAAATCTTTTTTTTGCATGGTAACCCGTAGAGTAGTGCCTGGAATGCCTGACAACATATTAGTAAAAGGTGTACAAGTTAAGGTTATATCTGATCTGATTTATTCATGCACCTTAAATGTTTTAAACCTGTATCTTCTATTCTTCAGTCAAGTCCTGCCTCACTCTTATATGTTGAGATTATTGAAAAAAACATCTAACGGGGAATCTCGACAGGTTGGGTGTGAAGAGGATGTTTCCTCTTAAGGGTGAATGCAGAACAAGAGGCACTGTTTAAAATTAAGACAAAGATGAGGAGAGTCTATTTCTCTCTCAGAGTATTGTGATTTTTCCAATTCTTTTTCAAAGGGCAGGGCAAGCAGAGTTTTTGAATATTTTTAGGGAAAAGGAGGCAGATTCCTGACAAGCAAGGGGTGCTGGTTCACCCTTGGGTAGAATGAGATGTGGCAATTAAATAGCAATCAGATCATCCATAATTCTATGTGTTTTAATCTCTGGCCTTTGTCCAACCATCTGTCCATCAACAACCACCCCCACCCCCCTTGCCTGTATCCACCTATCACTCAGCAGGCTCCACCCTGCCCCTCCTCTCTTCTAGCTTTCTTCCCACCCCACCATAATCAATCTGAAGAAGTGTCCCAATCCGGAACGTCACTTGCCAATGTTTGCCAGACCCGTTGAGTTACTCCAGCATTTTCTGTCTTTTTCTTAAACTAAACTAGACATTGACCAGACGACCAGAGCAATGCATCAAAGGTATGCCGCGGGATCTTCTGCATGCAACTGCTAGGAATGACAGTGCTGGGATTCATGGCCTACATCTGAAAGATCCAGACATGCCTTATTGCTTCGTATGTTTTACACCTTAGATCATGGGACTCTGGCCTCGTTAGGACCTTTTGCCAGTGACTGATCATGAAACACAGTGATTCCCCAGAATCCATGCAAACACTTGATCGCATCATCTGGATGACCCCACCATCCAACAAGTCACTTCTGTTGTGTCCATTCTTTGTCCAAAGCAAAGAAAAAACAAGATGCTGGGGGAAAGCAGGTCAGGCAGCATCTGTGGTGTAAATAGAGAGTGGACCTATCATATCTGGCATCTTCAGTCTGTTATATCCCCATTATATCCAAGATCTTCTAGATTTTAGTCTTTAGCTTTTAGAGGTACTGCGTGGAAACAGGAGCTCTGGCCCTTGAAGTCTGCCCTGACCAGCAGTCACCCAGTCGTTTAGTTTAGTTCAGTTGAGTTTAGAGATAGAGCGTGGAAGCATGGCCGTCGGCCCACCGAGTCCAGGCCGACCAGCGATTCCTGCACATTAACAATACCCTATACACACTAGGGACAATTTTACATTGTATACCAAGCCAATTAACCTACAAACCTGTACGTCTTTGGAGAGAAAGGGGAGAAAGTACAAATCAGGATCGAACCAGGGTCTCTGGCACTGTATGGCAGCAACTCTACCTCTGCATCACTGTGCACCCCTCCCCACTCCACCCCCCCCCCCCCCCATCCAGTAAGAGCCAGCTTTGTGTCAATGATTGCTATATCTAATCAAAGGCATTTGCAGACATCAATCATTGCATCTTGAAGTCCTTGCCGAAGAAGGCTGAATGATGAATGGCTGTCTTGCATTTGTCCATGTAGATAATTAATTGCACACTAACAGGTGATTTTATGCGAATAACGTTGCCATTTATCGGAGGATCTGTTTGTGGAAACATGAACTTACATTGGGTGAAATAATTAACAGCTCTTTATATCTTACCTCCCCTACCTGGCTGGAAGTACAATTGCCATTTGAAAATATGGGCATGTTAAAAAAATATCAGGTGTCCTCCCAATGTCCCCAGACGTGGACTCCCAGTTGCTCTTCAGGTTTTGCAGTTTACACGACTGAGGATCTTTGAAGAAATGGTCTCAACCCAAATCGTCACATTAATTTACTCCGGAGATGCTGCCTGACCTGCTGAGTTGCTCCAGCGTTTTATGTCGATCTTTGTTGTGTGACATTGCTTTCCTCAGCATTCCTCCTCTCTCTAGAATCACAACTCTGCACACAGACAGGTATTGAGCTGAAGACAGACACAAAAAGCTGGAGTAACTCAGCGGGGCAGGCAGCATCTCTGGAGAGAAGGAATGGGTGATGTTTCGGGTCGAGACCCCTGTTGAGCTGTTGTTTTTGGTAAACCTACTGCTATTCTGAACAAAAGACAGCTGCCTCCAATTTGGCTCGGCGTGGCTTACAACCCCTCCACCAAACTCAACTGACCACAAAGTCTTCTGGAGGCTCGCACAACACCGTCCACAGCCACGCGCACGCATCTTCTAAGGTGGACACAAAATGCTGGAGTAACTTAGCGGGTGAGGCAGCATCTCTGGAGAGAAGGAATGGGCGACGTTTCGGGTCGTGACCCCTCTTCAAACTAGAGATACTGCCTCACCCGCTGAGTTACTCCAGCATTTTGTGTCCATCCTCGATTCAAACCAGTATCTGCAGTTCTTTCTTACACACAGTCATCTTCTGGTTCCTTTCCAAGTTCCCAAAACACAGTCTTTCAGTCCGTACTTGTCCTATTCTTGCATTTTGACATACTTATTTCCAAAGGGCAATCCCACATTAGACATTGGACAATTTCTATGGTTTGGGTCTGAACCACCCCCTTCTAAGTGAGTTCATCCTCACTAATCAACCCTACTCAGCATTTTGCCTCTATCTTCAGTGTAAACCAGCATCTGCTGTTCCTTCCCACATACTCAGGATCTTTGATGTGGATCTTGCACTGGGGGATGGAAAAAGTTGCTCATGTTTTCCCCCCTCCTTCCTCCATTGTGTAATTACATTGAGCTTCCATGGCTTAGAAAAATGCTGCTTTTAAACATTTTAGCAATATAAGGAAGTAGCGTGCGTTTGGGAAGTGCTTGTTTAAATGGTGCGTAATGCCTTTATGAATGTTTTGAGATCATCCGTAGCGACTGCCATATTGACAATGATTTGGTTATTTGTGGTCGGAGAGTATTCAATTTGTACGTGTAAGTAGATTTTTATGAACAGGTGATTGGCAAAGAGTGGTGAGCTCCCAACATGCATCTCCTGATAAATGGTTCAGGATTACCAGGTTCATCAGACTGGTAAACATTCCCTTCGGTCTCTATTTATTCATTAGAGTTTACTTGCTCCTTCTGGTCCAACACAAAGCATCGGAGGGAAGCCAGAAGATGGAATTAAGCCATTTGGCCCCAACAATCAGCGTTATCATTAATCCCCAACAGATGTATTGCAGGATGTTACATTTGCTCAGCACGTCACACAAATGTAATCTGTCCAAATATCGTGTGAACACACATACAGCCCAGAGATGTGTAACCACCCTTGGGATGACCCTAATGCCCCAGTGCGGGAGAATCACAACAGGGCACATGAATATGAAGACTTCAGATTAAATGATAGGACAGTGGACTTGGATTTTAAAATGCACAGCCGTATTCGACGGATATATCAGATCAGCTTGAAAGTGCGAGTGGTAAAGAGAAGATTTACGAGGATATTGCCAGGACCTGAGGGCCTGAGCCACAGGGAGTGGACGAGCAGGCTAGGACCAATGATGGAAATGGGGGGGGGGGTACGCAGAGGTACGGCGTTCCCCTAGTTTTCAATTTCCAGCTCAGATTTAATGAGTACTGCAGAAAGATTCGAGTCATTTATCACTTTATTCAACTCAGACGAAAACGATTTGTTAACTGCCACTGTTAGCACTAGTTAACAGCCAGTAGTTAACAGTAGTTATACAATGTGTTATCAATACATCGATCCACATTCCTCAGTAAATGTAATTGTGTTTTAACACTGTGTTCCTTTGAATAAAATTCAAGGGAGAATTTATTAAACTCACTGTCAGGGCTACCGGACCACGAGCACGGGCTCAGGTAAAGTCACGTTATTTTATTTTTGCTCATTATTTTATTTGCCTCCCTGCGTCTCTGCCTCCGTGCCTCTCTGCCTCCGTGCCTCTCAGCTGCCCTCCCCTCTCTGCTGCTCTCCCCGCTCTCCCCACTCTCGAAAACTTGATGATGTATTTTGGGAGGTATTTTGAAGAAAGGAGATGCATAAAATGTGCACATTTAAAAAATCAGGGTTCAGATATACAAACCTTCAAAAGCAAATGATATGCTACATTTTCTAATGGGAAATAATGCTTTAGAAGCTAATAGAAAACTTGTATAAATCATTGGATGTGCCATAGTTAGAATATTGTGTTCAATTTTTCTGGAACGATATGTTCTTCAGCTAACAAAAATAATGAATTATTAGTCTGAGTTAGTCAATTAGTTAATGATGCAGTAACGCTTGGCTAGCAGTCACCGTTGAATGGCATTCGATATACTAGTTCAGAGGGAGAAGGATGAGTCAGAAAACAAGGCTCTAAATGTAAGTAAACTTTGGGAAAGTGAGGCAGAAGAGTAGACTATGCAGAGCACTGACAAACAATGTGAAATGTTCCAAGATCTTCTTGGTAATAGACCTGTACATTTTGAAGAATTGAAATAATTTGTCATTCGAAAATGAATGAAAAGAATTGAATGTTATCCCTAACAACTAAGTTCAGGTAGACGGTGACATGGATAAGGGAGAGCCAGTGGATGTAGTGTATCTGGACTTCCAGAAAGCCTTTGATAAGGTCCCACACAGGAGATTAATGGGCAAAATCAGAGCACATGATATTGGGGGTAAGGTATTGACATGGATAAAAAACTGGTTGGCAGACAGGAAACAAAGAGTAGGAATTAACGGTTCCCTTTCAGAATGGCAGGTAGTGACTAGTGGGGTGCCTCAAGGCTCAATGCTGGGACCGCAGCTATTCAGAATCAGAATCAGATTTTATTCGCCAAATATGTTCTACAACATACGAGGAATTTCGCTGGCTAGGTCAGTCATACAATTAAAAGCAACAGACTCAAAACACATTTTAACATGAACATCCACCACAGTTACTCCTACACATTCCTCACTGTGATGGAAGGCAAAATAAAGTTCAAGTCCTTCATTTTGTTCTTCCTCGGTCGGGGGCCTCGAGCCCTCCGTTAATGGGACGGTCTTAACTCCTGTAGCCGGCGGCGTTCGGGCCCTCCGAGTCGAGGCGATCAGCTCCCGAACCGGGGGGTTGTCAGCTCCCCCGTGCCCGGCGATCGAACCTCGCGTCGGGGCTGGACGAACCTTCTGCGGCGTTGGAGCTCCCGACTCAGCCACTCCCAAGATTGCGAGCCCTTGATTGTAAGTCCGTAGGATCCCAGGCAAGGGATCCGCTCCGTGCCCCGTGGTGGGACTCACGACAGTCCGAGGCGGCTCCCAGCTCCAGCCATGGTAAGCCGCAGAGCCCGGAGAATGTGATCTGAAAATTGAAATTGAAGGCAAGAACTTGAAAAAAAGTTTCCCCCGATTCTCCACCCCCTCCCCCCCCCCCCCCCCCCCCCCCCCCCCCCCCCCCACGTTAAACAAACCAAAGAACATGAAACCAAACTTTTAACAGACGCTAAAAATAACAAAAAGGTGAAAAAATGAACAGACTGCTGGCAGAGCTGGCCATCTCCCCGGCACCCCTGGTGGTCTATTCACAATATATATTAATGATGAAGGAATAAAAAGTAACATTAGCACATTTGCAGATGACACAAAACTGGATGGCAGTGTGAACTGTGAAGAGGATGCTATGAGGATGCAGGGTGACTTGGACATTGCATGAGTGGGACGATGCATGGCAGATGCAGTATAATGTGGATAAATGTGAGGTTATCCACTTTAGTGGCAAAAACAAGAGGCAGATTATCATCTAAATGGCAGGTAGACACAAAATGCTGGAGTAACTCAGCGGGTCAGGCAGCATCTCTGGAGCAAAGGAATGGGTGACGTTTTGGGTCGAGACCCTTATTCTGTATGATGGCAGATTTGGAAAAGGAGAAGTGCAACAAGACCTGGTTGGACTTATACATCAGTCACTGAAAGTAAGCATGTAAGAACCAGCAGGCAGTGAAGAAAGCTAATGGCATGTTAGTCTTCATAATGATAGGATTTGAATATAGGAGCAAAGAGGTCCTTCGGCAGTTGTACAGGGCCCTGGTGAGACCACACCTGGAGTATTGTGTGCAGTTTTGGTCTCCTAATTTGAGGAAGGATATTCTTGTTATTGAGGGAGTGCAACATAGGTTCACGAGGTTAATTCCCGGGATGGCAGAAATGTCATGTCATCAAAGATTGGAACAACTGGACTTGTATCCACTGGAATTTAGAAGGATGAGAGGATATCCTTTAGAAACATAAAATGATTAAGGGATTGGGCATGCTAGATACAGGAAACATGTTCCTGATGTTGGAGGAGTCCAGAATCAGATGCCACAGTTTAAGAATACAGGGTAGGCCATTTAGAACTGAGATGAGGAAAAACCTTTTAGAAACATAGAAACATAGAAAATAGGTACAGGAGTAGGCCATTCGGCCCTTCGAGACCGTCATTCAATATGATCATGGCTGATCATCCAACTCAGTATCCTGTACCTGCCTTCTCTCCATACCACCTGATCCCTATAGCCACAAGGGCCACATCTAACTCCCTCTTAAATATAGCCAATGACCTGGCCTCAACTACCTTTGTGGCAGAGAATTCCACAGATTCACCATTCTCTGTGTGAAAAATGTTTTTCTCATCTTGGTCCTAAAAGACTTCCCCCTTATCCTTAAACTGTGACCCCTTGTTCTGGACTTCCCCAACATCGGGAACAATCTTCTTGCATCTAGCCTGTCCAACCCCTTAAGAATTTTGTAAGCCTCTATAAGATCCCCCCTCAATCTTCTAAATTCCAGCGAGTACAAGCCGAGTCTATCCAGTCTTTCTTCATATAGAAGTCCTGCCATCCCAGGAATCAGTCTGGTGAACCTTCTCTGTACTCCCTCTATGGCAATAATGTCCTTCCTCAGATTAGGAGACCAAAACTGTACGCAATACTCCAGGTGTGGCCTCACCAAGACCCTGTACAACTGCAGTGGAACCTCCCTGCTCTTGTACTCAAATCCTTTTGCTATGAATGCCAACATACCATTCGCTTTCTTCACTGCCTGCTGCACCCGCATGCCTACTTTCAATGACTGGTGTACCATGACACCCAGGTCTCGTTGCATCTGCCCTTTTCCTAATCGGCCACCATTCAGATAATAGTCTCCTGTTTTTGCCGCCAAAGTGGATCTCACATTTATCCACATTATACTGTGTCTGCCATGCATTTGCCCACTCACCCAACCTATCCAAGTCACCTTGCAGCCTCCTAGCATCCTCCTCACAGCTAACGCTGCCCTCCAGCTTCGTGTCATCCACAAACCTGGAGATGTTGCATTCAATTTCCTCATCCAGATCATTAATATATATTGTAAATAGCTGGGGTCCCAGCACTGAGCCTTGCGGTGCCCCACTAGTCACTGCCTGCCATTCTGAAAATGACCCGTTTACTCCTACATGTTGCTTCCTGTTTGCCAGCCAGTTCTCTTTCCACATCAATACTGAACCCTCAATACCGTGTGCTTTAAGTTTGTATACTAATCTCTTATGTGGGACCTTGTCGAAAGTCTTCTGAAAGTCCAGAAATAACACATCCACTGCTTCTCCCTTATCCCCTCTACTAGTTACATCCTCGAAAAATTATATAAGATTCGTCAGACATGATTTACCTTTCATAAATCCATGCTGACTTTTCATATGTCCAATGATTTCACCGCTTTCCAAATGTGCTGCTATCCCATCTTTAATAACTAGCATTTTCCACACTACCGATGTTAGACTAACTGGTCTGTAATTCCCCGTTTTCTCTCTCCCTCCCTTTTTAAAAAGTGGAGTTACATTAGCTACCCTCCAATACTCAGGAACTACTCCAGAATCTAAAGAGTTTTGAAACATTATCACTAATGCACCCACTATTTCTGTGACTACTTCCGTAAGTACTCTGGGATACAGCCTTTCTGCCCCTGGGGATTTATCGGCCTTTAATCCATTCAATTTAACTAACACCCCCCACTTCCCGGCTAACCTGGATTTCACTCAGTTCCTCCATCTCATTTGACCCCCGGTCCCCTGCTATTTCCTGCAGATTATTTATGTCTTCCTTAGTGAAGACAGAACCAAATCAATTGGTCTGCCATGTCCTTGTTCCCCATGATCAATTCACCAGTTTCTGACTGCAAGGGACCTACATTTGTTTTAACTAACCTTATTCTCTTCACATATCTATAAAAACTTTTGCAGTCAGTTTTTATGTCCCCTGCCAGTTTTCTTTCATAATCTATTTTCTCTTTCCTAATTAAGCCCTTTGTCCTCCTCTGCTGAATTTCTGCTGGTAAGTTGCTTATTAACTTGTATGCTTCATCTTTTGTTTTGATACTATCCCTGATTTCCCTTGTTATCCATGGATGCACTACCTTCCCTGATTTATTATTTTGCCAAACAGGGATGAACAATTGTTGTAGTTCATCCATGCAGTCTTTAAATGCCTTCCATTGCATATCCACCGTCAACCCTTTAAGAATCACTTGCCAGTCTATGTTGGCCAATTCACGTCTCATACCCTTAAAGTTACCTTTCTTTAAGTTCAGAACCCTTGTTTCTGAATTAACTATGTCACTTCGCATTCTAATGAAGAACTCAATCATATTATGGTCACTCTTGCCCAAGGGGCCACGCACAACAAGACTGCTAACTAACCCTTCCTCATTACTCAATACCCAGTCTAGAATAGCTTGCTCTCTCGTTGGTTCCTCTACATGTTGGTTTAGAAAACTATCCCGCATACATTCCAAGAAATCCTTTTCCTCAGCACCCCTGCCAAGTTGATTCACCCAATCTATATGTAGATTGAAGTCACCCATTATAACTATTTTACCTTTGTTGCACGCATTTCTAATTTCCTGTTTGATGCCATCTCCAACTCCACTACTACTGTTAGGTGGCCTGTACACAACTCCCACTAGCGTTTTCTGCCCCTTAGTGTTTTCGCAGCTCTATCCATATCGATTCCACATCGTCCAAACTCATGTCCTTCCTTTCTATTGTGTTAATCTCCTCTCTAACCAGCAACGCTACTCCACCTCCTTTTCCTTTCTGTCTATCCCGCCTGAATATTGAATATCCCTGGATGTTCAGCTCCCAGCCTTGGTCACCCTGGAGCCATGTCTCCGTGATCCCAACTATATCATATTCATTAATAACTATCTGCACATTCAACTCATCCACCTTATTACGAATGCTCCTTGCATTGAGTCACAAAGCCTTTAGGCTTGTTTTTACAACACTCTTACCCCTTATAGAATTATGTTGAAAAGTGGCCCTTTTTGATTTTTGCCCTGGATTTTTCTGCCTGCCACCTTTACTTTTTACCTTGCTACCTATTGCTTCAATCCTCCTTTTACACCCCTCTGTCTCTCTGCTCATGCTCCCATCCCCCTGCCACACTAGTTTAAATCCTCCCTGACAGCACTAGCAAACACTCCCCCAAGGACATTGCTTCCATACCAGCCCAGGTGCAAACCGTCCTGTTTGTACTGGTCCCACCTCCCCCAGAACTGATTCCAATGCCCGAGAAATTTGAATCCCTCCCCCTTACATCATTTTTCAAGCCACGTATTCATCTGCAATATCCTCCTATTTCTACTCTGACTAGCACGTGACACTGGTAGTATTCCAGAGATTATTACCTTTGAGGTCCTACTTTTAAGTTTATCTCCTAGCTCCCTAAATTCGCCTTGTATGACCTCATCCCGTTTTTTACCTATATCGTTGGTGCCAATGTGCACCACGACAGCTGGCTGTTCACCCTCCTCCTCCAGAATGTTCTGCAGCTGTTCAGTGACATCCTGACCCTTGCACCAGGGAGGCAACATACCATCCCGGAGTCTCGTTTGCGGCCACAGAAACGCCTATCTATTCCCCTTACAATTGAATCCCCTATTACTATAGCCCTTCCACTCTTTTTTCGCCCCTCCCGTGCCGCAGAGCCACCCATGGTGCCATGAACCTGGCTGCTGCTGCCTTCCCCTGATGAGCCATCTCCCTCAACAGTATCCAAAATGGTATATCTGTTTAGGAGGGAGATGACCGCAGGGGACTCCTGCACGACTTGCCTACTGTCTAGTGGCCACCCGTTCTCTTTCTGTCCGCTTAACTTTTACCTGTGGTGTGACCAACTCAATGTACGCGCTATCCACGACTTTCTCAGCATCGTGGATGCTCCAGTATGAATCCAACCGCAGCTCCAATTATTCAATGTGGTCTGCCAGGAGTTGCAGCTGGACACACTTCCTGCAAACATAGTCACCAGCGACACCGACAATATTCCTGATCTCCCACATGTTGCAGGATGAGCAAACCATGGGGCCGATCTCAACTGACATGGCTTGCCCCCAAATTAAATCAACTCGCTCACACTATAAAATCTTAATCCTTTAAACCAGTGGTTCTCAACCTTGTTTGCCCCATGCACCCCTTTCACCATATGTCAGAATGTCATTCCCTCCCTTTCCAAGATTGTCTGCCTCAAAACGTGCATTCCAAATAATATGCATATAATACTGAAAATCCTTTATGTCTAACAGTTTGAGTTTGCTAATCTGTGGTCCCAATTCCCCCCCTGAAAACCTGAAATTCCCCCCCTGGGGGGAATTCCCCCCTGGTTGAGAACCCCTGCTTTAAACTAACCTTTACTAAAAAGCACTGTACCCTTGGCTCACTGTACCCTTGGCTCACTGTATCCTTAGCTCACTGAACCCTTAGCTCACTGAACCTTTAGCTCACTGTACCCTTGGTTCACTGTACCCTTAGCTCACTGAACCCTTAGCTCACTGAACCCTTAGCTCACTGAACCCTTAGCTCACTGAACCCTTAGCTCATTGAACCCTTAGCTCACTGAACCCTTAGCTCTCATTGAACCCTTAGCTCACTGAACCCTTAGCTCACTGAACCCTTAGCTCACTGAACCCTTAGCTCACTGAACCCTTAGCTCATTGAACCCTTAGCTCACTGAACCCTTAGCTCACTGAACCCTTAGCTCACTGAACCCTTAGCTCACTGAACCCTTAGCTCACTGTACCCTTAGCTCACTGAACCCTTAACTCACTGAACCTTTAACCAGAAAGCAGAAATGCAAACCAGGGGTTGCACCCAATCAGCTGCTTCCTCCTGTCCACCTCCACCACTCAGCGGCTTCCACCAGAACACTTCCTTTGAAGTGTGGAACGTTACAGATTTGGGTACTCCTCTTCTTGCTCCAATGGCTCCTGGGCCTCTGTGGAGTAAAGCCCCGGGCTCGATTTTATAACTCACCGCCCGGAGACTCTTCCTCTTGCTCCAACGGCTCCTGGGCCTCTCTCCATCGGCTCCTGGGCCTCTCCAACGACCCAGAGTGTTGTGAATTTGTGGAATTATCTGCCTCAGAAGGCAGTGGAGGCCGACTGATTGGATACATTCAAAAGAGTTTGATAGAGCTCTTAGGGCTAGTGGAATCAAGAGATATGGGGAGATGGCAGGAATGGGGTACTGATTGTGGATGATCAGCCATGATCACATTGAATGGCTCGAAGGGCCAAATGGCCTTCTCCTGCACCTATTTTCTATGTATCTATGTAAAATGCTGGAATAACTCAACAGAATAGGCAGCATCTCTGGGGAGAAGGAATGGGTGATGTTTCAGGTCAAGACCCTTTTTCATTCTGATGTCGGGGGTGAGTGGGACAGAGATAGAATACAGTCGGAGACAGTAAGACTAGTGGGAGAACTAGGAAGGGGGAGGGAATGGGGAGAGAAGGAACGCAAGGGCTATTTGAAGTTAGAGAAGTCAATGTTCATTCCGCTGGGGTGTAGAAACATAGAAACATAGAAATTAGGTGCAGGAGTAGGCCATTCAGCCCTTCGAGCCTGCACCGCCATTCAATATGATCATGGCTGATCATCCAACTCAGTATCCCGTACCTGCTTTCTCTCCATACCCTCTGATCCCCTTAGCCACAAGGGCCACATCCAACTCACTCTTAAATATAGCCAATGAACTGGCCTCAACTACCCTCTGTGGCAGAGAGTTCCAGAGACTCACCACTCTCTGTGTGAAGAAAGTCTTTCTCATCTCGGTCTTAAAGGATTTTCCCCCTTATCCTTAAGCTGTGACCCCTTGTCCTGGACTTCCCCAACATCGGGAACAATCTTCCTGCATCTAGCCTGTCCAACCCCTTAAGAATTTTGTAAGTTTCTATAAGATCCCCTCTTAATCTCCTAAATTCCAGAGAGTATAAACCGAGTCTATCCAGTCTTTCTTCATAAGACAGTCCTGACATCCCAGGAATCAGTCTGGTGAACCTTCTCTGCACTCCCTCTATGGCAATAATGTCCTTCCTCAGATTTGGAGACCAAAACTGCACGCAATACTCCAGGTGTGGTCTCACCAAGACCCTGTACAACTGAAGTAGAACCTCCCTGCTCCTGTACTCAAATCCTTTTGCTTATGAAAGCTAACATACCATTCACTTTTTTCACTGCCTGCTGCACCTGCATGCCTACTTTCAATGACTGGTGTACCATGACACCCAGGTCTCGCTGCATCTCCCCTTTTCCTAATCGGACCACCATTTAAATAATAGTCTGCTTTCCTGTTTAAGCTACCCAAGCAAAATATGAGGTGCTGTTCCTCCAATGGAAGATATGCCTATATCTCCCGTTTCCCTTTCCCTTGACTGCCAGTCTGAAAAAGGGTCTCGACCCGGAATGTCATCTATTTCACTCTAATGATCATTGCTTTTGTCCACCTGAGAGAGAGAGAGATGCAAGAAAGCAGCTATGACATATAATACACAATAAACTATATTATAAAAACACAATAAAAAAGTTATGCATTCTACTCTTACACGGCTATGATCGTACATAAAAAAATCCCCCAACCCCCCCCCCCCCCCCCCCCCTTCCTTCCCAACCTCAGCCTCACGGACCTTAGAGTACCCCTAGTTCCTAAATCCCATTTCCATCACTGGCTAGGACCCTGTTCCTAGAAGCACAAGAGGATGAGGGGGTGATCTTTTAGAGGTGTACAAAATCATGAGAGGAATAGATTGGGTAGACGCACAGAGTCTCTTGCTCAGAGTAGCGGGATGGACAACCAGAGGACATAGGTTTATGGTGAGAGGTGGGGGGGGGGGGGGGCGGAGATTTAATAGGAATCTGAGGGATAACTTTCTCACACAGAGGGTGGTGAGTGCATGGAATGAATGGCCAGAGGAGGTTGTTGAAGCAGGTAGTATTGTACTGTTCAAGAAACATGTGGACAGGTGCATGGATTGGACTGGTTTAGAGGGATATGGGGCAAATATAGGCAGCTCGGGCTTGTGTAGAAGGGATATGTTGTTCGGTGTGGGGCAAGTTGGACCGAGGTGGCTGTTTCCACACTGTATGACTCTATGATTCTATAACTCTATGGTGAAGTCATCAACTGCCAATGGAAGGCTTTAAGTACAGCGGAGAAGACTGTGGGAGGTTAGTCACCTAGTTAGGTAACTCCAGCAAGACAGTTACTGATGGGTCAGTGAAACCAGCTGGCAGCAACTGATACAGTGTGTAGGAAGGAACTGCGGATGCTGGTTTACACAGCAAACCAGCAGATACAGGATTGCCAGCGATGGGTCAGTGAAACCAGTGATAGTTCAGTGAATCCGCAAAACCCACCACTGATTGGTTACTAATTCCAGCAGGATTGCCAGTGTCATTTCGGAGGAGCCTCAGTTAGAGATAATGAGTGATTTTATTTAGTTGTGCAGTCCCTAAGGATCATGAATGACTTGCTTTAACTCCATTTCTGTGGATCCAGAGGTGAATGGAAAGCCTAGTGTGATTTCTCTTGACATCAGATATCAAGTGGGCTTGACAGAGCAAGGCCTTGGTTAACTGGCAAGGAGGTCCATGCCAGGCCCACCCCACAGACCTTCTTGGACACACACACAGACCTGATGCACACACACACACACTGGTGTCTCAGACTCTCTTATGACTACCAGACATCTCAAAGCACTGATAAAACCAGGGGCTGTATTTGATATCTGGTCACCATAGGGTGGCACCGTGGTGCGGCGGTAGATTTGCTGCCTTACAGCACCTGCGATCCGGGTTCGATCCAGGTCACAAGCAAATACCCGCAAATAGCAGTGAAGAAGATCTCCCTACTACTTTCAAATGGTAATATAGGATGTCCTATGTCAGCATGAGAGAACAGACAGGATATTGGCATAATGACTGGCTCAAAACATGGCACCAAGGTGCAGCGCTCCCTCTGGGGAAGTGTCGGCTCACATTTAGTGGCACTAATATCTGACCCAAAGACAAACTTGTCCACCACAGACCACAGAGCACAGGTCTTCTCGGTACATTGTGTCTGTAGTCTGAGGGAGGAGGGTGGATTGGAGGTGTCAGTGTTACAGTTGAATAAAGGGGACTATGGGACCATGAGGGAGGACTGGAAAGATACCCTAGCAGGGATGACAGTGGGACCACAATGGCAGGTATTTCTAGGAATATTACAGAAGGTGCAGGATCAGCTCATTCCTCAGAGGAAGAAAGATTCCAAGGGGAGTAAAGAGCGACTGTGGCTGACAAGGGACAGTATAAAAATAAAAAGAGAAGAAGTACAACGTAGCAAAGATGAGCGGGAAGCAAGAGGTTTGGGTAATGTTTAAAGAGCAACAGAAGATAACTACAAATACGGGGAGAAAAGATGAGGTATGAATGTAAGCTAGCCAAGAATATAAAGGAGGATAGTAAGAGCTTCTTTAGGTATGTGAAGAGGAATAAAATTGTTAAGGCCAGAGTTGGACCCTTGAAGACCGAAAAGGGTGAATTTATTATGGGGAGCAAGGAAAAGACAGATGAGTTGAACAGGTACTTTGGATCCATCTTCACTAAGGAGGACACAAACAATCTTCCTGATATGTTTGCAAATACACAGGACTAGATGTTAAAATCCAAGGTGCCAAATATCAATTTACTCCCGATGGTGATGGGAGCCTTCTGCACTCACCTATGCTCCTCCGATGTGCAGGAACTGAAGGAAATTACATTAGGCAGGAAATGGTTGGGTAGACAGATGGGACTGAAGGCTGATAAATCACCAGGGCCTGATGGTCTGCATCCCAGGGTAATTAAGGAAGTGGCTCTAGAAATCGTGGATGCATTGGTGATAATTTTCCAATGTTCTATAGACTCAGGATCAGTTCCTGTGGATTGGAGGGTAGCTAATGTTATCTCACTTTTTAAGAAAGGAGGGAGAGAGAAAACAGGGAATTATAGACCAGTTAGCCTGACATCGGTGGTGGGGAAGATGCTGGAGTCAATCATAAAAGATGAAATAGCCACACATTTGGATAGCAGTAACAGCATCGGTCCGAGTCAGCGTGGATTTACAAAGGGGAAATCATGCTTGAATAATCTTCTGGAATTTTTTGAGGATGTAACTAGGAAAATGGACAAATGAGAGCCAGTGAATATAGTGTAACAGGATAAGGTCCCACATAGGAGATTAGTGGGCAAAATTAGGGCACATGATATTGGGGGTCGAGTGCTGACATGGATAGAAAATTGGTTGGCAGACAGGAAACAAAGAGTAGGGATTAACAGATCCCTTTCAGAATGCCAGGCGGTGACTAGTGGGGTACCGCAAGGCTCGGTGCTGGGACTGCAGCTATTTACAATATACATCAATGATTTGGATGAAGGGATTCAAAGTAACATTAGCAAATTTGCAGATGACACAAAGCTGGGTGGCAGTGTGAACTGTGAGAAGAATGCTATGAGAATACAGGGTGACTTGGACAGGTTGGGGGAATGGGCAGATGCATGGCAGATTAAGTTTAATGTGGATAAATGTGAGGTTATCCACTTTGGTATCAAAAACAGGAAGGCAGATTACTATCTAAATGGCGTCAAGTTGGGAAAAGGGGAAGTACACCGGGATTTGGGGGTCCTTGTTCATCAGTAGAGCCAGGATGTTTAGGCACTAAAAAACTCTGAAATAGGCAGGCAAAAAGGCATAATAAAACTACAAAAAAGGCACGTAAAAGGCATTTATTGACAAAGAAAAGGCATAAAATCACGTGAAATAGGCACAAAATCACATCAATGACAGCGATGTGGAGTTGGTCACTGGGGGTGCAGATCACTAACAGCCTGACCTGGTCAAATAACATCACATCCATAGTTAAGAGAACGCAGCAGTGGCTGCACTTTCTGCGCCGGATGCGAAAAGCTCACCTCCCCCATCCCGTCCTCACCACTTTCTACAGGGAGACCATAGAGAGCATTCTGACCAGCTGCATCTCTGTCTGGTTTGGGGACTGGAAAGCCTCCGACTGGAAATCTGTGCAGAGAGTGGTGAGGACAGCTGAAAAAATCATCGGGACCTCTCTCCCCTCAATCGGGGACATTGCGAGCAAACGTTGCTTGTCTAAGGCCAGCAGTATTATAAAGGACCCCACACATCTCCATCACGGACTGTTCACTCTGCTGCCCTCGGGCAAAAGATATCGTAGCATAAGGAGCAGAACATCAAGGTTCTGCAACAGCTTCTTCCCACGAGCCATCAGACTCCTGAATGCCATGTAATGGGCTGACCCCATTGTCTATTTTATCCTTGTATCCATTTTATCTTTTTATCTATTTTTATCCATTTTATCCTTCTGTTAATTATCGTGTTGCTCGGGGAGCCAATTGCAACGGAAGTTCGTTTGGAATTGCATATTTCGATGTATTTCTAAATGACAATAAAGTTTGTTTGATTTGATTTGATTTTTGATGATAAAAAGGCATTTATTTCCACCACTAAAATATGGTTAAAAATTATAATATAAAGGTATACTACATTAAATGACGTGTTTAAGTTGCCTGGTTGCACATAATCACCAGCATTTTTTTCAAATTATCTGATGTTAAACTCTGCCGTCTGTCAGACAGAATATGCTTCCGTTGTGAAAAACTTATTTCTACCTCAGCTGAGGTCACTGGTGCATACCCGAAACAAGCTACAGACTCTATATTCAAGTCGATATCTTGTGCATTACAACTACCTTTCAGAACTTTAGCTATGTTTTCTATTTCTTCAAGATCTTTGTTCGCTAAAATCACTCCCTCACATTTTCCTTGTATGTCTTTACCTACATCGCCAGGAACTTTACGAATATCATCAGTTACTTTGTTGAAAACCTGCAAGTTATTCATTAATGTTTCGCCACGTTTCCCAAGGGAAGTGATAGCTTGTGGGAAGTTTGCAAAATTGGAAGCAATAATCACAAGATCGCTGTGGAGGGATTTTTCTGCAAGATTTCACTGACGATCCTGAATGTAGCAGATTCTTCTTCTTCAAAACAGTTGACAATTTATTTTATCTTTTCTAAATTTGCAGCAATATAAAGTACAGCGCAGAGCCATGTACCCCGCCTAGTGAAAACGGGCTGGGGGTAGCGGAATCTCGGTTGCCATTTCCTTGAACAACTGCACATGTGATGGTGCTTTGAGGAAGATTTTCTTGACTTTTAAAACTTGCGATCGACATTTGGAAACAAGCTATGTATGTGCTTGGCAATTTTATGAAGTCCTTGAGCGAAGCATGCCAAATGCAACATTTTGGGGAATAAAACTTTAACTCACGAACAGAAGAATATTCTCGTGTTTTATACCTTCTGGCCAAAGTGCAGCAAGTGAAGATGTAAACAACTGAGCAATAGTTTCAGCTGTTTGTCTTCTCCAATACTTCCGATGTCAATAAATATTCCTTTGATGGTTGACCTGCCTCCAGTGTACCGATGACCACATTGGCAACATAATTCCCCACAACATCGGTTGTCTCGTCTATTGTGATCCATATTTTGTTGCGTGCAACTTCATCTCTAATCTTCTGCACAACAATGTTGAAGTTGTTGTCAACATAATTTTTCCGTAATGATGACTTGCTTGGTACATGTTCCTCTGTGTATTTCTCTAAAAAACCTCTGAGAGATTTATTTTTCAATTTTCACAGTGGAATTCCAGCATCAATGAATGCCTTGCACAAATCACTCGAAAACTCAGATTTGCGACTGGAGCCAGCAGTAAATGTAGTGAGGAGACAAGGTTGGGTATTTCGCTTGGTCTACACCGAGCGGTATCAACACTGACTTCTCTAATTCTAGATAGCCCTTGTCTTCTTCCGCTTCCCCCTCCTCCTTCCCAGCTCTCCTTCTAGTCATAGAAACATGGCAACATAGAAAATAGGTGCAGGAGTAGGCCATTTGGCCCTTCGAGCCTGCACCTCCATTCAATATGATCATGGCTGATCATCCAACTCAATATCCCTTACCTGCCTTCTCTCCATACCCCCTGATCCCTTTAGCCACAAGGGCCACATCCAACTCCCTCTTAAATATAGCCAATGAACTGGCCTCAACTAGTCCTACTGTCTCCGCCTCTTCCTTTCTTTTTCCCACCCCCCACATCAGTCTGAAGAAGGGTCTCGACCCGAAATGTCGCCTATTCCTTCTCTCCATAGATGCTGCCTCACCGGTTGAGTTTCTCCAGCATTTTTTGTCTACCTTCGATTTTTCCAGCATCTGCAGTTCTTTCTTAAATAGGAGGAGACTGAACCAGCGGGCAGCGGCACAAACGAATGAATGACCAATGGTGGCGCCCTTGGTTTGGCCCCGGTGGTGGAAGTTTTCTTGTAAGTTATACTATGTTAACACGTTAATAATAACATTAATATTAACATGTTAACATAGAAAACGTTCAACTAGAGAAAATAGCACGACCTTTTAGCAAAACGGCAATAAAAGGCTGATTTAAGCACTCGTTCATGAAAAAGGCATTATCCTGGTGAAATCATCAAAAAAAACATTGGAGTTTAGAAGGATAAGAGGGGATCTTATTGAAACATATAGGATTGTTAAGGGTTTGGACAAGCTGGAGGCAGGAAACATGTTCCCGATGTTGGGGGAGTCCAGAACCAAGGGCCACAGTTTATGAATGAGGGGTAAGCCATTTAGAACGGAGACGAGGAAACACTTTTTCTCACAGAGAGTTGTGAGTCTGTCGAATTCTCTGCCTCAGAGGGTGGTAGAGGCTGGTTCTCTGGAAACTTTCAAGAGAGGGCTAGATAGTGCTCTTACAGATAGTGGAGTCAGGGGATATGGGAAGAAAGCAGGAAAGGGGTACTGATTGGGGATGATCAGCCATGAACACATTGAATGGCAGTGCAGGCTCGAAGGGCCGAATGGCCTACTGCTGCACCTATTGTCTATTGTCTATTGATTGCTTCTTTTGAGGCAGTGACAGAGATTCATGCATGGGGCTCCTTATCATGGAGCCAGTGGATATTTTTAAGGCAGATATAGAGAAATTCTTGATTAGTACGATTGTCAAATGTTATAGGGAGAAGGCAGGAGAATGGGGTCAAGTCAAGCCAAATTTATTTGTCACATACACTTACGAGATATGCAGTGAAATGAAAAGTGGCAATGCTCGTGGACTTTGTGCAAAAAACAAACAAACAAACAAACTATAAACAGAATGGAACAGAAACACATGTTCACATATTACATATTGTGGGAGGAAAGACCCGTTGCAGGGGTGGAAGGGGTCTCCCATGATCTTATTGGCTCTAGAGTTGCACCTTCTGATGTATAGGTCCTGCAGAGGGGCGAGCGAAGTTCCCATAGTGCGTTCGGCCGAACGCACTACTCTCTGCAGAGCCTTCCTGTCATGGGCAGAGCAGTTCCCAAACCAAATTGTGATATTTCTGGACAAGCTTTCCACAGCCGCTGAGTAGAAGCAATGGAGGATCCTCAGAGACACTCTGAATATCCTCAATTGCCTGAGGTGGTAAAGGCGCTGCCTTGCCTTACTCACGAGTGCTGCAGCGTGTGATGTCCATGTCATATCCTCAGAGATGTGGACTCCCAGGTATTTAAAACAGCTCACCCTATCCACAGTATCCCCATTTATCCTCAATGGTGTGTACGTCCTCGGATGATGTGCCCTCCTAAAATCCACGATCAGCTCCTTAGTTTTTTTGATGCTCAAGAGGAGGCTGGTGTCCTGACACCAGAGTGCCAGATCAGCCACCTCCTCCCGGTAGGCCTTCTCATCGTTGTCTGAGATCAGGCCCACCACCAAAGTGTCATCGAGTTGGAGCTGAACCTAGCCACACAGTCATGTGTGTACAGGGAGTACAGTAGGGGGCTGAGGACGCAACCCTGGGGGGATCTGTGCTCCCGGTGAGGGACTTCGATGTATTTCCCCCCTATCTTGACTACCTGGGGCCTGGTGGAGAGAAAGTCCAGGACGCAGGCTCACAGGGGGGGTGTTGGGCCCCAATTCCAGTAGCTTCTCGGCCAGTCTGGTGGGGACTATCGTGTTGAAGGCTGAACTGAAGTCTATGAATAGCATCCTCACATAGCCCTCCTTCTGGCTGTCAAGATGAGAGAGCGGTGTGCAGAACCTGGGAGACCGCATCGTCCGTGGATCTTTTCGGACAGTATGCGAATTGTAACAGGTCCATGTTGCGAGGGAGGAAGGCGCAGATGTTGGCTTGACCAGCCTCTCAAAGCATTTCATGACTACTGAGGTGAGAGCCACTGGACGGTAGTCATTCAGACAGGCTGGGGAGGCATTTTTAGGTACCGGTACAATGTTGGATCTTTTGAAGCAGGCAGGGACCACCGACTTGGCCAGGGAGAGGTTGAATAATGTAGTGAGCACCGGAGCTGGCTGCATAGCACAGGACTTAAGTATTCGCCCCGAGATGCCATCGGGGCCTGCAGCTTTCCTCGTGTTCACCCGTGTCAGAGCCCTCCTCACGTCGTGCTCGGACAACGAGAATGTGTGCACATTGCTCCCTTCAGCTTTGATAGCCAGCCTGCTAACGGTATTGTCGTTAGTCGGCAGACCTGGGGTGAAGTTGCCCGTTTCAAAACGAGTGTAAAAGGAATTCAGGTCTTTGGAGGGAGAGATAGATCAGCCATGATTGAATGGCGGAGTAGACTTCATGGGCCAAATGGATGAATTCTACTACTATTCCTTGTGATCTTATGTGTGGCATAAGATCTTTCAGTGGCAAGGTCCCTCATTCACCAGATAACCACAGAAGCTCATGAGCCGTGGCCATACTGCGACAACAGGCCTGGCTCACCCACCGCCGAATCGGAAACCCACCCGGAGTCGTCCGAGGTTCGTGACCCCTTAGACCGGGAACTGGTGAGGGAGACTGAGAATGTGGCAGACGCCAGACAAAGGGCCGTTCTCAAGATGGCGGCGGATGGTGGAGAGGATCGGTGCCACCAGGACAAGAGGCCTTACAGGCCAAGATAAGACTGCACTCTAAAGGGGCTGTCCCACTTGGGCGACCTAATTGGTGAATTTAGAAGAGTTTAGGCGAGTTTGAAAAAATGACATGTTGAGGACCTCCTTGGACTACGTAGAAAACCTCCTTCGACCTCCTTCGACTATGTTGAAGACTAGCTTCAGCTAGCTACGACTAGCTACGAATAACTTCGGGAAAATTGGACACCGAATAGTGGAGAGTGAAGACGACCTCCTTCGATCTACTTCGACCTCCCTTCGACTATGATGAAGACTATCTACAACTGCCTTCGACTACCTTTGACTACTCTCGATTACCTACGACTAACATGCCAACCTACTACGACCTACTGTGACTAAACCTATGAGTAAAAAAAATATCGATTTTTTTTCCATTAAGACCTTTATTTAGCTGAGGCCTCGAGTACGCGGGGACCACTCTCGAGCATGAAGGAGAGTTACAAAGACCTCCTACGACCTCGTGTCGACCATGCTGCGAATATGAGTTGAGGTCCCCCAAGTGGGATAGCCCCTTTAAGGATTTTCAAACTTTGTTGGCTATAGAAACATGGCGATTCTTTGTGTACAGTCTACTATTACACTACAATCGTCGCACTTTTGTGCTTATTGGATTTAACTGGATTGTATGCCAAGCAAAGATTTTCTCTGTGCCTTGATGCATGGGTACCTGTGACAATAAAGTATCATCATTACCATCATCATCAACTAAACATCTGGAATAATACGCAAGCAGTGGCCACGATGAAACTATTTGATTAGTGCTGTAAGTCAATAGACTAGCTCATGTCCATTTGGAACGGAAATCTACCATCCTTACCCTGGCCAAGTCTATCTGAACCAATGCCACGCTGGCTAACACTTCACAGCTCACTGAGGTGATCTAGCAAACAACTGGGTTCAAAGTGAAATAGCTATGCCAGCAATGTATTCTGTGAAGGATTGTTAAAAAAGTACAGTGCATTTCTATATAGTTCAGCCGTCAGGAGTCTACATCCCCAATTACAAAATGTTTTGCACCTTCTCAAAACCTACCCCCAATGGCATTATACATGGCAGAGGAGTTATCCTGGCTGTCTTTACTGATTTCTATCCATCGGTCACCATTAGTGGTAGATATAGTTGTATTTCCATTGCTGCTTTGGGATCCAGGAGTACAGAAGGTGTATTTCCTACATAAAAACAGTGACTTTGATCCAAATCTGCGTGGTTTTAGAATGCTGTGGGCACCCTGATGTTATGATGCTATAGACAGCAACTTTGGTTTCTTAATCTGAAATATGTTCACATTTGAGTGTATCAATCATGCTATTGATTATCCTCATGAAGCAGCACAGCTAAGGGGTAGAACCTCATCTGCCATGGCAGTGGCAAGTGCACAGTGAGCAGTTTCGGGCCCCATATCTGTGGGGGGGATGTGCTGGAGTTGGAGAGGGCTAAGAGAAGGATTACGAGAATGATCCCAGGGATGATTGAGTTAACATATAACGCGCGTTTGACGGCACTGGGCCTTTACTCGCTGGAGTTTACAAGGAAGAGGGGGGATCTCAGTGAAACTTACCAAAAGGCCTGGATAGAGCGGGTGTGGTGGGGATGTTTTCACTAGTGGGAGAGTCTGGAACCAGAGGCCATTGCCTCAGTATAAAAGGATGTTCCTTTAGAAAGGAGATGAGGAGACATTTCTTGAGTTAGAGGATGGTGAATCTGTGGAATTGATTGCCACAATAGGTTTTAAGGCAGAGATTGACAGATTCTTGATTAGTTAGGCTGTCAGGGGTTATGGGGAGAAGGCAGGAGAGTGGGGTTGAGACAGAGAGATGTATCAGCCATGATTGAACGGCGGAGTTGGCGATGGGCCGAATGGCCTAATTCTGCTCCTATAATTTATAAACATGATATTCCTTACCGCATTCACTGGGCATGGCTTCCACCTCTCTCATGTTAATTTACCCACACATCCACTCCAGATCTGTTCAAGGTTGTGCTGGCATGCCTTCTCAAGTGTCTGGCCTTCGTATGCTCAGCTGAATTACATTTATTTTTAAGTTCCCACTGGGGAAATAATCCTCAATTTATGACATGCTGCTGCCAGAAGGCCGTCGTCTTCTGCTGCCTTCGGATCTGACTGAGATTGCAGTCAGAAATACACCATCTCATGTTGCAACTTAATTTCTCCATTACTTCCTGCATTATGTTCCCACATTCCAATCAGAATGTAATCTGAGTCTTGGAAATGGACCCAAGACACTAAATTATAGTATATAATATTATATATATATATATATAGTGTCTTACAAGACACTATATATATAGTGATAGTGCTGGTGGAGAGAAGGGAATGTACCTGAAGCTGATCTGATGGGGAGGTGTAAATGGGAGGTGTCCCTCGGACCGACAGTAGTGATTTAACAAGGCTGCACACCCTCACCCACTTGTGCCATTTAGTCTCTCTTGGTCTCCACCCTATTACAGATATTCACTTTCTTCTCTCCAACCCTCACCCATCACGGCAACCCAAAACTAAATTTTGAATTCACTTTTCTCAGTTCTATTCACTGATCTGAAATGTTGAATCATCACCTCTCTCCACAGATGCTGCCTGAATATTTCCTGCATTTTCTGCCTTTGTTGCAGTTTTCCAACGTCTGCTCTAGGTAGCTCGGGGGCGGCATGGTGGCGCAGTGGTAGATTTACTGCCTTACAGAGAGCTGGGTTCGATCCTGACTACGGGTGCTGTCTGTACAGAGTTTCGTACGTTCTCCCTGTGATCACGTGGGTTTTCTCCGGGTGCTCCAATTTCCTCCCACATTCCAAAGACGTACAGGTTTGAAGCTTAATTGGCGCCTGTAGTTTGTAAATTGTCCCTAGTGTGTTGGACAGTACTAGTATATGGGGTTACACAAAAAGCTGGAGAAACTCAGCGGGTGCAGCAGCATCTAAGGAGCGAAGGAGATAGGCGACGTTTCGGGTCGAGACCCTTCTTCAGTTGGTCGGTGCCAGCTTGGTGGACATGATGACCTGGTTCCACTCAATATCTCAAAAGTTCAAAAAGTGGAGAAGGAATGCCTGTGACTTCCCAATAACAGAAGCTTTTGGATGATTTTGGCATAAAACCCAACAATAACTCAATAAGCCCAGGATAAAGTGTATCACTTCCACTGCTAGAATAAGGGCAAAAATGACTGACCTAGAAATTCAATCTAGCCCAAGTAAGATTGGTAATCAGTGTATCTGGGTTCCTCAGGCTTTTTTTAATGCCCATGCACCTGAGAGACACGATTTGTTTGCAATCCCAGTGAAAGTGTACATGGATGCCTTAAGACTCTTGCATTCTTTAAATCAGCAAGAATAGCCCTTGACATCAGGCTTGTTGATTCCAGACAGGAGGAATGTGTCAGAATGATCTGGAGACACAAGGGACTGCAGCGAGATCTGGTCTGTGATGTTTCTAAAACAGAGAAATGTGAATTAACAGCAGATGGAAACACACTCAGCAAGAAATGGTCTAATTCCCTGGCTTTCTGTGCAACTAGTGTCAGGTGAATGCCACGCACAGATTTTTAACTGCAGTACAGATCACACAGGACTCCTGTGTTTTTGTTTCACTGCATAAACATATTGTTTTTAAGAATATTTTGCCTGTGTTTTTTTTGCACTATTTGTTTTTTTATTGAACGTTTTTTGTTCTTTATTACAGTGTACTATGCTTGCATCCTGCTGCAAGTAAGAATTTCATTATTCCGTTTCCGGACATATGACAATAAAGCACTCTTGACTCTTGACTCTTGTGTTCAGAGGGACCAGAGTGTCCCTGTGCACAAATTACACAACATACAGCAAGCAATCAGGAAGACAAACTGCATCTGGGCCTCAATTGCAAGAGCATCGAAGTGCAAGACTAAAGGTGAGTGTGGGAGGGAACCAAAGATCTCGGAGAAATCCCACACGGTCACGGGGAGAACGTACAAACTCCATACAGACAGCACCCGTAGCTGGGATCCATCCCGGGTCTCTGACGCTGCGAGCAAGGCAACTCTACCGCAGCACCACCGCCTTGCAAGCAAGCACAGTGGAATATGAGGTGATATTCCTCCATTTTGCGTGTGGCCTCACTCTCCCATGGAGGAGACCCGGGACAGAAAGATCAGAGGGAGAATGGTGTAGTCGCCAATCAACTGGACTCTGACAATTTGCATTTGTTTCCCAGACACGCTTTATTTACTTGCGCGCAGGGAGCGCAGCATAGTTCCCAGTTACCGCCCTGCTCTAACATTCTTCTTGGAACTGTCAGCTTTTATACAAATATTAACCAATTGAAATCTCGTGCACTCTCTAATTCTTCATTAGCATACATAGAATAAAAATCACCAATCACAATACATGACACGGGGCCCGCTCGAATCCTGGCAACATCCTCGTAAATCTTCACTGGTTGACAACCTCTCCAACTTGACAACATCTTTCCTATAGCATAGTGATCAAAACAATGCAATACTCTAATTGCGGACTCGCCAACGTCGAATGCAACGGCAACATGCCCTCCCAACTTCTTTACTCAATGTGCCAAAAGCCTCTTTGACCACCTTAGCTACCTGTGGTGCCACTTTCAATGAACTATGTACCTTGCTATTCTTGCTATTCTTGCTATTGAGGGAGTGCAGGGTAGGTTTCAAAGGATAATTCCCGGGATGGCGGGACTGTCATATGCTGAGAGAATAGAGCAGCTGGGCTTGTACACTATGGAGTTTAGAAGGATGAGAGGATATCTCATTGAAACATATAAGATTGTTAAGGGTTTGGACACGCTAGAGGCAGGAAACATGTTCCCGATGTTGGGTGAGTCCAGAACCAAGGGCCACAGTTTAAGAATAAGGAGTAAGCCATTTAGAACGGAGACGAGGAAACACTTTTTCTCACAGAGAGTGGTGAGTCTGTGGAATTCTCTGCCTCAGAGGGCAGTGAAGGCGGGTTCTCTGGATGCTTTCAAGAGAGAGCTAGATAGGGCTCTTAAAAATAGCAGTCAGCGGATATGGGGAGAATGCAGGAACGGGGTACTGATTGGGGATGATCAGCCATGATCACATTGAATGGCGGTGCTGGTTCGAAGGGCCGGATGCCTACTCCTGCACCTATTATCTATAGTCTAAGTACACTCCTAGATCCCTTTGCTCTACCACACTCCCCAGAGCCCTACTATTCATTGTGTAGGTCCTGTCTGTGTTAGTGCTCGAAAATGCAACACCTCACATTTCTTCAGATTACATTCCACTCCTCAGCCCATCTGGCCAACTGATCAAGATCCTGCTGCAATTTATGACAACCATCTTCACTTCTACAATACCACCCACACTTGTGTAATTTTTGAGTCCTTGGGTCCTTTCGGATTGTGATTGTCCTATGGACAAACAAACTCTTGAGGGTACAATATTGCAGCTAGAGGACTGATGCCTCACTGCTCCAGTGCTTGAGCCTGACCTCCAGTGCTGTCTGTGTGGAGTTTGCACGTTCTCCATGTGGCAATGTGGGTTTTTATTCAGGTGCTCTGGTTTTTCCCCATATATCCTAAAGATGTATGGTTGTTAGATTAATTGGGCACTGTGAATTATCCTGGAATGCAGATGAGTGAGGAATGATAGGGGGGGGGGGGGGGGGTGGAGTTGATGGGAATGCCAGGAGAATTGGTTACAGGGAAAACATAGTGGGAAATGGGATTGCTTTATGACTTGGCATAGACTTAATGGACTGAATGTGTAACAAGGCCATATGGTAAAATCCACTCTCAAAGGGAGTAGAGTGTTCTGGTCTAAAGGAAGAGAAAATTGCTCTGATGTTCACTGGATACATTTTAAAGTTTAAATATATTGATTGCTCATTTTGGCAGAGACCACTTTAGTCAGAAGAGCTGCTGAATGATTAAACTTGGCACTTCTGTAACTCCTTGAATAATGTCCGAATGTTGCATTTTCCCAGTACTTTTGTTGTTTCTTCACGTGTGCCCGAGATTCCAGAATAGCCTGAACCCATGTTTTTATCCGTCAAAGAACGCGAGGCACAGTGTATCTCACAGCGTGTCTCACAGTGTGTCGATCTTCGGTGTAAACCAGCATCTGCAGTTCCTTCTTACACATAGGTCTTGGGGTTCTGTTAAGGACCAATTTCTATCTCTCACATTGATTTACTGGTTAAAAGTAGTGTTTGGGGCACTTTGGCATACTGCTGGGAAGATGAGAGAGAAATGTCCCATTCTGCACTGAATAGTCACAAGTGAGTTAACGAATGGGCCATTATCAATAGTCTCGGTGTTCCATGGACAGGAACGGCCAGGGTTCCTGCTGCTGATTTCAATTGATAGGCTTCAGCTGGAAACCACATGTTCACGGAGTGTATATTGAGGGAGGATTATTCACATGTGGTCCGGGCCCTCACAGCTCCAGGCAGCCTTGGACACATCAGTACCGTTGGAACTGAAATCCAGAGAGTCAACACCTTTAAGGAAGAAGGGGATTCCTACAATGTAATAAGATCCTGTATTTTGCAAAGGAAAATAGAGAGCATTGATGTGGCATTTATCTGATTTTAGTAACATTATAATCCTTAAACTCAGATTGCAATTGCCTTCGAAAAGTTCATAACAACAATTTTATGAGCTTTCTAACAATGTTTCATACATCTCATCTTGTTATTCAACAGACTTCTTCGATGGAGAATTTTACTTCGGAGTCACGTGAGTGACTACGTGAAGACCCCGTCCAGCACGCATGCGCGACATTAGCGTTCATGCAGTACACCCGCGACGAACGGGAGTTCAAGGCGCTCCCGCTACAAATTGAAAAGTCGGGCCGACAGGTAAGTTTTACCGTGGCCGTGTGTCTTTTTCTCTGTGGTCTGCTTGTTTTCCAGAAAGAATGAGCAAGACCAGAGGAAAGAAGTCTGCAGCTCGCCCCCGTTCGTCCTCCGTTGAGGAATGCTCTTTGGAGGGGGGCAAGAGGCGGCGGGTATAACTACCGAGCCGAGCCCAGCACCGCTAGTGCAGCCTGAGCAGCGGGCTGGAGGTACCTGCAGCCAGAACCGGGCGGTAGTGTCCGACGATTCGGATGAAGATGCCTCACCGCTCGAGAGCGACACAGGCAGCCGCCTAAGCCGCATGGAACGGCTTATGGAGCAATTGCTCCAGCGAGATCTGCTGAGAGAGCAGCAGCAGCCTCGCCAAGGGAGTTCAGGCACTCCCGCAGTGCCCTTTACGGCACTGGCCATTGCTTCACCTTCTTTTGAAGGCAGCATTGGCGACCAGGTCTGGGCTGGTCAAGAAGAGGGGTCACTGGCTGAAGATATTGGGAGTACGCAGGGTGTACAGGATCAGGAAGAGCTGCTGGGTGCGGTCAACCGCTACGTGGCCAGTCCACAAGCGGGTCGGCCATTAGAGCCGAAACTTGCAGCCAGCATTAACCACCTGTCCTCAAAACCCCTACAAGAACAGGTGGTCAATGAGGCTCTTGAACTATATACAGCCCCAGTAAATTGTACATCATTGAATGTACCCGCTGTAAACAGCCAAATTTGGGGACATTTTGGGCAGAACATCAGGAACCTGGAGTTGAAGCTCCAGAAAATCCTTAAACTCCTGACTGCAGGAATAACATCTTATGCTCGGTCCATTGATGGTGCGGACATCTCCACAAATCAGCAAGACACATTAGCTCTGCTGTGCACCACTCAATATGAAATAAACAATTTACGGAAGGAAATTATCAAGCCTGCCCTCAACCCTAAATTTGCGGGACTATGCAAAACACCGGGTTCAGAACCTCCTATTCTGCTCTTTGGGAAAGACCTTCCAAAAAAGGTGAAAGACCTAGAGGAAGAATCCAAGACCTTTGGTCTCGTGAGGGCAGGTTTGGGACCGAGCAGATCTAACAAACCCAGGCGGCAGTAACCCCATGGGCGTCCACCAGTCGTCGACCACACTATGGGACTGGTGAAAGCTCGGGGTCCGCAACCATTCCCCGTAAGCCTTTTTTAGGCCAGGGCCCAGGGCCCCATGGAAAACGCGCCACCCCCAACAACATCAACATCAACATCAACCCTCTACAGCCCAGCAGACGCCTCATCGCCCAGCGAAGAGGCAGAAGAAGCAACCAATAACCATGGAGGTAGGTGTGTCTGGTTCCTCTCAGCATATGAGCAGTAGGGGCTCTATACTAACAGGGGGGAGATTGCACTTGTTTTTGGATGCATGGGAATCCATCACTAATGACAAGTATATACTCAGCAGCGTTCATGGCTACAAAATTGACTTTGTTCATGAAAACATTCCGCCAGTTCAGCATATACCCAAAAGGGTATTCACCCTCTCAGTCAAAGAGAAACAAGAGGGTCAAGCTGAACTGATGAGGTTACAAGCAAAAGGTGTCATTGAAAGAACAAAACATGAACCTTTGGAATTTGTGTCTAATATTTTCACTAAAATCAAAAAAGATGGTGGACGTCGCATCATCATTGACTTAAACTACTTTAAACAAGTCTGTCAGGTATATACATTTCAAGATGGATACTTTTGAAACAGCCAGACTATTGGTTTCTAGAGGGTACTTTCTAGCAAGCATTGATTTTCAAAGATGCCTACTACTCAGTACCCATACACAAGGAGCATCGTAAATACTTAAAATTATCTGGATGAAACAGCTATGGCAATTTTAAAGCCTTACCAAATGGGCTAACCTCCGCTCCAAGGCTGTTCACTAAAATCTTAAAACCTGCCTTGGCATTATTGAGGAAACAAAAGCATATAGTCATGGCGTATTTAGACGACATTTTAATAGTAGGGAAAACCTTCGAGACAGCCATTTTGGCAGTAGCAGCCACCAAACGTTTGTTTGAAACTTTGGGGTTTGTCATACATCCAGATAAATCCAATTTTACACCGTCCACTGCCATGGACTATCTTGGATTTACGATTGATACTGTTCGCATGATTGTAACTCTGCCAAAGGGGAAAGCATCAGAATTGGCACTATCATACAACGAACTCATGAATAAACATCAGCCAACCATACGGGAGGTAGCTAGAGTTATTGGCAAAATGGTAGCAGCTTTTCCAGCTGTACAATTTGGGCCTTTTGCACTATCAAAATTTGCAAAGAGCAAAAGTGCATGCACTAAAGCAAAACTCAGGTCACTTTGACCGAGCTATGAGTTTAACTGCTGAATCCATTCCAGAGTTACAATGGTGGGCAAGGAACGTAAGGCTCAGCTCCAGTCCCATAATAATCACCAACCCAGTATTAACCATTCAAACGGATGCCAGTGCTTTGGGCTGGGGAGCAACTAACATGCAATCCAGCACAGGGGGCAGATGGACTAAATTTGAATCATCTTGCCTACAGACACGGGGTATCAACTACTTAGAAATGTTGGGTGCGTTTTATGGGTTAAAAGCATATTCATCTAATACGCATCATGCACATGTCCGGTTGCAATTAGATAATACCACGGTGGTGGCTTATATCAACCACATGGGTGGTGTAAAGTCGATATCGTGTGACAATTTGGCCAACCTAATCTGGCAATGGTGTGTTGAAAGACATATTTGGTTATCAGCAACTTACCTACCAGGTAAGCAAAATACAGTGGCAGACACCAGGTCACGCAGATTCAATGATAACATCGAATGGATGTTAAATCCCAAAATATTTGCTGAAATTACAAAGCAATATGGCACACCAGATATCGATCTATTTGCATCCAGGCTGAATCACCAGGTACCAACGTATGTCGCTTGGGAACCAGACCCTGAGGCAGCAGCAGTTGATGCATTCTCGCTGCATTGGGGGAAAAATGTTCTTTTATGCTTTTCCTCCCTTCTGCCTCATCAGTCGGGTATTGCGCAAGATTCAATTGGATTCCGCTTCAGGAATCTTGATAATACCCGACTGGCCTACACAGCCATGGTTCCCAGTGGCCTTCGACATGGCTGTTGAAACACCGTTGGAATTCCCCAGCAGTCGAGAGTTATTAATCCACCCAGTGTCAGGCATTAGTCACCCGTGCCATGACAGAGTCAATCTCCTGGCTTGCAGATTCTAAAAAGACCTCTACTGGGCCTGGGACTGTGTGAGGACGCCATCAACATGATGACCGCATCCCCACCGGGAGTCCACCAGGAGACAATACCTGACCAACATATGAAAATGGGAACGGTATTGCTCCAAAACAGGAACTACCTACACTACAGCTGCAGCCACCAGTGTTGTGGAGTTTCTGGTTGGATTACATCGGGAAGGACTCAGCTACAGCGCCATTAATACAGCCAGAGTGCGTTGTCAGCTTATTTGGTTCCAGCAGCAGGACAAACTGACTTTGGGGTCCCATCCACTAGTGGTCAAAATCATGAGGGGCATTTTTAACACCAATTCCCCTAGGCTAGGTACACTCAGATCTGGGATGTCAGCATTGTACTGACGTACCTTAGGGGATGGCCACCACCCAGGTCACTCACGCTGGAACAACTTACACTGAAATCAGTCATGCTCATGGCACTAGTGTCAGCTCAAAGGGTACAGTCCCTCCACCTTCTGAGGCTGGACAGCATGACAGAGTCATTGGACTGTATCACATTTCACATTCAGGGACTGGTCAAACAAACTAGACCAGGTACCACGCCTCCAGTAATGGAGTTCCGGGCATATCACCTGACCCACGGTTGTGTGCCAAACCCATCTCGCCAATTACATAGACACAACATATAACTTAAGAGGGAGAGAAAAAGCCTTATGGATAAGCCACACAAGAAGCCTCATGGTCAGGTGACGAGCCAAACCATTTCAAGATGGCTCAAGCAGGTGCTTAAGTCCGCGGGAGTCGATACTAATGTTTACAAATCTCATTCCACCAGGGCTGCATCTACGTCGGCGGCTAGGCGAATGGATGTGCCTATGGACCATATTCTGGCCAGAGCAGGATGGTCCTCAGAGAGAGAACTTTCCAAAGGTTTTATAATAAGCCGCTGGCGGAACCTGCTACATTTGCAGACAGAATTTTAGAGTCGGGGGAGCTCTCTGTTTTTTGTTATCATTAATAAACCTTTATTGTTCACAAACAGGTTATTGTTGATTGTATAACATGCTTCCTCCCTCTAAGGTCTTCAGGCAGTGAGTGAAGCATGAGCTGGTTCACGGTTCGGATTCACAGAGCTTTGAAGTCTTCACGTAGTCACTCACGTGACTCCGAAGTAAAAAAATAGTAAGATTAAATGAGAACTACCAGTTCGAAGTTTGATCTGTATTTTATGAGGAGTTACAATGAGGGATTACGTGCCCTCCGCTCCACCCTCTATTATACAGATCAACTGGTAATTAAGTTCTTATTTTTTCTTTACTATATTTATTTCAATTGTTGTGTTTTTCTGTGAATCCACACCGCTGCTTTGAAGAAATGTCGCGCATGCGTGCTGGACGGGGTCTTCACGTAATCCCTCATCGTAACTCCTCATAAAATACAGATCAAACTTCGAACTGGTAAGTTCTCATTTAATCTTACTATTTTTGCTGCTAGTTTGTCTCAATGTTCCGTCACCAATCTTTCTTTCTTAACACTGCTGTGTCTGGGTCCTAAAATACTTCTATCCTTTGTTCCTTACACACCCTTACGCTCTACTGCACATGCACAAGCTTTATTTTCCTCAATGAATGAAAATCAATAAATCAGCAGATGGTGCAAATCTTAAATGAAAGAAGGGCAGGAAACACTCAACGGGACAGGCAGCATCACTCGATAATCAAGTGATGTTGCCTGTCCCACTGAGTTACACCCACCATTTTGTGTCTATCTTTGCCTTATGGGCCTGTCCCACTTAGGCGATTTTTTAGGCAACTACAGGCGACTAGTTTGTTGCCACATGTTCGCTGGTGGTCGCCGGTGGTTGCCGGGAGTAGTCTCCTCAATTGCGCAAAAAGTCGTAGCGTCTCTCTGGTCACCGCTAAATTTTCAATATGTTGAAAAAATCTTTGGCGACAGTGGGTTTGACGCCAATGAGCGTAGCTTGACGTAGGTGCTGTTGTAGGTTGTTCGGCAACCTGCTATGACTATGACTGTCTCCGGCAGTTGCCTAAAAAATCGCCAAGTGGGACAGGCCCATTAAGTGTTTCTTGCTTTCCTGCTGTTCAACAGTTGTCCATTTTATGGTGGACCAATGTGGTTTTGTCTTTTGTTATGTCTTTTGTTTTGTCTGTTGTTACGTGGCTGGTCCTTACCTCCAGTTCCCTCCCCTCTATTTTCAGTCTGAAGAAGGGGCCGACCCGAAACGTCACCCAGCCGTTTTCTCCTGAGATGCTGCCTGACCCATTGAGTTGCACCAGCACTTTGTGTTATATAAACCAGCATCTGCAGTGCTTTCATACACACTGGGAGTACAATAGTAGATTTTAGTTCAGTTTAGTTTGGTTTAGAGATACAGGCCCTTCAGCCCATCGGGCCCGCACTGACTTGGAGAAAAATCACACAGATCATGGGGAGAACGTACAAACTCCGTACAGACAGCACCTGTTGTAGGATTGAACCTGGGTCTCCGGCGCTCTGAGGAAGTACTGTCGCTCTACTGCTGTGACACGTTGCCACCCGTTATGGATCCAGATTGTGGAAATACTTTAGGTAGTTCTGGCAAAACATCTCTGCACATGCTTGTGTGTGTGGTGTATGCATGCCTGGACCTGTGCGTTGGCATGTATAAGTACGCATACGTACATGTGTTTGTGTGCACGTCTGTTTGTGCGTGTGGATCTGTTTGTTGATGCATTTGTGCTGGCAGGAGAGGAGCTCACCACACCGATATCAAAATAGCCAGCTGTGAGCCTCTATGAACCACTGCATCAAATGAAGCTGTGATAAAAATGTTTGAAAGAGTAAATCCTGCTGAGCTTCCTGTCAAGAGATGCAATTGATTATTTTTTTAATTAGGAAGTTCATCACAGTGGGAGAGATGCCTGCCTGAGTTGTTGTAGCTGAACCTGGCCACATCAAAGCAGATCACATGCACCTAGTTTCAGACATGGCCTGTCTAGCATTCCTGCCTTCTAATGTCATACCCCACTCACAGGCTCTACCATTTGGGCGGCACGGAGCCACAGCGGTAAAGTTACAGCGCCATAGACCCGGGTTCGATCCCGACTACGGGTGCTGTTGTATGTAGGTTCTCCCTGTGACTCCGTGGGTTTTCCCCAGGTGCACTAGTTTCCTCTCACACCCCAAAGACGTGCAAGTTTGTCGGTTAATTTGGCTTCTGTAAACTGTAAATTGTCCCCAGTGTGTAGGATAGTGTTAGTGTACGGGGATCGCTGGTCGGTGCTGACTCAATGGGCCAAAGGGTCTGTTTCCTCATTGTATCTCTGAACTAAACTAAACATTGGGCCAATAGACCTCAAGCAACATGGTACTACATAAAGGTGCTGATTAGTTCTGTTGAATTCACATATTTAAAGATGGTTGTTTTTATTGATTCATGTATTGACAACTTGAGATACCGAGCATAATCCTAATTGCTATAAGAATATAAGAACACAAGCAAAAGACGCCAGAACAGACCATTTGGCTAATGTACCTATATTGCTTTTCAATAAGAAGTCCTTAATCTTGTCTGTCCTAAAATATTTCTATCCTGTCTTGCTTATGCTCTTCTGTAACAGGCACATATTTTACTTTCCTTAAGAAATGAAAAATCAAGAACGTAGAAATGTGAACTAAAAGAAGTGATGTAAACACACATCAAGTCAGGCAGCATCTGTGGGGAGAGAAACAGTCAACATTTCAGGTCAGAGACCTTCAGGAAAGGGATGGATCAGCCAATGGAAATTCATAGACATATCCGGATGTGGCCAGAATTACCATGGGGATAAGCTGCAGATGAAGATGAGGATAATCTTCAAAAATCAATTTTCCCTCTTGAATACTCAGTAATTTAGCCACTGGGAACCCCGTGAAAATAGGATTCCAGAGATACTGGGTGATGTTTTTTCAATCTTTGCACCGTTTTAAACTTTATTGATGTGATCCGATGATCCTTTGAGCAAAATAGAACAATATTTTAGAACTACGCGACTGATATAAATTTGAATGAATGAATGAATGAATAAGTTTATTGGCCAATCATTCACATACAAGGAATTTGCCTTTGTGCTCCGCCCGCAAGCGACAACGACATACAGTGACAGTTAGGAATGACACATAAAACATTAAACATGAATAATAAAACATTATTGATTAAACATGTGAATTAAATAAAATACCAGAGTAAAAGGAGGCTACAGATTTTTGGTTATTGAGTAGAGCTACTACTCGTGGAAAAAAGCTGTTTATGTCTGGCGGTAGCAGCTTTGACAGTGCGGAGTCGCCTTCCAGAGGGAAGTGATTCAAAGAGTTTGTGGCCAGGGTGAGAGGGGTCAGAGATTATCTTGCCTGCTCGTTTCCTGGCCCTTGCAGTGTACAGTTCGTCAATGGAGGGAAGGTTGCAGCCAAAAACCATCTCAGTTGATCGGACGATTCGCTGCTGCCTCCAGGTGTCGTGCTTGGTTTCACAGCAGCCGTAATCTTGGGTAGAGGTGCCCCAGCCCTTATTTTAAGCAACGAAAGGGCAGCACTAATGCATTACCCTGCATATATTGCTAAGCAACGTTGTATCCATGTGGATAATGCTCTGGTGCTTAAGGCCATACCTGCGATGACTGCACCACCAGGCTCTGCTGAGGCCCGTCACAACATACCTGTCAGGCCTTTTGTGTAGGAAGGACCTGCAGATGCTGGTTTAAACCAAAGATAGACACAAAATGCTGCAGTAACTCAGTGGGACAGGCAGCATCTCTGGAGAGAAGGAATGGGTGGTGTTTTGGACTGAACATGGGTCTCGACCCGAAACGTCACCCATTCCTTCTCTCCAGAGATGCTGCCTGTCCCGCTGAGTTACTCCAGCATTTTTTTGTCTTTCCCCGTTCGTTTTCACCACTTATCATCCTAGTGTCCAATTCAACCCATTCATGCTGTCCACGTGCATCAGCTGCAGTGCAGATAACTCCACCATTACTTGTGTCCTCCTCAAACCAAAAAAACATACCTCGAATAAAAATTCCACACTTATTTAACCAACATTGCAGCATGTTTCATTTCATTTAATCAATCTGAAGATGGGTATCGACCCGAAATATCGACCATCCTTTGAACATTTTTTTCCCCCATCTATTTGCCTAGCTGCCATTTTGCCTCAAAATCCAACTCGGGACTCTACTGCCTCTCAATTCATTCTTACCTCTATTTTGACTCTCAATCATATTGTGACCTTCTCTATTCTCCCAACAAATATTGCAAATTGTCAGACTTTCGCTCTCTACCCAGACCCATTCTTTTGTGATTTGAACACTTACTAGCTTAACAAAATGACATTAGTTTAACAAGACTAAATAATTTTTTCCCAAAAAGACCCACAGGCAGATTCACCAGTGATTCATTGGAACAGCACTGTTGGAAGGCCTGCCTCTTTACCCAGAGGTCTAGTCTGACATCACACTGATATGGGAAACGTTGCACAGCGTCTTGTTGAAAAGAAGATGCGTTATAGTCTATGTTTATTTCTCAATCAACATCACCAAAGCAGATTACACAGTCATTATCACATTACTGTCTGTTAGCCCTCTATCAAAATTAGCTGCCGTCTTTCCTATTACAACGGTAACTACATCTTTAACATATTTCAATGGTTGAGATGGTCTGAAGTTATAAAAGACACCATATAATTGCAATTACTTTCACAACTAATTTAACAATTTGTCTATAGAGCTGTAAAATTGTTCTCAAAACCTAACAGGTTCATTGTTAGTGTCTTCTGTGCAAAGGTAGCTACCTCTTCAGGATAAATGTTATCCAAGTGTGATTCAAGTTCCACAGCCAAGCAGCTGGTTCTCAATTCTCCACCGAAATGGTTCAGAAAGCAACTCAGTTATGTTTAGATGACTTTTGGAAGGGTGGTTAATGATAAGGCTATGAACCAGGAAATGGGTTTAACCCATATAACTGAATATTTGCCATCATGAATGCAAATTGTTCCTTACTCATAGTCATCGAGTCATACAACGTGGAAACAGACTCTTCGGCTGTGTTATGTTTCTGGCATGTAGCATGTCATTTTACCATTTCTGGTCCACCACTTTATTTGGTCTGTTTCTAGAATCTGTCTGGATGGTCTTTCAATTGTCTGTAGCATTCTTTGATGTTTCTGTGGATGGTCTGGTCTGCCTTGATTAGGTAAGAGGGAGCCATGGAAAATATAGTGATTAAATCACCCAGTGTATATAAGAAACATTCCTGCTTGATGAGGGCTGAAAATTATGAAAATACTGGCAAGAATAATATTGCTGATACAGGGGAGGTGTCTCGGGACTAGAACACTTCAAATAGAGTCAAAATGTCACACATCCTGGAAACAGGCCCAACTTGGCCAACATGTCCCAGCTACACTAGTGCCCACCTGCCTGTGTTTGCCCTATATCCCTCCAAACCTGTCCTATCTATGTACCTGTCTAACTGTTTCTTAAATGTTGGGATAGTCCTTGTCGCAACTACCTCCTCTGGCAGCTCGTTCCATACATCCACCACCCTTTGTGTAAACAAGTTACCCCTCAGATTCCTAACGTTTTCTCTTCTGTGCTCTTCGTTTCCACGATCATGGGTTTCAATGGTTAAATAAAGATTCAGTTATTCTTCACAAGGGACAATGAGTACCATCCTTACCACATCTTGAGAGAAAACAGAATAGACCTGACAGGAACCGAGTCCTATTTTCATTTGTACTAAACAAAACCAACCATTGGACCAATCGTGCTGCTTATTGAATCTGCTTGGAAACTGTCCATTGTCACTGAATGTCTGATAGCAACGTATCACTGGTTTAAACATGGAACTTGATACTTTCAAAGATAACTAACGCACCCACAGTATGCACCAGGTTTAATTTGAATGCATGCAAATTTGTGAACAGCACCCCTGCAATTTCCCAAAATATGTTGCTGGTCATAAGAAGTGTGCTGAGAAGAGCACCCTTTCATAAATACACCAACGTGCAGTGACTTAAGGGCCTGTCCCACTTGGGTGTCATTTGCACGTCACGCAGATGGCGCGCGAAGAGATCGCAAATCCCAAAATCCTGGGCCGTCGCGCACGACCGCGCGTCACGGCCTACGTCACCACGCACCATGCACACGTAAAGCGCACCATGCGCGCATAATGAATACCACGCGCGCATCACGTGCGTGTCACGACGAGTGTTTCAAGACGCGTAAATGATGGTGTAAATGATGCGCAAATGACGCTCAAGTGGGACTGGCCCTTTAATGCTCTGCTGGGCTATCAGTTTCTGAGATTAATACAAAATGCTGGAGTAACTCAGCGGGACAGGTAGCATCTCTGGAGAGAAGGAATGGGAGACATTTTGGTTCGAGACCCTTCTTCAGGCTGAAAGCCATGGGAACGGGAAACGAGAGATATAGATGATGATGTAGAGAGATACAGAACATATTAATGAAAGATATGCAAAAATAACGGCGATAAAGGAAACAGGCCATTGTTAGTTGTAGCTAGGTGAGAACGGAACGCATGTGTGTCTTGGGTGGGGGAGGGATCGAGACAGAGGGTCTGTAGGGGCTACTTGAAGTTAGAGAAATCAATATTCATAACCTTGAGTTGTAAGCAGCCAAAGCAAAATTATAAGATGCTGTTCCTCCAATTTGCGTTGAGCCTCACTCTGACAATGGAGGAGGCCTAGGACAGAAAGTTCTGTGTGGGAATGGGAAGGGGAACTAAAATGTTTAGCAACCGGGAGATCATGTATGTCCAGGTGGACTGAGCGGTGTTTAGCAAAACGACCGCCCAGTCTACGTTTGGTCTCGCCGATGTATAAGCGTCCACATCTTGAACAACGGATACAGTAGATTGGAGGAGGTTGGAGGAGGTGAAAATGAACCTCGGCCTAACCTGGAAAGACTGTCAGGGTCCCTGGATAGAGTCAAGGGAGGAGGTGTAGGAACGGGTGTTGCATCTCCTGTGGTTGCAGGAGAAGGTACCTATGGAGGGGGTGGTTTGGGTGGGAGGGGAATGTCAACTGCTTCAGATCAGCAATGAAGCCTGCAGGACCATAAATACTGATTGACAGAGAGTGTGAGAGCAGCTCTCTATCCCTGTGCTCCACTCCCTTGGTCTCCGCCCAAGATCTCTCGGACAGCTGTACTCAGGAAGATGAGAAACCCTTCAAGGTGACACCGAATGTTGCGAATACATTGAAATGTTCCATTATAATTCTACCTATTACAGGAAAGTGGAATTGTCTGCCACAGAAGGCAGTGGAGGCCAATTCGCTGGATGTATTCGTTAGATATAGGAGTAACAGAATCAAGGGATATGGGGCGAAAGCAGGAAAGGGGTACTGATTTTGGATGATCAGCCGTGATCATATTGTATGGCGGTGCTGGCTCGAAGGGCCGATTGGCAACTTCTCCTGCACCTATTTTCTATGTTTCTATGTTTTTATGAAGCTCTCCTCTCATCAGCCTTGATAAATCAGGACTCTCAAGTGTCTCACGTCAAAATCCAAAAGCAATTGGCGAGTCCAGCAAGATAAATATTTAACAAATCATCCAACTTCACTGCAAATTTGTTGGGTTCTTGATGTGTTGGAATCATGGCGTCCTAGCAGTAGGGTGTACACCAAAAATGATTAATGACATGAAATGCTTCAAGATATTTAAACAAGCTGACAAGCTATTTATAAATACAATTCTTTCTTCCTTGCTAATGTCTTAATTCCTTTCAGATTTGAAGAATGATCGTATCAATACTTCCTCAGTATCAGGGCCTCGAGCAAGAAGACAGGGGTAATGGGAAAAAAAAGAAATTATCCTCATCATTAGTGACGGGTCAACCACATTTCTTCTCATGTAATATTTAACTCTGAGCACCGCGCATTCCTAAATCAAGGTTAAGGAGTTAAAAAAAATAATTCCTTAATCTACTTTTATTAGAGTTATTGCGAGGCTTTCTTCTTTTATTTCATAGACTAGGGTCAGGATGGTGAAATAGCCCGTGGATCAGAAAGGTCCGAATGCCCCTGCTCCTCTCCCCTTCGAATTAAGATACGAAGTGGTCCTAATTGAGAATGAAAGTCAGAATCATGTCCCTCTTACTTTTGGCTGTGAGTTTGTGGCAGCATAATGGTCCTATTACTCTACCACAATTACTTTACTTCAATCACAGTTACAATAATGCAAACAAACCATTCCATGTCCGGAGGTTGTTTTTTTATTACACTTGAGTTAAAATAAGTGTGTGGGAGTTGCTGATAGATGGCACGAAGTAGACAGGTTACCAAGCGAACCATTGGGGCAACTGAACCATCCCACAACAACTAGAGAGCAGTTCTGAGCAACCACCATTGGAGACCCTCGGACTATCTTTGATCGGACTTTACTGGCTTTATCGTGCGCTAAATGTTATTCACGATATTCTCCTTATCATGTATCTGTACAATGTGGAAGACTCGGTTGTAATCATGTCTTGTCTTTCCGCTGACTGGTTTGCGCACAACAAAAGCTTTTCACTTTACCTCGATACACATGACAATAAACTAATGGCTAAGTGTCGTTAACATGAGAAGACCTGCAGTGAGGCAGAGGAAGGTAGGTGGAGTGTTCCAAGGAGATTTTAATTGAATTGAATTGAATTTTATTTTGTCATTCAGACCTTTCGGTCTGAACGAAATTTCGTTGCCCTGCAGTCATACATATAATTTAAAAAAATACAGAAACACACAATAAATATAAATTTAACATCCACCACAGTGAGTTCACCAAACATCTCCTCGCTGTGATGGAAGGCAAAGTCTTAAAGTCTCTGTCTCTTCCCTCTTTGTTCTCCCTCTGCGCCGAGGCGATCCAGGCTTCAGATGTTGTAACCCCGCTGGGTGATGGTATGTAAGTCCCGCGCTCAAGCGTGCTCCGCGAACGGGCCGGTTCAAACTCCGCGGCCCGGGGTGGCGGAAGCTGCTGAAGCTACCGCCCTCAAGACCAGCGGACGAAGCTGTTGTTCCGGGTGCTCCGGAAAAACAGGTCACCAACCTGTGACCTGCGAGCTCCCGACGATGTCGTCCACTGGGCCCGCGGCCGAGCCTCCGAGGTCGGGCCGCTGCCGCTGCCGCAGCTCCGAGGCCAAGACAGGTCGCCGCTGCCACTGCCGCCGCTGCCGCCGCCACAGCTCCCGGGCCGAGTCGGGTCGCCGCTGCCGATGCCGCTGGAACGCCGCCAGACGGAGATGAAGACGGGGAATACAACAGAAAAAAGTCGCACCCCCCCCCGAAGGAAGAGGCCAAAAACATGTTTCCCCCCCCCCCCCCCGCCCCCACCCACACACACACACAACCTAATAAAACAAAATTAACTAAAAACAGGACAAATGAACAGAAAAAAAAGAAAATAACAGACGGACTGCAGGCGGTCTGCAGCTGTTAAGCCAGCGCCGCCATCTTTCATGTCTAAGTGCATAAAGGACCTGTCCCACATAGGAGATCCGATAATAAAGACCTCCATAGTGAAGATCATAAATAGTTGGTCCATGTTTTAGGGTCAGAAGGACATAAGGAATAGGAGTAGAATTAGGCCATTCAGCCCATCAAGTTACTCCACCACTCAATCATGGCTGATCTATCTCTCCCTCCTAACCCCATTCTCCTGCCTTCTCCCCATAACCTCAGACACCTATACTAATCAAGAATCTATCTAACTGTCTTAGAAATATTCACTGTGCCTTCAGTGTCAAAGAATTACACAGATTCACCACCCACTAACTAAATAAATTTCTCCTCATCTCCTTCCCAAAAGAACGTCCTTTATTTTTGAGGCTATGACCTCTAGTCCTCAACTCTCCCACCAGTGAAAACATCCTCTCCGAATCTATCCAAGCCTTTCACTATTCTGTATGTTTCAATGAGGTCCCCTCCTCCCCACCCCACCTCATTCTTCTAAACACCAGCGAGTACCGGCCCAGTGCCGACAAACGCTCATCGTAGGTTAACCTACTCATAGGTTTTTAGGGGCATACGGCCCTTTCACATCTGATACTCGCTCGCAAGTCTGTGAAGTGGCTCTGAATCTATCTGAATTCCATTGTCTGTGTAAGATTCCCAGTCTGGGCCACTCCGAGTCTCTGCGTTTGACTGTAGAAGAATGTTTGCGTGGAAGAATGAGGTCTGAGTCGTCTCCTGGCCCCGGCATTTATGCCAATTGCAGATAATTAACAGCAACAAGAATTACCCATGATTCAATTTGTCGCTACATGCTCATTTGTGAGCCTGCCAGGTTTTGCTGGATTCACATACTTGCAGTTAATTGATGGCATTCCTCCAAATGAATTGGAAAAGGTGTTATCTGATAATTAGAAATAATTCCAACCAAATACTTTATTTCCCCCCCCCCCCCCACACAAAATCTTGTGATTTTTGAAGCCAAGCGCACTTCTCTTCAGGAGAAATCTATAGGGGCTCCTCCTCATCCTTGGCAGCTGCCTTGTGGTGGTGAGCCACCACTAATCATTCCTGTACACGCCAGATGTGTCCGTGCGTTTCCTCGGGTCCCTTCATGAACCGTCTGGGGGTCATAAGGTCAATAAGGTCATAACTGACAGGGGTAGAACTAAGCCATTCGGCCCATCAAGACTACTCCGTCTGCGGCTGAGGTCAACCTCAGATTAGTGGGGATCATTGTGGGGAACAAGAGTGGCATGGTGGCATCATTGATCTTGACCTCGGTTGTGTTACCGTTAACAGCTCTGATGTACACAACGGTCTTGGTGTCTAAGTGCACAAGGGGCCTGTCCCACTTAGGAGACTTCCACAGCAACCTCTGATGACCTCGCCCGCCACCCATGGTCGCTGCAAGGTCGCCACAAGGTCACAGGAGGTTTTGGTCTCTCTCCCTAATGGTCGAAAGTGGTTTCCACGTGGTCGAGGCTTCATCTAGGTTGCTGCTTTTTTTTCATCATGATTAAAACCGGCCTCGACTAAAAATACATTGCCGTTTGGTCGAAGGGCAGTGGAGTGGGGTCGCTATTTACTTACAGGCAGACGAAGGCAGCCGTAGGCAATCTCTGTAGGCTAAACCGGCCATTTTGATTGGCTCATTGGAGTTTCACGACCTAGAAGACCCACCGGTAGGTAAAATGCCCGCTAACTTTATTATACTTCTTAAAACTGTCTCCACTCCTTCTCCCCCCCTCCTCTCCCCTTCCCATCCCCTTCTCTCCCCTTGTGTCTCCCTTCTCTCTCCTCTTCTCTCCCCCCCGCACTCTCTAAAGGACATCCCGTACTCTGTGGCAGCCGTTTACCATCATCTTCATCGTGCAGACACCGCTACTCCGCTCTCCATGCCCCCACCTTCGCGATGTGTTTGTTTGTTTGTGTGTGTGTGTGTGTGTGGTCTGTAGATGCAGCTCGCACTTCGGTCGATCCAGCTCGCGGTTTCAACGCGGCCGGTCGATCCAGCTCGAGGCTTTCCAGGCGAGTGCCCTCGAGCTTCAAGGTCGAAGGCACTCTTCTGGACTCGCGGATTAGGTCGCCCAAGTGGGACAGGCCCTTTACTCTCTGAAAATGACAACACAAGTAGATAATGTGGTTGAAGAAGGCATGTTGTATGCTTGGTCAGGGCATTGAGCATAAGAGTTAGGAAGTCACGCTGCAGCTCTATCGGATAATGGTAAAGCTGCATTTGGAGTATTGCGTGCAGTTCTGATTGCCCCATTACAGGAATCATACAGAGACTTTGGAAAGGGAGTAGTGGAAGTTTACCAGAATGGTGCCTGGAATGAGGATTATTTGAGGTTGGACAAACTTGAATTGTTTTCTCTGGAACACCAGAAGTTGAGGGGAGACCTGATAGAAGTATATGAGAACATTATGAGAGGCATAGATAGGATAGACAGTCGGAACCTTTTACTCAGGATGGACACGTCAAACTCTAGAGGGCGTAGCTTTAAAGTAAGAGGCTCCCCTCCTTCCTAAGATTGATCAAAATTAATATACTTCTGCTTCGCCTGACAAGTGATCAGTGCAAGTGATTCTTTGCTGGACAACAATGACCTATTTCTGGTCTAATCTCTGTCCTGACCAATCAATAGAGAAAACACTGTCAGAAATATTGAAAGCCTTGAGTCCATGCTTCAGGAGTAGATAGAATCCCTGTGTAAAAGAAGTAACAAGTAGGCTACCTCATGAACTAATGACCACCCCCTGCCCCATCGGACACCCCAGTCCATGGATTCGTAAGTTCATCTGTGATAGGAACAGAATTAGGCCATTCGGCCCATCAAATCTGCTATTCAGTCATGGCTAATCTATCTTTCCCTCTTCACCCCATTCACCTGCCTTCTACCCATGACCTCTGACACCCATACTAATCAAGAATCTATCTATCTCGACCAAAAAAATATCCATTGACTTGGCCTCCACAGATTTACCTGGCAGTGAATTCCACAGATTCACAGCCCTCTGACTAAAGAAATTCCTCCTCATCTCCTTCCGAAAGGAATGTCCTTTAATTCTACGTTTATGACCTCTGGTCATACGCTCCCCCACTAGTGGAAACATCCTCTCCACATCCATTGTGTCCATGCCTTTCAATATTCGGTAAGTTTCAATGAGGTCTCCCCTCATTCTTCTAAACGCCAGGCAAACGCCTGTCATATGTTAAGCAACTCATTCCTGGGATCATTCTTGTAAACCTCCATTGGACCCTCTCCAGAGACAGCACATCCTTCCTCAGATAGCGGGCCCAAAATTGCTCACAATAAATCCATGGTGCATCCCACATTGATGTGATCAGCCACCTCGGAAAACGAGATTCCATCCTTGATCCCAAAGATAAATTTTAGCGAAGGTTTCTCCAATAGCAGTAATTTATTCACATTACTCACTTCCAACCCTTTCCTGTTCCTAATTCTGATATTCCATCCATTTACTTCTTCAAAGCTGTGCTGGACTGAAGAAGCAAAGCACTCAGGAAGAGTGTAAGAGAAAAGTGTCAAATAGTATTTCAAAGTTAAATCCTTTTTGATCTGTGAAGTAACTAAACTTCAACCTCACAGCCTCACATGCTCAATTATTTTTGTATTAATAGACTTCTAATATTATTAATATTGCCGCTGAGACATTTAACTCAATTTTGTTTTTGCCTCAGTTGCTGAAGGTGCAAGCTGATAACGAATTCCAATTTAAATTCATTTTTAAACTCCCCCCCTGAACATTCAAAATGAAGGAATTAAACCTAATTTCTAATAGTTAATTTTTAAGATCATTGAAGGGCAGAATTAATATTTATCCTGCGGTTAAAAAAAGAATGTGTGATCGACGGTCACATTCGCGGTGAGTTTGATTTCCACCCGTTGTGCAGATAGAGCTACTTGAGACAGTTCAAACCATTTGAATGATGAAAGAGAGCATGGACCTTTGGGCTTTTAACGCTGGGTCTTCAGCAGCTTCACGAGTCTCACGCTGGGAAGTTTGGACAAGGCTCGCACTCATTCATTGTTCTCTGGCCTGCAGGCTGTGACCAGTGGGGTTCTGCAGGAGTCAGTGCTTTAAACAAGCTGCAATGACTTGGCTAAGGAATTGAATTGAAAGATACAACATTGAAACAGGCCCCTTGGCCGACTGAGTCCACATCAACTATCGATCGCCGTTCACACTAATCTACGAAATCCGTAGGTCTTTGGGTGTGGGAGGAAACTAGAGCACCCGGAGGAAACCCATGCGCTCACAGGGAGAACGTGCAAACTCCACAGGCACCATCTGAGTTTGGGACCACATCTGGGTCTCTGGCACTGAAAACATATATACAAGTTTGTTGATTATGCTAAACTCGGTCAGATTGTGAGTATAGGGAGGATAGGTGTCAGGATATGGAGAAAAGGGTAGAAAGGCTTTAAGGGTAAGTGAGTAAGGACATTACAGACGGGATATGGAAAACTGTAAGGACATCCATTCTGGTGCACAGAATGCAGAAGTGGATACAGAAATGAATATTAACATTATTCAATCTCTCACTATTTAACAATGCACTATTGGTAAATAGTGTGAGTAGTGTTAATATTCAAAGGGATCTAATTACGCGTGTACATTGATCACTGACGGCCAACAAGTAAGTGTAGTAAACAATTAGAAGGGCAAATAATAAATTAGTCTTTATTACGAGAGGATTTAAATATCAAAGATACTGGATTTGTAAAGGTCCTTGGTGAAATGACATATGTGGTTTTGTTAGAATTTAGTGTCCTTATCAAATAAAGGGTATACATGCCATGCCTACGTTTTTATGTAGTTGTGTGTCTTGTTGCTTTTCTGGTGTGACTGTATGGTAAATCAAATTCCTTGTATGTTTTTACATACTTGGCTAATAAATTAATTACAATTACAATTACAATTTTAAGGAATGCACCAAAGATTCAGTCAACTGAGATCTGTACTGGGACCTCTGTTTGTGATAAATATAAATGAGTTGGATGTAAATGTAGATGGGTTAGTTATTAAGTTTGTAGATGACACCAAATTTAGTGGAGATACAGAGAGTAAAAGCCTTGTCCCACGGTACGAGCGCCCTGGAGAGGAAAAGACTACAAAAAACAGTAAACACTGCCCAGTCCATCATCGGCTCTGACCTTCCATCCATCGAGGGGATCTACCACAGTCGCTGCCTCAAAAAGGCTGGCAGCACCATAAGGACCCCACACCACCCTGGCCACACACTCATCTCCCTGCTACCTTCGGGTAGAAGGTACAGGAGCCTGAGGACTGCAACAACCCGGTTCAGGAATAGCTACTTCCCCACAGCCATCAGGCTATTAATCTTGGCTCGGACAAAACTATGAACATTAATACCCCTCTGTAAATAAGCAATTCACAAACTCTTAAAGTGTGCAACACTTTTAATGATAGCACAAGGTATTACATACATCCTCAAGCACTGGCTACATTCTTCTACTGAACTGTACCCAGGAAGGGGAAGGCGTTATGATTGATGTTAACTAGGCGGGGTTAATGGTACTGAGGTAACTATATTATTGGTTGCATATAAACCATCTACACCCTCCATCTGTTATTTGCACTTTATCAATTTATTCATTCATGTGTGTATTTACGTATATAAGTGTAGTCAATGCCTACTATGTTCTGTTGTGCTATGCAAAGAAAGAATTTAATTGTCCTGTCAGGGACACATGACAATAAACTCTTTTGACTTTTGACTTTTGACTTCCAAGAGCTTTCCCAATTCAAAAAAAAATCAAACTTGTGGTAAGCACGGAGAATGAACGTAGCGGGTACGTCGGAGCTCGGGGACGTCTCTTAGCAGCTCGTAACACTAACGGCAGGTACTCGGGAAGACTCGCTAACGGCAGGTAAGCACGGGATAGACTTGTGAAGATTTTTCAACATGTTGAAAAATGTCCACGAGAGCCCCGAGTACCGACGAGTGGCCATTACCGTAAATCTCAGAGTTCGAATGAGGGCAAACGCGGGAGAACTCTTGGAATGAACTCGTACCGTGGGACAGGGCTTTAAGGAAAGCAGTTAAAGTGTACTAGGGGATACAGAGAGTTGGAAGGTGGAGTTTACTGAGCAAGTACGAGGTGTTGCACTTTGGTAGGTTAAATGTAAGGGGAGATTATACAGTCAGTGGCAAAACCCTTAACAGGTGAGCAGATGAATTTGGGGTCCAAGTCCATGCCTCCCTAAGAGTAGCAAAAAAAGTAAAGCAGGTGTATGTTATTCTTGCCTTCATCAGTCAGGGCGTTGAGTTAGTATTTTCCATGGAATGGTAGAGACAGAGAAGAGACCTCATAGAAGTATATAAAATTCTAAGAGGCAGCGATAGAGTAAATAATTATAAACTTGGAAAACGTTCCGAGGATGGACATGTGAAGGACTAAAGCATAGCTTTAAGATGAGAGGGACTACGTTTAAAGAAGATGTGCGGGTCAAGACTTTTGTACAGAGGGTGGTGAGTGCCTGGATTTCTCTGCCAGGGATGGTGGTGGGGCCAGGTAAGATAATGGCATTTAAGAGCCTTTTATATAAGCGAATGGAACAGCATGGGATTAGAGGGATATGGGTCACATGCACACAGAAGAGATTAGTGTCACTTGGCATCATGTTCGGAAGAGATATTGTGGGCTGATGGGCCTGTTCCTGTGTTATCTGAGGGAAAATTGACGATTGTGGAACTGCATTCTGCAGAGATTAGAAGAATTAGAGCCAGACTCATTGAAATAAGCCCAATTCTTAAATGGATTGATAGAATATGGGGCTAAAGAGCTGAGGGGGGCACATTCTGATAAAAAGGGGTTGGCCATTTAGGTTTGAGATGAGGACAAATATCTTCACTCGGAGCACGGTGAAACTTTGAAATTCTCTATCCAAAGGGATGTGGAGCCTCAGTCATTGTGTTCAACCAAAAAAAAAGATTAGTAGATATCTAGACTGTAATGGCCCTGTCTCACGGTGTGAGTTGACCCACGAGGTACCCCGAGTGAAAGACTCGTGGTTGTGTACGAGACTTCAAGTTTATGATCAAGTGTTTAACCGAGTTCCCACGGGTATGTCATTGCTGCGATGCTCCAACTTCCTGTCCCGAGTTACCAAGTTCCTCTCCCGTTACTCTTGAGTCAACCGTGAATGAAGGTATGTTTTAATAAAGCAACAATGTTAAAGAAGACATCTCCATCCTGTGGCTTTGAGTTATTTCAGTGCGGCCGCATCTATTGATATGACCTACAAAGGGAAAATGCGCACCCTCCAGTAACCAATAACGTGGTAAGTGCATTTCTTGGTGCTTTATGTTTTTAAATACTGTATTTAATGGGGTGGGGGAAGAGCTCAGTACATAGTATTTGGGGAGTCTGGCGTTGTGAAGGAGGGGATTGGGGTCAGTAACCCACTTGCCACGCTCCGGTCTGAGTGCAGGTAGATGGGACTAGGTGAGTAATGTTCGGCACAGAGTAAAAGGGCCAAGATGGCCTGTTTCCGTGCTCTCATTGCTATATGGTTTTATTGTGGCCGGGGAGTGAATTAGCGTGAGTGGCTGCCGCAGCGCTCCGGGCACGGACACAGAACTGGCCGCCACTTCCGAGGAAGGAAGCAACTTGGGTGACTGACTTTGAGCGGCCGCTGGGATCCGACAGCAGATACACACACACACAGATACACACAGACAGACAGAGAGAGACACACACACACAGAATCACAGACACACACACACACACACACACACACATAAATATGTGGCATTTCTGCTCGGGACCCTTCTTCAGACAATCCAATGTCCCATAATATATTCTTTAAACATTAAGGTTTCTGTTGAAAGTGTGGTGCCGTGGTTACGGGTGGGCGGAAGGAAGATGATGAGGTCTGGTACAAGTTTACTTTGTTTTCAGTAATCAGGCCTCTGTGTTGGCTGATGTCTGGTTGATCGAGCGCTCATACAGTTGCGAGCCGAGCGAGGTCCATATATAGGAGCAAGGAACGCGAAGCCTCTGAGGGTTCATTGTTCCCCTGGTTTGGATTGCTCCCAGGAGAGCGGGCACAAAGACAAATTTAGGCATTTTTCTGTGGAAGGGGGAGGGCAGAATAGAATCGAAAGCATTGTAACAGCAGCACGCTCCCCAACACAAAACACGGCGCAGCGTAAACAATTAAACAGCTTCACTGTTAAAAGCAAAGACACACGTTAAATTACATGGCCCCAAGAAATCGCCTCTCAATTGCTTCGGGGTTGGAATCGCAATAAATATAATATATATATAATATGTATATATATATTATACATATTATACTACAAATAATATATATATATATATATTATATATACTGCAATTGTGAAAGTGGTGAATCTGTGGAATTCTCTGCCATAGAAGGTAGTTGAGCCAGTTCATTGGCTATATTTAAGAGGGAGTTAGATGTGGCCCTTGTGGCTAAAGGGATCAGGGAGTATGGAGAGAAGGCAGGTACAGGATACTGAGTTGGATGATCAGCAATGATCATATTGAATGGCGGTGCAGGCTCGAAGGGCCGAATGGCCTACTCCTGCACCTATTTTCTATGATTCTATGATTCTATGAAGAAGACTTGAGGCCAGTGGAGATCAGCCATGATTATATTGAATGCAGGACTGGGCATGAGGGGTCTGATGGCTTATCTAGTTCTCACCTATGAACCCTACCCCTGCACCTATTTTCTATGTTTCTAAGTTTCTATATATATATATATATATATATATATATATATATATATATATATATATATATATATATATATGTATATAATACTCTCTCTCTCTCTCTTATATATATATTTATATTTGGCATCAAACATTTATCCTCCAGTATTGGTCGAGAGAGATCACGTGATTTTATATTTTCAGCTATTTCAGAATGTTGGCATGTTGACACTCCACGATTTACTATTTGCAAAATGACATCTTTTATGACGACATTTTGCCAATAGTATGTGCTATGGGGAAATGATATCACACATGTCACGGGAAACTCTCGCGCTGCGAAGATTTAAGGTAAGCAATTATTCTTGTTTTTCCCTTTTGTTTATGTTTGATCCCAAAATATAAAACAAATATCCTTGCCTTATCGATAAAACTATGGGCCTCGGTGCCTCCAATATACTATTCACTTCGGGGCTGCGCCCCCTCAGTGATACTATTTTGGAGGCACCTCTGCCCATAGTTTAACCAGAAATCTCAAGGCCAGTATTTGTATAATATATATATATATATATATGTGTGATATATATATATATATATATATATATATATATTTATATTCGGGATCAAACATTTATCCTCCAGCGATTGGTCGAGAGAGCGTCACGTGATTTGATATAATTTCAACTATTTTAGAATGTTGGCACGCTGACACTCCAACGATGTACTATTTACAAAATGACATCACTTTTATGACGACATTTTGTAAATAGCATTTATTATATTCGGGATCAAACATTTATCCTCCAGCGATTGGTCGAGAGAGCGTCACGTGATTTGATATAATTTCAACTATTTTAGAATGTTGGCACGCTGACACTCCAACGATGTACTATTTACAAAATGACATCACTTTTATGACGACATTTTGTAAATAGCATTTACTATGTCGGGAAATCATGTCACAGCTCCGCGTGCATGTAACGGAAACTCTCGCGCTGCCATACAGCGCCACCTCTCGTCTCGACAAGTGCAGTGACTCCAACTCTGCCGCTTTCGTCGGGAGATCGCCCGCTGAAAGGGCATTTTCGGAAAATCTCCCGCTCTCCCGCTTGCGTATAATTTCACCTGCCCGGGCAAAGTTTAACCAGAAACCCAAATAAGGCCAAGATATTTGTTTTATATTGCGATCAAACATTTTAAACAAGAATAATTTATATTTGTGATCAAATTAAGGTAAGCAATTATTCTTGTAAATGTTTGATCCCAAATATAAAACAAATATCCTTGGCCTTATTTCGAGTTTCTGGTTTAAACTATGGGCCTCGGTGCCTCCAAATAGTACTATTCACTTCGGGGCTGCGCCCCTCAGTGAATAGTACTATTTTGGAGGCACCTCTGCCCATAGTTTAACCAGAAACTCTCAAGCCCAAGTATATTTGTATACTATGTCGGGAAATCATGTCACAGCTCCGCGTGCATGTAACGGGAAACTCTCGCGCTGCCACGGCTACAGCGCCACCTCTCGTCTCGACAAGTGCAGTGACTCCAACTCTGCCGCTTTCGTCGGGAGATCGCCCGCTGAAAGGGCATTTTCGGAAAATTTGTAAACAACTTAAGGTAAGCAATTATTCTTGTAAATGTTTGATCCCAAATATAAAACAAATATCCTTGGCCTTATTTCGAGTTTCTGGTTTAAACTATGGGCCTCGGTGCCTCCAAATAGTACTATTCACTTCGGGGCTGCGCCCCTCAGTGAATAGTACTATTTTGGAGGCACCTCTGCCCATAGTTTAACCAGAAACTCTCAAGCCCAAGTATATTTGTATAATATATATATATATATATATATATATATATATATATATATATATATATATATATATACACATATATACATACATACACACACACAATATATATATATATATATATATATATATATATATATATATATATATACATACATACACATGTCCATGTGCTGTATATATACTTTGCGTGGTTCCTGAATTGCCTACTGCTGGGTAACTCTGCAAAATATCATCCCCCTGCATTTCAAATCTAACTCTCTCGCCAATCCACTGCCTCCGACCGATTAACTAAAAATGTTGTTCTTTTTTAAGACCAAAACAAAACAGTTCTCGCGAATTCCAAGTTTGGGGAGCGGGGGGGGGGGGTTGGCGAGTTGGTGAAAATACAGCTCCAGCTGGAATATAAGAAGAGATAAAACAAAAACACTGAAAGCAAATAGTAACTTAACAGCGGGAAGTAGGACATATGTGTGTGTGGTGTGCGCGCTACTGAATACTTTCTACCCAGTGTCTCCGCTGCAAATTGCAATGCATACGCGTTTGATATTTAGACGAACTTAATTTTATTTCCAGTTTTGCATTTTTAGTTTGTTCCACACATTTAATTAGTTTTAATCCCTCCAGAAAAAAACCTGACAGTGGAGATGGTTCTCATACATAAAGCCCAAGAGATGGCTTCTTGATTCTAACGAGTTTGGGAAAAATAGACACAAAAAGCTGGAGTAACTCACGGGACAGACAGCATCTCTGGAGAGAAAGGATGGGTGACGTTTCCGGTTGAGATCCTTCCTCGGACTGGTGTTTGGGAAATGTGGATTGTTTTCGGGGGTCGAGGGGAGGGAGTACATTCGCCTTTTTCTCTGAATTCAGGAATGAATGCATGTTGACACACATAACACAGAGAAGGGGGGATCGCTGCATTTAGGTCTGAGGAGAAGAGAGCCAAGAAGTTCTCGATTTTCCCTGGCGATAGTTTCACTTTTTTTGCATTTTTCCTTCTCTCCTGCCGCCTGTCCCGCAGCGGTTTCGTGTCAAAAGTCGTCTTGTTCATTGCAACTTCAGCTCTGGATACCCCGCGTTTGATCCGCGCGTATTTCATTTATATTTCTCAAGCCTCTTTACCTCCCGGAGGGCCACATGTAACTTAACCACATGTAATTACTCCTGCAATCTTTGGTTCAGTCTTTACTCGAGCGATGCGAACGAACAGATTAAGAAAGTTCCCACGATAGACATCACGAGACACTTGCCCATTACGTTTTTGCAAACGAGTTTAAATGTTTCCATTTTTAACTTGAACAGTTTAATTTGACTCGTGGCATGTTTGATTTTTTCAATTGGTTGTTATACAAGTTTCTCCAAGTACCTGCAGTTTAGCGCCCACGAGTGGAGAAGTGGGAGAAGTTCGCGCGAGGGTCCGACGTTGCCGCTACGTTCATCATACGTGATCACCACGAGTGAAAACTCGGGGTCACTCGTGGGCCAACTCGCACCGTGAGAGAGGGGTTTAAGGGAATCAAGGATAATGCCAATAGTGTAGGAAAATGACACTGAGGTTGAATATCATCCACATTTTCGATGAATAGTGAGATAGATTTAAAGGGCTGGATGGCCACCTGCGCTTCTGTTTCTTTTGCTCTCACAGGATCATCTGGAAATCTGTCTTGAACTGGTACTGCTGGTCCATCCTAGGGCACGTCAGGGTTCTCCCCACTACAGATGGATCACACATCCCACCACTTTGGATGGACCACAAGTCCTTCCCAGAGGTTCGGCAGGATCCCCTCTTGAGAACTGTTCAAAACCGGAGCAGTTTGACGTCAGAAATGGGACCGCCCGGCGATACTTTTAAATAAAGACTGTAGTTAAACAAGGGAGTTTCATCCACCATTAAAATTTCCCTCCAAGATTGCAATGGCATTGCCAAGTTCCCACACAGCAGAAGATGCCTACAGTCCCGACAGCACCCAGCAATTCCAACCCACTGGTCTCCCAAACACTGATTGCTACCTACAGCCTGTCCATAAGTCAGGTTGGACTGAAACATGAAGGAAGCAGGGCTGCAAAGTAATGCAAAGTGTTAAGTAACTCCGTGGCCTGATAGAACAACATTCAGCGATGATCATCTGGGGAAGGAAAGATTTTTGTAATGCTCCAGTTTTCTAAATAAAAGTGACTGATCATTAGATTTCCTAATGACCTAAATAAAAGGTCATTAAATTTCCTAATGACCTAAATAAAAGGTCATTAGGAAATAAAATAGATGCCATTTTACAAAGCTGCCAGTAAAGTGGAATAACTCCGACAGGGCGGTTTGGTTATTTGCACTTCATGCAATATTAGTGCAGGTTCAAAAGTAAAATATCGGCGACACGGGAAATCAGAACGAAAATTAGAAAATGCTGGACATATTCAGAGGCCGGGTGACATCAAGTCAACAATTTCTCATACGAACTCAAAAAAGTGGAGCCGGTGTGGAGGTCGTGCTGACGTCGAAGATGGCACTGGTGATCGAGGGTGGGCCACATGTGTGCCGCAGAATGGACACGCCACCGGGAACAAAGTGGGGGAACCGCCGTGAGTGGGGTGAGAGCAAAGGAGGACCCAGTGTGCGGAAACCGCAGAGAACAACAGAGGGACCACAAATGGAATGCGTTAAAATTGTTTGGGTGAAATGGAATACTTTGTAACTTTGTTGGCGACCTTTAAGTGGTGACTCTTTGCAGACCATGCAAAACAAGGAATATCATGGTGACTTGTCACATGTGACAATAGAGTATCTTCATTCTATAAAGTATCATTCAAGTTAGAGTGTAACAAGATACAGAAAAAATAACAGATTCTCCAAACACAAGGGAAAACTGAATGATCAGGCAAGGCCTCAGTTTAACATCTCACCTGAAAGACACAAGCTCTAATAACATTGGACTTGTTCTATAATGGATTGGAGTGATAGATCATGGTGCCAAAGAACCTGGAGTGGGATTTGAATCCAGAATGTTCTGACTCAGCCAGACTGCAACAACAATGCGACAGCTGGCCAAATGGCAAGAGTGCAACCACTGAACCAAATGTATCTGCCATATGTACAAATTGAGAGTGACTTTTCGCAAGTTGAGGACCGGACTTCACAGACAGGCTTGTCATTTAAACACTGCCTCTTAAGGTATCAGAGGATGTCCGTTTGGTTACAGAGCAGTCAAAGCAGGTACAACTGATGTGTACTTTCTCCACACAGTCTCTCCGGCTAGGAGGAGAAGATCAAAGTTGTGAGGCACTGACACCAACTCAAGCCATTCCATTCAATATTAATGGAAAAGATTGTGCTCTTTTTGGTGGACCTTCTACCGATGTGCTGTAGAAAGCATTTTATCGCGATGCATCGCAGACATAGTTTGGGAACAGCTCCGACCAAGGCCCCGAGAGATTGTAGAGACTTGTGGACGCAGCCCAGACCATCACATAAACCAACCATCCTTCCATTGATGCCATTTACACCTCACGCTGCCTCGGCAAGGCCACCAGCATAATCAGGACGAGTCGTATCCTGGCCATTCCCGCTTCTCCCCTCTCCTATCAGGCAAAAGGTATAGAAGTGTGAACACACACACCTCCAAATTCAGGCCAGACTAGAGCAGACTACCAACAACTAGAGAGCAGTCCTGAGCTACCATCTACCTCATTGGAGAGCCTCGGACTATCTTTGATCGGACTTTACTGGACTTTACCTTACACTAACCGTTATTCACGTTGAATTTAATTGAATTGAATTTTATTTTTGTCATTCAGACCTTTCAGTCTGAATGAAATTTCATTGCCTTGCAGTCATACATATAATAAAAATGACAAAAACACACAATAAACACAAATTTAACATCCACCACAGTGAGTTCACCAAACACCTCCTCAGTGTGATGGAAGGCAAAATCTGAAAGTCTCTGTCTCTTCCCTCTTTGTTCTCCCTCTGCGCCGAGTCGATCCCGGCTACAGATGTTGTGACCCCACCGGGTGATGGTATGTAAGTCCCGCGGCTCAACCGTGCTCCGCGAACGGGCCGGTTCAAACTCCGCGACCCGGGGTGGTCGAAGCTGCCGAAGCTGCCACCCTCCAGACCAGTGGACGAAGTTGTTGCTGTGGGAGCTCCGAAAAACAGGTCACCAACCTGTGACCTGTGAGCTCCCGACGATGTCGACCACTGGGCCCGTGGCCGAGCCTCCGAGGTAGGGCTGCCGTCGGAACGCCGTTGCCGCCGCCACAGCTCCGAGCCGGTCGGGTCGCCCACTGCCACAGATCCGAGGCCAAGTCGGGTCGCCGCTTCCACTGACACTGCCGCTGCTGCCGCTGCCGCCGCCACCACAATTCTGAGGCCAAGGTCGGGTCGCCGCTGCCTGCCGCTGCCGCCGCCGCCACCACAATTCAGAGGCCGAGTCGGGCCGCTGCTGCCGCTGCAACCGGAACGCTGCCACAGCTCCTAGGCCGAGTCGCCGGAATGCCTCTACAGCCCCGAGGCCGCCAGTTCTGCCATTAGGTCACGTTATTCCCTGTATCTGTACACTGTGGATGGCTCGATTGTAATCATGTATTGTAATTCCACTGACTGGTTGGCACGCACCAAAAGCTAACTCCAGCTTTTTGTGTCCATCTTCGGTTTAAACCAGCATCTACAATTACTTCCTACACAAAAGCTTTTCACTGTACCTCGGTACATGTGACATTGAGCTACACTAAACTCCATCCATTGGCAATTACTTGACGTTTAGGAGGTCCCTGTTTCAGGCTCTTTCCTTACAACCAGTGAGACAGCCCGCGATGAATGGTGCAGACCATACCTCCTTCAGGGGCTGTCATACGAGGGGAATAAGAAAAAAAACTGAGTTGTAGGAGAAAGCAAAATGTAATCAAGGATATTGACCAAGGATGACAGTGTTACCTCAAGGACATGAACGATGTGCTTTTTACACTGCGCATTTGAATAAAAGGATTATTAGAAATCTTGTGAAGTAGCAAGACTTATTGCTTCAATTATGGTAATTTTCCATTCAAATTATTCTAATCCAGTTGAACGGGTTTGAAACGAGAGAATGAAGAGACAAAAAAAATAGAATCTGATGTGAATTAAGTGGCAGGAAATGATTCTGAAACAGTTAATTTCACAATCGATATTCCTCAGGGAAATGTTCAGGGAAAATAATTTGTGTTTGTTAAACATCATTGATCCTAATGATATTTGAAATTGTCTTGAAGGAGACTTCATGTCCAACTCTGTAAGGGAGTTGAGTTGACCCCACAAAGATTTACACTCCTAGTAGAAATAAAAAACTGCAGATGCTGGTTAATACACCAAAGAACACAAAGTGCTGGAGTAACTCACAGGCCAGGCAGCATCTCTGGACAACATGGATGGGTGATGTTTTGGGTCGAAATCCTTCAATCCAGCTGTTCGGATTGGATTACCTCTGTATTGTCCACACCATGTGAGAGGTGCACAGGGTGGCATGGTGGCACAGTGGTAGAGTTGCTGCCTTACAGCGCCAGAAACCCGGGTTCAATCCTGACCAGAGGTGTTGTCTGAACGGAGTTTGTACGTTCCCCCGTGAAAGTGCATGGGTTTTCTCTGGGTGCTTCCGTTTCCTCCCACACTGCAAAGACAAACAGGTTAGTAGTTAATTGGCTTTGGTAAAATTGTAAATTATCCCTAGTGTGTGTAGGATTGTATTAGTGTGCGGAGATCTCTGGTCAGTGGGGACTCAGTGGGCCAAAGGGCCTGTTTCCATGCTGTATCTCTAAACTAAACTAAACTAAACCATGAATTCATTAAAGGGCAGAGAAGATTTAAGGGCCTGGTTGCCCACTCCTAAATCTTCCGCTCGTATGTTGTTGTCCATTTGTTAAGACAAACAATTACGATTGAAACGAGCACTGTAACATAAATGTTAAGGTAGTCAGAGTCTTGCCATAGTGTTGCAATTACAAATTACATTTTGCATAAATGAGATCGATAGTACATTAAGAAACATGTCCTTTGTGATCAGATTTCTGGCCCATTAAGTGGCAAAAATCAATGGGGAATATATTTCTAAATCTCCCATGTCTAAAATGTCCTGCTGGTGTAATTCGAGTTATCAAAGGAAGGATTGAATGGTCAGATTTGCTCTCAGATAAAGATTCTATTCTCTTTTAAAATAATAGACAACTTGGGAACATCTCCAAGGATGGAGACACCAGATGCAAGGTTTAACCTTGGAGTTTTGACTGAACGGCAAAATGAAGACATAATCCAGAGGTAAGTAGACCATAGTTCTGCAGCTAGTTGTCCCAAACTCTAGAGACCCTCATTCATTCCTGACCTTGGATGCGTGCACCTTCTCCCTATGACCACATAGGTTCACAAGTTCTAGGAGGAGAATTAGGCCATTCTGCCCATCGAGTCTACATTGCCATTCAATCATGGCTGATCTCTGCCTCCTAATCCCATTTTCCTGCCTTCTCCCCATGACCCTTGGCACCCATTCTAATCAAGAATTTGTCCATCTCTGCCTCTCTGCTGGGTTTCCTCCAGGTGCTCGGATTTCCTTCCACATCATAAAGATGGGTGAGTTAATTGGCTGCATTAAATTGTCCCTAGTGTGTGAGGGTGAGTGGGTGAATCTGGGGTAGTTGATGAGAATATGAGAGGGGACAAAGTGGGAGCAGCGTAGTATTAGCGGGCATAGGCATGATAATCAGTGCACATTTCATGGGCTGAAAGACCTGCTTCTAGCTGTACAACTCTATTAAACCTAATGTAATATATATATAGGAACTCAGCAGACTTTCTTTGTGTCTCATATTATATGGAACGATCGATTAGAAATAATCTTCTTGCTTTTATTAGCAGAGTCCATGAACCAACCCCTTGAATTTCTCTGAACCTGGTGTCAGGTGTATATCCAGACACAGTGAGAAGGTGCCAATGTAAGTAGAGAAGGCAGTGATGAACGAGAATAATTAGCTGACTTGACAAATGAAGATTAGTTTCTTTTCTTTCTGGATCCAGAAACAGAATTGTAGCTTACTGCCGGTGTCCGTTTCAGAATCGCTTGTTAAAGAGAAACAACCGGGGTAAAGTGTCGCCCTTTGAAGCACAGGACCCAGAAAATTGTGGCTTTATCCAGCTCATCAGGGTCTCCCAGTTTTTTAAGCAGCGTGTTTTTCATTTGACAATCACCTTCCTTCCTGCACTTGGTGACAATTATAATGTTTGAAAGTAGCGACACAGCAAAGTCACGACTAATCATGACAATGGACACCTCACCTGTGGCATGAGAACATTTACTGATCAATATAACTCACATTTCGGAACACGTCTCTATTCCCGACTCAAAATAGGCCCGTGAGTTCCTTTACATCTCGTGGGAGTTCAACTGGGTTTCTCCCTTCCATCCTTTGAGTTGTCCTTGAAGGGACAAAGCTTACTTGTCAATGGCAGGTTGCACACTCAACCCCAGCCCAGGTAATAGACACAAACCCACTCCCTACAAGTCTAGTATACATAACGTCACCTGAAGCCATGTTCTCACATGTTCATCCTTTTTGTTTTAAATCAAAAATATTTATTCAAAAATTAAAATAGTATTTACAACACAATAAAACAGAACAGAATCCACCACCATTGTACAAGACAAAACAAACATACCAAGCAAACTGCTAGACTCCTATATTACCATCCTTGTCCAGGATACATTCAACCCCCCTCGAGGTGCCCAGTGGTCCCGGAAATCCCCCAGGGTGCCCGTGGACAGCGCGTCGTCCCTCTCCAGTACCACTTGGGCACAGACCTAACCCCAGAAAAGGGGCAGGCAGCTGCTCTGGTAGAGCCCTCGTCCGCCTGCCGCCGTGACTCGTGGATGGATAACATGGCCAGGCCCAGGAGCAACCCTACCAGGACATCTTCCACCCTACCCTCTCACCTACGCACAGGGTATCCAAAGATAAGGATGGTGGGTGAAAAATGCAGCCAGAAGGCATGGAGCAACCCCTTTAGGTATTGGAACAGTGTCTGCAGCCTCACGCACTCCATATACACGTGGTACACAGACTCTTCCCGTCCACAAAAGTGGCAGGCGGCTGGCGAGTCTGTGAACCGCGAGAGAAACAGGTTGCAGGGAACACCTCGGTGCAGTACCCTCCACCCCAGATCCCCGATGTAGAGGGGGAGAATTCCTGCGTAAAGGGGGAGAATCCCTGCCCCGCCGGGGGCCCTCCTCGCGACCGGAAGGCAACACTGACCGCCACTTGGTGTCCGGAGAGTGGACCAGGATGAGGAAGTGCAATTCTTACTGTTAACTTTGAAATTACCTCATTTCTTTATCTATTGCATACTATTAAATATTAGTCTGAGATGATTGCTGATTAGGTGGTACTGTTGAAATCTGATTGCACTAAATTTAACTTTTTTAGCAACAAACACTAGGAATTTAGCAAATCTAAAATGAGTTTTTCTTTCGCAAAGACATGGTAAAACTGATTAATAGCAATCTTTTGTTGACTAGAATTTTTTTCTAATTTGGAGAAATGGGTTTGAAGTGCAGCATAAATATAAAACAGGTTGTGTATGCTTCTCTGCTTTTACATTTGCTTAGACTGTATCTGGTTTATGTTATATCCTACATCCTAATGTTTAAATTTGTCTAATTGGGGCCTTGTAAATCATATACATTAAAAATAATTATGACCAAAAAAAAAACAAAAAAAGAATGAGGAAGTGCAGGGTGTGGAGGAGGAGCCCGTACAGGACACACATGTTTACCCTGGTGGTGGAATGACCTTCTACAGATAAATGCCATCACACAAGAGGACAAGAACTAGCCTTACCGATGTTACAGCCAAAAAAAAAGTTGCTTTTAACCAAACCATGGCAGAGATATTAAAAAAATATTGAAATCAATAAGCTATTAACACATTTTAACTTAAAAAAAACGGGAACACTTAATTCATATTAGGGCACTAATTAACAATTAAAAATATTTCACAAAATTATTTCATCCAAGAAATGTAAAATTATCTGAGACCTGCCTTGTTCCTCTATGGCTATTCCTCTCCATCAAAATGAATAGACTTCCTGTGCCTTTTTCAGATTGAACCTGGTACAAGTTCAGGGGGAATATCCTGTGGTGAAGATGTTGGACAACAGCAATCAGTTTCCATTCCACCACTGGATTCTATGAGTAGCTCAGTGCTAGAGTACAGCTGGGACAGGGGCACAAAGAGCTATCAAAGAGCTACCAAGTAAACTGCTAGACATCTATATTACCATCCTTGTCCAGGATACATTCAACCCCCCTCATATTTTGGAATTTAGTTTTAGTTTAGTTCTAGAGATACAGTGCGGAAACAGGCCCTTCGGCCCACTGAGTCCACACCTATAATCCCCATACATTACCACTATCTTGTGCACACAGGGCAATTTTACATTCATACCATGCCAGTGCGGGAGGAAACCGAAGATCGGAGAAAACCCACGCAGGTCACGGGGAGAACGTACAAATTCCGTACAGACAGCACTCGTAGCAGAGTGCTGCAACTCTAACGCTGAGCCACCGGGCCTTGCTGGCATTTCTCCATAATATCCAATCCAGCACCTTGGAAACTGATCAAATCAGGATCTGGGAAGACCCTAATTTGTGTAAGCTCTCTTCCAATTCACACTGGAGTCAAGGTCTAATGGGTCCAATCTGTACTTCCTCAAAGGCCAATATATCTTTCCTAAGATGTGGAACTCAAAACTGTCCATAGCTATCTAAAGACAATATAACCTTGTCTTTAGATAGCTATGTTACTTTTTAACCCTTTCCAATAGTTCAAGTTCAAGTTCACACTTATTGTCCCATGCACCAATTAAAGTACAGTGATATTTGAGTTACCATACAGCCATATAAGTAAAAAGAATGCAATACACAATACATTTAACATAAACATCCACCACATTGATGGAAGGCAATAAAGTTCAGTCATCTTCCACTTTGTTCACCCATGGTGGTCAGGGCCTTTGAACGGGACCATTGCTGACGGTCCGCTGTTCAAGCCCTCTCGTCGGGATGATCGAAACTCCGGCATCGGGATGGATCGGAACACTCCGCATCATGGAGATCCCGAGTCGGCCGCTTCTCACCGGAGACCTCGGCTTCACAGTGTTAAAGTCCACAGGGCCCGCGGTCGTCACACTTCCACAGCGATCCTCAGCAAAGGATCGCCCACGCCGCGATGGTAAGTCTGCGCCGCGCTTACGGCTTGAAGCTCCGGGACGGTCTCCAGGAAAGGCCACACCAATCCAGTTGTTAGGCCGCAGGGGGAGACGGAGACGTGACATGGAGAAAAATCACATCTCCATCGTGGTTAGTGACTGAAAACGGTTTCCGCTTACTCCCCCCACCCCCTCACCCCCATCCTCCATAAAAACATACCGACATACATTAAAACATACATTTTAGACATAACAAAAAATGCCGAAATAAAACACATAGACACTAATGCCACCAGTGATGAAAAATATTCTCTATTATTACCCATATCACCATCTGAGCTTGCTTTTTACAAAATTGTATTCCCCTTCGTTTTATGCCACAAAAGGGGAAATTTTCTTGATTCCCCTTTCTTTCGAACTCGCGCTAATGGACTTTTACGTGTTAAAACCGTAAAAATATATTCCCCTGGCTCTCACATCCACTTGGCATAGGCTGCTGTAATGCCACCATTGCTGTCCTCTCTAATGCCCTCCCCAGACTGTGAATAATATTCTCTATTATTATTCCGTGTGATTTCGGAGTGCAGGTAAATAGTTCCCTGAAAGTAGCGTTCAGGGAGATAGAATGGTTAAAAAAAAGCTTTCAATACATTAGCCTTCATCAGTCAGGATATTGAATATAGAAGTTGGGTTGCTATGTTACAGTTGTACAAGACATTCATGAGGCTGCATTTGGAATATTATGTTCAGCTTTGGTCACCTTGTTATGAGAAGGATGTTGTAAAGCTGGAAAGTGTGCAGAGAAGATTTATGAGGATTTTGCCCGGACTTGAGGTTCTGAGCTATGGCGAGAGGTTGGACAGCCTCGGACGATATTCTTCATTCCAGGATGAGAGGTGATCTTAGAGAGGTGTACAAAATCATAAAGGGGATAGAGAGAGTGAATGCATAGTCTTTTACCCAGAGTAGGGGAATTAAGAACCAGAGGACATAGGTTTAAGGAGAGAGGGGAAAGATTTAATAGGAACCAGGCATAGGATTAACACTATCCTACACAGACGAGGGACAATTTACACGTACGCCAAGCCAGTTAACCTACATACCTGTACGTCTTTGGAGAGTGGGAGGAAACCGAAGATCTTGGTGAAAACCCATGCAGTCAAGGGGAGAACGCTCAAACTATGTTGAGACAGCACCCGTATTCAGGATCGAACCCGGGTCTCCGGTGCTTCATGCGCTGTAAGGTGGCAACTCTACCGCTGCGCCACCGTGCCGCTTTAGGATCGTATCCTTCTATACCTTGCCTATTTTCCTATTAAGTGACAGTGTAAATGTCTCTTAAACAATAGCAATAGTGTCTGATTCGACACCCTCCTCTGGCAGAGCATCCCACAATATATCTACCACTCTTTGCTAAAATAACGTACCCTTCAGAATCCCTTTGGAACTCCTTCTGCTACATTAAGCCTACAGTGATGAATGCGTATTTTCAGAAGGCTTTTGACAGGATGCCACATAAGATGCTCATCACCAAACGTGAAGCAATTGACATTAAAGGAACATTGTTAGTGTGGGCATGAAGTTGACTCAATAATAGACAACAGAGGGCGAGAGGGCAAGGTTGTTTCCCAGACTAGTAAACATAGAAACATAGAAAATAGGTGCAAGAGTCGGCCATTCGGCTCTTCGAGCCAGCACTGCCATTCAGTATGATCACAGCTAATCATTCAAAATTTGTCTACCATCAGTAACCAGTTCCTGCTTTCTTCTCGTATCCCTTGATTTCGTTAACCCTAAGAGCTATATCTAACTCTCTCTTGAATACTCCCAGTGAATTGGCCTCCACTGCCTTCAGTGGCAGAGAACTCCACTTTCCTGTAACAGGTGAAATTGTAATGGGGCACTTCAAAGCATTAGCAGGTATGGTGGAGGTGGATAGCGCGTTCCACTGGGATCAATGTTGGGACCGCTGCTCTCTTGATCTATAATATTGGCCAAGACGAGCGTATAAACACAATTTCTAAATCTGCAGATGACCCAAAACTTGGCAGCATTGGGAACTGTGAGGAGGACAGCGATACGTGACAATGGAATACCTTCTGGCTGGTGAAATGATCCATGGCAGATCCGTGGCAGGTTAAGTAGATGCAGAGAAATGTGATGCGTTCGGTTGGGAAAAACAAGGAGAGGCAAACATAGAAAGTAGCAGGCAGTTTGAGAAAGTGGTTACAAAGTCAAACACAGTTCTGGGCTTTATCAATAGAGACAGAGTATAATGAGGGAAGTCATGCTGTACTATTATAAAACATTAGTCTGGCCTAGTCTGGAGCTTTCTGTTCAATTCCAGCGATTATTTCAAAAAATTCAAAACCGGCCGTGACTAAAAATAGGTTGCCGTTTAAAAAATTGGTAATTTTTTAGTCGAATCCGGTTGCGATGCTCGTTGAAGGTGGTTGCCGGAGGTTGCAGGTAGTGGAAGGTAAGACCTCCCTGGTGGAATAAAACTGGGTGAAAAAAAGGTCTTACCTTCCACTACCTGCAACGTCCGGCAACCACCTTCAACTAGCATCGCAACCGGCTTCAACTAAAAAATTACGGATTTTTAAAACGGCAACCTCATTTTAGTCACGGCCGGTTTTGAATTTTTTGAAATAATCACCGGAACATAGAAGTAGTGGAAACCACTTTCGACCATTAGGGAGACTGACAAAACCCTCTGGGAACCGCACAGAAACCTTGGGTGGGGCACAAAGTCTCCAGAGGTTTCCGTTCAGGTTTCCTAAGTGGGACAGGGGCATAACGAAGGCTTAAAATTAATGCGTTAGACCGAAAAAGTTTTTTTTTTGGTGGTTTATTTGAGGAAGAAACTCTATAATTTGAAAGTGCGACAAAAATTTGATTTTATACTCATAAGTGTTATATTTTACAGTGTCGTTCATCGTAAAAATGTCACGGATATGACTGAATCCAATGGGCAACCTGGAAAAAGAAGAGGAAACAATAAATTAAATTCTCTAAAAGATTGTGCCAAACATATTTTTCCCCATAGTAGAAATGTTCATCTATGTGAAACAACATTCAAAGTTGCAAAAATTTAAGTTTTATAATCGGGTTTCCAAAAACTTCAGAGTAGACACTTACTGAAGAATCACCTGACCACATAGTCTCCTGTAGTCGCCCAAAAAGTCGCCTAAATGGGACAAGCCCAGTACTCTAATATTTTTCTCTTTGCACTGCTAGTTGTACGCGTATTGTTTGATTATACTTATGTGTAGCGCGATTTGACAACGTTTTCACTGCATCTCAGTACACGTGACAATATTACACTAATAACAATACCAATAATAATTAAAATACATAACCTGGTTAGTCATCTGAATGAACGAGAGCTAGAACACAAGAGTGCAGTGTAAAGGTAGATAATCAATGGGGAATGTTCAGTGATCCACAGATCATTCACCTCCACTCTTGGTCTTCTCACCCCTAGAGTGAGCACTTTCATCAATTTCAACTTCTCCTGCTGCTAGTTTGTTGGTTTGATATCTAGGTGCCTCATTAAGGAGAGAGGAGAGATGAAAGCTTCTTGTGTACAGGGCAAATGCACAGAGGGAGAGGATGAGGGGAGGGAGGAGTGCGGGGAGGAAGGAGTGCTGGTAGGGATGCCCCATCACTTAACCAGGCCCCTTGTCAACCCCCACAAAATGTGGAACCAAAGTAAAAGCGTATTAAACTGTCATGTTAATACCTCCTAATTGTATGATTTAACACCCAGCTGCATCCAATTAGGGAACTCCCGAATTCTCAGCTCGATTTCTCATTCTTCAATTAACCCCATAATTATCACATTGGGACAGTTGTGCACTCTCTCTAATGGATCAATAAATATACCCTGACCTTCATATCCTAGAGGGTTACAACACCTTTTTTTTTTGAAACTCAGTTTTGAATGAGTGGGCTGGGAGAGGTACAACAGCTTCAACTCTCTAGAAATGCAAGGCTTTGTCTCTGGACTCATTCCGGAGGCCAAATTGGGAATTTTGTAAGAAACATTCAGGCCTTGTCAGGAGGGGAATGGAGTTGCAACTTTATCTATTCTATTGATCTGTAATCTTCCCCACGGTTTCCTTTGACCCTCTTTATCTTGTGAGCCAGTGATTGCCAATAGTGTGTGATTCCATCTCTGCCTCTTGCTTGCTCGCTCTCTGGGATTTATCAACCTTAAGCAAAAATGTTATTCTGCTTACAGTGCATGTTAAGGGACGTTAAGTGCATGTTTGGTTTCTTTACGGAGATAATAAATCGAAAGGATTAACAAAGCCCCAACAAAGTACTGTTGGTCAGAAACATGAGCAAAATATCAAAGAATGAGATGAAAAGCAAAATAATATACAAAAAACGTAGTCAGAGGGAGAAAGCAGAAACAGGGTACTGATATTGGATGATCAGCCATGATCACATTGAATGGTGGTGCCGGCTCGAAGGGCCGAATGGCCTACTCCTGCACCTACTTTCTATGTTTATGTTAATTTGTGGAACTCATTGCCACAGAGAGCTATGGAGGCCAAGTCAGTCAATATTTTGAAGGCAGAGATAGACAAATTCCTGATTAGAACGGGTGTCAAGGCTTATGGGGAGAAGGCATAAAATTGAATTAGGAGGCAGAGATCAGCCTTGATTGAATGGCGGAGTACACTCGATGGGCCGAATGGTCTAATTCTACTCCTGTAACTTGTGAACGTGAAAAAAAAAGTGCTGGAGTAACTCAGCGGGTGAGGCAATATCTCTGGAGAACATGGATAGGTGACGTTTTAGCTCGGGAACTTTCTTCAGTATTGCACAAGAATTTGGAAAGGTTTGAATCAATGTAAGAGGATTATTAGAAACAGTCAGTAGGTTTTGTGGCATCTGATGGGAAAAAAATAGGGTTGATTTTTCAGGTGACTGACCCTTCATCTGAATTGGAAAAATGGGATAAACCAGTTAGTCTTGAGAGGTAGAGAAGGGGAGGGGTGGAGAGGATGTGGAATATTGTCACTGTCACCATTGCTTTAAGTTTAAACAGCTATCAATGCTTGAAATGAAAATCCACAGAGAAAGGGAATTTGTAAAAAGCTGTACTGATGAAAAGTCTCCAACAAAACATGAACTCTATTTCTATTTCCACAGATGCTGCCTGACCTGCTGAATCTTTTCAGCATTCTCTAGTTTTATTTTATCTGAAATTGGGAATTTGATACCAAGTCTTGAAGACTCCAATGCAGCCAAATGGAAGATGAGGTACTGTTGTTTGAACTTGTTCAGTTTAGTTTAGACATACAGTGCAGAAACAAGCTCTTTGGCCCTCTGAGTCCGCGTTGACCAGAGATCACACCCTGCGCTAGAACTATCCAACACATTAGGGACGATTTACAATCTTTACCAAAGCCAGTTAACCTACCAACTCTTCTGACATCTTCTGACTGTGGGAGGAAACCAGAGCACCTGGGGAAAACCCACATGGTCACGGGGGGAAGGTACAAACTCCGTACAGAGAGCACCCGTAGTCAGGATCGAACCCGGGTCTCTGGCGCAGCAACTCTACCGCAGTGCCACCGTGCGACCCTTGTATTGGGCTCTGTTGGAGTGATGTAGGATCGAAGGCAGAGGGTGGAAGTGGAATAGAGCATTAAGCGACAAGATGCTCAGAACATTATATATCAAAGGCGAGAGGGAAACAGAAATCACTGAGATTGAACTGGCAAAAACAGTACTTAACAATCATTAAGGTGGAGAATGTTACAATTCCACCTGAAAGGAAAGCCAGCTTCCTTGCTGGTATGCACTGTGAATCATTTGCAAAAGTCTCATTTTGTTTGTGCAGAGGACCAGAACGAGTTGTGTTGAGACTGAACAGCCAGCAGCAATGCAGCTTCAAAGTCAGAAGGAGCCAGAGGTCAGATGAGTGCAGGCCTGATCTCTCGCTCCACTCCGAGCCTATGGTGGTGTAGAGATTAGGTGGCAAGAGTAGCAATCAGAGCTCTGCACCATTGATCAAAGACCTGAGTTCAAATCAACTACGGTGGCTGGGTAATTTGAGTTCAAGTAATTAAATAAATCTGTAGCAAAGGCAGAAAGAAAAATGCTTGTTTCAGCAACATAACTGTGAAACCACTAGATTACTAAAACCCCATCTGGGTCACCGCTGTCGTTCAGAGAAATGATGTGGTCTGACCACAAGTGACTCCATGTGCAACAAGATGGTTGAGTTCAGGAACTGAAGGCCAGTATTGCCAGTGACAATCCCATCCTGTGAATGTGGAAATAAAGCAAAGGAGTTTAATGTGTTGATGTTTGAGGAATGAAATGGTGGATTATTATTTAAATAGAAGATGGACACAAAATGCTGAATTGATTCAGCGGGACAGAGAGCATCTCTGGAGAGAAGGAATGGGTGACGTTACGGCCCAGCCTCAATTACAATCGAGCCATTTACAGTGTACAGATAGATGGATAGAAACATAGAAACATAGAAAATAGGTGCAGGAGGAGACCATTTGGCCCTTCGAGCCTACACCATCATTCATTGTGATCATGGCTGATCATCCACAATCAGTAACCCGTGCCTACCTTCTCTCCACATCCCTTGATTCCCCTGGACCCTAGAGCTCTATCTAACTCTCTTTTAAATTCATCCAATTGTCCTCTACTGCGTGCACAGCCTAAAGTTGTTCTATCTGATCTCATTTGATTGTGCACGCTAGGTTGATTGTATTCGTTGAAACAGGGCGGACCACGTGAAGGTTGCAATCTCCCACCCCATCATTTCCCATGAGAAGTTAATGGTGAGCTGTCTTGAATTGCCACAGTCCATCTGGTAATAGTGTTCCCACAGTGCTGTTGGAAGAAGCTCCGGGACTTGGACCTAAAGATGATGAAGGGCTGGTGATGAATTTCCAAGATGAGGTGATATAGTTACGAGAAAATCAGCAAAAGGTGGTTCCAATGTACCTGCTGCCTTTGTTTCCCTTGGTGGTAGAGGTTATAAGATCATAGAATGATACAGCACAGAAACAGGCCTTTCGGCCCCTCAACCATGCACACAAGTGCCTGTCTACCTGAGCTAGTCCCAGTTGCTTGCATATGGCCCAAATCCTTCTAAATCTCTGTTAATTGACCCCATCTATTGTAGTACTTTCCTTTTAATGCCTGTTTTTTTTTATTTCAATGTTGCTCCTTGAAACTACACTCGGTCAACCTCTGTCCTGAAACACAGTGTAATCACTCTCATCTCGCCTCTGGAGTTCATCTCTTTGATTCATGTTTGCACCAAAGCTGTGATAAAATTTAGTTTAGTTTAGAGTTACAGCGCAGAAACAGACCCTTCGGCCCACCGTTTCTACCGACCAGCGATCCCCGTGCACAAACTCTATCCTACACACACCAGGGACAATTTACAATTTTACCGAAGCCAGTTAACCTACAAACCAGCTCTTAACAAAACCCAAAACCCGAACTGGCCATCGAGAACAGATTATTGTTGAAAGTACTACTTGATAGCATCATTCATTATATGGGCCTACAGTTGTTTTTGTTATGTGACCATTGCAGTGGTTTTGGTAACAGAACCAAATTCACAAATCACTACCAAAAATGTGAAAACCAGAACAAAACTTCCTCTCGCAGAGTTTATGTACGAGCAAAGAAAGTAAATAAATGAACACGTTTTCAACTTCATGCATGCACAGATGACACATCTTCACGTGAGGAAAATTGCCATATGGACTGTTTTCTAGGAACACAAACCTCAATCTTTCCCCTCTCATCGGAAACCTATTAGGTTATTATTGACCCAAGCTTACCAAAGTTCTTCATTCAACATTTGGAAATGGAGGGAAATCAATCACGTGCAGGCAAGAACGTTGTGGACTGAAGAACCTGTTCATATATTGGGCTGTTCTAAGTGCTCCACCGTGGCGCCCTAAATGGATGTTGCACATCCGTTTATGTCCTTGTTCAATGCGTTAAATATAATTAAAGACAAGTCACATTTTGTCTCACTCGCCAGGAAGAAAAGACTGAAGTTGCAAGCGAGCACATAAAACGCTTGCATCCTGTGGGAGATGCCCTTTAGCTGTTCAAGATAAAAGCACTTCTCAAACCTCCAAGTGACTATGCAGTATTGGAGAAGTCAGGGAGTTCCTGTTTTTATCCGTTAAAATCAAAGTCAAAGATAGACAATTCACTTGAGCAACATAATCTTATCATGTTCGCTTTTTTTCCCACACTTGTGCTCCAGTTACCCGTCAGCTATCCTTTCTACGTCACAGAACGCCATTAAGTCTTACCCAGTTTTTCACTTTGCAATCCTGAAAGATTCACCAGAAAAGTCCAGATCTGGACGTCATCTCTGGGTGTTGGATAAACAAATCCAGTCCTTTACAGAAATCTATTCCGGTAGTTAAGGTGTATTTAGGCTCGATCATCTGGAAATGGTCGTCAGTCATGCTACAGAGTAACACCTGCCATTGGTGATGGAGGGTGTTTAGTTTAGAGACAGCGTGGAAACAGGCCCTTCGGCCCACTGAGTCCGCACCGACCAGCGATCCCCGCTTATTAACACTACGCTAGGGATTTTTTTTCCATTTATACCAAGTAAATTAACCTACAAACCTGTACGCCTTTTGGAGTGTGGGAGGAAACTGAAGTTCTCTAAGAAGACCTACGCAGGTCATGGGGAGAACGTACAAATTCCGTATAGACAAGCACTCTTGGCCAGGATCAAACCCGGGTCTCTGGCAGTGTAAGCTCTGTAAGGCAGCAACTCTACCGCTGCACCACCGTGCCTAGTGAATGTTTAACAGGGTGGGTGAGGCATCAATTAAATGGGCGGCTTTGTCCTGGTGTTCATTAGAGGTTGGAGATGCACTCACCTGGGCAGGTGAAGAGTATTCTATCAGGCTTTGGACTTTGAAGATGAGATGTTGAAGATGAGAACGCTGTGTAAATGTCCGGAGGTGAGACACTCACCTGAGGATACCCAGCCTCGGGCCTGTTATGTGAACACTGTAGCCCCATCTCCCACCCTCTCTATAAGCCTGATAGTAACTTATTTTCTCTCCTTTGATTCTGATGAAGGGTCTGAATTAGCTGAAACATTCATTCTAATTCTTTTTCCACAGTTGTAGTTTGATCTGCGGTGTGCTTCCAGCATTGTCATTTTTTTACTTCAGATTCCCAGCATTTGCTAATGGGACTTTTTAGCTGGCCCTCAGGTCTCTGCTTAATGGTGCTCCCCATATTGGGCGCCCTACCAGTGGAAGGATGTGCTGACATTGGAGAGGGTCTAGAGGAGGTTTTCGTGAATGATTCCAGGAATGATTGGGTTAACAAATTAAGAGCATTTGGGGGCACAGGGCCTGTACTCGCTGGAGTTCTAAATGGGGGGGGGGGGGGGGGGGGGGGGGAATCTTCATTGTAACTTACTGAATAGTGAAAGGCCTGGATAGAGTGTATGTGGAGAGGATGTTTCCACTAGTGGGAGAGTCTAGGATCAGAGGCCTATGCTCAGATAAAAGGATGTACCTTTAGAAAGAAGATGAGGAGGAATTTCTTTCATTGGAGGGTGGTGAATCTGTGGAATTAATTGCCACAGATGTCTGTGCAGGCCAAGCCAATGGGTATTTTTAAGGATAAACGCCACCAAGGACAGGCCCAGAGCCATCAAACATTCATCACATGTTAGCCCAATCATCACAGGGATCTTTCTCGTAAGCACATCCCTCCTCAGATAAGGGGCCCAAAACTGCTCACAATACTTCAAATGTGGTCTGACCAACACCTTATAAGTATATCAGTATGGCATCCCTGTTTTTACATTCTAATCCTCTAGAAATAAATGCTCACATTGTGTTTGCCTTCCTTACTACTGATTAACCTTTTGAGAATCCTACACCATGCTCCTAAGTCCCGGCATGCTTTGTAACTTTGTCAGTGCCGTAGGTTTCCGCTATTGGTATACATTGTGTATGCAAGCAAAGAATCTCACTGTGCCTAGTCACATGTGACAATAAAGTGTTCCATTCCATTGTCCGTACATCAAAGGTATTGACCACCCAGCCATTGGAGGGATCTACAGGAAGCACTGATATCACCAAACACACACACCATCCTGGCCATGCTCTCTTCTCACCACTTCCTTTGGGGAAAAAGTACAGGAGCCTGAGAAGCATTACCTCCAGGTTCAAGAACACCTTCCTCCCGTCAATCATCAGGTTCTTGAACTACCCTGCATAACCCTAACAACAACCCTTCCTCAGTAAGTCACCACAGACTTTGCATTACTATGGTTGCTCCGGATACTTTGATTTTTGCACTATCATGGTTCAATGTACTTAGAATAACAGATAATTTGATTGTTCAGATTGTTCCTATTGTCTGTAACTCAATTTCACCTCGCCCAAAGCTAACAATGGCCTGTTTCCTTTAACATCGTTACTGTATGCATATCTTTCATTCGTTTGTTCTATATCGCTCTATATCACCGTCTATATCTCTCGGTTCCCTTTCCCCGACTTGGTCTGAAGAAGGGTCTCGACCGGAAGCATCACTTATTCCTTTTCTCCAGTGATGCTGCCTGACCCACTGAGTTACTCCAGCTTTCGTGTCTATCTTCGGTTTAAACCAACATCTGCAGTTCCTTCCTACACATAATTGACTGTATATTTTGTGTTGTTGTTCTTGTTGCAATTAATGTGCCTGTTAGAACCTCACTGTTTCATTTTAAATTAGGTGCATATGGCAAATAAACACACCTGAATATTTAATCTGTTAAGGTTTATTCATTTTGTATTTTCAGATTTATTAAATAATCAACTAATTTAATTTGTTATGTACTGTTTAGTGCATTTACGGACATTCATGCTAACCAGTGTAATCTTGGGAACAGGCATTTAGAAGGGGCATTCAACTCCCCCTTCAGCTGCCTGTTCTGTTGCTTCAGGCAACCATCATAATTCTGTGCCAATATCGAGAGCAGATGTGCCCATACGTCTTCTTTGCAACTTTAAACCAAAGGTCTAAACCTCAGTATTTCCCTTATTTACTCCCTAATATACTGGAAACATCCGCTAATTTAAACTTCATTCATGAAACAGCTTACAGAGCCACTTGGTATCCTAACAATTTTTTTTTGGTAAGGATTGACTCCATGGAAGGAAGCAGAGGGTGATGGTGGAAGGTTGCTTCTCGGACTGGAGGCCTGTGACCAGTGTCTCAGGGTTCGGTGCTGGGCCCTTACTGTTCATCTCCATCAATTATTTGGATGAGAACATTCAGGGCAAGATTAGCAAGTTTGCTGATGATACAAAAGTGAGTGGTTTTGCAGATAGTGAAGATGCTTGTGAAAGATTGCAGCAGGATCTGGATCGGTTGGCCAGGTGGGCGGAGTAATGGTGCAGAGAAGTGTGCGGTATTGCATTTAGCACAGTAAATGGTCGGCCTCTGAGTAGTGTTGTGGAGCAGAGGGATCTAGGAGTACATGCGCATGGTTCCTCGAAGGTCGAGTCACAGGTAGATAAGGTGGTCAAAAATGCTTTTGGTACTTTGGCCTTCATCAGTCAGAGTATTGAGTATAGAAGTTGGGAGGTCATGTTGCAGTTGTATAAAACATTGGTGAGACCACATTTAAAATATTGTGTTCAGTTTTGGGCACCATGTTATAGGAAAGATATTGTCAAGCTTGAAAGGGTTCAGAAAAGATTTACAAGGGTATTGCCCAGAGGGTGTGAGCTATAGGGAGAGGTTGAGTAGGCTGAGTCTCGATTCCATGGAGCGCAGGAGAATGAGGGGCTATCTTATAGAGGTGTACAAAATTATGAGAGGAATAGATCGGGTAGATGCACAAGGTCTCTTGCCCAGAGTAGGGGAACCGAGGACCAGAGGACAATGGTTCAAGTTGAAGGGGAAAAGATGTTATAGGAATCCGAAGGGTAACTTTTTCACACAAAGGGTGGTGGTTGTATGAAACAAGCTACCAGAGGAGGAAGTAAAGGCTGGGACTATCCCATTGTTTAAGAAACAGTTAGACAGGTGCATGGATAGGACAGGCTTGAAGGGATATGGACCAAGCGCAGGCAGGTGGGATTAGTGTAGCGTTGGCCGGTGTGGGCAAGTTAGGCCAAAGGGCCTTTTTCCACACTGTATCATCCATGACTCGATGACTCCTTGACTCTATGACCAGCCTTCCTTTGGAACTGCTAGTTGCTGAATGCTATTACAAGATAAGAAGCAGTTAATCTTGTGAAAGAGTGCTTCAAGGAGTAGCAGCACAAACGGGCAATTACTGAGCCTGCTCCAATATTTATGTTGCAGTCTGAACCCGAACAAAATATAGAGATCATAGGTATGTGTAAGTCAAAAGATCTCTTTTGTGTTTTATAAATTTATCTTAACGATATCCAAGTTTGAAATCCTGCAATTTTTCATATGTACATTTCTCGTAGATCTGGAGTCATAAATATAGTGTAGGAATGAACTGCAGATGCTGGTTTACAATCAACGATCGGACACAAAATAATGGAGTAGTATCTCAATGGGGACTGGAAGCACTCTAGATAGAATGAATCAGGTGAGTGACCTGCGCTGAATAATATTCAGCATATCTGTCCATTAGAAATTATTATATGTGTGTGTATATTTATTTTTTTTTAAAACTAAATCAGACAAAGGAAGAAGGGAAAGGAAGGAGAGAGGTATAAAGAAAAGAAAGAAGGAATTTCGAAAGATACGAAAGAAAAAGAAGAAAAACCCTGAAGTATCAAAGAAGTGAAAAAAAAGGGGAGATATATCCCACTGCCCTTCCCTATAGCCCCTCACCCAGGACCCTTAGCGTCGGTGTTGAATTTGTGTTCACATTATGTTGTTCAAAGAAAGAGGCCATATTTTGGAAAATTTATCAGACAACAAAAGCCTTATTTTTCTCCATTGTATTCAAAATGTTGAGTCTCGGTCATTTCTGTGATCCACATCTTCACTGTGGGAACTGTTATCTTTTCCCAGAATTTAAGTATAAGTTTTTTCGCAGTTATTAAACCATACTCAAGGCAGCGTCTTTGGAATATCGTTAACATAGGGCACTTCTAATATTAGGACATTCCTAATATTATTAATTTTGAATTTGACTCCAATTGAATTTTGAGTATTTTAGAAATGGTATTGAATATTCCCGTCCAGAAGTTTTGTATTTTTATACAGGATACAAAATAATGAGTTAGGGTGGCTTCTTGGAGGTGACAATTATCACAGAGAGGGGAGACAGTTGGGAAGATCTTGTTCAATTTGGTCTTTGAGTAGTATAACCTATGCAATACTTTGAATTGTATCAGGCAATGCCTGGCATTTAAAGAACTGTAGTGTATGTATTTGTAGCTTCATACCCATACTGTTATCTTTCGTACATGGGTGAAACGCAGCTCGTCCTCCATGTTGCCTATGAATCTCAGAAGGTGGAGGTTGGCCAATATTAGAAGAAGGAGTGTTAAAAATGTAAGATATCAACGTATTGTGTGTGCTTGATCTATTCAAACCAAATCGATCCATTGCAAAAAATTTAGCACAGAGATAGATCTCTAGTCCCCACTGATCATAATGAGCCAATTTATATTAATCTTATTCATTATGTTCCCCTACTACTTTCCCACCACTCCACACACACACCCTCTCTCAGATTATTCAACCGACCTACAAATTAGGGGTAAACAGCATCACTGGAGAGGAACGGGTGAGTTTTCGGGTCGAGACCTTCTTTCAAGACGAGGTCAGGGCTTGGGAGACTAGAGATATGGAAGGGTAAGGTGCAGAAATGACAGATCAAAGCAGACCCTGATCACAGGAAACGTTCATATGTTAGCTGAGGGGAAGGTGGCAACAAGGCATGCAAAGGGTCTCGACCCAAAACCACACCCATTCCTGCTCTCCAGAGATCCTGCCTGTCCTGCTGAGTTACTCCTGCATTTTGTGTCTGTCCTCAGTGTAAACCAGCATCTGCAGTTCTTTCCTATACAAATTAGGGGCAATTTACAGTGGCCAATTAACCTACCGACCATGAGAAGAAACCATGCAGTCACAGGGAGAACATGCAAACTCCACACTGATAGCACCAAAAAAATAAAAAACCCCAGGATTGAATCCAGGTCGGGGGAAATGTGAGGCAGCAGCTCGGCTAGCTGTGCCACTTTCTTCAGCCATTTTCTAAAACTTAAGCAAGTTCTGTCCTTTGCTGTTATGAAGATGCGTGGAGCCTTTGGCCTATGTTTATAAGGAGCATTGTAAAGCTTCACTTACACTGAGGATTATGAGTAACTTTGAGTCATTTATTTAGACCAGAGATGGGGTGGAGATTGCAACCTTGCACGTGTGGGTCCCCCCCCCTGTGCGACGAATGCAATCAACTGAGTGTGCACACATCAAATAAAGATCAAATAGAACAAGTTGTCCCACAACTTTAGGCTCGTGCACGCCATACGCAAGAAGAAGAAGAAGAAGACCAGAGATACAGCGCGGAAACAGGCCCTTCGGCCCACCGCGTCTGCTTCGAGCAGTGGTCACCACGCTTATCACTAGCAGTTTCCTACACACTAGGAACAGTTTATAATGTTACCAAAACCTACACATCTATACATCTTTGAAATGTGGGAGGAAACCGGAGTGCCCGATGAAAAGCCATGAAAAGCCATGCAGTCACGGGGAGGACGTGCAAACTCCGTACAGACAGCACCCGTAATCAGGATCGAACCCGGGCCTCTGGCAGCGTGAAACAGTTGCTCTACTGCTCGAACAAGATGAGTGAGTGTTTGAATTATTAACCAACCCCTCTCAAAAACACTACTAAAATGGCAATCAGTATCAGAACTGCCAAACAGCAGTAATGGTTTCTCTGATATTAGTGGAAGAATTTTTAATAAAATGCCCACAAGATAGTCAAGGGAAAATATATACATTGGTCTGTAGACTTTATTATAAACTTTTGTACATCCTCTAAATCCACAGCTTAATGTGGAATCTAGAGAAACAGAGGAAAAACTAATGATTTATAATTTATTAAAGAGAAAAAACATGGAGTTGCCATTAAGTAACATGAACAGGAATGAGGAATAACATTTAGTAGGCCTTGTGGGTTGCCGAAACAAGAAGAAAAAACAGAAAAAAAAAAAAATGGTTAAAACAAAGAGAAAAAAATAATTCTGCTACTTTGTTTTAGTTGTTAGTTTATTGTCATGTGTATGAGATACAGTGAAAGATTTTGTTGCGTGCTGATCAGTCAGCGGAAAGACATAGAAATTTTGGTGCAGGAGTAGGCCATTCAGCCCTTCGAGCCTGCACCGCCATTCAATATGATCATGGCTGATCATCCAACTCAGTATCCCGTACCTGCCCTCTCCATACCCTCTGATCCCTTAGCCACCCAGGGCCAATCCAACTCATCTTATATATAGCCAATGAACGGGCCTCAACTACCCTCTGTGGCAGAGAGTTCCAGAGACTCACCACTCTCTGTGTGAAAAAAAGTCTTTCTCATCTCGGTCTTAAAGGATTTTCCCCTTATCCTTAGCTGTGACCCTTGTCCTGGACTTCCCCAACATCGGGAACAATCTTCCTGCATCTAGCCTGTCCAACCCCTTAAGAATTTTGTAAGTTTCTATAAGATCCCCTCTTCAATCTCCTAAATTCCAGAGAGTATAAACCAAGTCTATCCAGTCTTTCTTCATAAGACAGTCCTGACATCCCAGGAATCAGTTGGTGAACCTTCTCTGCACTCCCTCTATGGCAATAATGTCCTTCCTCAGATTTGGAGACCAAAACTGTACGCAATACTCCAGGTGTGGTCTCACCAAGACCCTGTACAAACTGAAGTATAACCTCCTGCTCCTTGTACTCAATCCTTTTGCTATGAAAGCTAACATACCATTCGCTTTTTTTCACTGCCTGCTGCACCTGCATGCCTACTTTCAATGACTGGTGTACCATGACACCCAGGTCTCGTTGCATCTCCCCTTTTCCTAATCGGCCACCATTTAAATAATAGTCTGCTTTCCTGTTTTTGCCACCAAAGTGGATAACCTCACATTTATCCACATTATTCTGCATCTGCCAAACATTTGCCCACTCACCCAGCCTATCCAAGTCACCTTGCAGTCTCAGCATCCGCCTCACAGCGAACACTGCCCCCAGCTTAGTGTCATCCGCAAACTTGGAGATATTGGCCTTCAATTCCCCTCATCAGATCATTAATAATATTGTAAATAGCTGGGGTTCCAGCACTGAGCCCTTGCGGTACCCCACTAGTTAACTGCCTGCCATTGTGAAAAGGACCCGTTTACTCCTACTCTTTGCTTCCTGTTTGCCAGCCAGTTCTCTATCCACATCAATACTGAACCCCTAATACCGTATGCTTTAAGTTTGTATACTAATCTCTTATTGTGGGACCTTGTCGAAAGCCTTCTGGAAGTCCAGATATACCACATCCACTGGTTTCTCCCTTATCCCGCTATAGTTACATCATACAATACATGATTACAATCGAGCCATCCACAGTGTACAGATACTGGACAGAGGGAATAACGTTTAGTGCAAGGTAAAGTCCGATTAAAGATAGTCCGAGGGTCTCCAATAAGGTAGCTCAGGATTGTTCTCTAGGTTGGATGGTTCAGGTGCCTATTAGCAGCTGGGAAGAATGTGTCGCTGAATCTGGAGGTGTGCGTTTTCATACTTCGACACCTTTTTCTTGTTGGGATGGGATTATTAAGGGCCTGTCCCAGCAGCATGCAACTCCATGCGATGAGCGCGACCTAACGTGGTCACTTGAGCCGTCCGGCGTCGCGGGGCCGGTCCCACTTCGATCGCCGGAGCCGTGCGGAATTGTGCGGAGTTCGTCCCGACATCGCGCAGGGGTTCCGAAAAACTGACCATGTTCAAAAATTCAGCTTGTCGGCTCGCAGTCGCCTCGACGCATTACACACCGCCCTGACGTCGTGCCTCCGTGACCCTCTCTGTAGGTGCCTCCGTGACCCTCTGTGTGTGTGGCTCCGTGCCCCTCTCTGTGTGTGCCTCTGTGCCCCTCTCTGTGTGTCCCTCTCTGTCCTGGCGAACTTACCTTTAAGACTTCGCTCCAAGTTCGCCTCACTTTGCGCCGCGTTGCGCCACTCACCTGACCTCCGCGCGGCCCCCGCTGCCGGTTTGGTCGTGCTCTTCGCACGCAGGCGCATGCTGTTGGGAACGGCCCTGTACAGGGATCACCCGTCCTCCGCGCGGCCCCCGCTTCTAGTTTGATCGCGCTCACCGCATGGAGTCGGATGCTGGTAGGACAGGCCCTTTAAGTAAACACTTCTTGAACCTGAGGTCACAGCTTTCAGACTCCTGTACCATCTTCTGGGTGGTAGGAGTGAAATGATAGCTTGGCCATGGTGGTGTGAGTCTTAGAGATCCCTTTGATGGTGGGAAGGTTAACCCGCGATAGGCCACGTGATGGTTATCAACTTTTAAAATCTCCTTCATTCCCGATCATTCGCGTTGCTGAACCAGGCGTGATGTCGCTGGTCAATAATGCTGCACACCGCACACCTGTAGAAGTTTCTAGAATGTATTTGTCGACATATTGAATCTCCTCAATCTTCTCAGGAAGTAGTGGCATCAATGACTTTTGTTATGATTGCATCGATTTAGAAACATAGAAACGGAAAATAGGTGCAGGAGTAGGCCATTTGGCCCTTTGAGCCAGCACCGCCATTCAATATGACATTGGCTGATCAGCCAAAATCAGTATCCCGTTCCTGCTTTCTCCCCATATCCCTTGATTCAGTTTGCCCTAAGAGCTAAATCTAACTCTCATTTTCTAAGCCCATGACAGATCTTCAGAGACATGTACAGCATGCCCAGAAACTTGAACAATAGACAATAGGTGCAGGAGTAGGCCATTTGGCCCTTCGAGCCAGCATAGCCATTCACTGTGATCATGGCAGATCATTCACAATCAGTACCCCTGTTCCTGCCATCTCTCCATATCCCGCTATCTTAAGAGCTCTATCTAACTCCCTTGAAAGCATCGAGAGAATCGGCCTCCACTGCCTTCTGAGGCAGAGAATTCCACGGATTCACAACTCTCTGGGTGAAAAGTTTTTCCTCATCTCTGTTCTAAATGGTTTACCCCTTATTCTTAACCTGTGGCCCCTGGTTCTGGACTCACCCAACATCGGGAACATGTTTCCTGCCTCTAGCGTGTCCAATCCCTTAATAATCTTATATGTTTCAATAAGATCCCCTCTCATCCTTCTAAATTCCAGTGTATACAAGACCAGTCGCTCCATTCTTTCAACATATGGCAGTCCTGCCATCCCGAGAATTAACTATTTGATCCTACACTGCACTCCCTCAATAACAAGAATGTCCTTCCTCAAATTTGGAGACCAAAACTGCACACAATACTCAAGGTGTGGTCTCGCCAGGGCCCTGTACAACTGCAGAAGGACCTCTTTTCTCCCATACTCAACTCCTCTTGTTATGAAGGCTAAAATGCCATTAGCTTTCTTCACTGCCTGCTGTACCTGCATGCTTACTTTCAGTGACTGATGTACAAAATCACCCAGGTCTCGTTGTACTTCCCCTTTTCCTAACCTGACACAATTCAGATAATAATCTGCCTTCCTGTTCTTGATACCAAAGTGGATAACCTCAGATTTATTCACATTAAACTGCATCTGCCAGGCATCTGTCCACTCACCCAACCTGTCCAGGTCACCCTACATCCTCATAGCATCCTCACACTGCCACCCAGCTTTGTGTCATCTGTAAATTTGCTAATGTTACTTTTAATCCCTTCATCTAAATCATTAATGTATATTATAAATAGCTGCGGTATATTGTAAATAGCTGCTAGTCACTACCTGCCATTCTGAAAGAGACCCGTTAATACCTACTCTTTGTTTCCTGTCTGCCATCAATTTTCTATCCATGTCAATACCCTACCCCCCAATACCAAGTGCTCTAAGTTTGCTCACTAACCTCCTATGTGGGCACTTATCAAAGGCTTTCTGAAAGTCCAGGAACACTACATCCACTGGCTCTCCCTTGTCCATTTTTCTAGTTACATTCTCAAAATATTCCAGAAGATTAGCCAAGCATGGTTTTCCCTTCGTAAATCTATGCTGAAATCCATCCTATTACTGCGATCAAAATGCTATTGTTACTGCTAGTTCATATTTTATAATTGAGTCCAGCATCTTCCCCACCACCGATATCAGGCTAACTGGTCTATAATTCCCTCTCTCCCTCCTTTCTTAAAAAGTGGGATAACATTAGCTACCCTCCAATCCACACGAACTGATCCTGAATCTATAGAACATTGGAAAATGATCACCAATGCGCCACGATTAGAGCCACCTCCTTAAGTACCCTGGGATGCAGATCATCAGGCCATGGGGATTTATCTGCCTTCAGTCCCATCAGTCTACCCAACACCATTTCCTGCCTAATGTGAATTTCCCTCAGATCCTCCATCACCTTAGGTCCTCTGGCCACTAATACATCTGGAAGATTGTTTGTGTCTTCCTTAGTGAAGACAGATCCAATGTACCGATTCAACTCATCTGCCATTTCCCTGATCCCCAAATAAATTCACCTGTTTCTGTCTTCAAGGGATCCACATTTGTCGTAACTATTGTTTTCCTTTTCACATACCTAAAGAAGCTTTTACTATCCTCCTTTATGTTCTTGGCTAGTTTACTGTACCTTTGTACTTCATCTTTTCTCCCCGTATTGCCTTTTGATCTTCTGTTGCTCTTTAAAAGTTACCCAATCCTCAGGCTTCCTACTCATCTTTGCTATGTTATACTTCTTCTCTTTTATTTTTATACTGTTCTTGACTTCCCTTGTCAGCCACGGTTGCCTCTAACTCCCCTTAGAATCTTTCGTCCTCTTTGGAAAGAACTGATCGTGCACCTTCTGTGTTATTCCCAGAAATACCTGCCAGTGTTCTTCCACTGTCATCCCTGCTAGGGTATCTTTCCAATCAACATTGGCCAGCTCCTCCCTCATGCCCCCATATGCTCAACTGTAATACTGACACTTCTGATTTTCCCTTCTCCCTCTCAAATTATAGATGAAAATTATAAGATGTCATATTATGGTCACTATCTCCTAATGGCTTCTTTACCTTGTTCACTTGCCAAATCTGGTTCATTAGACCACACCAAATTCAGAATTACTTCTCCCTGGTAGGCTCCAGTGCAAGCTGCTCTAAGAATCCATCTCGGAGGCACTCCACAAACTCTCTTTCTTGGGGTCCAGTGCCAATCTGATTTTCCCAGTCTACCTGCATGTTGAAATTTCTCATAACCACCGTAGCATTACCTTTGCTGCATACCAATGTTAACTCTTGATTCAACTTGCACCCTATATCCAGGCTACTGTTTGGGGACCTGTAGGTACAGTATCTCCACTTAGGGTCTTTTTACCCTTACAATTCCTCAGTTCTATCCATATTGGCTCAACATCTCCTGATTCTATGTCACCCCACGCAACGGACTGAATTTCATTCTTTACCAACAGAGCTACCCCACCCCCTCTGCCCACCTGCCTGTCTTTTCTACAGGATGTAAAACCCTGAACTTCTCGAAGTTTCCTTTCCATTAATTTGGGAGTCGTTTGTAACTTTTCCTGTACTCACTTCCCCTTTAACTCCTTCTTTCACTCCCAATTTGTCAATCTCTCCCCCCCCCCCCCCCCCCCCCCCCCCCCCCCCACCGGCCCCCCCCCCCGCTATGTAGTTGTTTATTCTCCATTGCCGACCCATCTATGAAGACAGGTTTGTAGATCCTTGGCATCGCTCTTCTAAAGTTAACAATCAGCTCCTTTGTCGTGCTGGTATTGAGAGCAATGTTGTTGTTCTGGCACCATTTAATCTCCATCTTAAGGGCCTGTCCCACTGTACGAGGTAATGCAAGAGTTCTCCCCTGATTCGAGCTTGTGTAATGTATGTATCGGGTAAGTAGAGCTTGTACGAGTAAAAAGTAACCATTTTTTTCATCACGAGTATTTTTTTACTCGTGGACATTTTTCACAATGTTGAAAAAACGTCACGTGTTTACCGGATTTCCAGAGTACCTACCCTTACTCATATGAGCCGCTACGCAACATCCACAAACTCCTACATACCCGCTACGTACATTACACGAGCTCGAATCAGGGGAGAACTCGGGAGAACTCTTGAATTACCTCGTACAGTGGGACAGGCCCTTTACTCTCCGACTGTTCGTTACCCGACTCGTCATTCATTCAACGACTGTGATGTTGTCGGTGAATTTAAAGACGGTGTTGGAACTGGGCCTGGCTTCACAGTCACGGGTATAGAGTGAGTAGAGCAAGGACCAGCACACAGCTCTGAGGTGCACCTGTACTGTTGGTTATCGTTGAGGAGGTGTTGTATCCAATTTGTACAGGTTGTGGTCTGTTGATGATGAAGTCAAGGATCCAGTTGCATCGGGAAGCACGAGACCCAGTTCCCTGAGCTTGAGAACAAGTTTGGGGGGGATGATGGTCTTAAATGCCAAGCTGCAGTTCAAATGAAAGAGGTCATTCAGCTCACCAAGTCCATCCCAGCCCAACTACTGCTGCTAAAATTCCTACGTCCTCACGTCATAGCTCTGCAAATTCTTTCCTTTCTGAAACATTTTGAACAGGAATATAGTGTTGAAGAATATTCTGGAGTAACTCGGCGGAACAGGCAGCATCTCTGGAGAGATGGAATGGGGGACGTTTTGGGTCGAGACCCTTCTTGGCATTTTAGTTTTATTCTAACTAAACATTGAAAAAACTAATTTTCCAGCGTTAGTTCTTGAGGTGTTTCCAAAATTAATCAGAATAAGGCAAGAAGTGTTAATCAGATAGGAACAGCAATTACCACATAATTAATTGTGATACTGTCTCTAATAACATTTAACTTTAGGACGGTGATGGAATAGCCTCTACTTGCCTGGATGATTATAGCACTAATGAGCTCAAGAAACTCGACATGGCCGTGGGCAAAGCCACCAGTTGATCCATTTTCAGTAGCGTTCATTGCATCCATTACTGGCCCATAATGGTATACAGCGTTGTGGCTGCACTGTATACCATTAGTCCACTCACCTGGGCTACTCTAACACCACCTGCCAAACCTCCAAACACCACCACTGAGAATGAGCAGAGTAGCAACCATATAGAAACACCACCACATACACATTCCACTCAAAGTGGCGTGCCATCTGACATGGAAATATTCACCATTCCTTCTTCCTGGAACGTCTTCCCCTAAATTTCTAAGAGGGATTAACAGGGTAGATGTTGAGGGAAGGAGTGCAAATGCTGGTTTATACTGAAGATAGACACAAAATGCTGTAACTCCTCCGCGGGTCAGGCAACATCTCTGGAGAAAAGGAATATTATTTTTGCGTTGAGTTACTACAGCATTTTTGTGTCTAGTGATCCTACATATTTTGTCTGCTCCATGGTAAAAGCTCCTCAAGGGATGCCTACTTTGAAGAGGTTCTCCTCTTCTCTCTGACAGGGCTTGAAGAAAAGTTCCGACCCGAAACGTCACCTATTCCTTTTCTCCATAGATGATGCTTGACCTGCTTAGTTGCTCCAGCTTTTTGTGTCTATCTGGGGTAGGTGTTGAGATGTTTTCGCTCATGGCAGAGTTATGAACATGGGGGGGATAGTTACAAGAGAAGGGGCTAACCATTTAAAAGTCAAAGTGCAAAGAAAATTCCTTTTGAAGAGGGTACTGAATTCTCTGCCAAGGGTATCAATAGATAGATTGGAGAAATTAGGGTTATGGGGAACTGGCACAGAAGTTAAAACAAATGTAGGTCCCTTGCAGTCAGAAACTGGTGAATTGATCATGGGGAACAAGGACATGGCAGACCAATTGAATAACTACTTTGGTTCTGTCTTCACAAAGGAAGACATAAATAATCTGCCGGAAATAGCAGGGGACCGGGGGTCAAATGAGATGGAGGAACTGAGTGAAATCCAGGTTGGCCGGGAAGTGGTGTTAGGTAAATTGAATGGATTAAAGGCCGATAAATCCCCAAGGCCAGATAGGCTGCATCCCAGAGTACTTAAGGAAGTAGCCCCAGAAATAGTGGATGCATTAGTGATAATTTTTCAAAACTCTTTAGATTCTGGAAGTAGTTCCTGAGGATTGGAGGGTAGCAAATGTAACCCCACTTTTTAAAAAGGGAGGGAGAGAGAAAATGGGGAATTACAGACCGATTAGTCTAACATCGGTAGTGGGGAAAATGCTAGAGTCAGTTATTAAAGATGGGATAGCAGCACATTTCGAAAGCGGTGAAATCATTGGAAAAAGTCAGCATGGATTTATGAAAGGTAAATCGTGTCTGACGAATCTTATAGAATTTTTCGCGGATGTAACTAGTGGAGTGGATAAGGGAGAACCTGTGGATGTGTTATATCTGGACTTTCAGAAGGCTTTCGACAAGGTCCCACATAAGAGATTAGCATACAAACTTAAAAGCACACAGTACTGGGGGTTCAGTATTGATGTGGATAGAGAACTGGCTGGCAGACAGGAAGAAAAGAGTAGAGTAAACAGGTCATTTTCAGAATGAAAGGCAGTGACTAGTGGGGTACCGCAGGCTCAGTGCTGGGACCCCAGCTATTTACAATATATATTAATGATCTGGATGTGGGAATTGAATGCAACATCTCCAAGTTTGCGGATGACACGAAGCTGGGGGGCAGTGTTAGCTGTGAGGAGGATGCTAGGAGGCTACAAGGTGACTTGGATAGGTTGGGTAAGTGGCAAATGCATGGCAGATGCAGTATAATGTGGATAAATGTGAAGTTATCCACTCTGGTGGCGGCAAAAACAGGAGGGTAGATTATTATCTGAATGGTGGCCGATTAGGAAAAGGGGAGATGCAACGAGACCTGGGTGTCATGGTACACCAGTCATTGAAAGTAGGCATGCAGGTGCAGCAGGCTGTGAAGAAAGCGAATGGTATGTTGGCATTCATAGCAAAAGGATTTGAGTACAAGAGCAGGAAGGTTCTACTGCAGTTGTACAGGGTCTTGGTGAGGCCACAACTGGAGTATTGCGTACAGTTTTGGTCTCCTAATCTGAGGAAAGACATTCTTGCCATAGAGGGAGTATAGAGAAGATTCACCAGACTGATTCCTGGGATGGCAGGACTTCCATATGAAGAAATATTGGATCGACTCGGCTTGTACTCGCTGGAAATTAGGAGATTGAGGGGGGTTCTCATAGAGGCTTACAAAATTCTTAAGGGGTTGGACAGGCTAGATGCAGGAAGATTGTTCCCGATGTTGGGGAACTCCAGAACAAGGGGTCACAGTTTAAGGATAAGGGGGAAGTCTTTTAGGACCGAGATGAGAAGATCTTTTTTCACACACTCAGTGGTGAGTCTGTGGAATTCTCTGCCACAGAAGGTAGTTGAGGCCAGTTCATTGGCTATATTTAAGAGGGAGCTAGATGTGGCCCTTGAGGCTAAAGGGATCAAGGGATATGGAGAGAAGGCAAGTACGGGATGCTGAGTTGGATGATCAGCCATGATCATATTGAATGGCAGTGTAGGCTCGAAGGGCCGAATGGCCTACTCCTGCACCTATTTTCTATGATTCTATGAAGAAGACTTGAGGCCAGTGGAGATCAGCCATGATCATATCGAATGCAGGACTGGGCATGAGGGGTCTGATGGCTTATCTAGTTCTCATTCTTTTAGTGTCTTGAGTCCCCCAACTACAACATGGGAGTACCATTCCCAGGTAGTTAATTAGATATGGCCAAGAACCAGCCGGGACCAGAGAAGGGCCAGCCAGAACGATGAGGGGACCCGGTGGAGAGGATGCTGAGATCAAGGAGGCATCCGCCGAGGGGGGGGGGGGGGGGGGGGGGGGGGGGGGGGGGGGGGGGGGGGGGGGTGGTCACCAGAACGTACTGACTCTTGTGTACTGCCTGGGTGAGATCTGCCGTGTGTCTTTACTGGGTTGTACGTAAGACAAAGCATTGCACTGTATGTAGGTACATGCAACAATAAAGTAGCAATTAATCATTCATTCATTGAATCCCAATAAAGGAGTAGGCCATTCGAGCCTGCAGCCATTCAATTAATGGTGATCATCCAAAATCCCGTACCTGTACATTAATCGAACAGCCAAAAAATGCACATATCTGACCTCACTCACCGTGTGAAAGTGTAAGTGTGACACGGAATGAAGTGAAGATATTGCCTTTCAACTGTTAAAAGAAATACAAGTGAAGGATCGGAGATGCAGAAACAGAACAGAACAGCAATGAGATCAAATGAAAAGATAAAAATTGAAACGTCAGGAAATAGTATCGGGGGGCAGGGAATTTGAAAGGCTGATGATTGAGACAAAGGCAAGAAAGCAGAAGAGAGGTTGTTCTATTAAGTCACGGTGTGAATCAAGTTGATGGCAGTAGATAGCATTGGTTTCATGTCCGTGACAACATGAGAAAGAGGAGCAGTGAAGAGAGGAATGGAATTTGAGATTGAGCTCATCTGAACATGAAAACGGCATTGAAGTCATTTTGTGCAAAGAGAACCACACAAACTTGGTTGAGGTTGTGCACTTAGGTTTAGATTTATGTTTATTATTCCCACGTACCAAGGTACAGTGAATGCTTTGTTTTGCATGCTATCCAAACAAATCAGGTAATGCTGCATATAAATACAATCATGGTAAGCTCAAGTCGAATAGATAGCGTAAAGGGAAGGAAAATACAGGGTGCAGAATATAGTTTCCAGCATTGTAGCGTGCCGGTTCAATGGGCAAGGTCGAGTGTCCTGAATGGGGTAGAGGTGAATCTGACAGTACCACAGCTTATGGAATGACTTTCAGAAACCTGGTAACATTTGCATGATAACATGATAACCTGGACATGACAGGTTTAGAACGATATGGGCTACATGCAGGCAGGTGGGACTAGTGCAGATGGAACATGTTGGCCGGTGTTGGCATGTTGGAGGATGATATGCTGGAATAGACACAAAATGCTGGAGTAAGTCAGTGGGTCAGGCAGCATCTCTGGAGAAAAGGAATAGGTAAAGTATCAGGTCGAGACCCTTCTTTAGACTTAGAGTCAGGTACCTCTGGTTTCCTTCTCCCCTGACTCACTGACTGAAGAAGGGTCTTGACCTGAAACATCGCCTATCCCTTTTGTCCAGAGTAGCAGCCTGACCCGCTGAGTTCTTCTATCTTCTATCTTCTATCTTCGATGTAAACCAGCTTCTGCAGTTCCTTCCTACACATGAAATGCTGGGCCTTGGGGAAACTCATCAGGTCAAGGCAGGCAGGGTCACCTTCAAGGAAAGGATGAGTACATTTATGCAGCATTTGGGCAATGTGTACCCACCACGTCCCCTCCCAGACATGGCCCCCGAAGGTGATGCAGAACCACCTGGGGTACAACCTCTTCACTCAACCTTCCAACGCGTAAACCCGTTACCTTGCTTACAACGCAAATCAGCACGGCAACGAACAGGAGATAACAAGATCTGAGCCAAGCAGTTGACGGCAGCTTCAAAAGAGGAGAGAAAACGTGGGAGTGGAAAGCAGGCAAGAAAGTTGAAGGAAGCTGGAAGAGAGAATGATTCTGCTTTAACAATGAGTTAAATATTGGGGTTATTAACTGCAGCTGATGAGGCCTCTTTGCTCCCTGGCAAAGCTATTAATTTCTTTTCAACAACCAGGAATCTTTTAAGGAAATTGAATGCTTCACGTAGCAGATGGTTTCAATAAGCCAAGCGACACAGTGCTAGTAATCCAATTAACGCTACAAACGAAGCTGTTAGCGATGCTTAACACATGGCCCAATGTCTTCAGATTGTGTGGATCTGGCATTTAGCTCAGTGGTGTAGCAGTAAAGTTGCTGCCTTACAGCGCCAGAGAACCAGGTTCAATCCTGACTACGGGTGCTGTCTGTACAGAGTTTGTCGCGGCTATCCCTCCAGGTCGAGGATGATGGTCTACGTTCTGTGGCTCACAGAACAAAGACGCCTGTGCGTGTGTTTGTTTAACGTGTACTAGGTGTTGCGCTCCAGGAAGCACACGGCACTTCACAAATCACTTAACTCATTCCGATGGCAAGGGAACCAAGACAATTGGAGCTGATCGATCTGCTGCAGCCTCCATCCGCCTTCACAGCCGTTGAGTTCAAGATAACTTAGTCCGCCTGGCCCGCCTGGCCTGCCTTTAAGGTCTTGTAGGTTGGGTCGTTCTTAGTCTGGACCCTCATCCTCGACCTTACCGCCATGGGTGAGTTGTAAAATTGTCCCTAGTGTGTACAGGGCGATCGTTGGTTGGCGCAGACTTGGTGGGCTGAAGGGCCGATTTCCACTCTGTATCTCTAAACCAAACTAATCTGCAAGAAGAACCATGGTGGTTGCTGCCTTACAGCGCCAGAGACCGGGTTAGACCCCGACTACGGTTGCTGTCTGTACAGAGTTTGGACGTTCTCCCCATGGCCGCGTGGGTTTTCTCCGGGTTCTAGGGTTTCTTCCCACACTCCAAAGACATGCAGGTCTGTAGGTTAATTTGGCTTGGTATAATTGTAAATTGTCCCTGATGCACGTAGGAAAGTGTAAGTGTGCAGGGATTGCTGGTCAGTGTGGACTCGATGGGCCAAAAAGCCTGTTTCTGCGCTGTATCTATAAACTAAACGAAACTCAGTGGGTTAGGCAGCATCTCTCTGCAGAACATGGATAGGTGACATTTTGGGTCGGGGCCCTTTTTCAGACCGGTTGTTCACTGGAGGAGGGTGGGGGAAGAATACTTGGAGAGAGGAGATGCAGGACAAAGGGAGGCAGCTGACAGATCGACACTGGCGAGGGGGGTTCTGATAGGCAAATGGTTGGAAGAAAGGCCGGCGATTAAAGCAGAAGGTGTGAGACAGACTGATTGAAGAGATGCAAATTGTGAAACCATAGAAAGGAATGTGGGAGGAGGAGGTAGGTGGAGAAATCAGTGCGTGTCTAGGAGAGGCACTGGGGAGAGGAGGATGGGGATGGATGGAGGGACGGGGAGGAGCGTCATTAAAGGTTAATTAAAATTGGAGACCTCGATTCACCCATTTAAAATCTGATGTCCATGACTTGACACATCCTACATAGTCCCACACTATGTAAGCTGGCCTTTGTCCTAACTGCGACCATGTTCCTTCTGCACGGTGTACTGACCTACATTGGCTACCTATTAAGCAGTTGCACAATTTAAAAATTCTTAGCCATGTACTCAAATCAAATCAAATCAAATCAAAATGTAATTACCTTGCTCCATCCTTCTCCATAAATTGCCTTCAGTACTTTTAACCCTTTCAAGCCTACACTCCTCCAACTCTGAACAATAGATAATGTCGATAGACACAAAATGCTGGAGTAACTCAGCGGGTCGGGCAGCATCTCTGGAGCAAAGGAATAGGTGATGTTTTGGGTCGAGACCCTCCTTCAGACTGAGGCTCAGTCTGACCCACATCATCACCTATTCCTTTTCTCCAGAGATGCTGCCTGACCCGCTGAGTTACTCCAACATTTTGTGTCTATCTTCAGTGTAAACTAGCATTTACAGTTCCTTCCTACACCAAATAATGTTGATTTTATGATAGTTATCTTGTTTGGAACTGAAGTGATGGGATTTAATTGAGCCAAATAAAATGATGAGGGACTTAGAGAAAGTAAATAGTGAGGACCTATTTCCCTTCACATGGATTTAATGAAATTGGTAGAAGGATTAGCGGAGGTGAGAATGTTGCAGATGGTGGGTTGGTGGGGGTTAGAGGTGAGTTCAGAACATTTTAGATGAAGGGTCAGTGGAGGTTAGAGGTAAGGTGAGAACATTTCAACTGGAGGGATGGTGAGTGTTGGAGGTCAGATGTGAATGTGAGGTTATCCATTTTAGTGGCAAGAGCAAGAAGGCAGATTATTATCTAAATGATGTCAGATTAAGAAAAGGGGAGGTGCAGCGAGACATGGGCGTCCTTGTACATCAGTCACTGAAAGTAAGCATGCAGGTACAGCAGGCAGTGAAGCAAGCCAATGGCATGTTGGCCTTCATAGAGAGAGGAATTGAGTATAGGACCAAGGAGGTCTTACTTCAGTTGTATAGGGCGCTGGTGAGACCACATCTGGAGTTTTGTATGAAGCTTTGGTCTCCTAATTTAGAGGAAGGACATGCTTGCTATTGAGGGAGTGCAGCGTAGGTTCACCAGGTTAATTCCCGGGATGGCGGGACTGACATATGATGAAAGAATGGAGCGATTGGGCTTGTATTCACTGGAATTTAGAAGGATGAGAGGGAATCTTATCAAAACATAAAATTCTTAAGGGATTGGTCAGGCTAGATGCAGGAATTTTTTTTCCCATGTTGGGGAGTCCAGAACCAGGGGTCACAGTTTTAGATAAGGGGTAGGCCATTTAGGGCTGAGATGAGGAAAAACTATTTCACCCAGGGAGTTGTGAATCTGTGGAATTCTCTGCCATAGAAGGCAGTGGAGGCCAATTCGCTGGATGTTTTCTAGAGAGAGTTAGATATACCTCTTTGGGCTAATGAATCAAAGGATATGGGGAGAAAGTAGGAACGGGGTACTGATTTTGGATGATTAGCCATGATCATATTGAATGGCGGTGCTGGCTCGAAAGGCCAAATGGCCTACTCCTGCACCTATTTTCTATGTTTCTATGTTTCAATGTTTCTAAGTTTGAGGTGGAAAGGTCAGTGGTTAAAACTTGCAGTCTGAAGGGGTGAGAGAGACAGAAATCCTCATCACATTTAAACAATATTTGGCTGTGTGCTTGAACAGACGTGAACTGCAGGTTCTACAAACTCGGTGCTAGAGGACAGGATTAGTTGGCACAACATTTGTTTATGACCAGCATCTACACAATGGGCCAAATGTCCTCCTTCTGCATTATTTTAAAATGTAATCCTGCCATCCTTAATAGTTATCATTATTGTGTCGCCTTCCTAAATCTCTCTGCTTCTCTTTCACGTCTTTCTTCCTCAAAGCACAGCTCTGGGATCTTTTACTTTACTTTACTTTGGAGGTGCAGCGCAGAAACAGACCCTTTGGCCCACCGAGTCTGCATCGACCAGCGATCTCCATATACTGAACTACCCGAAAATTTGCAATTTTGCATCAAAGCTAATTAATATAACACTTTGGAGTGTGGGAGGAAACCGGAGTACCCGGAGAAAACCCACGCGGTCGCAGGGAGAGCATCCAAATTCGGTACGGACAGCACCCGTAGTCAGGATCGAACCCGGGTCTCTGGCGCTGTAAGGCAGCAACTCTACTGCTGCAGCGCTGTGCTGCATTCCGTCTAATAGTCACTAATGTGGATCAATGTTTAACAATACTGCTGTCAGCCCAATAATAAAGAGCTATGTATGTGTAAGTACTTATTAAAGCAAAATGTGACCAAAGTGAAATGGACACTAAGAGCTTGTCCAGTGACAGCTTTAGAGTTAATCAGCTCTCAAGAAAATGGCAGTGTCCTCTCTGCTACATGTTTATGTGAAGGTGTAGGGTAGGAGTGGAGTAGTCCCCAGAGTTAGCACCACCAGTCATCGCTGATCCAATGGTGATGTTGACTGCATATTCCCACCTCCCCGGTAATCCCCACCACCTCCCCCATCCCCCTGTCCCTCCACCCATAATATTTCTTAGTTTAGAGATACAGCACGGAAACAGGCCGTTCGACCCACCGAGTCCGCATCGACCAGCAATCCCCGCACAGCAACACTATCCTACACATTAGGGATAATTTTTACATTTATATCAAGCCAATTAACCTACAAACCTGTACGTCTTTGGAGTGTGGGAGGAAACTGAAGTTCTCCGAGAATACCCACGCAGGTCACGGGGAGAAGGAACAAACTCCGTACAAACAAGCACCCGTAGCCAGGATCGAACGCAGGCCTACGGCGCTGTAGGGCAGTCACTCTACCGCTGCGCCAATAAAACCCCAATTCACCATCTCTTTCCCTTGTTTACCAAATTCTGCCTTAAATACATTCAAAGACTCTGCCTTTACAGAAGTGAAAGTTTGAACTCACTATCACATTTAAATGAATATAAAATGTGCAATGTGCAAAACATGCATGTATTTATCAGTTATGACAATCCATGTGCTCAGTCCCTGTGAGTTCAGGGGAGACTGAATGATGGAAGAATGAAACTTGACGGTAGGTCTGTCACTTTGCGTATTTCTACATAATTTGGCATGGCAGTACATGCAAAGTCCATTACTGAGTTGCTGGTGAAGCATACATTATAAATGTTTCTATCTAATTATTTCTAACTGAAAACTTTATGTTGGCTGGACCATTTCAATTGCCAGTTCAAGTGCGAGAGTCAACTTAACTTAGACATTAAAGAGACTTAAATGAGTGAGTTTGTTTTCTATCAAACTTCTCAAGACCAAAATATGTTATAGCTGTTGAATTCTCAATTGTAGTCACAAATGACAGGACAAGTGTTTGCTGAATGTTTCCACAAAGGCAGCGTGACAACGAGCAAATTACCTACCGTACATAGAATCATAGAGTCATACAGCATGGAAACAGGCCCTTCGGCCTAACTTGCCCACACCAACCAACATGTCCCACCTGCCTGCATTTGGCCCATAACTCTCCATACCTGTCCTATCCATGTACCTAATTGTTTCTTAAAACGTCGCGATAATCCCTGTCTCAACTACCTACACTGGCAGCTCGTTCCATACATCCACCACCCTTCTGTGTGAAAACGTTACCTCTCAGATTCCTATTAAATCTCTCCCATTCACCTTAAACCTATGTCCTCGCTTCCCCTAGTCTGGGCAAGAGGCTCTGTGTGTCTACCCGATTTATTCCTCTCATGATTTTAAAAGCCTCTATAAGATCATCCCTCATCATCCTGTGCTGCAGGGAATAGAATCCCAGCCTGCTCAACCTCTCCCTATAGCTCAGACCCTTGAGTCCTGGCAACATCCTCGTAAATCTTCACTGTAGGCTTTCCAACGTGACATCTTTCATGTAACATGGTGCCCAGAACTGAACACAATACTCTAAATGCTGCCTCTCCAATATCTTATATAACTGCAACATGACCTCCCAACTTCTATTCTCATATTTTTGTTACTATTCAACGAGGCTTATAGTGTGCTGGATGTACGGAGGAATCCAGCGCAGAAGCATCCCACTATGCCCAGACTAGTCATCAAACACCTCTGTTCAATTACCAACCCTTGGTCCCTAACCTTCTGTGCCTCGGTGGTTTAAGTGCACGTCTGAACACTCCAAGAGTCAAGCGTCAAGAATGTTTTATTGTAACGTGTCCCAGAACGGAACAATAAAATTCTTACTCGCAGCAATGGAACAGATATATAAACATCGTACTTTCTCATAGAGTTAGATGTAGCTCTTGTGGCTAAAGCAATCAAGGGATATGGGAAAAACTCAGGAACGGGGTACTGATTTTGGATGATCAGCTATTGAATGACGGTGCTGGCTCGAAGGGCCCAATGGCCTACTCCTGCAACTATTTTCTACGTTTCTACGCTTCTAGTCAATAGAATAGAATAGAGTAGAATGGAATACTTTATTGTCACATGTAACTAGACACAGTGAAATTGCCAAGGTGTGCAAATAGTCGCTCATAGGCCGCTTACAAAGTTACAGATCCCCCCCCCCTTCCCGCACCAGTTGTTCCCCATTTGTTCTTCCCCCCCCCCCCCCCTCCTAGCGGTATACCCGTGCCAGGTCCCCATTGTCCATTGTTCTACCACTGCCTCCCCCTCAAAAGTCAAGGGTGATTTATTGTCCTATGTCCCAGATAGAACAATGAAATTCTTACTTGCAGCAGCACAACAGAATATGTAAACATAGCACACTGTAAAAAAATATAATAAATGAGAAAAAAAAGTTAAATGTGTGTGTATATACACACACATGCGTAGGTACACATGAAAAACACACAAACAATAATAGTGCAATAATAACAATAATAGTCTATTTAGTTCAGAACTTATTTGAGGTTGTAGGGAAGAAGCTGCTCCTGAAACTGGACATCACCTTCCAGCCTCTGTCTCTACCTTCTCCCTCTTCTCCCTCTCCTCCCCATTTCTGGGTCCATTTCCTTATTTATTGTTCCCTTATTTGTTCCACCAATCGCCTCAGTCTCCAAACTCCTCCTCTCCCTCTGTAAGATATATTACGGTCGGCCATGGCAAGTAGGCAGAAACAAACACAGGTTTTCAGACAAGCAGTTGCCATCGCGGGTCGTCTTTATTTTACACAAATACACTGCGCATCGCTCATGCACATATTCACGAGACTGATAAGATAGGAAGATATATCACATGACTCCACATGATGGGCGGTACGATGGCGCAGCGGAAGAGTTGCTGCCTCACAGCGCCAGAGACCCGGGTTCGATCCCGAGAACGGGTGCTTGTCTGTACGGAGTTTGTACATTCTCCACGTGACCTGCGTGTGACTACCTTCGCTCTCCACTCTCAGAGATCTTCGGTTTCCTCCCTCACTCCAAAGACGTACAGGTTTGTAGGTTAATTGGCTTGGTATAAATGTAAAATTGTCCCGAGTCTGCGTAGGATAGTGTTAATGTGCGGGGATCGCTGGTCGGCGCGGACTTGGTGGGCTGAATGGGCCTGTTACCATGCTGTATCGGTAAACTAAACTACAACTAAATTAGACTCAAATCACACCACATGGCACTCAGTTCTTAAAGGTACGTGCCATTGTATACCCTGCACCCTCCATCCCCACTTCCCCCATGTTCCTTCAATCACCCAGCAGTCTCTTGTCTCACCCCTCCCTCTCACTTCTCTCCAGAGACTACCTTCCCTCTCCACTCTCAGTCCTGACAAGTTCTGTGCCCAGCCTGAGAGCTGCAGCACCTGAGATCTAACCTGCGAGCAGTAATGAAGACCTTTTTGCAGCCAGTCAGCTTGTAATTCTCTCCTTGAAGCAGGCCACTGGAAGTTTATGGCCTGTGAAGAAACATAAGTTCACCAGCATCTGTCTTTCTCAGAACATAGAAACATAGAAAATAGGTGCAGGAGGATGCCATTCGACCCTACGAGCCAGCACCGCCATTCATTGTGATCATGGCTGATCATCCCCTATCAATAACCCGTGCCTGCCTTCTCCCCATATCCCTCGGCTCCACTAGCCCCTAGAGCTCTATCTAACTCTCGCTTAAATCCATCCAGTGACTTGGCCCCCACTGCCCTCTGTGGCAGGGAATTCCATAAATTCACAACTCTCTGGGTGAAAAGGTTTTTTCTCACCTCAGTCTTAAATGACCTCCCCTTTATTCTAAGGACAGAAATCTTTGATGATGTAGCACAGTGCTCACTTCAACCTGCAAATGACAGGTAATAGTATACAAATATACTTGGCCTTGAGAGTTTCTGGTTAAACTATGGGCAGAGGTGCCTCCAAAATAGTACTATTCACTGGGGGGCGCAGCCCCGAAGTGAATAGTACTATTTTCAATAGTTTAACCAGAAACTCGAAATAAGGCCAAGGATATTTGTTTTATATTTGGCATCAAACATTTAAACAAGAATAATTGCTTACCTTAAATCTCAATTTTCACTCCCACCTCCGAACAAAATTGCCGAAAAACTGACAATCCATATTTGATTTGTTTTTGCGTGTTTTCACGATTGAACTTGTTTACAAATTTACATCGCGCGCTATACTCCCGAGTAAAGCTGTGATATCATTTCCCCACATAGCACATACTATTGGCAAAATGTCGTCATAAAAGTGATGTCATTTTGCAAATAGTAAATCGTGGAGTGTCAACATGCCAACATTCTGAAATAGCTGAAAATATATGAAATCACGTGACGCTCTCTCAACCAATCGCTAGAGGATAAATGTTTGATGCCAAATGACAGGTAATAGCAACAATTATTCAGTATAAACTTTGTTTAGTTAAAATGTGGATGTTCCCTTCACCCGTACAGCAGTCATACAGCACGGAAATGGATCATTTGGAGCTTTGGTAGAAATGTTGCTCACAGCGCCAGAGGCACGTGTTCGATCCTGACCCTGGGTTTTGCCCTTGTATAGTTTGCACGCTCTCCATGCACTGTTTACCTCCGGGTGCTTCGGTTTCCTCCCACATCCCAAAGACGTGTGGGTTTGTAGATGAATTGGCCTCTGCAAATTCCCCTAACGTGTAGGGACTTTAGACTTTATAGATACAGAGGAGAAACAGCCCCTTCGGCCTACCAAGACCGCACCGACTAGTAATCCCCCCGTACACTAACACTGGGGACAACTTACAATTTTAGCAAAGCCAATTAACCTACGAACCTGTATGTCTTTGAAGTGTGGGAGGAAACCGGAGCACCCGGAGAAAACCCACGTGGTCACAGGGAGAACGTACAAACTCTGTACGGACAGCACCCATAGTCAGGGTCTCCGGCGCTGTAAAGCAGCAACTCTACTGTTGTGCCAATGTGCCGCCTCGTTGAGAAAGTGGGATAACATTCAATGGGTGATAAATGGTCAGCCGGGATGGTGGGCCGAAGGGCCTGCTTCCATGCTGTACCTTTCAATCAACCTTTCAATCCAACAAGTCTATGCTTGCAGTTAAGCAGCCATTTACGTTAATCTAATTTTATTCTCCCTACATTCCCATCAATTAGTTTATACCAATTTATACCACTCAGCTATATTAGAGGCCATATATAGTGGGCAATAAATCTATTTAATCTGCAGCCTAGAGTCATTGAGTCATAGAATCATACAGTGTGGAAACAGGCCCTTCAGCCCAACTTGCCCACACCAACCAACATGTCCCACCTCCACTAGTCCCACCTGCCTGCATTTGGCCCAAATCCCTCTAAACCTGTCCTATCCATGTCCCAGTCTAAATGTTTAAATGTTTCGTAAACATTGCAATAGTATCTGCCTCAACTACTTCGTTTCGGCAGCTCGCTCCATACACCCATCACCCTTTGTGTGAAAAGGTTACCCCTCAGGTTTCTATTAAATCTTGCCCTCCTCACCTTAAACCTATGTGTACAAAAAACAGGGATGTAATGTTGAGTCTCTATAAGGCGCTGGTCAGGCCGCATTTGGAATATTGTGAGCAATTTTGGGCACCATATCTGAGGAAGGATGCACTGGCTCTGGAGAGGGTCCAGAGGAGGTTTACATGAATGACCCCAGGAATGAGTGGGTTAACCTTTGATGAGCGTTTGTCGGCACAGGGTCTGCACTCGCTAGAGTTTAGAAGAATGAGGGGGGTCCTCATTGAAATACAGAATAGTGAAAGGCTTGGATAGAGTGGGTGGATCTTCCACTAATGGGAGAGTCTAGGACTAGAAGTCATAGCCTCAGAATCAAGGGACTTTCTTTTAGCAAGGAGATAAGGAGACATTTATTTAGTCAGAGGGTAGTGAATCTGTAGAATTCATTGCCACAGAAGGTTCTGGAGGCCATGTCGTGAATAGATTCTTGATTCGTACAGGTATCAGAGGTTATGGGGAGAAGGCAGGAGAATGGGGTTAGGAGGGAGAGATGGATCAGCCATGATTAAAGGGGAGGTCATTTAAGACTGAGGTGAGAAAAAACTTGTTCACCCAGAGAGTTGTGAATTTATGGAATTCCCTGCCACAGAGGGCAGTGGACGCCAAATCACTGGATGGATTTAAGAGAGAGTTAGATCTAGGGGCTAGTGGAGTCAAGGGATATGGGGAGAAGGCAGGCACGGGTTATTGATAGGGGACGATCAGCCATGATCACAATGAATGGCGGTGCTGGCTCGAAGGGCCGAATGGCCTCCTCCTGCACCTATTTTCTATGTTTCTATGATTAAGTGGCAGAGTAGACTTTACGGGCCAAAAAGCCTGATTATACTCCTATCCCTTGTGACCTTATGACCTATGTCCTCTTATGTTTTTGTTTATTTAACCAACATGTTTTGGAGTGTGGGAGTGAACTGCGCAGTCAAATAGATAACGTGCAAACTCCACCCAGACAACTCTTGAAGATGAGACTAAATCCTAGGTTACTGGAGCTATGAGGCAGTGGTTCTACTTGACATGCCACAAGTCTGTGACCTCTGCCCTGTCCAGCCAATGTGATCCAAGCATTAAAGGCTGGTATAAATCTCCACATTCTCACACCCCATGAAGCTTACAACGCATGTCTTCAACAAAGGTGTTTTTTTGGCTGAGAGATCTGCCCATCCACTGGCTTCAACCCTGCTGAATGACGAGAAGCAGATTGTAAAGGTTGGAGCCTTTATTTCCAACAACACTTTCAACTTTTCCCTGGCAAAACCCCAGCACTGTTGCTGGAAAAACCGTGGCAGTGCGCTGCGAAACTCAGGAATATCCCAGTGTTCGTACCCCACTCAAGGAATGCCTCGGGCAAACTTCACTGATCATGCCTTACAGTATCGCCAGGCCATGAGTGATGAAGATATGGGAAGCGATGCATTGCAGTCGAATTGTGCCGTGCTCTGCTCGAGAACAATCGGGTTTATTGTGAGTCTCCTGCCGATCCTAATATCGATCAGAGCCAGAGTGCAGGCCTGGAAATATTCCAAGTGGTGTCCATATGCTCTTGCAGTTTCCACCACCTTCACCAGCGACACAGGGGAGGCAAGGTCATAAAGCCCTGGGCAATCAATGAAAACACTCAGCTTTCTCCTCAGCCATTACGATCTACGAAGCTGAAGGTTGCTCTACGCATCCCTCTCAGTCCTTCTCTTACGATACGATATGATAAAACTTTATTTATCCCCGGAGAGAGATTGATCTGCCAAAAGTCATAAAACACCAGATACATGAGACAGGAAATTAAAGTGACGAGTGGAAAGGATTGGGGATGTGCAAATATTTGGGGGGCGGGGGAGGAGAGTGTGCTGCATCTTGGTGGAACCAGTCTGTTGCTGAAGGTGCTCCTCATGCAGGGGGTGAGCTGTGTTGTCCAAGATTCTCCGCAGTTTGACGAGCATCCGCCTCGCCAAGACCACCTCCCATGAATCCAACTCCGCCCCCAGGTTGGAGCCAGCCATCCTGATGAGTTTGTTAATCCTCTTTGCTCCAAAGTACTCAAAGGAGCTGCGCACGAGCCAGAATGACTGCTTTAATGGAAGTTCAGTCACTGCGACCAGGAATATTTGTAGCTGGTTTGCAAAGCAAACAAAATAGCACTGTAGGGAACCTGCAATAAAGAATTAAAAATTATCAGCAGGTCCGGCAGCATCTTCAAGGTGTGGGATCTTTAAGATCGGAGATCGATCGGCTCAAGCGCTGCTCCATGAGGCCGAGGGCATGGATCAGACGCAGCCTGCAGCGGCATGGAGCGGCAGAGTAACGGTGGAGAACATCAACAGATGCGCCAGGCCAGGCCAGGCCAGGCCAGGCCAACCCCTGCAAGTCCAACCCACCAGGACATCGGGTCTTTCTGGGCAAGTTAAGACTCTACATTTCACCAACTTCGAACCTTGAAGGATACAAGATGGCACTGGAAACATGGCGCCTCTTGAGCACTGCCTCTGTGTTCAGAGTTGTTCCGCTGAAACGGATGCCAGTTCAATATTTCAATGGGGCTTTTTGTCACAGACGCAAGTGCACAGTGGCATTCTTATTACATTTATTACACATGCGAGAGCCGCGATGTTTTGGCGTCATTATTCATAGTACAAAGTCCGGTCATTTTTTTACACTCACGACTGTGCAGCCAAATACCAATCCAACTCAATCTAATGTTTATAGATGACACCACTGGAGTTGTCCGAATAATGACAAGATGAAGTACAGAAAGGAGATTGAGAATCTAGTAAATTAGTACCAAGACAACAGCCTCTTCCTCAATGTCAGCAAGACAAAGGAGATAGTCATTGACTTCAGGAATTAAAGCAGTATACAGACCCCGGTCTACATTTCACCCTTTCACCCTTTTTTTATTTTTATTTTTTAGTCCTGTTAAAAAACAAATGTTAGTTGGAGGTGGGAGGAGGGGAAGGGGGAAACTTTATTTCCTAGTCCCTACCTGGTCGGAGAGGCAGCTTCCCTCCGAGCTACTTCTTCGCCCCCCTCCTCGCGGCCTACCATCGAGACTGCAGCGGCGTTTCCTGTCGGGCCCGGCCGGGACTACAGCTTCGGTGGCAACGGCACAGCGCTGGGACACCATCACCGAGCGGGCGATGCCTTAGCGGGTCGCCGTGCGGTGAGCTCCGGAGTGCTGTGACCGCCAACTCCAACATCCGAGGAGCTGTGGCTGCGTCGCGTCCAGCCACGGGCGGCGCTGGATTTGGAACACCGGGGAGCCTGGGATCCGAGATCGCCAGAGTCGGACCTCCAACCAGCGCGGCCTGAGGACTACGGGTGCCGCGGTCTCCGGGGAGGAAGCGGCCGCTCCAGACATTTCCAAGCCGCGGAGGAGTGTTCACCCGACGCCGGAGTTCCAGCTTCCCGGCAAAGAGGGCCTGAAAACATCGGACTGGCTGCGGAGGCCACAAATAGGCCCCGACCTCGGGTGATTCACAGAGGAAGAGGACTTAACTTTTTGATGCCTTTCCCCACAGTGGAAAATCTTGATTCTGTTGTTTCATGTTGAATTCTATAATGTGTTGTGTCAATTTTCTTATTTTTAATTTATCTATGGATGCACGGAAACTTTATTATTTCTTTTATGTAAAGCACTTTGGTTTCAACGCGAGTTGATTTAAACGTGCCATATAAATAAAATTTACTTTACTTTACTTTACTTACTTTACATTGACTGCGCCAAAGTGAAGATGAAGGAAAGACTCAAGATCCTAGGAATGAATATCACGAGCAATTATTCCTGGATGAGCCACATCAAAGCTATGGCCAAGAGAGCACATCCAATGTCTCTACATCCTTAGAAGGCTTAAGAAGTTCGGCATATCTCCAACAAATCTCACCAGCTTCTACATATATGCCGTAGAAAACATTTTTTCGGGATGCATCACAACATGGTTTCAGAGTAATTCCATCCAAGACCGCAAAGAGTTGTGGACGTAGCCCAGACCATCACGCAAACCAGCCTCCCTTCCATCGATTCCATCTACACCATTCTGCTTGGCAAGATGATCAGCATAATCAAGGGCCAGTCTCACTTCGTCACTCCCTCTTCTCCCCTCTCCCACGAGGAAGATGATGCAGAAGTTTGAAAACACATACCTCCAGATTCCTCCTAGCTATTATCAGACAACTGGGCCGCCCTTTCATCAGCTAGATGCAGTCCTGATCCCCCATCTACCTCATTGGAGACCTTTGAACTTTAGTCACACTTTATCGTATTTCAATATTATATCTTTGCACTAAATGTTGTGCCCTTTATCCTTGCACTATGGATGGCTTGATTATATCCATGTATAGTCTTATTTCTTGACTGGATAGCACGCAAACAAAAGCTTTTTGCTGTACCTCGCAATACGTGACAATAATAATAAGCTTAACTAAACTAAACTACTACGCTTACCCTCTTGCGCTTAAGTGTGATTGTGCCTGTGTATAGTAAGACTTTTGGAACTCAGCAAAAAGCAATTTCACTGTACCCAGGTACATGTAACAATAAAGTACTATTAAACTATTTAGCATGAATTCAAGAATCATTTCTGTAATAGCACCTAGTCACTAAACCTTCTGTGCCCGATTTTGCAGTAAGTGTCAACAACGCTGAGAGGATTTGCTGGTAATTCCCACCTGTGAGCTTCACCAAACTGGGGATCTCTGTTCACACCTGTGCTGACACAGAAGTCCTGGACTTGCTGAAGCTCTTCGCCAGGATGTTTCCAAGTGCGAACCAGCAGGAGATTCCTCATGGAATTCGGTGAAAGAACACAATAGGAGATATGGTGAATCCATTTACACCAGGAATTTGCAGGAAAGAACTGCCGATGTTGGTTTAAATCGAAGATCGACATAGAATGCTGGAGTAACTTAGCGGAACAGGCAGCATCTCTGGAGATCTTGTCCCGTTGAGTTACTCCAGCAATTTGGGTCTATGAAGGATTACTTTAAATGGATGGTGGCTTGTCAGCATGGACTCGGGGGTGGGAGATTGCAACCTTCACGTGGTCCACCCCGTTTTGACTAATGCAATCAACCCGATGTGCACAAACAAGATCAAATAGAACAAGTTGACCTACAACTTTAGGCTGTGCACGCCACATGCAGGAAGAAGAAGCGTGGATTCAATGGGCCAAGGGGCCTCTTTCTCTGCCATCCCCTCCAAGAGTAGAGAACAACTCATGGGGATTAAGGTAAATATTAGTATTTTCAGACTTTTTTTTAGGTTATTTGCTGCCAGAAATAAGTTGTTGTGCTTTATATTTTCCTTAAAAATGTTAAATATTTAAAATCAGCTGAAACAATTCTCCCAAAGTCCAGCATAACTGTTTTTTTTTTATTTTGACAATTGCTTTGGTCTTAAAAACCCTTCAACTACTCCAATTATTCCTTCTTCTCCGCACTCCCGTCGGGCAGAAAGACAGAAGCTTGAACGCGTGCTCGACCAGATTCAGGAACAGCGCCTTCCTCTCTGTTATCAGACTTCTGAATGGTCCTTCCATAAGTTAGGGTACTGTCTGATTCACCTCAATCCCTTTGCAGGCATTGAAACTGCTGGGCTATGATGCTGAGAACCATGTTCTGCACTCTGTATCTTCCCTTTTGCTGTCTCTGTTGCCCATAGAATATAGAACAGTACAGCTCAGGAACAGGCCCATCGGACCACAATGTTTGTGCCAAACATGATGCTAAATTAGGAGATAGGCGACGTTTCGGGTCGAGACCCTTCTTCAGACTCCTTAGATGCTGCTGCACCCGCTGAGTTTCTCCAGCTTTTTGTGTACCCTCGATTCTCCAGCATCTGCAGTTCCTTCTTTAACAACATGATGCTAAATTAAACTGATCTCATCTGCCCGTACATGATCCATATCCTTCTATTCTCTACACTTCCAAGCTTCACTTCAGACGCTCCAAAGATGTTCAGATATGTAGGTTAATTGGCTTGGTGTATGTGTCAAATTGTCCCTAGTGTGTGTAGGATAGTGTTAATGTGTGGGGATCGCTAGTCGGCGCCGACCCAGTGGGCCGAAGGGCCTGTTTTTGCCCTGTGTCTCTAAACTAAACTAAACTTCCATGTGCCGATCTAAAAGCCTCTTAAATGCCACTATTATATCTGCTTCCACCACCACCCCTGGCAAAGCATTCCAAGCCCTCATCACTATGCATTAAACATTTGCCTTGCACATCTCCGTTAAACCTTGCTCTTCTCACCTTATAGCTTTGTCCTCTAGTGTTGGACCTTTCCACCCAGGGGAAAAGGCTCTGACTGTCTACCCTATTTATGGCTCTCAGGGATAAGGTAGACAGTCTGGTACTTGAGTTTGATTGAATTGTATTTATGTATGTACATGTGTATGTACCTGACATCTCCGTATCAGATGTAATGTTATCTCATCTATTTGGAGAGCATGCAAAACAAAGCTTGTCACTGTACCTCAGTATCTTTACAATAATCTAAACCTAAAACGTACACCACATTTTCTAGGTTTGAAATAGACAGAGGCAATGGCATATAGTTTGACTACAGATCATCACCTCATAGCTTAAGACTTGCTTGTCCCACCACCCACAAGCAGGGTCTTCCAAAGATAATTGTCGAGATTCTCACTTAAGTTAGTTCCTCTTTCACACCATAACCCAGAGCCCAGTGGCCTTGCTACTCATTCAGTTCCCGCAAGGGTGACCTTTGGGAAGGCAACGTGGCTTCCTTTTTAGCGCGTTTTCAAAGAAAAACAACAAAGGTAACGGCAGTTTTAAGGACTGCACAGGAGACAGAGAAACAGATGGAGGCAAAGTGGAAACAGATCTTTACTGCTTCACTTCAAAAGGTCACTTGTTCCCACAGCACCTCTCGCTATCGCACAGCCGGTGAGAACGGCTCTGTCACTGAACCACAGGACGTCCCAAAACATTGCGCAGATTGCTAAGTGGTTTTGAAGTGAGGTCAATATCGTAATGTAGGGAAATGTAGCATCAATTTACAGATCCCACATCAGCAGAGAGGCAATAATGAGACAACCTGCTTCTCAGTCATGTTGACTGCAGGATGAATATCAGCAAGGACAGCAGGGGAGAGTTTCATATCTCCAGATTGTAGCATGAGTGCAGTTCCGTCTCCATATCATAAGGATATGAAATTGCTGATAAACTGCTTAGTTAATGTACAGCATCTTCTCCCTACATTCCCATCAACTCGCCCCAGTGTATACCACTCAGCTATATTAGAGGCAATTTATAGAGGTCAATAAAACGATTTAATCTGCAGAGTAGTCATAGAGTCATACAGCGTGGAAACAGGCCCTAATAGTGCAGGAAAACTCCGATAAGCCAGCACCCTTGGTGGCTTTAGTGGTACTGGGCTAGCAGATTTTCTGCATTCTTGGAAGTCTTGAATCCCCGGAAGCTGGGTCTATAGGTGAATTGGTCTCTGTATATTGCCCCTAATGTGTAGAGGGTGGATGCAAAAATGGGATAACTTTGAACTAATGTGAACGGGTGATCGAACGGCAGCATGGACTCGGTGGGCCGAAGGGCCTGTTTCCTTGCTGTATCTTTCAATCCATCAATCAATCAGTATTTGCCCCACAACACCACCTCTCACATCTCTATGGACTAACCTGCGAACAGTTGCTCGGGAGGGAAGCTATCCAAACCTCTCTTGGAAAAGCAGGGAGGAGAGAAAAAGACACAAAGTGTAGGCCATTTAGGACTGAGGTGAGGAAAAACTTTTTCATCCAGAGAGTTGTGAATCTGTGGAGATTTCTGCCACAGAAGGCGGTGGAGGCCAATTGATTGGCCATCCAAATTGGATGTTTTCAAGTGAGACTTAGATATAGCTCTTGGGGCTAACAGAATCAAGTGATATGGGGAGAAAACAGGAACGGGGTACTGGCATATTGATTGACGGTGCTGGCTCAAAGGGCCAAGTGGGCTACTCCTGCACCTATATTCTATGTTTCTATGTTTCTATGTGCTGGAGTAACAACATCTTTGGAGAACATGAATAGGTAATGTTTCTGGTCAGACTCCTTGATTGAATCTTGTGTTGCGGGCTGAGGGTGATGACAGGTCCACTAAAATGAGGCCTAGTATTCAGGCTTCCTTGTTTGGGCCTACACACATCATTACGTCAGTGCTCCAAACTCTGTGATAAAATGCTACTAACAACATGCTTTCTAAACACACACACACACAAAAGCGGCAGCTTTTTCCATTAAATAAAATGAAGCACGTCTTGGACCTTTTTAAGATGGGCAATAAGAAAAGTCTTAAACTCGGTGCAGCTCTTCAGAACTCACTGCATCTGTTACAGAGATCACGGGGGATTAATTATTCATGACAGCAACCTCAGTCGATGCAACAAGTTTCATTTATCTCTTTTTTTTCACAACCTCGTTTCAGAATGACATGTTCTGAATACGTTATGCACGAGAGGTGCATCCATCATTGCCCCAGCATGGATCAAAGCTGCGAGTATGTGGGGAGTTAAAAGGAACTTTCAACATCCTAGACAAGACTGTTTTATACTGTTCTCTGCGTGTTCACAGCAACTGCGTGTCAAAACATGTACCACGTTTTGGAGATGATAAAAGATAATTTGGTTCATCAAAGCCCATCCCGCTCATGATTTCATAAGTCCATAAGTTCTAGGAGCAGAATTAGGCCATTCGTCCCATCAAGCCTACTACGCCATTCAATCATGGCAGATCTATCTTTGCCTTTCAAGCCCATTCTCCTGTGTTCTCCCCATAACGATACGATACGATACGATACGATACGATAGAACTTTATGTATCCCCGGAGGGTAATTGGTCTGCTATTGTCACTATTATAACAGGGCAACACAGTGGCGCAGCGGTAGAGTTGCTGCCTTACAGCTCCAGAGACCCGGATTAGATCCTGACTATGGGTGCTGTCTGTACAGAGTTTGTACGTTCTACCGGTGACCGCGTGGGTTTTCTTCGGGTGCTCCGGTTTCCTCCCAGACTCCAAAGACGTACTGGTTTGTAGGTTAATTCGCTTTGGTTAACTTGTAACTTGTCCCAAGTGTGTAAGGACAGTGCTAGTGTCGCTGGTCGGCACAAACTCAGGGCTTGTTTCCTCGCTGTATCTCTAAAGTCTAAAGTTCAAGAACAGGTCAGAGGCTGGATAACACACTACCTAACTCCCCGATTCCTTTGCACCATCCACAAATTAAAAGAACTCAAAGGATTATTCTCCTGTTGCTCAACTGAGCACTTCTCCGGCAGTGTTCAGGAAATTCAGTGTTCAGGAAACTGTGCAGTTAGTGGAACCACTGCCCCACCGTGCCAGAACCAGGTTCAACCCAGTGCTCAGGTGCTGCCTGAGTAGGGTTTGCAAGTTCTCCCTGGGACTGCGTGGGTTTCCTCCAGGTGCTCCACTTTCCTCCCACGACCAAACGTTTTGTCACTTGTTAGGATAATTGGCCACTTTAATTCCCTCCCATGTTTGGGTGGCAGTACGTGGTAGAGTTGGTGACAATATGACTGAAAAACTGAGCTTAGTGCAGAATTAGTGTAAATGGGTAGTTGATGGTCAAAGCAAACTTGCTAGATTGATGGACCTGTTTCCATTCTGTAACTCTTTAGACCCAGAGTCATAGAGTCACATGGCACAGAAATAGGCCCTTCAGACCAACTTGCCAATACTATCAAAGATACCCCAGCCCGCATTTGGTCCATATCCCTCAAAGTATTTCCTATCCTATCTAAATGTATTTTCAATGTTGCTATAGTACCTGCCCCAGCTACCTCCTCTGGCAGCTCGTTCCATATACACACCGTCCTCTGTGGGAAAAGGTTGCCCTCAGGTTCTTGTTAAATCTTTCCGCTCTTACCTTAAATCTATGTCCCCTGGTTCTTGATTTCCCTACTCTAGGCAAAAGACTGTGTGTTTATCCTATCTATTTCGCTCATGATCTTATACACCTCTGGTAGATCATCCCTCATCTTCCCACGCTCCAAGGACTCCTCATCTTCCTGACCTCTCCCTGTAGCTCAGGCCCTCAATTCCTGGCAACATCCTCATATATCTTCTCTGCATTCTTTCCAGCTTAACACCACCCTTCCTGTAGCAGGATGACCAAAACCGAACACTATACTCCAAGTGTAGCCTCGCCAACATCTTGTACAACTGTAAAAATAATATCCCAACTTCTATACTCAATACCCTTCCTGGTGAAGGCCAAAGTACCAAAAGCCTTCTTGACTGCCCTAGCTATCGGTGATACCACTTTCAAAGAACTATGTATGTGTCTGCACTCCTAGATTCCTCTGCTCCACAACATGTCCCAGGGCCTTGCCATTAACTGTGAAGGCCCTGCCCTGGTTTGATTTCCTGCAACACAACACCTTAACATTCTGCATTAAGCTCCATCAACCATTCCTCAGCCCACTTGCCCAACTGTTCAAGATCTTGTTGCAATTTTCGATAACCATCTTTGCTATTCACAATACCAGACACTTTAGTGTCATCTGCAAACTTACCAATTATGCTTTTCTACATTTGCCTCCAAATCGTTGATATAAACCTCAAACAGCAATGGGCCCAGCGCCAGAACCCAAGGCACACAACTCGTCACAGGCCTCCAGAACAAAAAGCAACTTCCACCACCACCATCTGCTTCCTTCCACAAATCCAATTCTATATCTCCCTGGATCCCACACGATCTAACTTTCCAGAGCAGCCTACCTTATTACTCCACTTTGAACTACACTTTATAATCCTATTTACTTGCCTCACTTTGAAGCAATAACCGACCTTAGATTTTTAATATATGATGCATTTCAATCATTCAGTGAAACTAGACCATAGTTTATGGATGTGAGGCCCTTTGCTCGTGAGTCAGATAGCTGCGGATTCACGTAAGAGGTTAAAGCATGAAAACCAGGCAGACGCTTGTGTAGTAGAATTACCTGATAGTTTTAAGGCTGTTTGGGCAACCATGGGACTAAATTGGAGACACAATGAACTGCAGATGCTGGTTTACCAGCAAAGGAACAAAGTGCTGGATTAACTCAGCGGGTCAGGCGGCATCTCTGCAGAACATGGGTTGGCAACGTTTTGGGTGAGTCAAATTGATTGTAGTTGGGGAGGGAAAGAAATGGGAAAAGGGGTGGGTGCAGGACAAAGTGGTGGGTGCAGCTTACTACCAAGCAGAATGAATATTGACTTCTCTAACTTTAAGTAACGCTTGCTTTCCCTCTCTCTCCACCCCTCTCCAATCCTAGTTCTCCAACGAGTTTTACTGTCCTCCCGATTACATTTTACTGATTGTATGCCTCGTTGTCACCTTGCCCTCAACTAACAACGGCCCATTCAACATTTTCCTTGCACTTCGTCCCCTTTGATCTCTTGTTTTCACGCCTTACCCTTCCATATCTCAATGTCTCCCACTCCCCTGACCCTCAGTCTGAAGAAGGGTCTCGACCCGAAACGTCACCCATTCCTTCTCTCCAGAGATGCTGCCTGTCCCACAGGGTTGCTCCAGCATTTTGTGTCTATCTTCAGTGTAAACCAGCATCTGCAGTTCGTTCCTGCACACAAAGTCTGGCAAGTGACAGGTGGGTACAGGGGAGAGAGATTTTTTGAATGGCAGATAGTTGGATAAAGGTCAGAGATTAAAAGATAATAAGTATGAGAATAGGAGATAAGGACAGGGAAGAGGGGGTGGGTTGGGGGGATGGGGGGAGGGTAGTGAACGGGGCGTGTTAGTAGATTACTTACTTAAAATTTGAGAATTCAATGTTTATATTGTTAGGTAGTGAGCTATCCAAGCGGATTATGAGGTGTTATTCCAATTTGGTTGCTCCTTTCTAAATTGCAATGGTAAGTACATGCCATTAGTACTTAACAACTGCAGAATGATTTGAGATGATTGTATTATTGTGTTGGTACTGTAGAAACAGGTCATACCTTCTCTTCAGTTGCATTTGCCTTTCATCTCTTTGCTTTTCGATGTTTCCCTTGTGATGTTCCGTGCTCCGTTGACCAAGGCTAAATTGATCTTGGATCAATGTTTCAAGTTAGCAAATCAGATTCTACGGCTGTCCAACATTTGACGGTGGGGGGGGAGAAGGGAAACTTTCACAAGAGTCCCCTTAGATTCACACGGACTGAAATTTTTCCCCCCATTCACCGTTGTCAATCACACCTCAAGCACATCGTGAGGGAATGTTTATTGAAATCTGGAGGGTTATTGCAACAAAGAAATAGTGGACCACTCATCCCTGTTTCATCCTCCACAAATCAGCTCTAAACTGGGGGATATTGTTGGTGGAAGCAACCGATTGAAGAATCACATACGGACCAGGTCCGTTTCAAGTGCCAAAGGTTTATTTTAAAAGCACAATCATCTAAGGCTTAGGCAACTAATTCTGTAGAACAAAGGTAAAATCTATGTTCCATGTTGTATATCTTTGTCCAGCTCATCCCAGTTTATTATAAGACAATAATATGAATTCTTGTTTATGGATAACCCCCGTTATAACGGACTATGGGAGGGGGGGGGGGGGGGGGGGTGGGGGGGGGGGGGGGAGGGGGGGGGAGGGGGGGGGGGGGTGGGGGGGGGGGGAGGGAGGGGGGGAGGGGGGGAGGGGGGGAGGGGGGGAGGGGGGGCAAATAGTGTCCGTTATTCTGCTTATCCACTATAAACGGGTAATTAGAGTCATAGAGTGATACAGTGTTTAAACAGGCCCTTCAGCCCAACTTGCCCATACTGGCCAACATGTCTCAGCTACATGACTCACACCTGCCTGTGTTTAGCCCATATCCCTCTGAACTTGTTGTATCTACGAGCCTGTTTAAATTTTCTTAAAGGTTACTGTTATTCCTGCCTCAAGTGTCTCCTCTGGCAGTTAATTCCTTACACCTACCACCCATTGTGTGAAAACGTTACCTCTCAGGTTCCTCTTAAATCTTTCCCCCCTCACCTTCTACCTATGTCCTCTGGTTCTCTCGTCCTCATCAATGACTAAGACAACTGCAACATGACCTCTCAACTTTTATACTCAATACTGTGACTGATTTGCGCAAGGCCAATGTGCAAAAAGCCTTTTTGACCACGTTAGTTAGTTTAGTTTATCATCAGGTGTATCGGGGATTCACTTCAACCAATTAGCGGTCTTTGGAGAGCGGGAAGATATCGGAGAAAACCCATTCAGATCACGGGGAGAACATACAAACTCCGTACAGACAAACAGCAGTAGTCAGGATTGAACCCGGGTCTATGGCGCTGCAAGGCAGTACCTTTACCACTACACCACCATGCCTCCAGGGTTACCGAGTTATTCCAGCATTTTGTATCTGTTTTCGGTATAAACCAGCATCTGCAGTTCCTCCCTACACAAATGAGTAGGCCGAGTAGACAGATCCAGGAATAGCGACCGAGGCTGGGGAAATCTTGCCCTTGCTTGCTCTGCTTCACAGAAGAGACAGCGATAACATCACATTGTCCACTCAAGCCTGACGTGCAGACAGACTGGCTGAGAGGACTGTGGCCTGGAGATTGCAGCACTGAACATTGTTGCCTCTGGATTCCTCTAAATCACCTCAGGGCTGTTTGTACATTTGTTCCATCAGTGGTTTCCTGATGTATTCAGCACATGACGAGTGCTGGGGTTAATTGCTTGCTAAGTCTTCTCGCCGAGAGCCAGCAGTGGAGGATGAAGGCAGTGCACTTAGAGTGTCGAGGAGTGTTACAGCGTGGAAACAGGCCCTTCGGCCCAACTTGCCCACACCAGCCAACATGTCCCAGCATGTTACCTCTTGTTGCTTGCTACCTTACAGGGTCTTACCAACATTATTCTTTGCAATGGGTGCTCATTAGTCACTGTAATGAATGCTTGGATGCTCCGACACATATGCAAATGCATGCTAGCCTGTTCATTTGAAGAGTTGCATAATCTAGTCGAGCCACCGCCTCACGCCTCCTGAGACCTAGGTTCAATTCTGACCTCCGTGGCTGTCTGTGTGGAGTTTGCACGTTCTCCCTATTTCCGCGTGGGTATCGTACGAATGCTCAGCGATGTAGAGGTTGGTAGATTAATTGGCCATGATATATTGTCTCTACCATGTAGGCGTGTGACGGAAAGTGGAGGTAGCTGAGGGGAATGTGAAGAGAAGGTAATGAGATTAGTGAAGGACTTGATGGTCAGCTGGTCTCGCTGGGCCGAAGGATATGCTTCTGCGCTGAATGACTGCACTTGGATTCCTGAAGTCAATGACCAGCCTTTTCATTTTTCTGACATTCAGGGAGAGGTTGTTGTCTTGACATCATGCTATTAAACTCTGTATCTACCCTACGCTGTCTTGCCATTGTTTGAGATCCAGCCCATTGCGGTGATATCAACTGCAGACCTGTTAATGGAGTTAGAGCAGAATGTGGCTGCATAGACATGAATGCATAGGGAGTATAGCAGGGGGGTATGAATGCAACCTTGCATGGTGTTAAGAATTATCTGTCCCTGTTGCGACATAGATGAGGCTCTCACTAGGGTTTCCTCGATATCCCACAGCTCTGCTCTTGCTCCCCCTCCCACCATTTGCAACAGGGACAGAGCCCCCCTAGTCCTCACCTTCCACCCCATCAGCCGTCGCATACAGCACATAACCCTCCAACATTTTTGGCACCTCTATCGGGATCCCACCACTAGCCACATCTTTCCATCTCCACTCCTTTCTGCTTTCCGCAGAGACCGTTCCCTCTGCAAATCCCTGGTCAATTTGTCCCTTCCCACCCAAACCACCCCGTCCCCAGGTACTTTCCTCTGCAACCACAGGAAATGCAACACCTGCCCCTATACCTCTTCCCTTGACTCCAACCAAGGACCCCGACAGTCTTTTCAGGTGAGGCAGAGGTTCACTTGCACCTCCTCCAACCTCATCTACTGTATCCGCTGCTACAGGTGTGGACTCCTATATATCGGCGAGACCAAGCGCAGGCTCAATGATTGTTTCGCTGAACACCTCTGCTCAATCCAACTACCTGATTTCCCAGTCGCTAAACACTTTAACTCCCCCTGCCATTCTCACACCGACCTTTCTGTCAGTTGGAGGAACAAGTTGGAGGAACAGCACCTCATATTTCGCATGGGCAGCTTACACCCCAGTGGTATGAACGTTGACCTCTAACTTCAAGTAACCGATGCTTTCCCTCTTTCTCCATCCCTCCCCCTTCCCGATCTCCTACTAATCTGACTGTCTCCAACTACATTTTGTGACCTTCTCCCAGCTAACAATGATGTATTCTACACTTTTCCTTATCTCCATTCCATTCGTCCTGTTTTCACACCTTACACTTCCATATCTATGTATCTCCCTCTCCGCTGACATCAGTCTGAAGAAGGGTCTCGACCTGAAATGTCACTCATTCCTTCTCTCCAGAGATGCTACCTGTCCTGCTGAGTTACTCATTTTGTGTCTATCTTTGGTTTAAACCAGCATCTGCAGTTCCTTCCTACACTTGTTGAATGATGTAGCAGGATAGGGAGTTGAATAGTCTATACCTACAAATACTTTACATGCTTGTGTCTCTCCTTGATCATTGTAGAGGACAATAATCTGTAAAACTAAGACCAGTACAGCATATGATCCAGGGCGACACTCCAATGTCGTGCTGACAAAATAACGGAGACTCCAAGGAACTATCTGTCAGAGGCGATGTTAAACTGAGGACCCATCTGCCCTCACGGATGGACATTAAACACCCTGCCTCCTATACTATTCCAGGATAGTCAGGTCAACCTCAGAGGACTCGATGACGTTTCATTTTCCAATCACGTGTGGCTCCACTGGGATAAATATATCAGCCCTCATGTGGTCTGAGCGGTATTGTAACGTGCATCCATCCCACTTTGGCAATGTATCATGGCTTTGTCTCTGTGTTTTTAATCACTTCACCACATGCAGTAAGATTTCATTTCTCACATACAGCTGTCTCCGAAACTTCGCGCTGGCAAGCGGCAGATTGCCGATCGTCTCCGGAGTGTGGACCCCACGAGCCGATGACTCCTGATGGCCACAGGCAGAATTAAAGCGGAGCCAGGCTGCTCCCTCATGCGCTCCCAGTCATACGCCTGCTGCCCCTGGGGGGGACGAAGAGTTGAGCAGTGGCAGGAGCTATCCACTGGGGAAACTCATGTCACTGTCAGAAGTTCCTTTTTCCTGCGCTTTCCTGTTGCAGAGATGCCTCATCAAGGACAATGGAGAAAGTATATCTGCTGCGCAGGAAGGTACTGCAGGTGCTGATTTTTTTTTTACCGAAGAGAGACACAAAACACCGGAGTAACTCAACGATCAGGCAGCATTTCTGGAGAAAAGGGATAGGCAACTGTAGAAGGGTTCCCACCTGAAACATTGCCTATTCTTTTTCTCCGGAGATGTTCAAGTTCAAATTCACATTTATTGTCGCATGCACCAATTGGTACAGTGAAATTTGAGTTACCATACAGCCATACGAATAAAAAGAACACAACACACGATAGAGTTTCACATGTAGCCTGACCCACGGAGTTACTCCAGCATTTTGTGTCTATCTAACGTTTACCTGTTCTCCGCCTCAGAGGATTTGCTCTCACGGAAATTTACCACATGCATTGCGATTATTCAAGAGCTCGCATTTCCTCCAACCTTTACCACACGTCTTCCACTTTCATATCCTCAGCTTCCAAAACTCCAGCGTCTGAAATCATCTCCTGTTTCCTCTAGGGAGCAATCAACCTCTCCCTCATGTTTCCCTCCTTGAGTTGATATTAATGTTTCATGACGTTGCTGGAGCTCTTCATGATTTTTAACAATTTTTACACACAAAAGCAAGTTATTGCTACAGAGACTCTCTGATAATTTGGCTCTATCGGGACGTTTGGAAGATGGGTGGTCCTTGGTCCAGTGAAAGCATTAGGGTCAATGTCCCACTCTAGAGATGCCAGCAGCAAATCTTACCCAACAGTGCAGTGTAGCACTGCGGAAGAACAGAAACCACAACTTCAATGAGATGTTAGCACTGGTGGACCCAGAGTCTATCAGGTAGACCAAGAAATGGTTTTGGTGTAAGTTTGAATTACTAGGCAGCATGGTGGCACAGCAGTAGAGTTGCTGCCTTACAGCTCCAGACACCCGGGTTCAATCTCGACTATGGGTGCTGTCTGTATGGAGTTTGTACGTTCTCCCCGTAACCTATGTGGGTTTCTTTCAAGGAGCTCCGGTCTCCTCCCGCACTCCAACGGCGTACAGGTTTGTAGGGTAATCGGCTCGGTAAAATTGTAAATTGTCCCTAGTGTGTGTAGGATAGTGTTATTGTGCAGGGATCACTGGTCGGCACGGACTCGGTGGGCCGAAGGGCCTGTTTTGGCGCTGTATCTCTAAACTTAACTCAACTAAACTCAGAGGTGAGAGATCTTGAAGCGGCAGATAAGGCAGCGAGTATGGATGTACACAGGATCCTGGGACAGGTGGAGATTGCCAAAGCAGGTGAAGGTAAAACCACTGCAAACTGAAAGCCAGGAAAAGAGGTTCCAATGGACATTGTGGGGATATCTTAGACTTTCGGGGAAATAAGTGATGGGATGGAGGGAGGATTGGTGGTACTTATAAGTAAAAAATTAAACTTTTGGAAGAATTAAATATCTTAAATTAACTCCCATTTTCGAGTCTTCCTACCTCTTAAGAGTGAATGACTCATTGTACTTGAGTTCTTGGTTACAATCAATGTCTGTAAACCTTGACAATTCGTGTGAATGTCATTAATAGCTAAACTTGCAAGGATGCTTCACCAGCTGGCTTGGGTGGATAGCAACCACAAGGAGTCCTCTTGGTTCAAACTCCTCACTATCTCTGTTGTCTGAGGCCAAATTTGTTAACTCAGTGCAGATCAAAGATCATAGCAGCCACGTTGAAGCCAACAGTGACTTCAATCTCAGTGATCCGGAGTCACCATGAGGAAACAGTATTAAACCCATTCCTTCTCTCCAGAGATGCTGCCTGTCCCGCTGAGTTACTCCAGCTTTTTGTGTCTATCTTCAGTATTGGACCTGAGATGCTAGGGGAAGTATCAGGGCAGAGCTTAATCAGAGAGATGGACATAAAGGGCAAATCAAGCCCCAAAACATTAAAAAGGTAAGATAGGGTCCAGAATTGACGGCTTTATTCTAGGTCTGTGAATGGACGCCTGACCCTCACTTAATGGTCTTCTGTACAAGAGGAAATGTTGCCTGGATTGCACCGCAAGGAGAGAGTGAATTGGCTGGGTTTGTTTTCAGGCAGACCATGACCTAACAGCGGGGGATAGATAAAGTCGATAGTAGAAATCATTTTTCTCCATGGTGGGTGGGTGTGTCTGAAAACAGAGGGCGTTTGTTGAAGGTTTGGAGGGGATCTGAGAGTGATTTTTTTTTTCACTCAGAGGATCTGGAAAGCGTTGCCTGGAGAAGCAGTGGAGGCTGGTCCGCTCACAACATTTAAGACGCATTTCGACAAGTACTCAAATCCGCAGTACGTGGAATGTTGTCAACTTAAGTGGGTAACTGGTCCAGTATAGACAGGTACCATGGGCTGCATTGACATGGTGGGCCGTAGAGCCTGTTTCCGTACTGCTTAATTCTACCATTCTAGTAATTGTTTGATGATTTATAATATTGTATATTAAAAAATAGCTTTGTACCGTTAGGTTGAAAGAGAAAATGTCTGCAGCGTCTGTGGAGAGAGAAAAAACAGTTAATGTTAAAAACTGATAATGCTGTAAAACAGTTAACAGTTAACGTCAGGACACTGACCTTCCAACAGAACCGGGAAAATGAGAAAAGAGGAGTGTTTAGAGTTGCAGAATTGAAGTGGTGGTGGAGAGATTACACAATAGGATAGCAGCACTTCTGCGAAGAACTTTTACATCAATTCTCGGCGGCAGAGTGGAGCAGCAGTAGAGTTGCTGCCCTGCAGCGCCAGAGAGGAGGGTTCAATCCGGACTACGGGTGCTGCCGTACGGAGTTTGTACGTTCTCCCCGTGAACTGCGTGGGTTTTCTCCGGGAGCTCTAGTTTCCTCCCACACTCGAAAGACCTACAGGTTTTGTAGGCTAATTGGCTTGATATAAATTGCCCTAGCATGTGTAGGATGGTGCTCGTGTGTGGGTATCACTGGTCGGCGTGGACGTGGCGGGCCGAAGGGCCTATTTCAGCTCTGTATCTCTAAACCAACCTAAACTATACTAAATTGCTGCTTGACATCTTATTAAAAGTCAGCACCTCCGGGTACCGCACTCCCAAGTACAGTTCTGCTATTGTGTGCTGGAGCAGATCTCAAACACATTGTCTTCGGGTGACGGTGCTAACCAAGTCAGAATGATGCTGCAAGAAGTGTGTAGCAAGGACATGGAACTGCTAGTTTCACGTCGAAGATTGACATAAAATGCTGGAGTAACTCAGCCGGACAGGCAGCATCTCCGAAGGGAAGGAATGCGTGACGTTTCAGGTTGATCTGAAGAAGGGTCTCAACCCGAAACGTCACCCATTCCTTCTCTCCAAAATGCTGCCTTTCCTGCTGAGTTACTCCAGCATCTATCTTTTTTGCTGTGAGAAGGATTGGGAAAGGATATTGGTAGGGTTGGGACAACAATAACAGCCAGGAACAGCTTTAAAGGGTGAAAACAGTGAGGTCTGACTGGACATGAGTTCCAGCAACATATATGTGGCAATAAAGTATATTAAGTTTGCCAAGGAAATAATCTGTGACAGAGCCATATCGACATCAGTAATTATTTCATAGATTTACCCATTCTCGCCGACCAGTACTCTAATTTTCCCAAATGCATTCGCAAGTGTCGAGAAATAACTTTCACCGAGAAATAATTAGTGCATCTCGTTAACTTCTTATTTTACTTCCCATCTCCGGATCACCTCTCCCATATCGATTGCTACCTCTGCTGCATTCAATAAAACGATTTAGTGAGTAAACAGATACATCCTGCACGGAGGGATCAGCTCCTGGATGTGTTGGTGTTCCTTGGGCTTGGTATTTATGATGATGAACGATCTTACAACACTTCCGTCACTCTCTGCAGCATCCATTCCCAAGTCAAGTCCTTCCCTCCTCCCCAAGGAGTCCAGTCCACAGATAGCTATATAATTCATAATTAGATGCATACACTTGTAAAGCACAGAAGGGCGGCAAAGTGGTGCAGTTGTTGCCTCACAGAGCCAGAGGCCCGGGTTCGAGCCTGACTACAAATGCTTGTCTATACGGAGATAGTACGTTCTCCCTGTGACCTGTGTGGGTTTTCTCTGAGAACTTCGGTTTCCTCCCACACTCCAAAGACGTGCAAATTTGTAGGTTAATTGGCTTGATATAAATGTAAAATTGTCTTTGGTGTGCGTAGGATAGTGTTAATGTACGCGGATCACTGGTCGGTGTGGATTTGGTGGGCGAAGAGCCTGTTTCTGCACTGTATCTATAAACAAAAAGAAACTAAAAGAAACAGGCCATTAGGCCCATCACATCCATGCCCATTATTTTAATCATTTACAGGAAGCCCACCTGCCCACATTTCCTTCTCCGTCTTACCTGTTTAAGTGTTGCCCAAATGCTTCTTATGCATTGTAATTATATCTGATTCCACTATCTCCTTTTGGTTTAGTTTAAAGATACATCGTGGAAACAGGCCCTTTGGCCCACCAAGTTCTTGTTAACCATACTCTGTCTACAGTAGGTGATCCAACTTTCCCATCCACGCCCTATACACTAAGAGCAATTTACGGAGGCCAATTAACCTACAAACCTGTGCGAGAAAGAACTGCATAAGCTGGATAAAATCAAAGGTAGACACAAACTGCTGGAGTAACTCAACGGGTGAGGCAGCATTTACGGAGAGAAGGAATGGGTGACGTTTCGGGTCGAGACCCTTCTTCAGTCTGAAAATAGATACTCCAAAGATGCTGCCTCACCAGCTGAGTTACTCCAGCATTTTGTGTCAACCTACAAACCTGCACATCTTTGAGATGCAGGACGAAACTGGGGCATCTGGAGGAAACCCACACGGCTACATGGAGAACGTGCAAACTCCACACAGGTTGCTCGCAAGGTCACGTTCGAATTCGGGTCTCTGGCACTGTGGGACAGCAGCTGTAACAGCTACACCGCTCTGCTGCCTTAACAATAATAGTAAATCGCAGGTAACTACCACTCTCGGTGTTAAAATAAAAACGTACCCCTCAGATCTATCGCCTTCAAAACTCCTCCCTCTCACCTGAATCCTACTTGCTTTTGATATGCCTACCAAGATGTTAGCACATTTTTTCAAAAGCTGTCAAAAATATGGAACTACTGTCAGCCAAGGAGCTGATCAGATATTATTCAGGTTTACTCACGGTTTCAATGCAGGCAAATACAGGCCCTGATTCCCAGGTACCGAAAATACAATCAAGATAGGGTTACGTTAGGTAAGGGCGAGGTGCAGCGAGACCTGGGTGTCCTTGTACACCAGTCACTGAAAGTTGGCGTGCAGGTACAGCAGGCAGTGAAGAAAGCTAATGGAATGATGGCCTTCATAACAAGAGGATTTCAGTATAGGAGTTAAGAGGTTCTTCTGCAGTTGTATAGGGCTCTAGTAAGACCACATCTGGAGTATTGTGTACAGTTGTGGTCTCCTAATTTGAGGAAGGACATCCTTGTGATTGAGGCAGTGCAGCGTAGGTTCACGAGATTGATCCCTGGGATGGCGGGACTGTCATATGAGGAAGATTGAAAAGACTAGGCTTGTATTCACTGGAGTTTAGAAGGATGAGGGGGATCTTATAGAAACATATAAAATTATAAAAGGACTGGACAAGCTAGATGCAGGAAAAATGTTCCCAATGTTGGACGAATCTAGAACCAGGGGCCACAGTCTTAGAATAATGGGAAGGCCATTTAAGACCGAGGTGAGAAAAAAACTTTTTCACCCAGAGAGTTGTGAATTTGTGGAATTCCCTGCCACAGAGGGCAGTGGAGACCAAATCACTGGATGGGTTTAAGAGAGAGTTAGATAGAGCTCTTGGGGCTAGAGGAATCAAGGGATATGGGGAGAAGGCAGGCACGGGTTATTGATTTGGGCGAGCAGTCATGAACACAATGAATGGCAGTGCTGGCTCAAAAGGTTGAATGGCCTCCTCCTGCACCTATTTTCTATGTTTCTATGTTTCTGTGAATGATCAGGATCTAAACTAAGAGAGAACATGTCTGCGGGCTCTCTTTGAATGGACTGACGGAATCTGGGAGTAGTAACTCAGTCAGTAGCGGATATCTCTAATAACCTGATGCCCTCTGCACTTCACTCCAGAGTGGTGCAAGATTGCAGTGCAAATCCACTAGTGCAGTAACACAATACCACGTACGGTAAAGGTAAACACGTTCGGGAAAGGGATATGAAAGAAGTGATTGGTTTGGGAATCTAATAAGACCATAACACCATAATACATAGAAGCAGAATTAGGCCATTTGGCCCATCGAGTCTACTCTGCCATTCGGTCATGACTGATCTACATTTCCCTCTCAACCCCTCTCTTGCTTTCCCCCTGTAACCTTTGATGCCCTCACTAATCAAGAATCTATCAATCTTCGCTTTAAAAATACCCAATGTCAGCCTCCACAGCCATCTGTAGCAATGAATTCCACAGATTCACCACTCTCCGGCTAAATAAATTCTTCCTCATCTCCATTCTATACGTATGTCCTTTCACTCCGAGCTTGTGCCCTCCGGTTCTAGACCATCCCATTGCTGGAAACCTCCTTTCTATGAGTCCACTCTATCTAGGCCTTTCCTTATCCATTAGGTTTCAATGAGAACATTCCCTTCATCCTTCATCCTTCTAAACTCCAGCATCTAACAGCAGGGGAACAAGCTGTTCTTCACAGTTTTCAAACTCCTTTCTTATATTCCAGAAGGCAGAAGAGATAAAAGGGAGTTATTATGAAACATAGAAACATAGAAAGTAGGTGCAGGAGGAGGCCATTCGGCCTTTCAAGCCAGCACCGCCATTCATTGTGATCATGACTGATCGTCCCCTATCAATAACCCGTGCCTGCCTTCTCCCCATATCCCTTGACTCCACTAGCCCCTAGAGCTCTATCTAACTCTCACTTAAATCCATCCAACGACTTGGCCTCCACTGCCCTCTGTGGCAGGGAATTCCATAAATTCACAACTCTCTGGATGAAAACATTTTTTCTCACCTCAGTCTTAAATGACCTCCCCTTTATTCTAAGACTGTGGCCCCTGGTTCTGGATTCGCCCAACATTGGGAATATTTTTCCTGCATCTAGCTTGTCCAGTCCTTTTATAATTTTTATAATGTTTCTATAAGATGCCCACTCTAAACTCCAGTGAATACAAGCCTAGTCTTTCCAATCTCTCCTCATATGACAGTCCCGCCATCCCAGGGATCAATCTCGTGAACCTACACTGCACTGCCTCAATCACAAGGATGTCCTTCCTCAAATTAGGAGACCAAAACTGTACACAGTACTCCAGATGTGGTCTCATCAGAGCCCTTTACAACTATGGTGGCAAGTATCCTTGAAGATATTTCCAGCCTCTCTGATGCAGCTACCTTTACTGTTTGGAAGGAAGTGACAGGCCTCTGATAAGCTCCAGATGAATCTTAAAAAATGTCAGAGCAGGGGACCCAGGCAGCTGAATATGTAACTGTCAGTGGTGCAGTGGCAGTGGGTAGTAACCCATTTTAGCCCATTCTAACTCCCTTTGCCAAGACAAGAGTAGACATTTATCCAGTGTACGATAACCAGAGTACACAGGTTTAAGGTGAGTGGGGGAAGATTTAAGAAGAACCTGAGGGGCATCTTTTTTTACACAAAAGGAGGTAGGTATGTGGAACGAGCTGCCGAAGGAGGTAGTCAAGGCAGGTCCTATCGCAATGTTTAACAAACATTTAGACAGGCACATGGGCAGAACAGGTTTAGAGGGCTATGGGCCAAACACAGGCAAGTAGGACCAGTGTAGATGGGGCATGTTGGTCGGCATGGACATGTTGGGCCAAAGGGCCTGTGTTCACGATGCAAGACTCTATGACTCTACGACAAGAGTTGGGCAGCAGCTCAGTGGCATTTGCCATCTTTTGATTTCAGATACTGGTCTACCCTCTCAGAATTCTATTTTCGCCTCACCTTCCGCAAAGCATATTGCTTGGCATTCCCTGCAAAACTCCAGCCCTCGTTTACTCTGCAAGGCTGCAGGAAAAAGAATAACTAGCTTAGAAAGCAATATGGTTATGAACAATTTGCCACATGGCTGCATTTTAAAATTACTAGCGGAGGGCTGAAGTATTTTCCCTCCAAGTCAATGACTGCCACATAATCAAGTCTGGGCTGCAACTTTCAGAGCTGTGTGTGTGAAAAATTAGACACGGCTTTGATTCTTTTTCTGGTAAAAAAAATCAATTCCTTCGAAAAGAAAGCTGTAATCTTCTATTTATGTACCAAACATTTATTCTTCCAAATATGTACCACCATTATGAGTGCAGGGAGTTACTCTAACATGAGGATTCAGTTCAATATATGAAGACAAATATCAGCATTGTTTCCATCTCATAACAGCTCCAAACTATTACACCAGTTATAAAGCACTTGGGGACAACCTTTGCATTGCTTGGAAATGCGAGACACTTAAAAATAAAAGATTATCTGTGACAACGGTGTTTCACAAAAGAGCAGCATAAGTTCTCGAGCCATAAGCTTTTTTTTTAATTGTTTTTTTTCCTTTAAATTTCCCCTCCTCTATTGTTTTCTCAAGGTCCTAACCCCTGCTTGTCAGTTCCTCTGATGAATCACATATCCCGTGCCTCTCCTGAATCCTTGGGCAGTAAGTGTCAGTGAAAAAGGCTAAAGGACTTGAGTGTAATGTGGGCACTCATTCACATTATGATGGGGGTCACTGGGCTTCCCATCATGTAGTGCAGGGGAACACAAGCAAATGGGAGCAGGAGACACAAGGAACTGCAGATGCTGGAATCTTGAACAAAAAAAAACAAATTGCTGGAAGATCTCAGCAGGCCAGGCAGAATTTGTGGAGGGAAATGAACAGGTTACGTTTTGGGTTGTGACCCTTCTTGTACGAGTTTGTATGTTATCCCCGTGGCCAGCGTGGATATTCCCCAGCAGCTCCAGTTTCCTCCCACATTCCAAAGTCATACAGGTTTGTAGGTTGTGTAGGAAGGAACTGCAGATGCCGGCTTAAACCGAAGATAGGCACAAAAAGCTGGAGTAACTCGCGGGATGGGCAGCAACCCTGGAGAGAAGGAATGGGCGACGTTTTGGGTCCAGACCCTTCCTCAGACCCAGTGTCAATCTGAAACGTCACCCATTCCTTCTCTCCAGAGATGATGCCTGTTCCGCTGAGTTACTCCAGCTTTTGTGTCTATCTCAGGTTTGTTGGTTAATTATTTTCAGTAAAAATTGTAAATTGCCCTTAGTGTGTAGGAGAGGTCAGTGTACAGGGATCACCGTATAGATTGTGTTGTCTTGTGCTCACTTACGTTTCAGTATTTTCACCTGTGTGTCATTATTATTTTTGTTAGCTATTGAGTTCTCTATTTAAGGGCTGATGTTTGTCTCTGACTTAGCTCAGTCTTGGATTCCCTTCACCTCCCCTCTCTCCTCTCCCCTCCCTCCCTCCCCCTCCCCCCCCCCCTCTCCCCCTCCCCCCCCCCTCGCCTTTCCACCCTTCCCCCCTCCGGTCTCTCCCCTCCCCTCTTCCCAACCCAACCCTCAACCCCAACCCCCCAACCCACTTGTTTGACCTAGATTCCACTAAAAGCCTTTTTGAGTTTAACATGCTCCAATGTCTTCTCTGTGCTCGCGTCTGCTCATCGCTTGATATCCTTACATCCCCAGTCTTTCAAAAAATTATCTTACTTCATCTTAAATACTTCTAACGATCTTGCCTTGTTCTGTGGATACTACCTTTATCCACTTAGTGATCAGGGAAGCACTAAATTAAAAATGAAACAAGGGATTATTGGCAATGCTACATCAGTCAACGTGTAATGGTTGTTTATGCACTGTAAACAACCCATTGCACAGTAAACAAAGGCACATTTCAAAAACAGCTTGCTTAAAAAATGGAGGAAACTAAATTATATCAACTGCTCCCAATAAAAGCTTGATAACCTTCTACAGAAAAGTAGTGAGTGAGGATAATCAAGGTGGGTAAATCAAATAACCAGGGGACATATGGTTATGGTGAGAGGGGAAAGGTTTAATAGGAACCCGAGGGGCAACTTTTTCACACAAGAGGGTGGTGGGTGTTTGGAACAAAGTGCCAGAGGAAAATGGCTCAGTCAGGTGCAAAACCGCTTAGATAGTACACGGATAGGAAAGGTTTAGAGGGATATGGATCAAACATAGCAAATTGGACCCACCCAAATGCTGGGCATTTTAGTCAGCATGAGTTGGGCCAAAAGGCCTATTTCCATTTTGTATGACTCTATGCAGCTTGTCCAGATAGTTATCTGATCAATGACGATCCCCAGGGTGTTAATGGTATGACGGTAAACCTATAGAATGTAAATGGGTGTAGAAACAAGGAACTGCAGATGCTGGTTTATACCAAAGATAGACACAAAGTGCTGGAGTAACTCTGCGGGAGTGTCTGAAGAAAAAGGATGGGTCTGAAGAAGGCCCCGACCTGAAACATCACCCATCCTTTTTCTCCAGAGATGCTGCCTGGCCCAAATGTAAATGGGTGATGGTCAAAGCCAAGGGTCGGTTGTTAGACTCTCTTTTGGTAGAAATAGTCATTACCTAGTGCTTTGGTGACATGATCCTACTTGTCATTCTGTAGCCGAAGCCTGAACCTTGTCTATTTATTGATGCATGTGAACATGGGTACTGACAAGTTGTGAATGGAATTTAACCCGGTGCAATTAATGGTGAATGATGGCAGGAGGGTCATGGATGAAGCAGCTGAAGATGTTTGGGTCTGGAACACAGCCCGGAGTAACTCCTGCAGTGATGTCCTGTGGATAGGGTGACTAATCTCCAACACCCTCTTCCATCCTCCTTTGTGTGGGGCGTAACTCCAGCCTTTGAAGCGTTGCCTGCTTATTGATGCCTATTGATGAGGTTTACCAGGGTACTTTGATGCCATGGTCTGTCACATGTTCATAATGGATGCAATGCATAAAAATCCCACGGCAACATATAGCAGCATTTGGAGATGAGGTGCTCACTTTATTGCTTCTATGGGCAGATTTGTGCAGTTATCTGATAGTCTGTGGCCACCCCTACCCTGCCAAAGTACCAGTGATGGTCCCAACTGATAGGACTCTTAGCCAGGTTGAGAGGATAACCACAGGTTCAACAAACTAAAGATCTCCAGAATGCAAAACCCACCTCATCTAATCCACAGTTCATAGAATGACGACAGAATGGAAGCAGCCATTGAGCTCAATGGATCCATGTTGAATCTATGCAAGATAAATACAACTGGTCCAACTCATCCACCCTCTGCCCAAAGACCTACTTAAATTCTTTCTTTGCAAGTACTTATCCAGTTCCCGTTTTTAGCACTACAATTGAATCTGGCTTCATTACCTTCTCCAACTGCATATTCAAGGTCGTAACAACTCACCCATTAGTGTACGTCCTACAATGATTTCTGATTCTTTACCAATTACTTTAATTCAATGTCCCCTTAGTCTTGACTCTTCCAGTAAGGCGGGGACCGAAGAATAAAGGTGAGAGAGAGTGAGCGGTCCTTGATTATGTCGGGTGCTTTTCCAAAGCAGCTTGAAGTGTAGATAGAGTAGGCGGGGGAAGGATAGTTTGTGTGATGGACTGGGATACATCCACAACTATTTGCAATTTCTTGGAGTTTTGTGCAGTACACTTGCCATACCACACTCTGCAGTTGCACAACAAGTCGAGCGGCTGTCTCACAAGGCTTCAGACCCGAGTTCAATAGACAATAGAATTCGGGCAGGAGTCGGCCATTCGGCCCTTCGAGCCAGCACTGCCATTCACTGTGATCATGGCTGATCATCCACAATCAATACCCCGTTCCTGCCCTCCCCATATCCCTTGATCCCTTCAATCCAGATCCTAAGTGCAGCGTGTGTGGAGTTTGCACGTTCTCCCTGTGACTGCTTAGGCTTCTTCCAGGTGTTCCGGTTTCCTCCCATTCCCAAAGATGAGTGTAAATGGATGGTTGACGGCCAGCAGGAATTCAATGGGCTGAAGGGCTTGTTTCCGTGCAGCATTCACTCTAGGACAATTCAATTATCAACCTATCCTAGTGTACAATATGTCATACATCATTTTATTTAAATTCACACCACAGAAAATTGTAAACAGGTCAACGAAACATTTTGAAGTTCTTTATTCTTTCGCCATCACAATGTGAGGCATTTGCAACTTTAACGTTGAAAATACCTGTCACAGCTCCATCTGCAGGAGTAAAGGCACTTATTCCTGAGTCAACATTGAAACCAGCTCCATTATTCTCAATTACACATGAGGGCGATACGGTGGCACAGTGGTAGAGTTGCTGCCTTACAGCACTTGCAGCGTCACTTTCACGACCTAATTCACGACCTTTTTTACTCGTGGACATTTTTCATCAGGCTAGAAAAACGCCCCGACCTGCTTGATGCCACAAGTACCTACAACTAGTATCACGACCTACCTACAACCTACCTACGACCTCCTACGACCTCGTGACGACCATGCTACGAGTATGAGTCAAGGGCAAACTCGGCAGAGTTTGTGAATTAGGTCATGAGTGGGACAAGCCCTTCAGAGACCCGGGTTCGATTCCCAACTATGGGTGCTGTCTGTACGGAGTTTGTACGTTCTCCCCGTGACCGCATTGGTTTTCTCCGAGATCTTCAGTTTCCTCCCACACTCCAAAGATGTACAGTTTTGTAGGGTAATTGGCTCAGTATAAGTGTAAATTGACCCTAGTGTGTGTAGGATAGTCTTAATGCGCGGGGATTGTTGGTCGGTGTGGACTTGGTGGGCCGAAGGGCCTGTTTCCGCGCTGTAACTCTAAATTACTCTTGGGAAATCTTGACCCTTGACCACCCATGCCTGGAGGAGGCACATTCGGGATGGTAAGAGAAACTCGAGTCAGGAGCAGGCAAAGTCCGGTGTAAGGAGTGCATCACCGCACACAAAGTGTCTGTTCACCCAAACCATCATGCAGCTCCTGCCTCATCTTCGACGCAGTCCTGGCTTATCACCTTGGCTCAAACACATAGGATCAAGCAGATCTAGAGTAGAAGCAGACATCCTCAATCCCAAAGCATTGCCTTGGAAGAAAAAGAACAGTTATAAGGTCATAAGGAATAGTAGAATTAGGCCATTCGGCCCATCAAGTCAACTATGCCATTCAATCATGGCTGATCTATCTCTCCCTCCTAGCCCCATTCTCCTGCATTCTCCCCATAACCTCTGACACCTGTACTAATCAATTTCTTAAAGGTGATATTTATCTGGCCATGATCACAATTCTATTTGTGGGAGCTTGCTGTGTGAAAGTTGTTCACCTGGTGTCCAACATTCCAGAATAAACAATGCTTCAAAACCCACTTCCATGTACTCAGGTGTCCTCAGTGTGGGATGCTGCTATAGAAATACAAGGCCTCTTTGTATGGAGACAGATTTTTAATTGTCTATCAGGAGCGAACATTTGTACGTTACAACCTTTTTCATTCGTTGGACTTTACTTTAGAGATACAGCGTGGAAAAACAGGAAATGCTCATTCACCATCCAGGGGGAGAGAGAAAGTGTTATTGGTTTAACACAGCTGGGAACATTAATTGCCCTGAGGCATTATCTCGCTCTATAGATGCTGCCTGACCTTCTACTTCCAGCAGTTTCTGGTTTTCTTTCAGATTTCCAACATCCGTTGTTCTCTTCGCTGAATACAATGAAGATATAAATTCTGTGCAAAATTAGCCACAGAGTGCAGGAATCTTACTGAGGTCACTGGTATCTCTCTAAATGGCGGGGCCTGCAGGATGTTTAGAATCAAAAACCTGAAAAGTGCTCCAGTTTGTATAACTTTGGTTTAGTTTAGAGATACAGTGCGAAAAGTGGGGTGGAAATGGAGGTTCGAAAAGGCAAGAACAGACCGGGGACGGCATGACCAAGGAAGGGTGGAGCCCATAACAGCCCATTGTTGGCTGGGGAAGAGGTGATAACGAAGGGATACAGAGATGCGAACAATTGAACTAGTAAGAAAACTAGGGAGAGGGAGCTGGGGAGAGAGGGGATGCAGACGTTACTTGAAATTAGAGAAATCAAGATTCGTACCGCTGGGTTGTAAGCTGCCCAAGCAAAATATATACATTTATATCGTTATTGTGGGAGCAGCCAAGCCGTTTTGATGAAAACGTACAATCATAAAATAACACACAGAGATGTAGGCCTACTAGACCCTCACGATTCTGCCAAAAGTCAGCCGATAGTGTTTTATTTATAGTGAGTGTTTGGCGGTTCTTCTAGAGTTTGCAGCATGTAAATTGCAGTCCACCCTTACCCTTGCATCATCCTGAACTTTGCTTATTGTAATTTTTCCAAGGAAACCAAAAATGGGAGCAGGAGAAAGTCACCATTCCCCTGAAACCAGCCTTTAAACTTTGGACTTTGGTATGGAAACAGGCCCTTCGGCCCACTGAGTCCGCGCTGACCAGCAATCGCTCCGTACACTCGCACTATCCTACACACTAGGGACAATTCACAATTCACAGAAGCCAATTAACCTGCAAACATGTACGCCTTTGATGTGTGGGAGGAAACCGGAGCACCTGGAGGAAACCCATGCAGTCACGTGGAGAACATGCAAACTCCATACAGACAGCACCCATAGTCAGGATCAAACCTGGGTCTCTGTCGCCTTAAAGTAGCAAGTCTACCACTCCGCCACTCCGTGATTCAATTTGCTCGTGGCTGATCCATATTTGCCTCAACGCCTCTTTGTGCAAGTTCTCCTTAACGCCCCATTCCTCAAATCTTCAAATATTCATCCATCCCCATCTTAAATGTATCCATTGATCATCCATTTGGAGATTCACTCCCTTCGAGAGAAGAGGTTTTATGCACCTTAGCTTTAATTCCCTTTATTTTGAGAGAGATCTTTGAATAAGTCACTCTTCATTCATCCAAACTCCAAGGAATACAGACCCAAACTCTGGAGTGCTGTTGGACAGGACAACACTCGCATCCCAGGAATTGCCTGATGAATCTCCCATGAATTGTCTTCATATTGAAGCTACATAGAGTCTAAAGCTATCTGTGAGCTTGAAAGGTCGCCAGCAGGAGGGATCATTGAAGCCATAAATATTTAACAACAACATTTGGATTTATGTAACAGTTCCAAAGTAGGAACATGTATTAACTGATTCACAGGATTGTAATCAGACTGAATTGTCACTAAGCTAAAGAAAAATGATATAAAGTTATGGGAGGCCAATTACGTATGCCAGGGAGTTTGTAGAATTGTTGGATGTTACAGTTCCAGGTTAGAGCAAATGGTAGGTGGCATGGTGGTGCAGTGTTAGAGTTGCTGCCTTACAGCACCAAAGACCCGGGTTCGATCCTGACTACGGGGTGCTGTCTGTACGGAGTTTGTACATTCTCCCCGTGACATTCGTGGGTTTTCTCCGGAAGCTCCAGTTTCCTCCCACACTCCAAAGACGTACAGGTTTGCAGGCTAATTGTCTTGGTAAAATTGTAAATTGTCCCTTGTGTGTGTCGGATAGTGTTAGTGTGTGGGGAATGCTGGTCAGCCTGGACTCGGTGGGCCGAAGGGCCTGTTTCTGCGCTGTATCGCTAAACTAAACGAGGTACAGTGAAAATCTTTTGCTGCGTGCTAACCAGTCAGCGGGAAGACAACACATGATTACAATCAAGTCATTCACAGTGTACAGGTACTTGATAAAGGGAATAACATTTAGTGCAAGACAAAGCCAGTAAAGTCCGGTCAAAGATAATCTGAAGATCTCCAATCAGGTAGATAGTAGTTCAGGCGACTCTCGTTGTGGTAGGATCGTTCAGTTTCCTGACAATAGCTGGGCAGAAACTGTCCCTGAATCTGGAGGCGTGCATTTTCACGTCTGTGACTTTTGCCCGATGGGAGGGGAGAGAAGGGAGTGGCCAAGATGCGACTTGTCCTTGATTATGCTGCTGAACTTGCCGAGGCAGCGTGAGGTATAAATGGCGTCAATTAAATGAAATTAAATGGGAATAAGTCTGACAGTCTGGGGGACAATGAACCGATGTTGGTTGGTGGGATCATTGTCCAGAAGGAGATACGAGGATGGGACTGATATCCAGACCGAGGTCCAGCTGAACTCCAGTCATTCCCAGCAAAATGTTCCTGCAGTGGTCTACAGAATCCAGTCCAGGGCATCAATGTTTGCTTCACTGAAGGCTTAAAATTCCAGCCAAATTCTTTCACTCGTGGCACACTACCCTGGGGCACTCCAACAGCATCCCACCTTGTTTTGAGAAGGGGAGCTGAGACAGTCTGTCTCCAAGACAAAACGATGGAGACAGCAGTAATTGCAGGAATGCTGTAAACTGTGAATTATTTGTCCCTGTACATTCTTCCAGCTGCAATCACAAAGGGAAAATGCGAAACAATTTGTCCTCCCAACACTTGATACAAGATGGAGATATTAGAAACTACAGATGCCAGACTCTTGAATGAAAATGAAAGTGCTGGAGGAACTCAGCGGGTCAGGACACGCAGCACCTCTGAGGGATTTTTTTTGTATTTACAAAACAAAAAACTGCAAAAACCTGACATTCTCGGCATCTATACAGTCATTAGTGTTATACACAGTGGTGTTCACACCTGTGTTTAAACAAAACATCCTTGCCACTCATTTGCCCCCCTGGGGTGATATCCCTCCCCTTGTTTGAAGGTGTCCCCACTCTGCCCCTCAATGTCCTACAGAGAAGGACCCTAGACCATGGTCCTCCCCCACAGAGATGGTGTTGGCTGCACCGAGCTTCAGTGCGTCCCTCAGCACGTTCTCCTGCGGTCAGGAGCGGGCCAATCGGCAACATTCGCTGACGGACATCTCGTTCTGCTGGGAGGTCCACAGGTTTCGGGCAGACCAAAGAGCGTCTTTCAGAGTTGATGATCTCCAACCAGTACTTGATGTCTGTCTCTGAATGTGTCCCCCGGGAACAGCCCATGAATCAGACAGTCCTCTTGCGAGGGAGTAGTTCAAGGTGAACCACAACACGGACCCTTGCACCATTCTCTCTTCCCTCTTGGCTAATCCACACGCTGCAACAAGGTGTACAACCATCTCCTCTCTGCAGCGGCCGTCCCGAGGGCAGTTTGCATCGGTAGTAGGATTCCAATGGTGCAGGAAGGATCGGACTGGGAGGGCTCCTCTCACCACCAGCCAAGCGAGGTCTTGGTGCTTGTTGCTGAGACCTGGTGATGAGGCATTTCGCCAGACAAACTGGGCAGTGTGCTCACGTAACCACACCACAGGATCCATAGAGTCTTTGTTCATGAAGGAACTGCAGATGCTGGGAAATCGAAGGTAGACAAAAGTGCTGGAGAAACTCAGCAGGTGCGGCAGCATCGTTTTGGGCCAAAACCCTTCTTCAGACTGAAATAGGCAACGTTTCGGGCCAAACGAAACAGTCTGAAGAAGGGTTTCAGCCCAAAACGTTGCCTATTTCCTTCGCTCCATAGATGCTGCCGCACCCGCTGAGTTTCTCCAGCACTTTTTGTCTACCATAAGTCTTTGTCCTGCAGTGCCTGCAGGATGTTCCGTGCGGTATAGAACCTCTTGCTGAATCCTTCAGGAAGGACGAGATCATAAGAGGTGTGACATTGCCAAGCAGTGGGGGCACTGTTTCAAAACCTCCCTGTACATGGACGATGTTGCCATCTTTTGCTCAGATCCACGGTCAGTCGCTCCGCAGATTGACCAATATCTGCAACCGATTTGAGTTGGCATCGGCAGCCAGAGTCACCTACAGAAAGAGCAAGGACATGCTCTTCGGCAACTGGACTGGTTTGGAGCCGGAATCTCACAAGCCGGAGGAGTTATAAATTATATGACAGTGTACTTTTACTTTAGTCTTTAGACTTTAGAGATACAGCGCAGAATCAGGCCCTTCGGCCCACCAGGTCCACGCTGACCAGCGGTTACGCTGTACACTAGCACTATCCTACATAAGGGACAGTTTACAATTTTACCAAACCCAATCAACCTACAAGCCTGTACGTCTTTGGAGTGTGGGAGGAAACCGGAGCACCCGGAGACAACCCACACGGTCACAGGGAGAGCGTACAAACTCAGTACAAACAGCACCCGTAGTCAGCCACCATGTCACCCATGTTGGGTGCATCTTCCCGGGAAAAAAGGTTTTAAAACAAGGTCTTTGAGAGTCCTCTCGAGAGATGGCAAAGTGCTTGAGTAGAGGCAGGAAACCTGAAATCAATCAGAAAGGGCTGCAAGCATTCAGCAGTATTAATCAGAGACTGCAGATGCTGTCATCTGGAGCAAAAAAACTGAAGCAAATTAAAAATTGATGCACAGAAAGATGGGGCGTTTTGGACAGGGTGTGCAACAACGGATATAGCGGTGAATGTGCAGATGAAGAAGAATCATGCAGAAAAACAAATTACTGCAAATCAACATCTGAAAGCACTGAAGGAAAATATTGTGGCAGTCGATATTTGAAACTAAAGGCGGAAGATGCTGGCAATTCTCCTGATCTCAAGTTGTTGAACTCAGTGCTAGGGGCTGTAGTGTGCTGGGGTGGAAGATGAGCCGCCGTTTCGTGAGTGTACACAGGGTTGCTTTGGATCAGTCAGTGCAGGAGGACAAGGACAAAAAGGTCAGATGTGTCCTTGGGACAACAAAGGCAGTCGGGTGAGGAGAGGGATGTTGCTTGAACAGATTGAGGGTGACAGTGGCAGCAGCCTGGGGCTCACCTGGATCGGGAGCCGCACCAGTACATCGAGCGCATGGGCCGGACTTTGGGCTTTTGTAAATGGGGCCAAAATACGTGTGATCAATGCAAAAATAATTTCACTGTGCAGTGCAGGACACTCCTGATATTAAAGCACATTAAGCACACTTGACTTTATGGTGTATCTGCGCTGGGCTATCAGCCTAGATAACCTGCTCTGTTCTCTACAGAGGGGTTAATCCACAATCTTCTCAGCATGCAGTAGTTTGGGTTGAGCTGTGTCATGTTATGGGACACCAGAGGACACTCCAGGTTCAGAATCTTTCATGGGAGGGAAGTTGGTATTGGATTACACAAATCATTTATTTTTGTATCCTGAACCTTGACGATTCTGCACCAAGTATTGTGTTTTATTGTGAAATACAGATCAGTTTTCTAAATAAGACCAGATCAGGTGATCAAGTTTATTCGTCACGCACGCAGACGAGATGTGCAGTGAAATGAAAAGTGGCAATGCTCGCGGACTGTGCAAAAAAACCCCCTACAAAACCGAATGGAACAGAGGCTACATTATGGCAAGATGGCGCCTGCCTGCGGCGACTTTTGCGGAGCACCAGAACAGAAAAGAATTACCTACAACTTCTATCAACTCACCTGCATCAGGGAAACGGCAGTAATCGGTACCGTTTCAGACAGGCTGCTTGGGCAGCTGAAAGCGCTGGCAATTTCGCGATCTCCCACAGCTGCGGGAGCCCCGGACTTTAAACTTCCCCACGCTGGCTGTGAAACTCCCGAGCCGACTGAGGATACCAGGTACGGTACCTGGAAACCCCGGGATGACCTCCAGAGCCGACGGGCTGGATATCCCAGAAAAAATGAAGCTGGAGCTGCTGACTCTGAGGGAACCCCCGTTCGTTACGGAGTTGGAGCTGCCGTCTGCGAGGGAATTCCCGTTCCAGCGCAGGTCCGCAGAAACAGCAGGTACAGTCAACCCAGTACCTGGAAACAAAGGGGAAGCCTCCATTGTGTCCGGAAACGTGGCCGGCGGGCAGGACTTCAGGTCAGACTGAAGCGCAGGGGACTTCGGCCCCCTCTCCCTACTATCCTACTGGCCAATGTACAGTCCCTTGAAAATAAAGTGGAGGACTTAAGGGCAAGACTGCTTTATCAAAGGGAGCTGAGGGAATGCTCTGTGTTCTGTTTCACAGAGACATGGTTCACCCCCAGCTCCCCAGACTCAGCGGTCCAGCCTGAAGTGTTCTCCATCCACCGCATGGACCGTACACTGGCATCGAGGAAAGGGAGAGGAGGGGGCGTCTGCCTCATGGTCAACTCTGCGTGGTGCTCAGACGTGGCAGTCCTGTCCAACTCCTGCTCTCCACATCTCGAACATCTGGCGGTGAAGTGCCGTCCCTTCTACCTTCCGAGGGAATTCACCTCCATCATCCTGACCGCGGTCTACATCCCACCCCAGGCAGACGTCCGTCTGGCACTGGAGGAGCTGCACGCCGTGGTCAACAAACACCAGACGTCTTACCCTGAGGCATTTACCACCATTGCTGGGGACTTCAATAAGGCAAACCTCAAGAAATCGCTCCCTAACTTCCACCAACATGTCTCCTGCTGCACCAGAGGACCAAACATCCTCGACCACTGCTACACCACCATCAAGAATGCCTACCGCTCTATCCCTCACCCTCACTTCGGTAAATCCGACCATACCGCGGTGCTGCTTCTCCCTGCCTACAGGCAGCAATTAAAGAGCGCACCCCCAGAGGTGAGGACAGTACAGAGCTGGTCGGGGGGGGGGGGGGGGGGGGGCAGAGGAACAACTACAGGACTGTTTGGAGTCTGTAGACTGGGCAATGTTCAAGGACTCGGCAACGGACTTGAATGAATACGCCACAGTCGTTACAGACTTCATTAAGAAATGTGTGGAGGACTGCATCCCTACAAAAACCTTCCGAGTGTTTCCCAATTAGAAACCTTGGATGAACTGTGAGATCCGCACTCTTCTGAAGACCAGACACCGGGCATTCATGTCTGATGATACAGTGGTCTACACGAAGTCCAGATACGACCTTGGTAAGGCCATCAAAAAGGCCAAAAGGGAGTTCTGCTCCAAACTGGAGGATGAGACAGATGTTCGGCAGCTGTGGCAGGGACTGAATGCAACCACCAAGGCAAAACCAGGAGGCAGCTCGGATGTCGGCGATACATCACTCCCCGACGAGCTCAATGCGTTTTACGCACGCTTTGATAGGGAGAACACCGATGTGCCTTCCCGAGCCCCCATTCGCTGTGATGGTATTTCAGTCTCAGTCACAGAGGCCGACGTCAGGAAATCCTTCAGAGGGGTGAACCCTCGAAAAGCGTCTGGACCTGATGGCATACCTGGTCGTGTTCTAAAAACCTGTGCGGACCAACTGGCTGGAGTTTTTATGGACATTTTCAACCTGTCACTTCTGAGGTCTGAGGTTGCCACCTGCCTCAAAAGGGCATCAATAATACCGGTGCCCAAGAACAGCAAGGTGACGTGCCTCAATGACTATCGACCTGTGGCACTAACGCCTGTGGTGATGAAGTACTGAGAGGAATGAGAGGTTGATCATGGTGCAAATCAACTCCTACCTCGACAAAACCCTGGACCCACTGCAGTTCGCTTACCGCCACAACAGATCAACGGTGGACGCGATCTCGCTGGCCCTCCACTCCGCTCTGGACCACTTGGACAACAAAAACTCATATGTCAGGCTGTTATTCATTGACTACAGCTCGGCATTTAACACAATTATCCCCTCCAAGCTGGTTACCAAACTCGCAGAACTGGGTCTTTGCGCATCCCTCTGCAATTGGATCCTCGACTTCCTCATTCACAGACCACAGTCTGTTCGTATTGGTGGTAATGTGTCATCCTCGATAACAATCAGCACGGGAGCACCTCAAGGCTGCATGCTCAGCCCCTTGCTGTACTCACTCTATACTCATGACTGCGTAGCCGGTCACAGTGCGAACTCCATCATCAAGTTCGCTGACGACACCACTGTAGTGGGACATATCACTGATGGGGATGAGTCAGAGTACAGAAGAGAGATCGAGCGACTGTCCATATGGTGCCAGCACAATAACCTGGCCCTCAACACCAGCAAAACCAAGGAACTGATTGTGGACTTTGGAAGGAGTAGGATGGGGACCCACAGTCCTGTTTATATCAACGGGTCGATGGTTGAAAGGGTCAAGAGCTTCAAATTCCTGGGCGTGCACATCTGTGAAGATCTTTCCTGGTCCGAGAACACAGATGCAATTATTAAGAAAGCTCATCAGCGCCTCTACTTCCTGAGAAGATTACAGAGTGTCGGTCCGTCAAGGAGGACTCTCTCTAACTTCTACAGGTGCACAGTAGAGAGCTTGCATCGTGGCTTGGTTCGGCAACTTGAGTGCCCTGGAGAGGAAAAGACTACAAAAAGTAGTAAACACTGCCCAGTCCATCATTGGCTCTGACCTTCCTTCCATCAAGGGGATCTACCACAGTCGCTGCCTCAAAAAGGCTGGCAGCATCATCAAGGACCCACACCACCCTGGCCACACACTCATCTCCCTGCTACCTTCGGGTAGAAGGTACAGGAGCCTGAGAACTGCAACGACCCGGTTCAGGAATAGCTACTTCCCCACAGCCATCAGGCTATTAAACCTGGCTCGGACAAAACTCTGAACATTAATACCCCTCCATCTGTTATTTGCACTTTATTAATTTATTAATTAATGTGTGTATTTAAGTATATAACTGTAGTCAATGCCTACTATGTTCTGTTGTGCTGTGCAAAGAAAGAATTTGATTGTCCTGTCAGGGACACATGACAATAAACTCTTTTGACTTTGACTTTGAGAATCAGTAATTACATATTTGTGGGAGACAAAAAAAGACAAAACAGCAATTTAAAAAAGACACCACACAACAGTAAATGGGTACAGTAAGTTAGTCACTGGTGAGATAGGAGTTTCCAGTCCTAATGGCCTCTGGGAATTAACTCTTTGTCATCCTCTCTGTTTTCACAGCATGGCAACGGAGGTGTTTGCCTGACCGTAGCAGCTGGAACAGTCTGTTGCTGGGGTGGAAGGGGTCCCCTATGATCTTGTTGGCTGTAGATCTGCACCTTCTGATGTATAGTTCCTGCAGGGGGGCGAGTGTAGTTCCCATAGTGCGTTTGGCCGAATGCATTACTCTCTGCAGAACCTTCTGGTCCTGGGCAAAGCAATTGACCATCTTGACAAGGTTTTAGGAAGGTATTGACACCGACGCTGGACTCCCCGAAGAGCAATCAGCGATCATGCTCCCAATTACTGAGTCTTAGTGACCTGGGGCACAGTGGTGCAACGGTAGAGTTCCTTCCTTTCAGTCAGAGACCCGGGTTCGATCCTAACTATGGACCTGTCTCACTGTGCGAGTTGACCCACGAGGTACCCCGAGTGACAGACTCGTGGCTGTGCACGAGACTTCAAGTTTATGATCAAGTGTGTAACCGAGTTCCCACGGGTATGTCATTGCTGCGATGTTCCAAGTTCCTCTCCCGAGTTACCAAGTTCCTCTCCTGTTACTCTTGAGCCAACCGTGAATGAAGGTATGTTTTAATAAAGCAACAATGTTAAAATACATCTCCATCCTGTGGTTTTGAGTTATTTCAGCGCGGCGGCATCTATTGATATGACCTACAATGGGAAAATGCGCATCCTCCAGTAACCAAGCATTTCTTGTTGTTTTATGTTTTTAAATACTTTTTTGCAATGGATCTCTATTTTAAATAATTTTTAAAAAGGAAGCAGCCCGGGTGACTGACATTGAGCGGCCGCCGGGACCCGACAGCAGACACACACACACACACACACACACACACACACACACACACACACAGAGAGAGAGAGATACACACAGACAGCAGGACTGGCCGCCACTTCAGAGGAAGGAAGCAGCTCGGGTGACTTTGAGCGGCCGCCGGGACCCGACAGCAGACACACACACAGATACAAACAGATAGACAGAGAGGGAGAGAGAGAGAGACACACACACACACACACACACACACACACAGATACACACAGACAGCAGGACTGGCCACCACTTCAGAGGAAGGAAGCAGCTCGGGTGACTTTGAGCGGCCGCCGGGACCCGACAGCAGACACACACACAGATAGACAGAGAGGGAGAGAGAGACACACACACACACACACAGATACACACAGACAGCAGGACTGGCCACCACTTCAGAGGAAGGAAGCAGCTCGGGTGACTTTGAGCGGCCGCCGGGACCCGACAGCAGACACACACACAGATACACACAGATAGACAGAGGGAGAGAGAGAGACACACACACACACACACACACACACACACACACACACACACAGATACACACAGACAGACAGAGACACACACACACACACACACACACACACACACACACACACACACACACACACACAGATACACACAGACAGCAGCTGGCCACCACTTCAGAGGAAGGAAGCAGCTTGGGTGACTTTGAGCGGCCGCCGGGACCCGACAGCAGACACACACACAGATACACACAGATACACACACACAAACACACACACAACACACACACACACACACACACACACACACACACACAGACACACACACAGCCACACACACAGCCACACACACACACACACACACACACATATGTGGCGTTTCTGCTCGGGACCCTTCTTCAGACAATCCAATGTCCCATAATATATTCTTTAAATATTAAGTTTTCTGTTGAAAGTGTGGTGCCGTGGTTACGGGTTGTCGGAAGGAAGATGATGAGGTCTGGTACAAGTTGACTTTGTTTTCAGTAATCAGGCCTCTGTGTTGGCCGATGTCTGGTTGATCGAGCGTTCATACAGTTGCGAGCGAGCGAGGTCCATATATAGGATTTAAAGAAGGAACTGCAGATGCTGGAGAATCGAGGGTACACAAAAAGCTGGAGAAACTCAGCGGGTGCAGCAGCATCTAAGGAGCGAAGGAGATAGGCGACGTTTCGGGTCGAGACCCTTCTTCCTAATAAAGGAAGAAGGGTCTCGACCCGAAACGTCGCCTATCTCCTTCGCTCCTTATATGCTGCTGCACCCGCTGAGTTTCTCCAGCTTTTTGTGTACCCTCCATATATAGGAGCAAGGAACGCGAAGCCTCTGAGGGTTCATTGTTCCCCTGGTTTGGATTGCTCCCAGGAGAGCGGGCACAAAGAAAAATTTAGGCATTTTTCTGTGGAAGGGGGAGGGCAGTATAAAATCGAAAGCATTGTACAGCAGCACTCTCCCCAACACGAAACACAACGCAGCGTAAACAATTAAACAGCTTCACTTTTAAAAGCAAAGACACACGTTAAATTACACGGCCCCAAGAAATCGCCTCTCAATTGCTTCGGGGTTGGAATTGAAATATATATAATATATATAATATGTATATACATATTATACTACTTTGGTTCAGTCCCTTTCAGATTATAAAAAAGTTCCCACGATAGACTCACGAGACACTAAGGTAAACGCACGGGCCATTACGTTACTGCAACGAGTTTAAATGTTTCCATTTTTAACTTGAACAGTTAACTTGACTCGTGGAAAAAATCAAACATGTTTGATTTTTTTCACGAGTTAACAAGTTTCCCGAGTACCTGCCGTTAGCGCCACGAGTGGACAAGTTGAACGCGCGAGTTCCGACGTTCCCGCTACGTGATCACCACGAGTGAAAACTCGGGGTCACTCGTGGGCCAACTCGCACAGTGAGACAGGGGTTCGATCCTAACTATGGATGCTTGTCTGTACAGAGTTTGTACGTTCTCCCAGTGACATGCATGGGTTTTCTCCGGGATCTCCGGTATCCTCCCACATTCCAAAGACGTACAGGTTTGTAGGCTAATTTAGCATGGTATAGTTGTAATTTGTCCCTAGTGTGTGTATGACAGTGTTAGTGTGTGGGGATCGCTGGTCGGCGGGCCCAAGGGCCTGTTTCCACTCTCTTGCGCTAAAGTAAACAAAACTAAACTTTGCTTCTGAAATATTGCACGCATGCCTAATCTTCCTACCTAGGAGATGTATGCTTGCAATAGAGGGAATGCAGTGAGGATTCAGCAGGTTGATTTGAGGGAATGGCAGGCTTGGCTGATGATGAGCGATTAAACAGATTCAGTGTACACTTTCTTGAGTGGGAAAGGAAGTCACAAACAAGGATAGACGCAGAGATGATTCCTTTGGCTGAGATCACTGAAACCATTGTCCAAGGACCATTGTCCAAATTAAAGGATCAGCTGGTCAGGATTGAGAGGAGCAGAAATGTCTTCACCCAGCGAGCGAAGAATCTTTTGAATCCTTTACCTGAAAGGATTTAAGTGGCTCAGGTGCTGAGTGTATTCGACAAAGATTAATACATGGACACACAAGTTGGCATGGTGGTGCAGCAGTAGGGTTGTTGCCTTACACCGCTTGGAGCACTGGAGACCCAGGTTTGATCCCGTCTTCGGAAGCTGTCTGTACGGAGTTGGTATGTTCTCCCCGTGACCGCGTGGGTTTCCTCCGAGATATTCGTTTTTTTCTCCCACACTCCAAAGACGTACAGGTATGTAGGTAAATTAGCTTGGTGTAAAGTGTAAAATTGTCCCTGGTGCATGTAGGATAGCATTATTGTGCTGACTCGGTGGGCCGAAGGGCCTATATCCATGCTGTATCTCTAAACTAAACTAAACTAAACAAGGAACTGCAGCTGCTGGAAGAGAGTCATAGAGACTCATAGAGTGATACAGTGTGGAAACAGGCCCTTTGGTCCAACTCGCCCACACTGACCAACACGTGTCGACTACACTAGTCCCACCTGCCTGTGTTTGGCCCATATCCCTCTAAAGCTGTCCTATCCATGTGCCATGTTTCTTAAATGTTGCGTTACTACTTGCCTCAACTACCTCCTCCGGCAGCTCGTACCATACACCCACCAGCCTTTGTGTGAAAAAGTTACACCTCAGGTTCCTGTTAAATCTTTCCCCCTTCACCTTAAACCTATGTCCTCTGGTTCTTGATCCCCCATCTCTGGGCAAGAGGCTCGTGAGTAAAATGCAAAGTGTTGGAGAACTTGTGGAAGTAATGGATAGGCATGAAAATCAATAGATTTTGTCTATACATTGAAATGGGTATGAGTTTAGTATGACTGAGGGATATGAGCAGCAGCCATCTTACTAAATGGCGTGCAATTAAATCCGAAACAAAAAAACACTGGAAGATCTTAGCCAGTCAAGCGGCATCTGTGGGAAGAGGAGCTGCTGACACAAAAGATGAATTAATTGCTCTTTCCACAGATGCTGCCAATTCAGCTGAGTTATTCCGGCATTTCTGCGCTTGTTACTGAGACCAATGGCACTTTCTTGTCCCATGCAAATGGCTTGCTCCTGGCTCCATTGTGCTCCTGTGGCTGGGAGAATGAGAGCAGGGAAATCCTGCTTTAGTGCAGAATTATGAACGAGCTTTTGGATTTATCTGAATCCACTGACCTCATAAGGAGAGGGATAAAGTGTGAGCAGAGACTGGATCAGTGAGAGTGTATCACTGCATTGACTGTACAACCAGGCATCGTCGTATTACAAAGACTACGGTTCAGTTGAATCTTTTGTTATTACAGACAGCCCCCCAACTGCACAGTCAAGTAGTTGACACCAGGTAAAGAATTGGAGGAAACGGGGCCACTGGCAGATTGATTTAGGGTATTTCCCCACATTACAGAGGGGTTGTGTTCCGAGAAAAATGCATTTCTGCAAAGCAAGCCCTTCGTTCCCATTGTCTCCCATGTTATTCATAAAGGTTCCTTCCTACAGGAGGATTTTCCTCCAATTAATAATATACCTACGGCAGTTCGATATGCAGGCCTGAAGAAGGGTCTCAACCCAAAACATTTAGTCTGAAGAAGGGTCTCGACCCAAAATCTCCAGTCTGAAGAAGGGTCTTTTTCTTTTCTTCAGAGATGCTGTCTGACCCGCTGAGTTGCTACAGCTTTTTGCGTCTATCTACAGGCAATGATTATCTGATTGTCCTGTTGGCAGAAGAGAAATGGTTGTTGTTTTAATTAACTTGAAATGGATGTTACATAATGTATTGTTATATTGGTATCAATAGAAGTTGCCTTATCAGTTTCCAAAACTAATCCCTTAAATACCTCTGCTGTGAACTGGCAGCCTGCCATCATTGTTCTTGGTAAATTAGATCAGTTGTTAATATACATTTTGTGTTTTTTTACACATACATTCTGTACAAACAAATTTCCTTACCTTAAAATCTTGGGGAGCGATTTGAGAACTATGTAAGAGCGAATTTCTGTTACATGAACTGCCATAACAAGGGGTACACCCGTTATATCTCAAGCCAGTTGTAAGTATAATTAATGTAGTTGAAGTGCACACAGTTACTCGCCAGGATGACCAACCAGCCCTGACCCATGTCGCAAGCTCTGATGAACTGTACATGAGACAGCATCAGGTTAAAGCAGCATTGTGTGACCCTACTCTAGTCAGTGAACACAGTTGCCTATCTCCTTCGCTCCTTAGAAAGCCTATCTCCTTCGCTCCTTAGATGCTGCTGCACCTGCTGAGTTTCTCCAGCCTTTTGTGTACCCACAAGGGAGTTATACTCAGCTATAGAGACACAAACATTGTGACTCATCCTCTCTCTCTCTCTCTGTCCCCTCACTCATAGCTTAATATTAGATATCATATCAAGTCTGTACCAACCATCAACAAGTCATTTACAATAATTTTACATTAATCCCATTTTCTACACACATTCCAAACTACCATTCACCTACAATAGGGGCTACTTACAGCAGCCAATTAACCTACCAACTTACATGCCGCCTGGGTATGGGAAGAAACCATGGCACAGGGAGAACGTGCAAACTCCACAGAGACAACATACAGAGGTCAGGATCAAAGCTGGGTTGCTGGAACTGGGAGGCTGCAGATACGCCAGTGTGTTGCCCGATTTCCTGTCTAGGTGAATTCCAGATAAGGAAGGGGACGAGGAAGTAGGAGGGGTTGAGAAGGGAAGAGTGGGAAGGCTGTAGAGGGGAAAGGAGCAGAGAGAGGTGAAGGTAAAGAAGGAAAACAGAGGGGAAGGGCAAGAGCAGGGGGGGGGGGGGAGGTAGAGGTAGGGGCAGCAATGGGTCACAGCAGTAGTATGATAATGAACAATACATTGTAGAGTAGATTCTTCTGATAGAAGTTTCTGGCTATCTGCCTTCATCTTTTTCCGTTTCTCAGGACTGAGGTTGACTTATTCCGCCCACTGCGCAGGTCACTGTGGGACCCACAGATTCTCCCACAGATGGGGCAGGATCTGCCAGGCCAGGGCATGGCGGGCAGTGGGGTTAATTTGTGCCAAGGATTACCCCTGCTGTTTACACTGCCCTTCTGTCAGCTCCTGCTACATGGGCCCACGGACTTCAATGCCACCCCGACCACTTTGAACAGTCCTAAGCTGCAAATCCTCAGAGCCAGTGAGGATGTAACAAAATATTAGAGATGTTCAGATTCAGAGATGTTTCAAAGAAATTTGAAAACATCCTTGGAGCGTTTGCTCTGTCTACCTGTAATCCTTCGGCTGCAGGAGAACATGGAAGAGAGTGTTTCTTTCAGGATCTGATGTAGGGCCATACAAGCGACGTGACCTACCCTTTATTCAGTCTTAGAGTAATATGTGGGACATATAGGTCTGAAAGAAGAAAAGATGTCTGCACTCAGAAGGTGGTAAACCTTTGGCATTCACTACCCCTGAGGGCCATGAAGCTCATTTACTGATTGCATACAAAACAGCAATCAAGAGTCAAGAGCATTTAATTGTCATTTGCAGCTGGAATGGAACAATGAAATTATTACTAGCTGTCGCCTTAATCAATAGATTATTGGGTATTAGGGAAACCAAGGAATGTGGAGATAGGGCAAGAAAATTATGTTAAGGTGGATGTTCAGCAATAATTTTGTTGAATGGCAAAACAGGTTTGAGGGGCTCAATGTCATACTACTAGTTCATCTTTTCTTATCCAAACAGAAATGAATGAGTGTAATTATGGTCTTGATACCAGGGATGTTGGCTTGGGGCAGGATTCCAACATTGGTTTCCTCATTTGGCCAATGTATTTGGAGGATTTGCAGATGCAACATTGGTTTTATCTCCTCAGTGTTTTAAGATGCTTGCTTCAGGCAGGCCCAAGTTTCAGGAGCGTTAAAAAGAGTGACGATCGCGGCTGCACACTGGGCTTGAGTTTTGTGCTGGGGTTTAAGACAAGATCCAGCCACATCCTACCACATCGCTTTGGCTTTGTTCAAGAAATGCCTGCCCTTCAACTCCTTTTAGCAGCTGTGATTGAAATTTGTGTGTGAGGGAGAGTTGGAGTCATCAATACAAGATTAGTCGTAGAGCGATACAGTGTGGAAACAAGCCCTTTGGCCCAACTTGTCCAAGCTACACTAGTCCCACCTGCCCACATTTGGTCCATATCCCTCTAAACCTGTCCTATCTATGTATTAAAGAAGGAACTGCAGTTGCTGGAGAATCGAGGGTACACAAGGGTCGGCACGGACTGGAAGGGCCGAGAGGGCCTGTTTCCGTGCTGTAATTGTTATATGGTTATATGGTTATAAAAGGCTGGAGACACTCAGCGGGTGCAGCAGCATCTAAGGAGCGAAGGAGATAGGCGACATTTCGGGTTGAGACCCTTCTTCAGACCTATCTATGTACCTGTCTAACTGGTTCTTAAACATTTAAATAGTCCCCGTCTCAACTATTGCACCAAGGCAAATTCCTTGTATGTGAATACTTGCCCAATAAACTTACTTACTTACTTACTTACCATCTCCTCTGGAAGCTTATTCCATGCACTCACCATGCTTGGTCTCTTTACCAAAGGAAGGATATGCCTATAGTGAGGCTGCAGCAAAGGTTTACCACACTCGTTTCTTGGACAGCAGGTTTGTCACATAAGGAAAGATTTGGAAGGTTAGGCCTAGATATGGTTAGAACAATGAAAGGTGAACTAATTGAAATGTCCACAATTTTCTGAGAACATTACTGGATAAACATAGGGAGGAGATTTCCTCTCGCTGACAAATGTAGAGACTGGGTCACAGTCTCAGAACGAGTTTAAGTTAAGGAAACAATTTCTTCACTTGAGAGCAAAAATCGTGGAAGGCTAAGATAGACCACTCCTGCAAAAGTCCAATGGACTGACGTGTAGTACGCAATGGAGCGTAACCTCCGCCATTTTGGGAATATGACTCCGTTATGCCTCTCGCAGTTTAATCCACGTCAGTCCATTGGATTTTGCAGGAGTGGTCTATTTTAGCCTTTTATGATCTTTGGTTTAAACAGTGTTGTGGGGGAACAGTATGTGTGTGTGTGATGTAGCTCATCTACCAAATTCATAATTGTGTTAATTTTCTTTTAAAATGTTTTCCTCCCTGCCAGAGGTGCTGCTTGTCCCGTTGAGTTACTCCAGCATTTTGTGTCTAGCACATTAGTTCTACCAATCTATGCACTAATGAATAGAATTTAATTCAACGCTTCAAATATTGTGAGAATATCACTAAACAACTTAAAACTATTAACTCCATTAATCCTGGACAAAAAAAAAATCGGCCGCTCTATGGTGTCGATATTCCTCGCTGTGTTGGTGGAATATTGGGGTGAAGATAAAATCCTCATCGGGAAATTCATTGTTTTGCCCGGTGATCTGATACGATCAGACGAGCGAATGATTGTAACCTTTTAGGGGACACGATCATTTGTTTCTCTGAAGAAGGGTCTCGACCGAAACGTCACCGATTCCTTCTCTCTAGCGATGCTGCCTGTCCTGCAGAGTTACTTCAGCTTTTTTTGTTTTATCGACGAACATTTGTTTGACGGTTCCCCGTAGATCGATGCACACTCCCCCGTTTCTAGCGGGTAATAAAAACTCTCCCTGCATCCACGAGTTTTCCGTTTTGGTCACATTTTATAATTGATAAATAATTAATATGTGAAATGGTTTTGAATGGGTCGCGTTTTCCACAGAGTCACCGGTAAACCTCTTGAATTGTACATAGTCTCGAAAATTGTGAATTCTAATTCAGAATTAACACATTCCCGCATACAGCAGAACCGTGCCACAAATAAACGTCCAACCCTTGCCAAATGTAGCTCTCGTCTTCACTGCGAAATGTGAGATATGATTCTCGCTGCAACGAACACATCACAGGTGGGGAACCTGAAGAAAGACAGGTCGGATCGCCTGCATTGTTCTGCAATTTATAGCAGAACAGCTTGTAGATGTGGACGCCAAGACGAAAGCTGATTCTCAAGATGGCGCTGAAACATTACCCATGACCTACTACGGCTTTTTCGCCGAGTGGACCATCTTGCTCTTGCTCTACTGTCTTTGCTTGAGAGGGTAGTGAGTCATTGGAATTCTCTATCCCAGAGGGCAGTGATACTCAGTCACTGGCTTTGATCGATTCTAGCACATTAAGGAAATCAAGGCAATGTGGATAGTGCAGGTCAATGTATTTGTGGAAGAAGATCGGCTCTGATGCTATTGAATGAGAGTGCAGGCTTGAGTGCGCAAAGGGTCTGCTCTTTGCTTCATTTAGTTTAGAGAGAGAGTGCAGAAACAGGCCCTTCAGCCCACCGAGTCCATGTCGACCAGTAATCACCCCATACACTAGCACTATCCAACACACACTAGGGACAATTCACAATTTTAACCGTTAAAGCCAATTAACCTTCACTTGAGAGGATAGTAACCTGTATGTCTTTGGAGTGTGGGAGCAAACCTTAGCACCCGGTGAAAGCCCACGCGGTCACAGAGAGAACGTGCAAACTCCATACAGACAGCACCCGTAGTCAGGATCATACCCGGGTCTCTGGCGCTGTAACGCAGCAACTCTACCGCTGTGACGCCCATTGATTTTGCCCATTGACTCTGCCATTGCCTTGATTTAGGAAAAATTCAATTATTTTAGAAAATAACAAATGTAACTCCTTTATTTAGATATAAAATACAGATCAGTTAGCTACACAAACTTTAGTGAAGAAAATGTCATAAATTACAATTAATTACATAATCGAGGAACACTGAGAACTTTAAGCTGACTTTATGCTGATTCAAGATAATCAGATAAAGCCAGCATGGATTTGTGAAGGCAGCTGTTTGACCATTACACTGATCTGCAAAAGTACCATGTGCTGCAGTTAAAGGGGAACCAACCGATGTACTATACTTAGGTTTCCGGAACACTTTTAATGCGGAGAAATAAGGAACTACAGATGCTGGTTTGCAACAAAAGACACAAAGTAACAGGAGTAACTCAGTGGGTCAGGCCGTTCTGGAGAACAACGATAGATTATGCTTCAAGTCAGGACCCTTCTTCAGACTAATTGAGGTGGATAGTGAGAAGGCTGGAAGATAGGAGGGGAAGGACAAAGCCTAAATGAAATAAATAGTTGTGGAGGAAGCGCTTCTGTGAAAGCGGAAAGTGGTGTGGATAAGATATGACTGATGGTGGGATCACGCTAAAGGTGGCAGAAATGCTTGAGAAAGATTCCATGTGGATGCGGAGGCTGGTGGGGTGAAAAGAAAGCACCAGGGGAACCATATTGTTGTTCCATCTGGGGGAAGTGGAAGCGTGGGAGGGTGGGGGGTGTAATCTTTTTGGCGACTGCCGGCGTCATATCAGGGTCGCCAAAAGATTTGGAACATTTCAAAATCCAGCGGCGACAAAAAAAAATGTAGCGATACTTGAGGAAACACTGTGCGTCAATACGTCATCAAGCCGTGTCACGTCGCGATTGTTTCGGTGACCTGATACGTCAGTCAATTATGCCGGCAGTCGCCGAAACAAACACCAAGTGGGACAGGCCCTTAACTAACAAGCATCAGAAAGGAGGTGTAAATGAGTCCTGATGCAGGGGCTGGACCAAAAACATCAACAATTCCTTTTCCTCACAAACACTGTTTGGCCTGTTGAATTCCACCAAGTTTGTTTTTGCAGATGTTGTAAATGGTCTGTTTCTGGTCGGCAAGATGCAGCAAGTGGGGTGCCGCATAAATCAATGCCGCTATTCCATTTTGTACAAGTTATGTAAATAACTTGGATGAAGTGGTCAAAGGTGTGGCCGCTAGATTTGCCGATGACACAAAAATAATGGTAAAGAGAGTTGTGAATAGAAGAGAATACCATTTATTGTCATACAAACAGACATGGTTCGTACAAAATTTTGTTCCTGCAGTCAACATTTAAAAAAAAACAACACACACAATTAACACAATTTACATAAACATCCATCGCAGTGTGTCTCCAAACACCCCCTCACTGTGATGGAAGGCAAAAGTCTTGTCTCTCTAGTCTCTTCCCTGTTCTTTATTCTTCTCCCGTGGTGACTGGGGCTCCTGATGTTAAAGCCCCCGGCGGGCGATGGTAAGTCCCACATCGTTAAAGTCGAGCCGGGCGATATAAGGCCCTGCTCCGGGTCGTTTTGACCCCGTGATTCGGGTGGGAGAAGTTGCCGTTGCGGGAGTTCCGAAAAGCGGTCTCCCTCCAGGGACCTGCCAGCTTCCGATGTTACTGTCCACCGGGCCTGAGGCCGGAGCCTCCAAAGTTCCGGCCACCACAGCTCTCCATGCTCCAAAGTCGGCCAGCTCCGCGATAGTGAGTCCGCCGGCTCCACGATGTTAGGCCGAACGCAATGGAGACCCGACAGGGAAGAGATTAAAAAGTCCCCCCGGGATCAGGCAAATGGAAGATTATGTTGAGAATTGTGAAACTCTCCACTCTATCAGGAAAATAATCAAATGAATGAAATGGTGAGAGGCTGCAGGGTTCTTGAATGCAGAGATCTGGTGTCCTACTGCATGGTTTTAAAAGCTGGTATGCAGGTAAAGGAAGTAATTGGGTAAGCTAATAGAACAGGACATAACAGAACATCTGGAAAGGTTGCAGAGAGGGTTTCAGAGGATGTTGCCAGGACCTGAGCTATAGGGAGAGGTTGAGCAGGCTAGGACTCTGTTCCTAGGAGAGCAGGAGGATGAGGGGTGATCTTATATAGGTGTACAAAATCATGAGAGGAATAGTTCGGTTGGGCGCACAGTCTCTTGCCCAGAGGAGGGGAATCAAGAACCAGAGGACATCGGTTTAAGGTGAGGGGGAAAAGATTTAATAGGAACCTGAGGGGTAACTTTTTCACACAAAGGGTGGTGGGTGTATGGAATGAGCTGCTGGTAGTTGAGGCAGGTGCTATTGCAATGTTTAAGAAACATTTAGACATTTATAAATAGATAGCACAGGTTTAGTTGGATATGGGCGACACGCTGGCAGGTAGGACAAGTGTAGATGAGACATGTTGGCTGGTGTGGGCAAGCTGAGCTGAAGCACCTGTTTCCATGCTGTAGGACTGTTATAGCTCAACTATTGCAAGTAGCATTAAGTATGGTGGTTATGGTGCAGTTAGATTGGGCTCTGGTGAAACAATATCTGGAGTACCATGTACAGTGCAGATGGTCCCACATTATGGCTATTTGGGTTATGGTAATTTACCCGTAGAATTCACAAATCACTACACAAAAACAATTGTGACACAAAGTCAAATTCACTCTCCAGGAACGTGTGAAAATGAACACAATTTTTTTCATCTTCATGCAACTTTGTCTGAGGGAAAATCACATTGCGCACCGTTTTCTAGGAACCTAACCATCCATCCCCATAACAAAAGGGGTCACCTGTGTGCTCACTTTATTTCTGGAAGGATGCAAAAGCATTGAAAACTGTTCAGAAACTGTTCATTAAGTTGATACCTGGTTGATGAACGAGAAATTGTTGGATAGGATTGTAAGAGATTTAGATTGTAAGAGTTAGAACATATAAAATAGGTGCAAGAGTAGGCCATTCGGCCCTTCCAGCCATTCAATATTGCTAAGGATAGCAGTTCCTTTGGAAAGGCTATTACGATGCAGACATAGTCCATCCAGCGCATTGCGTGGAGGACCTCAATCTACCTGGTTGATTAGTAAGTAACAGTTGGATAGGCTCATGCTGGTTTACACCGAAGATAGTCATAAAATGCTGGTGTAACTCAGCGGGTCAGGCAAAATCACTGCAGAAAAGTGACTTTAATCTATATATAGATCGGGCCAGCCAAATTGGTAACAGTGCTGAGGAGGAGGATTTCCTGGAATGTATACGGGATGGGGTTTTAAACCAATATGTAGAGGAACCGACTGGAGGGCAGGCCATCCTAGACTGGGTATTGTGTAATGAGGAAGGATTAGTTAGCGAACTTGTTGTGTAAGGCCCCTTGGGCTACAGTGACCATAACATGGTGAAATTCTGCATCAGGATGGAGAGTGGCACAGTTAATTCAGAGACTAGGGTCCAGAACTTGAATAAAGGAGACTTTGAAGGTATGAGACAGGATAGACTGGCAAATTATACTTAAAGGGATGATGGTGCAAATGCAATGGCGGAGATTTAAAGACCGCATGGATGAAGTCCAGAAATTGTTCTTCCCTGTCTGACGAAAAAATAAAACTGGGAAGGCGGCTCAACTGTGGTTGATGAGGGAAGTCAAGGATAGTGTTAAAGCCAAGGAAGAGGCATATAAATTGGCCAGAAGTAGCGGCAAACCAGAGGACTGGAAGAAATTTAGAACTCAACAGAGGAGGACAAAGAGCATGAAAGAAAGCTTGCGAGGAATATAAAAACTGACTGTAAAATTTTTATGGGTATGTAAAAAGGAAATGGTTAGTGAAGATGAATGTAGGTCCCTTACAATCAGAGACAGGTGAATTTATAATGGGAAACAAGGAAATGGCAGAACAGTTAAACAAGTACTTTGGTTCTGTCTTCACTAAGGAAAACACAAATAATCTCCCAGAAATACTAGGGGACCGAGGGTCTAAGGGAGGGAGGAACTGAAGGGAATCCACATTAATCAGAAAATGGTGTTAGGTAAACTGTTGGGACTGAAGGCAGATAAATCCCCAGGGCCTGATGGTCTACATCCCAGAGTACTCAAGGAGGTGGCCCTAGAAATCGTGCGTGCATTGGTGATCATTTTCCAATGTTCTCTCTTCAGTTCCTGTGGACGCCAATGTAACTCTGGATCAGTTCCTGTGGACTGGACGGGGGTAGCCAATAGGAAAAGGGGAGTGCAGCGAACATGGTCCACTTTTTAATAAAGGAGGGAGAGAGAAAAAACGAGGAATTAAGACCATTAGTTGTAGAGGGAGTGAGAAGGTTTCACCAGACTGATTCCCCTACTCTCATCAGGTAGAAGGACAAGGGGAGACAGAGAGTGTGAGTCTCTGGAGGGTAGTTGTTCAATAAAGCAGGGTGGAGAGAAGGAGGTACGGGATTGGATGATCAGCCATGCATATTGAATTAATGAAGGGTTTCTATGAAATCATGCTTGACTAATCTTTTGGAATTTTTTGAGGATGTAACAAGTAGAATGGATAAGGGAGAGCTAGTGGATGTGGTGTATCTGGACTTTCAAAAAGCCTCTGACAAGGTCCCACACAATAGATTAGTGTGCAAAATTAGAGCACATGGTATTGGGGGTAGGGTATTGACATGGATAGAGAACTGGTTGGCAAACAGGAAGCAAAGAGTAGGAATTAACGGGTCATTTTTAAAATGGCATGCAGTGACTAGTGGGATGCTGCTAGGCTCGGTGCTGGGATCCCAGTTGTTCACAATATATATATAAACGATTTAGATGAGGGAATTAAATGTAACATCTCTAAGTTTGTGGATGACACAAAAACTGGGTGGCAGTGTGAGCTGCGAGGAGGATGCTATGAGTCTGCAGGGTGATTTGGATAGATTGGGTGAGTGGGCAGAAGCATGGCAGATGCAGTATAATGTGGATAAATGTGAGGTTATCCACTTTGGTGGTAAGAACAGGAAGGCAGATTATTATTTGAATGGTGTCAGATTAGGAAAAGGGTAGGTGCAATGAGACCTGGGTGTGCTTGTACATCAGTGACTGAAAGTAAGCATGCAGGTGCAGCAGGCAGTGAAGAAAGCCAATGGTATGTTGGCCTTCATTGCGAGAGGATTTGAGTTTAGGAGCAAGGAGGTGCTACTGCAGTTGTACAGGGCCCTGGTGAGACTGCACCTGGAGTATTGTGTGCAATCTTGGTCTCCTAATTTGAGGAAGAACATTATTGCTATTGAGGGAGTGCAGCATAGGTTCACCAGATTAATTCCCGGGATGGCGGGACTGACTTGTGATGAAATAATGGGTCGAATGGGCTTGTATTCGCTGGGATTTAGAAGGATGAGAGGGGATCTTATAGAAACCTATAAAATTCTTGGAGGATTGGACAGGGTAGCTGCAGGAAAAATGTTCCCGGTCTGAAGAGGGGTCTCAACCCGAAACGTCGCCTATCTCCTTCGCTCCTTAGATGCTGCTGCACCCGCTGAGTTTCTCCAGCCTTTTGTGTACCCTCGATTCTCCAGCATCTGCAGTTCCTTCTTTAACAAAATGTTCCCGGTGTTTGGGGAGTTCAGAACCAGGGGTCACAGTTTAAAAATAAGGGGTAGGCCATTTAGGACTGAGATGAGGAAAAACCTTTTCACCCAGAGAGTTGTGAATCTGTGGAATTCTCTGCCACGAAAGTCAGCGGAGGCCAATTCACTGGATGGTTTCAAGAGAGGCAAGATTTAGCTCTTAGGGCTAAAGGAATCAAGGGATTTCGGGGAAAAAGCCGGAACGGGGTACTGAAGAAGGGTCTCGACCCGAAACGGCGCCTATCTCCTTCGTTCCTTAGATGCCTGCTGCACCCGCTGAGTTTCTCCAGCCTTTTGTGTACCCTCCATTCTCCAGCATCTGCAGTTCCTTCTTTAACATACTGACTTTGGATGATCAGCCATGATCATATTGAATGGCAGTGCTGGCTGGAAGGGCCGAATGGCCTACTCCTGCAGCTAATTTTTGTATGTCTATGTTTCTATGAATGGGTGACTTCTTCTGGAGAAGGTGACTTCTTCCAAGCCTCGACCCTGAAACGCCACCAATTCCCATTCTCTGGAGATGATGTGTTCAAGAAGGAACTGCAGATGCTGGAAAATCGAAGGTAGACAAAAAATTGCTGGAGAAACTCAGCGGGTGCAGCAGCATCTATGGAGCTTAGGAAATAGGCAACGTTTCGGGCCGAAACCCTTTGGGTTTCGGCCCGAAACGTTGCCTATTTCCTTACTCTGGAGATGATGTCTGACCCGCTGAGTCAAGCCAGCATTGTGTGTTTCCTCCAGCCCGTTGGCAAGAGAGAGTGAGATCGGGACGGACTTGCCGACTTACTCGTTCGTGTCTTCGCTCGTAACCTCTCGTGTTGGGAAGGACTTGATTGAAACATATCCCAATAGATATGTCCGAAGAAGGGTCTCGACCCGAAACGTCGCCGATCTCCTTCGCTCCTTCGATGCTGCCGCGCCCGCTGAGTCTCTCCAGCCTTTTGTGTAACCCTCGATTCTCCAGCATCTGCTGTTCCTTCTCTAACAACATTATCCCAATAGATCTTGTGGAAAGGACGTGTGTGTGTCTTCCTGTGGGAAGAACCTGGAGCAAGGGTTCCACAGTTCATTTTAAGTTCCAGGCTAAAGCCACTCTGGGGTGGGAAGGTTTGTGTGTGTTGGAGTGGCCGGGGGCTCCGGTTCCAGACCAGCGGCCAGCCCGGGTTTTGCGGCCGGGGGAAGGCTCTCTGCTGGCGGGGCGGCGATTGGCTTCTGTCGCGTTGTACGGGGTTGCAGCTGATGTGAGTTGCGCTGTGCGGCCGGGCCGGCGGTGCTGGCTCTGTCTCTCTGTCTGTGTGTCTGTGTGTGTGTGTGTTCCCCCCACTCCATCCTCACCGCATGCATGCATGCCCGCCTCCTGACTCTCCACCTTCCCACTGCCCCTCGCCTCTCCCCACACTCCCCCTCTGTCTGTCTCCCCACCCCCTTCCTCCCCGGCTCCCGGGAACAAAGCGACAGCGGCGGCAGGGCCCGCGTTGTCACTCCGCCGCTCCACTGGTTTAAAGCCCCTCGTTCATTCCCTCTCCCTCTCCCTCCTCCCAGAGCAGAGGGAGCGAGAAAGAGAGAAAGACAGCGGGGACGGCGGTCGATGTGTCTGCGTGAGTGCGGGGCGAGGGGGAGACACAGAGGGATCGCAGCCACAGCTGCCTCCGCGCGTCCGGACCCGACACTATTCCGAGGTAAGAGGCGCCCCGACTCGGGGCCCGGCTCCCCGGCTCTACCCGCCCCGCCGAGAGGGAGAAAGAGCAAGGGAGGGGGGGAAGAGAGGGAGAGAGAGAAAGAGGGAGAGAGAGAAAGAGGGAGAGAGAGAGAAAGAGGGAGAGAGAGAAAGAGGGAGAGAGAGAAAGAGGGAGAGAGAGAGAGAGGGAGAGAGAGAGAGGGAGTGAGGGAGGGAGGGAGAGAGAGAGAAAGAGGGGGGAGAGAAAGAGGAGGGAGAGAAAGGAGAGAGGGAGAGAAGGGGGGAGGAGAGAAGGGGGGAGGGAGAAAAGGAGGGGGGAGAGAGAGAGGAGGGGGAGGAGAGAGAGGAGGAGGAGATAAAGGAGGGGAGAGAAGAGGAAGAGGAGAGATAGAGAGGGGAGAAAGGAAGGAGGGAGGGAAAGCATCGAGTAGTGGAGGGAGGGGGGCTGGAGGAAACTGTTTGGATGTTCTCTCCAGGAGGAGATAGGCTCAGGAACGTGGTGGTGGGGGGCGATCAATGCAAATAAGGGGAGCTTACCTCCAGGAGAAGGGGGAGGAGTATCGTTCAGGGTTGGACGCGGCACAAGAATCAGATGCGAGCTGGGATTTCAATACAGTAAGTTGTTGTGATTTGCAACGCGCCGCTTGAATGGGTTAGTTGCAACTTTCGAACGCGAATTGGATAAATATTTAGAGATATATTCCGTAGGCTTGTTTGGAAAGAGCAGGGTTCCCAATAGGTAGCCCGTTGCAAAGAGCTAGTGCAATGGGCAGAGCGTCTCCGCTGTGTTATTCTGTGTGAACCGTCTGAAGCCTTGTGGCGATCCTTTTTAAGCATCAAATCTGATGCTGGGCAGAAGGAGAAGGGGGTTGTGAGTGAGTGAGTGAGCGGGCGTTTCACTTTGGGGAGTGGTCCTTGAGACCTGCAAAATATAATCTCTAGATTGAAGGATGATGGGGTCAGAAGCAGAGTTCTCAAACCCTTGTTTACCCCACCCCAGCCCCCTCCCTTCCCCACGTTGTGTGTTGGTAATGCCTCCCTTGGGTGGAAGCGACTGTAAAATTTGTAAAAAAACAATCGGGGCGTAAATCGTGCTGCAATGTAATGGATCTGAGGGGAGGAGAATGTGGGAGGGAGTTGGTTGGGTGCTGAATTTATTTTGACATTACTCATGTTGCTATTGTGGTAACTTGTACCCGGGCAGTAGTTTATAAATGGGGAGGGGAGTGGAATTGTATAATGTAACGGGTGCAGGTGGTGTATAGAAACAATTGTTTGCATATATATATATATATATATATATATATATATATATATATATATATATATATATATATATATATATATATTCCTCCAAGTAAGTTTACCGTTGCAAACTTTGCAACTTCTGTGATGTTTTTGAGATACTGCCACTCGAGTTGAGTCCAGAGTTCACACAGTGGATTGGGAACCGAAAACCTCCTCTAATTAGACACCAAGGCTTTGTCTTCTAGTTTTCTTTTTAATTAGGTGTGACCGCCAGTTCTTCCTGCGCTGAATTCACATATTCCCGCAGACAAAATGATGGCTTAGCTCTTAAGTACTTAAAACGCTTATTTTTTGAGAAAAGGTATGGAGAGAAAAAAAAGCTGCTTTACTACACATCATACCCTTCAGCATTCACCTGCATTATTGAAATTGAGTGTTGTATTTGCTGTCTACTATAAATAGAGGCGGATTTCTGCCAGATTCATCACCGCTGAATCAAAAGAATATTATTAATGCATGGTGCCTGACATTAAGTTTGTTTCAAGTTTCCTAATATCCCATTGGCAAAGTCAGGAATCGGAAGACTAAGAGGCAGTCCAGAGACATGGACCAGGTATTTCAACAATGTGTGAGTGAAGTTCATCGTGTTGTAGATGTGTGTTGTGTGACCGAGGTTGGCTGTCTTCTTTAAATGAAGCAATAGATTTTGATTTACGGCCAGCGAGTTGCATTTGGTCCTGGCTTTCTTACACACAGCTGCTAGGCTGATTAATTGGCTCCTGTCGGCTGTGCGATGTCACAGGGCAGCCCCCTTGATTACAGCGGGTTTTCTTGCCAAGCTTTCCCTTCCCTCTTTGAACTTTGCCAATGGTGCGTGGGGTGATGTGAGCATAGAAACTCGAGTCAAGGCAGACACATGGCAGAGGAGGGCCCGGTTGATTGATGAGGAATATGAAGACAGCGGGGGGGGGGGGAATTGGGAGGCACGGTTCATAAGGTGGATGATCAAGGCTTGTGCACCCATTTAAACCCTTTGCCGTTGCAGGTGAAAATCCTGCACTAATTGGGATGGGTGTCAAATAGGTGGCCTTTCTAGTATTCCAGCTTTTGCACTGGATGGTTTAACTTGGATACAAATTGCTGGAATAACTCAGCAGGTCAGGCCGCATTTCTGGAGAAAACCGATAGAGGAGATTTCAGCTTGACTGAAAAAGGGTCACGACCCTAAACGTCATCTATCCATTTTCCCACAGATGCTGCCTGACCCACTGAGTTACTTCAGCGCATTGTGTCTCAGCTTTGGTATAAACTGGCATTTGCAGTTCTTTAATGATTACATTATGGTTTAACTTAGTGTTGCTTCGGAGTTTGTGTAATGCGTGAGCTTTGATGGTTGGTGCCAGCTGGGTCCACAGTCACACACACCTACAAAGGAGCATGCTTCTGGTCAGAGGTCATTGCATATGAGTAGCTGATTTCCCCATCTCCCAGTTGCAGGCTGTTACTTATGCACTTGGCCACCATTTGATATTAGCGGGCTCAACCTCCACGACCTTCAGGCCCACACTAGTTATTGTAGTAGTTACGTTGTTGTTTCGGCATTGAACAGGTTTTAGCACTTGGTAACAGGATAATTCTTTACTGCAATATGGTGCATCGGTAAAGAAAGGTTGTCTTGTTCTAAACTGGATAGAATGAGGCTTTGAATGGAAAAAGACGTTCTGATGGGAATCTTTTCCAACTAGAGATGACACATTCCTTTGCATAGTATTCATTGAATGTGCAAGATTTTCAGTGCAGGCAGTATAATTTGGATTAAATGAAGAAGCCACGTCAAGCAAGCGAACCACGGTACTATTTACTCTTTCATTACTTTGTTCTTGGTTTATCATTCTTGTTCTCTTGCTGCTTCAGATTTCTATGTTTTTTTTTCTTGTGATGAAATGAGTATAAGTGCCGCTGCCTCTGGAAGCAAGGAGTTGCTGATGCTGGGCAACAGAGACAGACACGGAAAGTGTTGGAAATGCACAGCAGGTCAGGCGGCAATTTAGGAGCAGGGAACAGGGTTAAATGTTTTAAATATTAACTCTGTTTCCTTGGTGTACCTAAAAAGAACAAAGTGCTGGAGTAGATTTGTGGGCCAGGCAGCATCTGTAGAGGACATGGATAGGTGATGTTTCGGGTCGGGACCCTTCTTCTGAGTGATCCGCTGAGTTATTCCAGTGCTTTGTGATATTAAAGCAATGTCCTCTGTTATTTAAGGTGGATGGAACTTTATTTTCAATCATTTTTAGGGTTTTTTTTCCCCCTGTGGCACGTCAATGTTTGACTCAATTTAGTTTAGTTTAGACATACAGTATGGAAATGGGCCATTCGGCTCATCCGACCGACCAGCGAACCCCCCCTCCCCTGCAACACTAGCGCTGTCCTACACACTAGGGACAGTTTACAGTTTTTTTTTTACCCAAGGCATTTAACCTACAAACCTGTAGGTCCGGAGTGAGGGAAGAAACTGGAGCAGCCGGAGAAAACCCACGTTGTCACGGGGAGAACGTACAAACTCCGTGCTGGCAGCATCCGTAGTCGGGATCGAGCCGGGGTCTCTGACGCTTCTGGCAACGCTGTGCCACCGTGTCATATATTGTAGGCATCAGAGACATAATGTGGTGGGGCACAGATAAAAAAAGTTATAACGGGGGTCTCCAATGACTATTTCTATTGTGGAGCTGACTCCTTGAGATGGAAGGGAGAGGGGGGGGGAGATTTACTGGCTCCATCCCCACCACTAGGAAGGGCGAGAAGGCTACGCACCGTCCGGCATTTATTTTCAAACAATTACGACAGGCAAGTCTAATTCACTGACCTATGTTGCAGGCTCCCACTGCTTCTGCCTTTACATCACATCTCAAATTAGAATCTGCTAAAATAATTCCCATCCAACCCAGCTCCCGGTTCCTGCACCACACTCGGCATTCAGGGTGAGGAATAACATTGGTGAGAGCGTCGAGGAGATTTGTTCTGGCTGCTTGTGCTGCAAACTGATCTTTCCCCTGTGACTTGGTCAGGGGCTGTGCTTGTGAGTGAAAAATATTAGCCATTTGATATCTGATACTAATGTGAAGCTGCGGAAAATAACTTGTGTGTGCTGTGCTTTGAATACAGAGCAGCGAGGTGAGAGTTTTTAATACAGTTAGCATAGCTGGCTCAATATTTTTCCAGCTGCAAATGACAGTGACAGTGACTTTACCCCGGTGCGTACCCATCTCTCGCCATCTCCCATTACCCCAGTCACCCTGATCCTTCCCGACCGTACATCCCTCCCCCATCCAAGCCACACGTATCATTTTATCTCTTCACTCCCAATCCCCCTGTTCCCTTCCACCCATCTACCTTCTTCCGGCTTTGCATCTCACTCCTCTCCTTTCCTTATCTGATACCTTTGTCTCCATTTCAACTCTAGCCTTTGGTACTTACTGTTTCCAAATGCCAATCAAGACCTCCCCCCCCCCCCCACCCCACCACCACTCATCTTTACCCCCTTATCACTATCCAGGTTTAGTCCTGCCCCATCTCTCTTTTCTAGCTCCCCCCACTCCAATCAGTCTGAAGAAAGATCCCAGCCTGAAACATCACCTATTTAGCAATGCTGCCTGACCAGCTGAGTTACTCCAGCGCATTGTCTTTTTTTTGTAAACCTGCATCTGCGGATCCTTGTGTCTGCATTTACCTGATTAGGACCCTGTCTTTCCTAGGTTATCCAATCACTAAAGGTGTAATCATTCATGCCTCGTACATTAGCTCCAGTTCCATTCCCTGACCAATGGCTTCAGTGCTTTATTTGTCACGTCTGCAACAGCACAGTGTAATTCTTTTTGCATATATAACACATGCGGGCGTCACCATTATTCACTGCCCAAAGTCCAGTCGGCACTCGCGCTCCAGGGTAGAGGTTCGCTCATGATGGCTGCCGTCTGTAGTTGTCCAGGGGCTGACTTGTGAGTGATTGTCTAATGGATGTTTTGTTGCTATAAGTGGAAGGAGAATTGCGTAAAAGATCACTAGTGTGCAGAACATATTTGTTCATTATTGTCACGTGAACCGAAAGTTTTATTGTGCATGCTATCAATCAAATTGGGCAATACTGTACATAAATATAATCAAGCTAAACTCGTGTACAATAGATGGAGCAAAGGGAAAGGTGCAGGATGTAGATCTTGGTATTATAGTGCATCAGCTCCTGAGGCAAAGTCCAATGTCCTCAATGATGTGGAGGTGAAGTGGACAATACCGTGGCTTGTGGAAGGACCATTCACAAGCCTTATAACCGAGCGGAAGAAGCTGCGCCTGAATTTGGTGGTGTGAGCTTTCAAGCTTCTGTATCTTCTGCTCCCCAGGAGTGGGGAGAAGGAGGAATGGCCAGGTTGGGACAAGTATTTGTTTGTGTTAGGTGCTTTCCCAAGGCAGTATGAAGTGTAGATGGAGTTAGTGACAGGATGTCTGGTCTGGGTGATGGACTGGGCTCTATCCACAATTCTGTTCACATTTCCCCCCCAAAATTACAGCACATAGATTTGACTAAGATTCTTCAAAGTTTACTGATGGTATTAAGCTGCCTGGTAATGTATGTGTTGTGAGGATAACACAGAGAGACTACAGGGTCTGTACAGCTTAAATGAATGGGCAAGGCCGTGACAGATAAAGGTATAATGTTGAAAAATACAAAAGTTAACTATTTTGATAGGAAGTATAGAAAAGTAGGCTTTTTAAAACTTGGTGAGACTGCAAGATGATTTTCTAATAGATGAGCTTTCACGTATTTGAGACACAACTTTTTAATGTTTCCTTTATTGCAAGAGGATTTGAGTAGAAGATTAAGATATCTAATCTTGTTTTTATATTCATCTGGTTGCAGTGAGACAGCATGTAGTAGGGTGCACTGTGATGGAGGATAGGCACGCAGGTTCACAGTATAGGGTCTGACCAATACCGCCCAGCAGTAGAGTTGCTGCCTTATGGCCCTGTCCCACGGTACGAGTCCATTCCAAGAGCTCTCCCGAGTTTAAAAAAAAAATCAAACTTGTGGTAAGCACGGAGAATGAATGCAGCGGGTACGTCGGAACTCGGGGACGTCTCTTAGCGGCTCGTAACGCTAACGGCAGGTAAGCTCGGGAAGACCCGTGAAGATTTTTCAACATGTTGAAAAATGTCCACGAGAGCTCCGAGTACCGACGAGCGGCCATTACCGTAAATCTCCGTGTTCGAATCAGGGCAAACTCGGGAGAGCTCTTGGAATGAACTAGTACCGTGGGACAGGGCCATCACAGCGTCAGGGACCTGGGTTCGATCCTGACTATGGGTGCTGTCTGTACAGAGTTTGTACGTTCTCTCATGACTGCCTGGGTTTTCTCTGCGGTCTTCGATTTCCTCTCACCCACCAGGTTTGCAGGTTAATTGGGGTTGGTAAAAATTGTAAATTGTCCCTAGTGTGTAGGATGGGCTAGTGTTCAGGTTGATTGTGGGCCGGATTCAGTGGGCTGAAGGCCTGTTTCTGTGCTGTATGTCTACAGTCTACCTCCCAGGAATCTGTCCAGAATTAAGCTAACAGGATCTAACACTTGGGGTTTGGCAGAATGAGAGGTGATCTCATTGAAATGTATGACATTTTTATGATGCTTGACAGGGTAGATGTAGGGCTGATCTTATCCTTTGTACATCCACAGATCACAGGCTTAAAAAAAAGGGGTTGGCCATTCACAAGTGAGATGTGAAGGTGAGAAAGTAGCACCTGAACACATTAATATCGAGCATGATTAAAGTGCCTATTTCTTTTCAGAGGTGCAGCTCATTCTGAAAGGTGCAGTTGATAGATTTTTGTTATAAAGTCACCCAGCATGGACCCAGGGCCTTTGGATGGCTGAGTCCGTGCCAGCATTAAGCAACTATTAACATTCATCCTTTTTTATTTTCCTTACTTTGCCATCAATTCCTCCGGATTCTATCACTCGCCCACACACACAGAGGCGCAGCGGTAGAGTTGCCCCCTTACGGCGCCAGAGACCCGGGTTCGATCCTGACTTTGGGTGCTGTAAGTACGGAGCTTGTGCGTTCTCCTTGTAACCTGCGTGGGTTTTCTCCGACGCCTTTCGTTTTCTCCCACACTCCAAAGACGTACAGGTTTGTCGGTTACTCGGCTTGGTATAAATGTGTAAAAATGTAAAATTGTCCATGGCGTTTGTAGGGTAGTGTTAATGTGCGGGGGTCGCAGGTCAGTGCAGACTCGGTGGGCCGAAGGGCCTGTTTCCGCACTGCATCCCTAAACTAATTTGCAGTGGTTATTTAATTGACCAGCCCACACATCTGTGGGACGTGAGGGGACACTAAAGCAGCTGGCCAAAGCCCGTACGATTACAGGGAGAGCATGCAAGCCCCACACCGATGCCGCTGGAGGCCAGGATTGAACCCTGGTCTCTGGAGCTGTGAGGCGGTTGTGCAGGTATGTGCAACATCTAAAGCCACCGGCATCAAGATATGAAGCAGAGGTTGGAATTGGCGATGATTTGCCTGTGATGCCATGTGCAGTCAACTAAGCTGCTTATGTGCATGGCATGTGCATAATCCAAGTCCAAGAAGATTATTGTAGCAAGAGCAACTCTGCTGACCCATATCCTTCAGGCTTTAATCCACTTGTGTCTTCGGTTTGAGGATGGGGAGGTGCAATGCGCGGAGAGAAACCAGGGTGGGGACAGTTTAAATGAGATCAATGTTGCCTGTATAAACGGCAGCATAGTGGCACTGCGGTAGAGTTGCTGCCTTTCAGCACCAGAGACCGAGTTAGATCCTGATTATGGGTGCTGTCTGGGTGGAGTTTGTACGTTCTCCCCGTGACACGTGGGTTTACTTCAGGTGCCCCGGTTTCCTCCCACACTCAAAGACGTACAGGTTTGAAGGTTAAGTGGCCTCTGTAAATTGTCGCTAGCGTGTGTAGGATAGTGCTAGTGTACGGGGTGATCACTGGTCAGCGCGGACCTGGTGGGCCAAAGGGCCTGTTTCCAATCTGTATGTGGGGTTAGGAGGGAGAAATAGATCAGCGATGATTGAATGGGGGAGTAGACTTGAAGGGCCGAATGGCCTAATTCTACTCCTATCTCATGATCCTTTGATGTCTAAAATAAAGTCTTAATTAAAAAGTAAGGCTGCCAAAACGTTGACAATGCACAGCCAAACGCCAACCGCTGAGACTCTGGAGGTAGAAGTGAATTGGAGGAGTTTTGTTCCAGGGTTCACAGGAGGTGGGTGGAACAAGGTCCTCACTGGGCTACATCCAGCTCCTGTAATCCCCTGTCTCGGTTCATATTCACTCGTGTCTGCATTTGTTTTGTCCTCGTCAATCCTGAGGGACTGCATTGATAAAACTGTGTGCTCTGAGGCCAGTGTGCACACCTGACCCCTATCCTCGTGAACATCCGCACTATATGTGGAGCTGTTGTTCAGGGGTGTGGTGGGTAGGTCGCAGGTTTGAGGTGGTGCCTTGCTTCCAGTGAAGAATCCAAGTAGGTTCTCAGTGAAGGCTTGAGTGGAGCGTTGGTCAGGCTGACTCGTACAATGCCTGACCTATGGTGCCATCTTGAGCTTTTGGCAGAATCGTATGAGCATCAGTCAAAAAGTATTGAGCATATAGAAGTTGGGAGGTCATGTTACAGTTATATAAGATGTTGGCGAGGCCACATTTAAAGTATTATGTTCAGTGTCGGTCACCAAGTTATCGGAAAATGTCAAACTGGAAAGGGCGCAGAGAAGATTTCCGAGCATGTTGCCAGAACTTGAAGGCCTGACACAGGGAGAGATTGAGCAGGCTAGGAGTTTATTCCTTGGAGTGCAGGAGGATGAGGGGAGGATGGGGATTAGGGGTAAATGCACAGAGTCTTTTGTCCAGAGTAAGGGAATGGAGAACCAGAGGACAAGGATGAGGGGAGTAAAGATTACCAGGAATCCAAGGGGCAACTTTTTTCATGCAAAGGGTGGTGGATGTATGGAGCAAGCTACCAGCGGAGGTAGTTGAGACGGGTACGATCACAATATTTAAGAAACATTTGGACAGGTACATGGACAGGATGAGGGATTATGGGCCAAACGCAGGCAGGTGGGATTAGATAGGTCAACATGGGCAAATTCGGTTGATGGGGCTGTTTCCACGCTGTGCGTCAGTGACTCTGTTTAATCTGAAAGGCGGGGCTCTGGTTGAAGGCTGGGACTTTGACCCACTGAGAGCCACAAAGGTGAAGAGGTGAGGCTCTCAGTGGGTCAAGGTGAAGAGGTGCTGTAAAAGTGCAGGAGAGTTGGCTGGCTCGCAGCCAAGCTACTGGTGCGCATGTGGCAGGGGTTGTCTTAATTACCTAGAGGTGCAATGGTGCGGAAGTGGAGAGAGTGCTTTCACTGAGAGATTCGGGGCAGTGAGGCCTAAATATAAAATAGCCGCAAATGGATAAAATAAAATGATTTGCTTGTGGAGACTGCTGCTGCGTGGAGGTGGCTGATAGCACTGACCCGGTTAAGGTGAATATTGTATCACCCGCAGGGAAATAGCTGGGGTGGGGTGGGAGGGATGGGTTATGTGGGGGGGGCGGGAGATGAGGGTGCAGGATGAGTGTTTTTTGTTTGGGGATTGTATGCCATTAATCATCGATGGTTCAATGATGCTTTTATTGTCGCAAGTGCAAACGCAAGGTGCCGTTCATTTCTTACAAACAGTCCAGTAGAGTATCACCATACCACCCCCAATCGGCAGTTATACAGAAATAGTCTACCGAGGCCCCATGCAAGAGATGCCATGATTGACGCCATTTTCCCAGGCCTGTCCACGCTCCAGTTGTGAGGAGCCTTGCCCGTTTCAGGCAAGCCCCAGGCTGCTGCGGGCCTTGAACCATCGCCTTCCTGGGTCAACCAGCAACCGCCGACCTCGCTTCGCTCGTCCACCTTTGTGCCCCGGGGGCCGCCTCCCGCGGCCGGCCTGGAGGGTGCGGTACGCCCGATCCCAGTTCCCTCTCCTCACCCATCACATCTCGGTCTCTGGTCGGCGGGGGAGGATGGTCTCCGCGCCATTTGACCTTGCCTCTGTTTTCCATGCGGTGGGCTGTCGGCTAAGAAGCCAGCATGAAGGCTGTCCGGAGAATGAGCCAGTGCTACGCTGAGCTCCATCACAGAAAGTTCGAAGGAAAACCAGGACTGAAGTTGATTCGTGGACAATAGTCTGCATTTTCTTATGCAGGGTGAGGAAATTGTGGCTAGGGCATGGAATGAGGAATTCTCAGCTGTGTGGTGTCTGGTCTACCTAGGTTATGTCCACAGTACCTTGTTCCAGCACTGTACGCTGCTGTTGTTTAATGGAGAAAATGGCAAAGTAGCAAGAGGGATCCTGGGTTGTGTCTGGAGATGGAATTGTAATCTTCCTGCCCTTGGCTTGTACAACTGCCAGCAGGGGTCACTCCCGAGTAACCAGGCAGTCAACTCATGAGTGTGCCCACGTTCCTGTTCCAGAATCGTACAGCATGGAATACAGCCCTTCGGCCCAATTTGTCCATGACGACCAAGATGTCCCTTCTACACTAGTCCCACCTGTCTGCATTAGGCCCATATCCTTCTAAACCTTTCCTATTCATTACCTGTCAAAATGTTTTTAAATGTCCTTCTAGTACCTGCCTCAACTACCATGTACACACCACCCTCTGTGTGGGAAAAGTTGCCCCTCGGATTCCTATTAAATCTTTCCCCTCTCACTGTAAATCTATATCCTCTGATACTTGATCCCCTACTCTAGGTAAAAGACTATGCATCTACCTCATCTATTCCCCACCTGTTCTAGTCGGTGATGCTCAGTCCAAAGGTGCCACATGTCTGGAGACCTCGAAATGAAACACTTGAGTTTAAATAAAAATCCTTTGGTTTTGTTTGAGGATTATTTACCTATTTTCTTTTGGCACATTTGTTGACTTAATTCCAAAGAAGGATGTGTAGAAATCATAGTGTAGGGAGGAACTGCAGATGCTGGTTTACACCGAAGATAGACACAAAATGCGGGTGCAACTCAGCTGGACAGGCAGCATCTCTGTATAGAAGGAATGGACGGCGTTTTGGGTGGAACCTTTCTTCAGACGGAAAGATAGAGGCGGGGTGTGGGAACTGGAGGTGAGGAAAGACCAGAACAAGGGTCTCGACCCTGAAATGTCACCCATTCCTTCTATTCAGAGATGCTGCCTGCCCCGCTGAATTACTCCAACATTTTGTGTCTATCTAATCACTTTTGCGTATCGAACTCTCTCTTGAATACATCCAGTGAAGTGGCCTCCACTGCCTTCTGTGGCAGAGAATTCCACAGATTCGCAGCTCTGTGGCTGAAAATGTGATACGCATAACGTGCAAGGTTTGTATTTTGTCTCGGACCTCTCGGCGTCTGCACGGGTTAGTTGTGTCCACCACGTATCTGAAGAGTTAACAGCAAAGAGAAAGTGGTGTACATAACAGCAGCAGCCCATGTTTGGTTCTGCGTGTTGACCTATTTATTTCCCCGACTGGTTGCTAGTTACTGCTGCATGCAATTCTCTAATTTGAAACAGTAGATTTTGCACACTATAATTAAATTTGAGAACAGCAGAACCCATTAAAGCTGGCACATTTTAATAACGTTTTGAAAAATATGCAAGTTCTACGTCTAATCCAAGGCATGATTTGGAGGAATAGAATGAAGAGGTGACGTAAAAGTAGGTGAGGTGTCCATTTTTCACCCGGCTATTTCCACTGTAAAAGAAAAAAGCAGCATTAGTAACACCGGCTAAATTGATGTACAAAATAAAACACTAAGCACTCAGCAAGCCAGGCACCCTCTGTGGTGAGAGAAACAATGTTTCATGTGTGACCATTGGAACTGGGGAAGTGACAGAAAAAGCATGTTAATCTGTGGTATGTTTAGCCATGGAAGGTGATAAAGTGCTCCAGAGTCCTAAACCATGGGTATTGATTAACAATGACTAATAATAATAATAATAATAATAATAATATCTTTTATTATCATTACACATAAGTGCAACAAGATTTGGTTTGCAACTTCCATCCGATGTCATAACTTAATCGACAAATACAATTTAGGTTTAGATACCCTGAGAACAAGGTTTGTAAAAACGAACATTAGACCAGTAAACTCAACACAGACTAAAGTGCGAGGCCGGGGGAGACAGTCCATGGGGGCGGGGGAGGGTACTCAGCAGGGCCAGTTCAGAGCCGCTATAGCTCTGGGAATGAAGCTGTTCCTGAGTCTGGAGGTGCGGGCGTAGAAGGCCTTGTAACATCTGCTGGAAGGGAGTAGTTCGAACAGTCCATTACAAGGGTGAGAGGAGTATTTATGGATGCTGACGGCCTTCCTGAGGCACCGTGTGTGGTAGATGCCCTCCAAGGCTGGTAGCGGTGTCCCAATAATCTGTTGCGCTCTGTGGACGACGCGCTGAAGAGCTCTCCTCTCTGCCTCCGTGCAGCTGAGATACCACACAGAGATGCCATACGTTAGTATGCTCTCTGTGGTGCAGCGGTAGAAGGTCGTCAGCAGCTGTTGGGGCAGACCAGTCCGTTTCAATGTTCTTAGGAAGAACAGTCGTTGCTGTGCCTTTTTGACCAGCGCAACGGTGTTGGTGGACCATGTGAGGTCCTCTGAGATGTGAGTGCCCAGAAACTTGAAGCTGGACACTCTCTCCACACTGTCTCCGTAGATGGAGATTGGGGTGTATTCCCCATTCTGCGACCTCCTGAAGTCGATAATCAGCTCCTTGGTCTTGGAGGTGTTTAGCGACAAGTTGTGCCATGAGCACCAGTCCGCCAGGTTCTGCATCGCCGCTCTATAGTTTGTTTCATCACCGTCGGTGATCAGCCCGATGACCGTTGTGTCGTCTGCAAACTTGACAATGGTGCTGTTGTCAAATGCAGGGACACAATCGTGGGTGAAGAGGGAGTAGAGCATGGGGCTCAGTACACAGCCCTGTGGTGTGCCGGTGCTCAGGGTGATAGTGGAGGACAGGTGCAGCCCCAGTCTCACTGCCTGCGGTCGCTCCGTCAGAAAGTTCAGGATCCAATCGCATATCAGTGAGCTGAGGCCTAGCTGGTGGAGTTTGGTGGTGAGCTTGGTGGGGATGACCGTATTGAAGGCAGAGCTATAGTCAATGAAGAGCATCCTCACGTAGGTGCCCTGTCTTTCCAGGTGGGTCAGGACAGTGTGAAGAGCCACAGAGATAGCATCTTCTGTGGATCTATTTGCCCTATATGCAAATTGATGAGAGTCCAATGATGCAGGGATGCTGGATTTGATGTGGGAGAGGACCAGCCTCTCCCACATTATGACTAAGAGTTGTAACTAAATGTTTTGGGCCTCCTCTTTGGCATGTAAGTGTGTTAAATCTTTCCACAGCGACTTCTTCAACTCTTGACATTAGGGGTGTTTGATAAAAGTTACTTTTGTGTCGGGGTAGATGCTAGTTCCACTGTCCACATCGAATTGTATCCCTCTCTTTAGCACACCTTCCCCAGCCAACAATGGGCCATTGTGGGCTCCATCCATCCTGAGGTCATCTATTGACGGCCCTGATTTGTTCTGGCCTTTTCTCCCCTCCAGTTCCCTTGACCCAGCTCTACCTTTCAGTCTAAAGAAGGGTTCTGACCCAAAACATCACCTATTCCTTTTCTCCAGAGATTCTGTCCGAGTTACTCCAGCATTTTGGGTCCATCTTCAGTATTACATGTGAGCTGGAATATAAGAGTGTGGGTTCACAATACAAGATATCCCTTTACTGTTGTACGTGGCTCTTGCTTAGTTTAGTTACGATTTTTAGTTTCGAGATACAATGCAGAAACACACCTTTCAGCCGACCAGTGATCCCCGCACACTTAACATTATCCTACACCCTGGGGACATTTTACAATTTTACCAAGCCAATTGACCTGCAAACCTGAACTTCTTTGCAGTGTGGGAGGAAACCGGAGCACACGGAGAAAACCCACGCGGAACAGGGAGAACGTACAGACGGCACCCGTAGTCAGGATCGAACCAGAGTCTCTGGCGCCGTAAGGCCGCAACTCTACTGCTGCGCCACCGTGTCGCCCATGTTCTTCATGGTGGATACATCAATCCAACCCATCCAAATTTCTCATTCCAATAAATAGTACCCAAATACCATGATAGAATATGTCACAAGAGTTTTCTTTCAAAATGGAAGAGCTGTAATTAGATGCAGAGTTGGTCATTCCTGATGTGCATGATGTGCAAGGTTTACTATTTGATCTCGGACCTCCCTGCATCGGCACAGGTTAGTTGTGGCCACCTCGCAACCAAGACACAACTCCAACAGCCTCAAGGTGGCGCAGTGGTAGAGTTGCTACTTTACAGCGCCAGACACCCAGGTTCGATCCTGACAACGGGGTGCTGCCTGTACAAAGTTTGAACAAAGTTCTTCCCGTGACTTGCGTGGGTTTTCTCATGGTGCTCCCATTTCCCCTCGCATGACAAAGACATAGGGGTTTGTAGATTAATTGGCTTCTGTAAAATTCTAAATTTTTCCCTCTGCTGGCAGTGTGGACTCGGTGGGCTAAAGGGCCTGCTTCCACCGAGTATCTCTAAACTAAACTAAAGGCAGGCTTTTGTTCTCTGGTTGAGATGTTAAACTAAAGGCCCTGTCTCACTTTCCCGTGTTACTCACAAATTCTCCCGAGTTTTCCCCTTGATTCAAACTCGGAGAATGTCCGTAGGAGGCCATGGATATTTTGTAACGGCTCGTAATGCCAGCCGTAGGTACGCAGGGCATCATGTAAGTCGGGACATTTTTTCAGCATGTTGAAAAATGTCCACGAATAAAAAAAATATAGCCCTGAGTACCTACGGCTGGCATCTCAGAATTTGAATCGAGGGGAAAACCCGGGGGAATTTGTGAGTAACTCGTGAAAGCGCGACAGGGCCTTGAGGCTCGGTGAGTAGGATGTGAAGCTTCACCGACAAAAGTAAGGAATCCTCCCAATGTCTTACAACATTCTCTTTTATTCCTTACTTGGATCCCATTGCTGTTTATGGGATCTGTGCAAATAAGCGAGTTCGTTATTCCGAAAAGCGCAAGGAATCATGGGATTGTCAAAGGTTTCTCGCAATAAACACTCTCGGCCGCCACATGCATACAAACCTGCGCCTCATCCGCAGCCAGGATCGAACCCGTGCCCCCGGCACTGCAAGTGCTGCCGAACCGCCCCGTCCCCAACCGAGGGCGACCCCGGACCGACGGGAGTCAGACGGGAACACAGCCAGCGCGGAGAAGAAGCGCCAACCCCAGCGCAACTCTGCCTGTCCCGCCAGGCCAACCAACAGCCCCGGACCGACAGGACACGGCCCGTCGCAGCGGCGGCCCAGGCCCAAGCACCAACTCCACTGCTTCGAGCCGGTGTCCCTCTGGCGGCAGAACCGAGCTGGAGTCAGCGCCTCACACGTCCGCGCTGGCTGCAATCCTGAGACGCCACTCCCATCCCACTCCCATCCCACTCCCATCCGCCAGCCCAGGGCCACCCCAAACATCCCCACCTCCCACAGACGGGGCCGGGACACTCGGGAGGGGACGGGGACGGCCCAGCCCGCAACCCAACAGTGCCTGCAGCGCCGGAGACCCAGGCCCAACCCCGACCACGGTCGAAACGCAGGTCTGCACCCATGCAGCAGCACAGCCACCGAGAGTGTTTATCGCGAGCAACCCATGACCTGGGCATGCGCAGTCGGAATACCGAGCAGCAAGTAACTTGTGAAATGTTTTTCAGACTTTCTGGGTAAATTATGCATTTTATTTACTGCACAAACGCAAGCTCTTCACACTTATCAATAATAGTGGTGACTCGGTGATCTTCCTTTATGGTTATACTTGTTCATTTGACACTCGTCTAAAACAGGCTTCGGCACTCAATCAGTAACACTGAACATTCTCTCAAATTGCTGCTATTTCCCCATCCTATTTTTTTTCTGATGCTTTTCAATGATATTAGAGCTGTAGGTCACGAGAGACAGGGGTGGAGGCCATTCAGCCCTTTGAATCTGCTCTGTTATTCTTGCCATGGCTGTCCTCTTGTTTAGCTGCCATCAATTGGTAACCTTGCCAACAAAATGCCCCAGCCTTTGGGAGCTGGTTGTCCACCTTGCTTTTGCGAGGTGTTCTCTGATTGTTAAACCTCCCGTTTATAGATGGCCTTGCTGAAGGAAGCCTGAAGAATGGTTCAATGGTGCTTTATTTGTCGCATGTGCAACTGCGCAGTGTTTTTTTGTTGTTGTTGTTGCATATTTCCACATGTGGCTGCTGGAGGCATTACCCCGGTTCACCCTCCTACCGGCCCTTGCTCCTCGCGTCCGCGTCTCCAGCGGTCCCCTCCCGCGTCCACAGTTAGCCAAGCCTCCGTTTGGTCCTCGGGGCGGGAGGCCGAGCCTTTGAGTCGAGTCCTGCAATGGGTCTCTGGTTCCGCAGCTGCGGCACCTCGTGAAGAAGTCCCGACCCGAAACATCAGCTCCCCACGTTCTCCTGAGATGCTGCCTGACCAGCTGTGTTACTCCAGCACTTTGTCCTCTCGTGTAAACCAGCCCGTGCAGTTTCTTGTTTCGACAAAGGAAATATCTTCTCCAACTTGTATTCTTGCGTCATTTGAATCCGAATTAGTAGACCACTCAATCTTCTAAATGTGAAGGAATGCGAACAAAGTAATTAAGCTCTTTAAGACATAGAATAATTCAGCCATGCAGACTGATGTTGTGATTTTCTTTGTGTTTATAATGTGGGATCTAGGGATTGTTGGCCAAGCATCGAGCACGAATGCCTGTGCTCAAACATCTTTGGGGAATATAACGGTAAGCAGTCCCTTTGCATTCTAAGGGAAATCCGGATGTTGGGTGGCTTGCTTGGCCAATCAAAGTTGAAAACTCATTTGTCTTGCTACTTGTGCTGGACAACAAGGCATGCAAAGAGTAAAATGAATCGGGACGACAGTGAAACTAGTCGGAGAACGGGAATTGGTTTGCTTGCCTTCTGGTGAACTTCACGTCTGGGTCAGAGGTGGTGTTACTGAGCCACTCTATGCTTGGGCAAGGGATTTCAAATTACAACGTTCGACGGAAAAGGACGCTGATTCTTTGCCTATGGGGCAGCAGGCAGTTGGTGGTAACACAGAAGGGACTTTCTTGCCTTGCTGCTGTGAGACTTCAGTAAGTCCTGGCTCTCCCAGGACTATAACATAGAATCATAGAAAATAGGTGCAGAAGTAGGCCATTCGGCCCTTCGAGCCTGCACCGCCATTCAATATGATCATGGCTGATCATCCAACTCAGTATCCTGTACCTGCCTTCTCTCCATACCCCCTGATCCCTTTAGCCACAAGGGCCACATCTAACTCCCTCTTAAATATAGCCAATGAACTGGCCTCAACTACCTTCTGTGGCAGAGAATTCCACAGATTCACCACTCTCTGTGTGAAAAATGATTTTCTCATCTCGGTCCTAAAAGACTTCCCCCTTATCCTTAAACTGTGACCCCTTGTTCTGGACTTTCCCAACATCGGGAACAATCTTCCTGCATCTAGCCTGTCCAACCCCTTAAGAATTTTGTAAGTTTCTATAAGATCCCCCCCTCAATCTTCTAAAGTCTAGTGACTATATGCTGCTATGTACTTTAAGGTAGACAGAAATGCTGGAGAAACTCAGTGGGTGAGGCAGCATCCATGGAGCGAAGGAAATAGGTAATGTTTCGGGTCCAAACCCTTCTTCAGTCAAACCCGGTCTAATTTTTTGTTTTGTTGCAATGATCTGGAGTCTTGCTTGTCTTTGCGGGTGATTAAATGTTGTGGGTCACAGAATCATTCATGTGGGTAAATATGGCAGATTTCCCCTCCAAAAGGATGATTGCCTACGAGGTATTTACACCAATCTGGTAGTTTATGTATGGTCTCTAATAGTGTTAGCTTTTTATTACTGATCATTTAATTAACAATATAGGTTTCTCACTGGGCTGCTGTTTCCGGATCATTACTTCAAAGTTCTGGATATCAAATCCTCTTCGAGTTATAGTCACACACCAAGATCTTGTAGCTGAAGAATAACTTGTTCCTTTTGTCTTCTACCCCCACCCCCAATTAGCCTATGCACTCGTCAGCTAGCGTTCACCGGTAATTAATTTACAACAGGACACGCATCCGTTTATTCCTCCACAGTTCCTGGTTTCGTGCCACTTGGAAAATATTTCAAGTAGACAGTCTCGGGTGGTTGCTGCTTGAACTGCATTACAAAGAAACATAGAAAATAGGTGCAGGAGTAGGCCATTTGATGAGCCAGCACTGCCATTCAATATGATCATGGCAGATCATCCAAAATCAGTCTGAAGAAGGGTCTCGACCCGAAATGTGACGTTTCCTTCTCTCCAGAGATGCTGCCTATCCCGCTGAGTTACTCCAGTATTTTGTGTCTATCTTTAAGGAGCTGGTTGTTTTCTGGGCCGTGTGTGATTAACTTTAGAGTTTATAGTGAGCATTGTTATCTCGTCAGCCATGCATGAAATGGGCAGTCGGTGGGAGCACGCTGTGAATGATCTCCATGTCTTTGATAAACTTTCCACCAGAGGCTTGTTCCCTAGGTTACATATTAACTTTCTGGATCAGTTAAATTATTTTCACCGCCACCCACTCCTCCCTCTGTGTTTGACCTTGACTGCAGTGTATTGAAGTTGTCGGGACTGGTCAGGTCAGTGATGCCAATCCCGCCGCATGTTCACTTGATACGTGCAGCACTTTGCACCTTTAACTCGCTTAATTTGTTGCTGGAATAGTGCACGGTGTTTCATTTAGAAGGGAAGGTGGCTGAAGAGGATTTGAGACCAGTCTACTTTAAGGCTTGGATCGTGTGACCGGGTGAGTCTGCTTCTCTGAGCGAATAACCAGGGGGCATAGGTTTCAGGTAACGGCTAGAGGGAAGTTAAGGAAATGATGCTTTTCCCCAACAGTTTGTAGAAATCTGGAGCGCTCTTACTGAAGAGGCAGGAATCGTTACTTTTGGAAATACTTGAATGAGTACTTGAAGCTGAGTAAGTTATCAGTAGGACCAAGGACCTGCAGCTGGGAGATAGGCTGCCATGCGTGACAAGCTTTGTGGTAACATGGTAGACTCGTGGGCCAACAACCTATGAAAGAACAAAGTATTGTGGCAGCTGATCGAAAGCTTGATCCACTAGACAGGGTTTTACCTTGGACCAGAGTGATTTAGTGGGGGGGAGGGGAATTTCAGAACTTGACATTTCAGAGAATGACATTTTGGGAGGATAGTGTGGAGTTGCACAGCTGGGGGAAGTCGCCCCTAATGTGGGGATTTGTTAATGAGGATAAGAATTTCAGGATTGCCCTTGACAAAGCATGTTTGCTGCCTCCAATTAGTCCCTGCCTTTCCATATGATCATTAATGCCCTTCCCTTAGAAATCTTCCCCCATTATTTTCCCTGACACTGCTAAGCTCGAAGGTGTATAGTTAACAGGCTTGCAGGGATTGTCACTGTGGATGTGGAGTTGGGGTACCTGCACCAAGACATCAAAATAAGGGGTCAGCCATGGAGGACGGAAGCAGTGAATATTCAGATGGCGTGTGGGAAGGGCCTGCAGATGCTGGTTTATGCTGAAGATAGACACACAGTGCAGGAGTAACTCAGCAAGTCGGGCAGCATCTCTGGGGAAGAAGGTTGGGTTATGTTTCGGGTTGGAACCCTTCAGACAATAAGTGGGGGAGGGGGGGGGCAAGGGGGGAATTGGAGGTAGGACGAGGAAAATATATGTAGTCCTCTACCCAAGAGGGTTGTGGAGGGTCCATTGTAAAGCGTGTTCAAAATGGATAGATTTATTTTTGAAGTTTGTGAGGAGAGTAGGATTCCAAGCTCTTTTATCAAAGGAGAGGCAGATTCATTGTCTTTCTCCTGGTCAGGTTGTGTTGTCCATTGAAAGCCAGCATGCTCGGGAATGAAGGGGAGAGCACATGGGTTGGAGGGATGACATCCAAATTAATGGAGGCATCTACACACTGAAGTATTGGTTCACAATGCGTACAATTCGAGAGAGTTGGATTTAGCTCTTGAGGCTAAGGGAATCAAGGGATATGGCGAAAATGTCGGAACAAGGTATTGATTTTGGACGATCATCCATGATCGTATTGAATGGTGATGCTGGCTCGAAGGGCTGAATGGCCTACTCCTGCACCTATTGTCTATGTATCTCTATTTCCGATGCAGTGAAGAGGGATGGCAGAAGGAAAGGGGTAATCGCTCGACTGTTGGTTCCTTGTGGTTTTAACCATGTCAGGTGGAGACAGCAATGGTCTCGGGCATCCACAGCCCCCCAAAGGCATTGCTAGTTGAGAGAAGCTGCCAGCATTCTTCTTGCATTTTCTTTTGTAAATTCCTACATCAGTTGTACATTAGACTTGGCTTTTAGACGAGAGATACAGCGTGGAAACGGGCCCTTTGAGTCAGCGCCGGCCAGCAATTGCCCTGTACAGCAGTACTATCCTATAGGAACAACTTAAAATTTACTGAAGCCAATTAACCTACAAACCTGTACGTCTTTGGAATGTGGGAGGAAACCGGAGAGAAAACTCACGGGCGGAACGTACAAACTCTATACAGGACTGCGTAGTCGGGGTTGGTCTCGGGTCTCTGGCGTTGTAAGGGCAGCGACTCTACCACTGCACCCCATGCCACAAATAACAAATAACGCCCGGTTGTAGTGACATGGTTATAAGCTGGAAGTAGTGAAATGTTGCTGGCGAGCACAGTGTTCTCTCCTCGCGTTTAGTGGCACAGCAATTGAAGATGGGAAATGTAACTAATTAAATAAATGCAATATATTTCACCATGCCAATATTTACTAATCGAAGATTAATTAAAGATTCAATTTGAGCTGTGAGAAGATGCAGATCAATGTGTATTAAAACTTCTCAAATTCGCACAAGTTATTTGCTCGTGGGCAATATCATTGTGCTCCAATATTCGGACTAATTTCGAGCAGTTCCCTGGTGGTTAATAGATTCAGCAGGGTAAAGGCAGAATTAATTCTGTTCACTCAAAATTATTGAGCTTTTAACAAAAATAAAATTGCCTTTCCAATTATTTTCACAATGATCTCTGACGGGGAGAATTTGACACTTATTCCCACTGATCGCTTAGACATGTTGGCATTGTCGGTTGTGGAGCTGTCTCTTGTCCGCTGTAGACACAAAATGCAGGAGTAACTCAGCGGGACAGACAGCATCTCTGGAGAGAAGGAATGGGTGACGTTTTGGGTCGAGACCCTTTTTCAGGTGTCCACTCTACTTGGTCCTAGTTGATTAAAAGTAGGATTTTGCCTATATTATTTGTAAATAACCCCACCCAAAACAGTGAGAGATAGATCTCAGCCATTCAAAGCATGGCTTCAGTCTGACACCCTTCTCGCTCCATCTCTCCCCCACACTAGCTTTACTGTCATCCTGGTGACTTCCACTGTCTGCAAAACTCATTATCACCTATCCCACAACCAACAATTGACCATTGTGGGCTCCATGTTTCCATGATTATCGTTGCTTTCTGCACAACTTCCTTTCATTGGTCCTAAGTACCATCCATCTCTCTTGTTCCCCTTTCCCCTGGCTCTCAGTCCGAAGAAGGGGTGCACGCTTAAAGAGTGGAATTTAGCCTGGATCAGCTTTGCACAGGTGGGGAAAGGGGAATGGGTGGAGATGGGAAGGGAAGAGGAGAGCTGTTTGTCCTGATAACTAGAAACGCCAATACAGTGATGTCTGAGAGTCGATACAGGCACTCCCTGACTCTGTAAATTGCCCCTTGTGTGTAGGGTAATGCTAGTTAGTGCACGGGCGGTTGTGGCCGGCATGGACTTGGTGGGCTGAAGGGCCTGTTTCTGCACTGAGTCTTAAAAGAAAACTAAACTTGAGTGATCGTGCAATGTTGTGTAATTTACAAACTGCCTCAATTGCATGAGGGACTGAGTTCAGAATTGTTGAGTTTAAGGAGGTTGCCTCGCGCTCCCTCCCTCTCTCTCTCTCTCTCTCTCTCTCTCTCTCTCTCTCTCTCTCTCTCATCCTCAGTGTCCCTGGTTTAGTTTTCCTTTCAATATCCACCTGTGAAGAATTTCAACTTGGAAAAAAACTGGAGTTAAAACTTGATTATTGACATTGGGGGCATTATTGCGTACTCACAATTACTGTTTAACATTATTAATGGCGCCGTGTTGAAATGTGACTGAATTCTTTAAATCCTGTGAGTGTTTTATTGCCAAGCCGCTGAAGTGCGATGATTGCTTCTGAGCTTTCATGATTGGTGTAATGCTTGGAGAAGCAGCTCTTCATTTATAGCTGATAGTGCATCATTACGAAAGCACATTACAATTAAAAACAAAACTGAAGAATATTTATTTTTCTGCCCAATGTTGCTGTGTGCTCGTCCCAGGAGCATGGTTCTGCTGGGCCTGGGTGGTGAGTGGGCTGGCTTTAGAGATTCAGCGTGGAAACAGGCCCTTCGGCCCATCGAGTCCGCATTGACCAGCGATCGCCCCCATACATTAGCACTAGGAGTATCCTACGCACTGACAATTTATGGTGTTACCAAAGCCAATTAACCGACAAACCTGAAGAAGGGTCTCAACCCAATCCGTCGCCCGTTCCTTTCACCAGAGATGCTGCCTGTCCCGCTGAGTTACTACAGTATTTTGTGTCCATCTTCGATTTACATCGACATCTGCAGTTCTTTCCTAAACATAACCTGGAGTGTGGGTGGAAACGCGGACCACCGGGAGAATACCCAGGCAGTCACCGGGGACAACCCGCAGTCGGGTTTGAACCTGGGTCTCTGGCGCTGCACGGCAGCAACACTACCACGGTGCCACTCCTGGCCCAGAATTTATCTGCTTCATTCCACAGAGTTGAGTTGTCTTCAAGCATCTATATGGCCATAGAGTGATGCAGCACAGAAACAAGCCCTTCAGCGCGACTCCTCCTTACTTAGCTATGCCAGCCCCAAATTTCAGTTTAGTTTAGAGATATGACGCGGCAATAGGCCTTTCGGAGCTCCGCACCGACCAGCGATCCCCGCACATTATCCTACACACTGCTAGGGACAATTTACTCGTATACCAAGCCAATTAACCTACAGACCAAAGATCTTGGAGAAAACCAACGCGGTCACGGGGAGAAGGTACAGACTCTGTACAGACAGCGCCTGCACTAGTCGGGATCGTACTCGGGTCTCCGGTGCGACAAGCGCTGTAAGGCAGCGACTCTACCGCTGCGCCACCATGGCCGCCCCATTTGTCCTGCATTTCTCTAAACCTTCCCTATCCGTGTTCCTGTCCAAATGTATCCAAGCAAATGTTCAGCCAGCTTGACTTTCCTGGACCAAGTATTGTAACGAAGCTAGTGTAATCGAGCTATTGGATTAGACCAAGAGTGCGCTACGCCTCAACTCCTTCACCTGCATTTTCCTTGCCTGAACAATCTGCCACTGAGTCTTCATCTCCAGTGGTCCCCGCCTGTGTTTCTTGGATAGGGAGAAGAGCTTGTAACGGGCTTGGGCAAGAGAATACACGAGTTGGCAAAATGCACGGTGACAACATCTGCCCAAAAGATGGACCAGTGAGGGCATCTGCGAATCGTTTGCAGATAGATGGGGAGATTTATCATGCATAATAAGGAAACAATTACTTTGCAGAACACAAAACCAGTCATAAGCACTAGAGAACCAAGTGTCATGAGAGCGAGGAACTGCGGGAAACATGTATTTTATAAACCAATGCTAAAAGCAGATACATCGAAGTTTTGAAATTATAGCTTTGGTAAAAAAAAAGGTGCAAGCAGATGCCCAAACCATCTCTTAGTTACCTGTGCATAATCAACATCCCTCCTTTCCCTGCATATCCATCCATATGCCTATCCAAAAGCCTGTTAAATGCCACCATTGTATCTGCCTCAACCACCAACATTGGCAGCATGTCTCAGGCACTCACCACACTTTGTGTATTAAAAAAAAAACTAGCCCCACACAAGTCCTTTAAACTTTGCCCCTCTCACCTTAAATGGCAGGACAAGTTGAGTGGGTGAGAGCATTGTGGATGCAAGATAGAGTAGGAGAATAGGCAGTTTGGTGCACAAACAGAAAAACAGTGTTTAAAACACGAGTGTGGGTAATTTGAAGGGACTGTTATCCTGTTAGATGCAGTATAATGTGGATAAATGTGAGGTTATCCACTTTGGTGGCAAAACGGGGAAAGCAGACTATTATTTAAATGGTGGCCGATTAGGAAAAGGGGAGATGCAGCGAGAAGTCATGGTACACCAGTCATTGAAAGTAGGCATGCAGGTGCAGAGGCAGTGAAAAAAGTGAATGGTATGTTAGCTTTCATAGCAAAAGGATTTGAGTACAGGAGCAGGGAGGTTCTACTTCAGTTGTACAGGGTCTTGGTGAGACCACAAGTATTGCGTACAGTTTTGGTCTCCAAATCTGAGGAAGGACATTATTGCCATAGAGGGAGTGCAGAGAAGGTTCACCAGACTGATTCCTGGGATGTCAGGACTGTCTTATGAAGAAAGACTGGATAGACTCGGTTTATACTCTCTGGAATTTAGGAGATTGAGAGGGGATCTTATAGAAACTTCAAAATTCTTAAGGGTTGGACAGGCTAGATGCAGGAAGATTGTTCCGATGTTGGGGAGTTCCAGGACAATAGGTCACAGCTTAAGGATAAGGGGGAAATCCTTTAAGACCGAGATGAGAAAGACTTTTTCACACAGAGAGTGGTGAGTCTCTGGAACTCTCTGCCACAGAGGGTAGTTGAGGCCAGTTCATTGGCTATATTTAAGAGTGAATTGGATGTGGCCCTTGTGGCTAAGGGGATCAGAGGGTATGGAGAGAAGGCAGGTACGGGATACTGAGTTGGATGATCAGCCATGATCATATTGAATGGCGGTGCAGGCTCGAAGGGCTGAATGGCCTACTCCTGCACCTAATTTCTATGTTTCTATGTTTCTATGTTTGTTAAGGGGCTGTCCCACTTGGGCGACCTAATCCGCGAGTCCAGAAGAGTGCCTTCGACCTTCAAGCTCGAGGGCACTCACCTGGAAAGCCTCGAGCTGGATCGACCGTCCGCGTTGAAACCACGAGCTGGATTTACCGACATCACACACACGCACTCGCACTCAGCAAAGGCGGGGGCCAGGGAAAGCAGGGGAGCGCTGTCTGAAAATCACAGCCGTGATGAAGAAGAAGGCAAAACGGCAAGTCCTTTGGAGAGAGGGGAGGGGGGGAAGAAGGAGTGGAGACACGTTTAGGAAGTATAATAAAGTTTAGCGGGCATTTGACCTACCGGTAGGTCTTCCTTGGCCCTGAAAACTCCAATGAGCCAATCAAAATGACCGGTCAGCGAAGGAGATTGCCTACGGCTGGCCTCGACAGCCTGTAAGTAAATAGCGACCCCACTCCACGAGTTAAAATGAACCATGCCGACCAGATTTTATTTGCGGAAAAACTTTCAGCATGCTGAAAAGTTTTCCGCAACCTAGCTGAGTCCACGAGTATTCGGGAACTTCCCTCGAGCATGAAGGAGCGTTCCAGCGACCTCATAGGACCACGTGTCGACTATGCTGGGAATTTGAAGGTCGAAGACATTCTTCTAAACTGGCAGAGTAGGTCGCCCAAGTGGGACAGCCCGTTTACAAAACACAAAGTTAAAAAAAAACAACTTGGCACGCGGGTGATGTCTTGACAAGTGCATTGAATTTGTGAGAAAGGATGATTTACTGAAGTTACATGGTGAATTGGCAGGACAGTACATGGAGCATTGTGTAGGAAGGAACTGCAGATGCTGGTTTACACAGATGATAGACACAATGCTGGAGTAACAGCGGGTCAGGCAGCATCTATGGCGAAAAGGAACAGGTGATGTTTCGGGTCGAGACCCTTCTTCAGACTGAGAGCCAGGGGAGAAGGAAACTAGAGGTAGGAAAAGGTACAGAACAAATCGGAGACAGTACAGAGTCCACTTGGATTGCACAGAGTGTTGTGTCGAGTTTGGGTCTCCTTGCCTAAAAGAAATAACACTGGTCCTGTTTCTTTGGGACCGGTGCGTTGTGATCTGGCAGCACCAGTCTTAGCTTTTTCGAGGGAGAATGTTTTGAATTGAGATTTAAGGAGATCATGTAGGTTAACATTAACATGCTCCGTTTGAGGGAGTGCTGTTGGGTTGGATGTGTTGTCTTTTAATTGAGGCGGTAAACCAAGGTCGTTCTCAGGGGATGCAAAATGATTCCGCCACCACTGGAGGGCGGGGGGGGGGGGGGGGGGGGGGGGTAAGATCAAAGCAGCACGTGTTACTACTCGATCGCTATTTCTTCATGTATTAATCATTCAAAGATATGCAATCTAATATCCTTCAGGCATAATATTTACCCTTGAGAATTGGAGGGGAGTGAGCAGAATTGGTGAATCAGTGGAGCGTTTAACTGAAGTGAAAGTGCAAAATGGAGAAAGTCAGTCAGCATGTGTAGGGAGGAAAGCTGGAGTGAATCAGTGGACCAGGCAGCATCTCTGGAGAAAGGGACTAGGTGACATTTCCTTCTTCAGTCTGAAGATAATCGTCTTTAGGTGAGGTTTCGGGTCGAGACCCTTCTTCAGACTGTCAGGCTGTCCGAGTAACTCCAGCATTTTGCACTTGAATTTCAGATTTTGAGAATCTGCAGCAATTTTGTTCATGCTCTGGCCTCTGTTTCTCCTTCCACATTGTCAGTACAATGGGGGTATTTGTGGTGGTCTGCTCTGCCTGTCATGTTCCCTGTGACACTGCAAGATGTGTTAGGAATAAGTTTGTTAACTTTTGTGAAAAGTGCGAGAGCCTTTGATTTGAATCTGGTGCCGCCGTGCACACACTGATGCCTTTGGCCATGTTTATTCTGATTAAACACAAACCCAGCAAAAACTTTTTTTTCTCTCTCTCTCTCTCTCTCTCTCACTCCTCTGGGAACTAGCAAATGACTCCAGGGCATTTTCTTGTCGACAATTAAACCAGGACTGGTCATGATTGCGGAAAGGAAATTTTGATTTTCACTGACATTTTGAAGTTGCACGGAAGAGATGGATTTTTAACTTATTTACATAGTTTAATTTATTCAGGGATTCTCTGCTGCACGCAACTGAATACAATCACAACTTAGTTTAGTTTGGAGATGCAGTGCGGAGACAGGACCTTCCGCTGCCCGAGTCCGCGCCGACCAGCATTCACCTCGCACAATAACGCTAACCTACACGCACTAGGGACAATTCACAATTTTACCAAAGCCAATTACCCAACAACCTGTACGTCTTTGGCGTGTGAGAGGAAACCGGATCTCCTGGGGAAAATCCACACGGGGAAAGGTCACGGGGAGAACGTACAAACTCTGCACCCGCAGTCATGGTTTCTTTGGCTTGTGATGCAACAGAAGGAAATAGGAGCTGCAGACGGCCACTCGGCCCCTCAAGCCCTGCCCCGCTATTTGATCCAGTCATGGATCTCGAACCCTGTGTCGGTTCCACATCGCCCTCGATGGCCACCTTTTGAAGGTGGCACAAGCGTGTGACGGGAGGGCTATAACGCCTCTACTACAGTGTCGTTCAGCGCTGGGTTTTGGCCGGCAGATGATTGCGTGGAACCTAAGAGTGAATAACACGGGCTTGGTGGCAAATAAGAGGAATGGAAATTGCTGATGTGCAGATATAATGGTCCAAACTGAAGTGCTGTAAGTGTACGTGCAGCAAGGAAACTGATTGCATGACAAAGCAGAAAGCAAGCCCTTGGGATGGGGAGCCAGGTAAAAGATTAAGGTCCGAGGCAGCAGGATATGGAAGAAAGAAATGGAAATGGCGGTGAAAATGAAGAGGTCTGCACAGCTGCAAGTAAATCAACGGGAAGAATGGCTTTGGTGGAAACAAATACAGATGGGACATCAGAGATGAAATAAGGGGTCAGGAGGACCAGGAAGAAGTGAATCCATTGGAGAATTTGGTGTGAATAATGCATGCTGTTATGCATACGTTTAGGTATGAAGGGTTGTGGTGTGAGCTTGCAAATCCTTTGAGCTTGCTGTATAATTTGTTGGTTCACACTAACCGGTATAATAGTTGAGGTACTCGGCTGGATGCTGGAGTTCAGGGCCATTGATGCACACACAAGTTTGAATCCCACTTTTCGAATTGAATGCAATGTACTAAAAAGATGTTTAAGTAATGGTACTCGTGAAATTATTGGTTTGTTTAAAAATCCATCTAGATCGTTAAACTCCCGCAGGGGAAGTATGGACATCCAGCCGGCTCTGCCTGTGATTCCAGAGTCGCCAGTGTGATTAACCTTTAACTGCCTCCTCGGTTCCGCAAGGACTTGAGGTGGACAATAAGAGCGGGTCTCGTCAGTGGTGTCCCCGTCCAGTGAATACATCAATCTCTCCTTTCGCCTCATTTTCAAGAACCTACACATTAATTGCCCATTAAACTACCTGTAAACGTCAGGGTTGGTAATTAAGAGAGTATTAGCAATAATAAGTAATACTGTCAGGCAATCTCTCTGGCTCAAAGAAACATATAAATGGCAGTCTCCCTTCTGGAATGCATTGAATGAAGCGGTTTCATTTACTACCACTATCCACCTTGTTCCTATTTCACCTCTTTTGTATTTGCCCTCAATCTGCTTTGCTGCCTTTATTTATCCTCTTCCATCATTCCTCCTGCGCTGTTTCATCGTAGGCACCGTTACTCCTAACACAGGAGCCAGGATACTCCTGCACCGTTTTAAAAAGTGTCAGGTGGCTGCAGCTCATCAGTTCTAGAATTAGGCCATTCAGCCCATCAAGTCTACTTCTCCATCCAATCCTGACTGATGTGTCTTTCCCACTCAACCCCATTCTCCTGCCTTCTCCTCATAACCCCTGACACCCTTACTACTCCAGAATCTGTCAATCTCTGCCTTAAAATATTTATTGACTTGGCCGCCACAACCATCTGTGGCAATGACTTCCACAGATTCGCCACGCTCTGATTAAAGAAATTCCTCATCTCCTTTCTAAAGCTACATCCTTTTATTCTGAGGCTACGGCCTCTGGTTCTAGACTCTCCCACGAGTGGAAACATCCTATCCATATGCACTCTATCCAGGCCGCTTTCATTATTCGTTAACTTTCAATGAGGTACACCCTCACAGAAAACTAAAGTTCAGGCAGATTAAAGCATGTCTTTCAGAGTTGATCGTCTATCTGCAGTTGGGTTGTCTCAATATGCACTCCTGGGGATCTGTGGTATTCTTTGCCACAGAAGGCTGTTGAGGCCAAGCCAGTGGATATATTTAAGGCAGAGATAGATAGATTCTTGATTAGTACGGATGAGAGAGGTTATAGGGAGTAGGCAGGAGAATGGGGTTAGGAGGGAGAGATAGATGAGCCATGATGGAATGGCGGAGTAGACTTGATGGGCCGAATGGCCTAATTCTACTCCTATCCCAAGATCTAGAGCTAGAGCCGTGTGTCGCCCAGTTGGTCTGTGTTGGTCAACAAAGACCACCGCATCTTCTGCAGGCTTTCTTGGCGAGCACACAGTACATAAGAAAGTGGACAACTATCTCGCATCACCGCAGCCTTGCTGAGAGCAGCGTGCAATGGAATTGACTCTGTGCGCAACGGATCTGATCAGTTTAGTTTAGTTTAGAGATACTGTGTGTATACGGGCTCTTTGGCCCACCTTGTTCATGCTGACCGCGGTCAACTGTACTCTAGCACCACCCTACACACCAGGGACAATTTTTGGCATTTCCATCCCATCCTACCTGCCTCTCATCATATTATATACTTCCAACAGGTCACCTTTCAGCCTTCAGTGCTCCAGAGAAAACAATCCACGTCTATCCATCCTCTCCTTATAGTTAATGCCCTCGACACCAGGCCCCGTGCTGGTGAACCTGTTCTGCGCCCTCTGCAAAGGTAATCAGTTGGCTACCTAGTTGCCGTCAATAAAAGTAGATTGTCGTTCTGAGCAGAATTAGACCATTCGGCCCATCAAGTCTCCTCTGCCATTCAATCATGGCTGATCTATCTCTCCCCCGTAACCCCATTCTCCTGCCTTCTCGCCATAAACCCTGACACCCGTACTAATCAAGAATCTGCCTTTAAATGCTCATCATATGTCAACCACTCTAATTCCTGGGAACATTCTATACATTGTTGGAGAGGTTTCCCATCTGTACATGGCCAGTCCTCTAAAATAACCTGGTTGCAAGGCACTCGTTGTGAGGAGGTGAATATCATTTGATGCCTCTGTCTTTATGTGTAGAAATATTGCATGAAGCTGCCATCTGCAGTCCCATCAACAGGGTTCCCAACTTGCGAAAGGAAACTAGGCAGAATGACTCTGGACTTGTGTGTAGTAGATTGAGCGGGTAGGTAATCCCCTGAACCCTTGCCACCTGAAAATGTGCCACCTTTCCATAGCACCAGACGTCATGGCCAGCCATGCGGGAGTGAGGAACAGGAAAGAGTCGGTCGAATTGGCACTCCTGCTCATTCATCCTTCAGGCCTTGCTGGTCAAGAGAATGAAGAGTGGGATCAGTGTTTCTGTTATTGTACTTCCCTGGGCTGGAAAGTTATTGTTTCCTTGCAAAATACGTCGTTACCAGTTCCATTTTCTCTCCCGGCTTTCAAAGGCGGCCGAAAGAAAGATGCCATCATCTATCACCATCAACGAGAATCAATTCCATTGGCCCGTCCTTTATTACTCTGTTACTCTGAGCGCAGGCATCCTCTCCATCTGTTTCTCTATTTCATTATTTTTAGCCAATTTAAAACTGTTACAGTGGGTTATATTGCCACAGTCACTAAAGCCTTTCTAAGTAGTTTATTATTGCCACAGGGCTCTGGGTTGACAAAGATTGTAGTGTCTAATACATTCTCCAGCCAGCCTGGAGACTAGCGAGCGCACATCGCATTGAGTTGACAGCTAGGGTTGCCAACTTTCTCACTCCCAACTAAGGGACAAAAAGTCAAAATACGGGGCTAATTCCTGACGGCAATTCGTTGACCGATTTGGCTGTGGCTGGGTGAATGATGAGTTGGCCCGGGTGCTGGACTGCACACAAAGCCCAGCCGGCAGGCCAGCTGAAGGGTTTTGGTCTGGGCGACGTAGTCCGGCATCCCATCCAACTCAAGAACCGATGATCGGCCATGAGAAGGAGGGGTGCTGGTGTCGGCGGTAAGCGAAGGTTCGAAGGTCAGACAGCTGGCCGGGCTGCCGACCGACGGGGCCATGGGAGAGGCGCTGCTGTTGCACTCCATGGGCTGGACTACGCCGGGACTGGGTGAGGCGGGGGCCGGACGCGGAGCTCCGACCCGACAGTCCCCGCGACCCGAGTAGTAGCAGTCAAATACGGGACAAGGGCACTCCCGTACGGGACAAACCAATTTAGCCATAAAAACGTGATGTCCTGCCTAATACGGGACAGTTGGCAACCCTATTAACAGCAGTGAAGTAGCTCTGAGCTCTGCCCTACAGGCGGCTTTGAACATTCACTTTTAGACTTTTTTTCTGCCACCTCTTGCAAGGGTAGTGAGGCTAAACTAACGGAGATTGACCTAGAGAGAAGAAGCAAACACCACAGGTATGATGTGGGCGGAATTTGTCATTTTAATTTTTTTTTTCCCGTGTTCGTAAGTGATAGGAGCAGAATTAGGCCATTCAGCCCATCAAGTCTACTCCGCCATTCAATCATGAATCAAGTACATTCAATCCCTTGACCCTCGATCTGTAGAAGCTCTCGTCACCTATACTTTTTCTCCAGAGATGCTGCCTGACCCGCTAAGTTACTCCAGCTGTTTGTCTACCTTGGGTTTATTCTTGATTGAATCTATCTTTCTCTCTTAACCCCATTCTTCTGCCTTCTTCCCAGGACCTCTGAGACCCGTACTAATCAAAACTGAAGTAGATATTGAGACTGGAAACTTGATTGAATTTTGACCTTATATTGTGGATAGCTTGCTTTTGTTTTTTTGTCAAGTTTGTTTGAAAATAACTCAAGTATTGTGATTACCAATAAGGTGGAAGATGGTAGAGATGCTGAACACCTCCGCTCAGTCCGCCTTGACCGACGTGATCTCTCGGTTGCCAAACACTTTAACTCCCCTTCCCATTTCCACACTGACCTTTCAGTCCTGGGCCTCCTCCATTGCCAGAGTGAGGCCACACGTAAATTGGAGGAACAGCACCAGCACCAGCGGTATGAATATGGATTTTTGTGACTTCAAGTAACCCTTGCGTCCACTCTCTCTCCCCACCCCTTCCTAGTCATCATACTAGTTTCTCTGTCGTCCTGTTGAGTTTCATTGTCTGCATAACTCGTTGTCACCTACAGCCAACAATGGACCATTGTGGGCTCCACCTTTCCATGATTATATGCCGCTTTTTTTCTCATCTCTCTCTCTCTCCCTCTCTCTGTCTCTCCTCTCTCCCTCTCCCTCTCTCTGTGTCTCCCTCCCTCCTCTCCCCTCTCCCTCTCCCTCTCCCTCTCTGTCTTCTCTCTCTCTCTCTGTCTCTCTCTGTCTCTCTCTCTCTCTCTCTCTCTCTCTCTCTCTCTCTCTCTCTCTCTCTCTCTCTCTCTCTCTCTCTCTCTCTCTCTCTCTCTCTCTCTCTCTCTCTCTCTCCTCTCTCTCTCTCTCTCCTCTCTCTCTTCTCTCTCTCTCTCTCTCTCTCTCTCTCTCTCTCTCTCTCTCTCTCTCTCTCTCTCTCTCTCTCTCTCTCTCTCTCTCTTTTCCCCCCCCCCTCCCTCCCGACACGTCACCAATTCCCTTTCTCCAGAGAAGCTGCCTGACCCGCTCAGTTACTCCAGCTTTTTGCATCTATCTTGAGGTTTATTCTTGTCCAGATCTTCTTGCGTTCAGTTGCAGGGTGTTTGGTACTGCTGCCATTATTTGTTGCAGTGAGTTTCGGCATACACGCCTCCCATTGTTACTGCACTCTCGCCAGCACCATGTATCTATTCAACTGCTGCCTGCTTCTTCATTCCTCTTTTTGAAACATGCCTCCAAGTAATTGCAATTTCCATTGCTTCAAACCCATGCCCCGGCTTCGCTCGGTAATACTGATCCAATCTCCGTCCCAGCTCGGCTGCAAACGCTTGTCATCCCTGCTCACTGTGGTCTGCACAATGACTTATCCGAATGCTAATTGTTGTTGTGGAGTATAGTTAATCATGTGTTTGCTTGGCTATTAGATTCTCTCGTCGTCTGACGGCTTCTAAGAAATGAATGTTGTCATTGGGAACCTTTTGTGTCTTATTAATTTCGATGAAATTTGTCTTCCTGTCATGGTCTGCAACTTGCAGTCAGAGCTGGCAAATTCTTGGCTTCATCAAATCCCGGGGAAAATTAGTCAACGTTCGTGAAAAGAATCTAACATAAATGTGCAGTGACGAAGAAGTACTGCCATAATTATTAATCCTATTTCCATAACCGCGAAACCGGAATCTCCTCAGTTGCTTTCACTTTGTATTTTCACTTGGACCTCCTGGTCAATACCTTGGTATATTAATGTATTAGTGGTGCAATGTAACAGGCCAAGGAATCAATGGTCATCTCGAGTGGGACAGAAACAAACTACCCCTCAATATTCCTTTGCTGTACTATCATCGGATCCCAATGTCAGTGCAGCACAGCAACGCAGCAGTGGAGCTGCTGCCTTACAGCGCCAGAGACCCAGGTTCAATCCTGACTACAGGTGCTGTCTTTATGGAGTTTGTACGTTCTCCCTCTGACCGCGTTGATTTTCTCCAGGTGCCCTGGTTTCCTCCCAGAGGTTCCCTCCCTTTGGCTTTGGTAAAATTGTAAATCATCCCTCGTGTGTGGGATTGTGCCAGTGTATGGGGTGATCGCTGATCGGTGGGCTGAAGGGGTTGTTTCCGTGTTGTATCTCTAGTCTGCATTCTAGGGTCAACGTTATCCAGAAACTTAACCACCCCTGTCACATAATTACTTTGAGTACAGCAGCAGATCGGAGACCGGATTGATACCTCAAATGCACTATCACTAATCCACGATTCATTAATAACCTTTGCTTTGGTTTGTTTTCACTTTTGGCCATTGGGGGAGGAAATGTTTTTCCTTCACCAGGTCTGGCCTATTTGATTCATCACCAACTTAGTCCAGAACATGGTAGACAAAAAATGCTGGAGAAACTCAGCGGGTGAGGCAGCATCTGTGGAGCGAAGGAAATAGGCAATGTTTTGGGTTGAGACCCTTCTTCAGACTGATGTGAGGGTGGGGGGAAGAAGAAAGGAAGAGGTGGAGCCAGTGGGCTGAGGGAGAGCTGAGAAGGGGAGGAGAAAGTAGGGACAACCTGAAATCAGATAAGTCAATGTTCATACCGCTGGGGTATAAACTGCCCAAGTGAAATATGAGGTCCTGCTCCTCCAATTTACGGTGGTCCTCACTCTGGCCATGGAGGAGGCCCAGGACAGAAAGGTCGGATTTGGAATGAGAGGGGGAGTTGAAGTGCGGAGCCGCCGGGAGATCAGGTTGGTTATTGCGAACCGAGCGGAGGTGTTCGGCGAAGTGATCGCCTAGCCTGCACTTGGTCTCACCGATGTAGAGCAGCTGACATCTGGAGCAGCGGATGCAATAAGATGAGGTTGGAGGAGGTGCAGGTGAACCTCTGTCACACCTGGAAAGACTGCTTGGGTCCTTGAATGGAGCCAAGTCTTAGTCCAGACCATTCCTGCTTTTTTTAATATGGTTTAAGTGCTTTTAGAGATTGTTAATGTTTCCTGTACCAGTTTCGATGGTGCTGTGAATTTTGGGGGTAAAAAGTATGGTGGAATTTTCTCATCTGAATGAGCGGTGATCCGATACGTTGAACGTTGTCTAGGCGAATGACAGCTTCTCAGCCGTACCTGGTTTCCGTTCCCTTCACTACCGGCACAGTGGACCATCTGCAACATGCTCTGTGTTTGTCTCAGTTACTCTAGCATCTGTGACCCGTAATAAACAGAAAGGAGTATGTGTGGGAAGGAACTGCAGATGCTGGTTTAAACCGAAGATAGTAGACACATAAAGATGGAGTATCTCAGCGGGACAGGTAGCATCTCTGGAGAGAAGGAATGCGTGACGTTTTGGGTTGAGACTTCTTCCTTATAAACTGAAAGGAGGTGGCCAACTGGCACGGGGGAGTTCCACCACCTATTGGTCACTGCTCCAATTTGTAGGCTTGGAAATGTGTTGTGCTCCACTGTTTAGTTCCACTTGCTTAGAGATACACCACAAAAACTGGCCCTTTGGCCTACCGCGTCTTCTCCGACTAACGATCTCAGCACATTAACACTATCCTACATGCGCCAGGGACAATTTACAATTTTTACCTAAACAATTCACCTACAAAGCTGCACGTCTTGTGTAGGAGGAAACCCACGCCATCACGGGGAGAACGTACAAACTCTGCACAGACAGCACCCGTAGTCCGGATCGAACCCAGGTCTCTGGCACCGTAAGGCAGCAACTCTACTACTGCGCCACTTTGCCGCCCGATTAAATTGTTTAACTGTCACCAGATTAAAGTTGTGGAACCCATTCTGGTGATGGCAACATTGCAGTGGTTCAAATGGCCATTTGCCAGCATGTGGCTGATGGTATTTAGCAATGATCCATAAACACTGGCTTTGCCCCTACAAGTTTTCAATTTGACAGCTAGGTCTGGGCTAAGATTGGCTCCAGAAGCACTTGGTGTTTAAAATTGGTCAAACTGAGCTGATTTTGACAAAGATTACACAACAAGCATGCTCAGTAGCAAATTCAAACCCAGTTGTCTTTCTGTTGGGTCAGGCTTTTGAAATGAGGAGAGACGCAAAGTGCTGGAGTAACTCAGCGGGTCAGGCAGAATCTCTGGAGAAAGGGAATAGGTGACGTTTCTGGTCGGAACCCTTCTTCAGACTGCAATGAAGTTCACCCACAGGTTCTGCCTAAAGGTCTCGGACCTGAATCAATAACTGTTTCTTGTTCCGTAGATGGGTTTCAAGCAATTTCTATTTTTATTTGTTCCTGCAGTTATCTCATTTCCAATATCTTGTGTCAAATACTCTTTTTGATCGGGTTTTTGTTGTGGACTCCTGAGCCCTTCCTGCTTCCTAATTATCTAACCAAGCAATCCATTTCAATTTAATGGGAAAATAGTTGCTTACTGCCAATGTTATCAAACAAAGTTTGATACGAGAGGATATTAGGCCAGGTAACGGAACGCTTGCTGGACAGTAACACAAATGGTGCATAAGATTAACCGCCATGTTGTTTGTATGAATCGGGAGCAAGAGCAGTCCCACAATACCTTTGCATCTCCTCCTCCAGACATCTCAGTTTTTTTTATTTCAGTCCCCTTGGTAGTCTGAAGAAGGGTTTCGGCCCGAAACATTGCTTATCTCCTTCGCTCCATAGATGCTGCTGCACCCGCTGAGTTTCTCCAGCATTTTGTGTACCCACGTAATCTATCCATGTTCTCCAGAGATACTGCCTGACCCGCTGGGTTAGTCCACCACTTTTCTTTTTTGTAAATAGGCATCTGTGCTTCCTCGTATCCAAGAATCTATCTGTTTTCACTTAAAAATACTCAAAACCTCTTGTCCTCAAAGGATAGTGGAAACTGAGTTCCAAAGACTCTCAACCATCAGGAAAAACTTTGCCTTGTCTTAAAGTCTCAAATGTCGACTCATTATTTGTATGCATTGAACTCCGATACTGCATTCTCCACAAGAGGAAATATCCTTTCTCCAGTCATCCTGTCGAGACCCTCAGCATCTTATGCTCTGGATTATGTGAACATGTTGCCTGGTTGTTGGTATAACCCAAGAGTTGCCACTGCCTAGATCAGGTATTGCTGTGGTGTTTTGCTTGCCCATCTGAAATAGTGGGGAAGGGCTGCTGAGAACTAAGGGGGCACAGTGGGGGGGAGGGGGGGGAGGGGGGGGTGAGTACTTTAGGTAACTTTGTCAGCACCTTTGTGGTGACTGTTTTGTGTACTTTATATAATAATAATAATAATAATAACTTTATTTATAAAGCGCTTTAAACAACTACAGTTGCCACAAAGTGCTGTACATGAGAACTCATGGACAAGGCATTACAAACCATTAAAAACCGTAAGACGAAGGACTATAAAAAACACACTCTAAAAGTTAAAAGACATTAAAAGCACTAAGAACAGGAGCAAAGCCTCAGCCAGTGTCGAAAGCCAAGGAATAAAAATGAGTCTTGAGGGAGGATTTGAAGATGGACAGTGAGGGGGCCTGTCTGATGTGCAGCGGCAAGGTGTTCCAGAGTGCCGGAGCAGCAACAGAAAAGGCTCTATCCCCTCTGAGCCTCCGCTTAGACCTTGGTACCTCAAGGAGCAGCTGATCAGCTGACCTGAGGCACCGGGCAGGAGCATATAGGTGGAGCAGCTCAGAGAGATAAGACGGGGCGAGCCCATTCAGCGATTTAAAAACAAACGAAAGAATTTTGAAGTGAACTCGAAAATGCACTGGGAGCCAGTGAAGGGAGGCCAAAATTGGCGTAATGTGCTCCCTCTTTCGAGCTCCGGTCAAAAGGCGAGCGGCGGCATTTTGGACAAGCTGGAGACGAGCCAATGAAGCTCTTGCGACTCCAGAGTAGAGTGCGTTACAATAATCCAGCCTAGATGTAATAAAGGCATGGGTTACTGTTTCAAAATGCTGCCGCTCGAGAATGGGCTTCACCTTTGCCAGCTTCCTTAGGTGAAAGAAGCTGGACTTAACCACCGCGCCTATTTGTTTATCTAGTTTAAAATCACCGTCCATCCTAAAACCCAGGTTCAAAACGGTTGGCCTTACGGACAATGCCAATGGGCCCAAAACAACAAAAGGGAGGATCACGGCAGCCATTGGGTCCAAACAAAATCACCTCTGTCTTCCCTTCATTAAGTCCCAGAAAGTTTTAGGCCATCCAGGACCTAATGTCCTCAAGGCAAGACAGAAGTGATTTTAGAGAATAGTCGTCTTCTTTCCTGAGTGGCATATATAACTGGCTATCATCTGCGTAAAAGTGAAAGGAGATGCCATGCCTTCTTAAAATTGAGCCCAGAGGAAGTAGGTATAAAGAGAAGAGCAGGGGCCCTAGAATTGAGCCCTGTGGAACCCCATATACCAAGGGAGTGGAGGAGGATTCAAAGCCAGCAAGGCTTACACGCATGGTTCTGTCAGCCAGATAGGACCTGAACCATCCCAGGGCACTGCCACAAATGCCCACTTGGTGCTGTAATCGGGAAATTAAAATTCCATGGTCCACTGTATCGAAGGCAGCAGATAGGTCCAGCAAGACAAGGACCTAAATGCAAAAAACAAAGAATTTCACTGCACCTAGCGAGGTACAAGTGACAATAAAGCAACATCATCATCGATAGTTTGTCTGTTATGATAAATCTGAGCTTCAAACATTTTAACTGGAGGATTCTGCAAGAGTAACCTTTCCTGAGACCATCACAATTCAGAGAATCGGTCACCCCAATTCCTGACATTTTGGTAATCTCCCAGGATTAGATGCCCTTTTTGGATGTGCAGCAGGGTTTAAACAGTTCAGTTGAGTTTATTGTCACGTGTACCAAGGTACAGTGAAAAACTTTTTGTTGCGTGCTAACCAGTCAGCAGAAAGACAACAACGTGATTACAATCTATCCATTTACTGTGTACATACATGATAAGGGAATAACGTTCAGTGCAAGGTAAAGCCAGTTAAGGATAGTCCGAGGGACAACACAGGTAGATGGTATGTGTACGAAGGAACTGCAGATGCTGGTTTAAACTGAAGATAGACTCAAAAAGCTGGAGTAACTCAGCAGGACTGGCAGCATCACTGGAGAGAAGGAATGGGTGACATTTCGAGTCGAGATCCTTCTTCAGACGGAAGAAGGGACTCGACCCGAAACATCACCCATTCCTTCTCTCCAGAGGTAGATAGTAGTTCAGCACTGCTCTCTGGTTATGGTAGGATGATTCAGTTGCCTGATAACAGCTGGAAAGGAACTGCCCCTGATAACAGCTGGAAAGAAACTGGTGGTGTGTGATTTCACACTTCAAGGTTGGAGTAGAAATATTACTTGGTTGTATTTGTGCCTTTCAGAACATGCACTGGTGATCGTGTCAAAATGTGTACACTGATGTGTTGTATAATTTGACTGGATAGCACGCAGACTAAGCTTTCACTATCTCAGCACACGTGACAGTAAGATACCAACACTGTCTCATTCAAAAATCCCTGGATGCCGAAAATTGTAAATCAGAAAATGCTCCATGTCTGAGGCAGAATTCATTGACTTGAAATGTTAACTCTTTTTTCTCTGTACATACTGCTGGACATATTGAACATTTTATTTATTTTTGAGGTGCATTCTACTGAATTTATGCAATATATTTTGGGTGCCCTGAAAATATTGCCAGTACCACCAACTAGGGATAGATTTCCTAATCATAGCGATGAATCCAAAAACTGCCGATGCAGGATATCTAAAATTAAAGCACAAAATGTTGAAAACACTCAGTAAGTCAAGCTGCATCTATGGGAGAGAAACGCATTAACGTTTCAGATTGAAAACCCTTCGTCAGAGCTCCGAGTCTTGACTTGTGTGTTAACTGTTTCTGTTCCCACTGGTGTGGACTGAACTGCTGAATGTTTCCAGCAGTTTGATTTTTGTAATGGGAAGGTATTTAGGAAAGAATCCCAAATTAACCAGGTGATCATGGGATGGGTAAAATTAGGGAGAATGGATTTGGAGGATTGTTTACTCCTAGTTTAAAGCACTTTGTCTTTTCAGTAATGTTCTTTGTCATCTGAAAAGGCTTCATTTTCATTCTATGCCACTAACTCTATTCCTATCATTTTGGACTGTAAAACTAACCTTGGGACTTAGTCCTTATTGTTGCATTTGTTGAGTTTAGTTCGATCAATCAATCAAAAGACTTTATTGTCATTCAAAAATACACCAACTAATGCAAATCTGAACGAAATTTCATTGCATCTGGCTCACTGTGCAACGTAAAATAACAAAAGGATAAAAAGATAAAATAGATAAAAAGATAAAATAGATAATAGTGGTGGCACATTAAATGGAATTCAAGAGTCTGACGGCTCGGGGGAAGAAGCTGTTTCAGAACCGGGCCGTTCTGCTCCTTGTTCTTTTTGCCCGAGGGCAGCGGAGTGAACAGTCCATGATGGAGGTGTGTGGGGTCTTTTATAATGCTGTTGGCCTTGGACAAGCAACGTTTGCGCGCAATGTCCCGGACTGAAGGAAGAGAAGTCCCGATGATTTTTTTCAGCCGTCCTCACCGCTCTCTGCACGGACTTCCAGTCGGAGGCTTTGCAGTCCCCAAACTGTTATCTGCGTACTTCATTGTACTAAACCTGGCACAACTGTCATGGGTCATCAGGGTAAACAGCAGTGGACTCGGGACTCATTTTTGAGATACCATTTGGAAACAGGCCTTACGGCCCACTGAGTCCGCACCGACCAGGGATCCCCACACATTAACGCTATCCTACACACACTAGGGACAATTTTACACTTTTACCAGGCCAATGTTCCTACATACCTGTACGTCTTTGGCGTGAGGAAGGAAACCCCGAAGATCTCAGAGAAAACCTACGGAGAGAATGTACAATCTCCGTGCAGACAGCACCCTTGGTCGGGATCGAACCTGGGTCTCCGATGCTGCAAGGGCTGTTAGGCAGCAACTCTACCACTGTGCCTCCGTGCCGAACTGGGATCTTGGGCATCTCTTCATTTTGCTGCTTCGTCTGAGCCCTCAGCTGTGGGCAAAGTAGGACCTGTTGCTGATAAAAGATTGATCTTTATGACTGTGTCTAGACATGCAGGTTCTGCCAAAGTGACTGTATATCTCAGGATGTGCAGAGGGGAAATCGAATGAATCACAATATCCCTTGAAGATATTCTAGAGTTCTAGACTGATGGCTATGATAGAGGGAATAAACTCATTTATGCAGAAGGGAGATGGAGACAGAATGAATATGGAACCCAGTAGAAATGTAGAGATAAAAACAATGCTAGAGACACACAGCAGGACAGGCAAATCTAGTTTTAATGATACCGCGTGGAAACAGGCCCTTCGGCCCACTGCGTCCATGCCGGCCAGTGATCACTTGTACGCTAGTTCTGTCCTATACATTAGGGACAGTTTACAGAAGCCAATTAACCTGCAAACCACATCTTTGGAGAAAGGTCTCAAACCAAAACGTCATCCGTCCCTTCCCTCCACAGCTGCCGCCTGACCTGCTGTGTTTCTCCATCACTCTGCGCAGTGCTCAACATTCCAGCATCTGCAGTTCTCTGTGTTCCCATTTTGCTGCTCCATTGCAGAATCCCCTCAGAGGGGGGAACACTTGGGATGGGGCAGGTGGAGGCCATGCATTAGGAGCACAGACTAACTTTGGCTTTGCAGAAAGGAGCAGACCACTTCCCAAAGTCTCCACCTCCCCATTCTGTAGCCCACTACTTCCCATCTATAGAATAGTCTGGGTGTTCTTTATCAGAACCCCCAAACCACATGTACGCAGGTCACCCTTGATCCTATGAAGTCCCGATAGAAAAAAAACACAAAACTACAAGTCTGCCTCAGTGGCTTGAAAGAGGCTTGACGGTGGAGGCCGGTTCTCTGGATACTTTCAAGAGAGAGCTAGATAGGGCTCTTAAAGATAGCGGAGTCAGGGGATATGGGGAGAAGGGACGGACGGGGTACTGATTGTGGATTATCTGCCATGATCATGTTGAATGGCTCGAATGCTGGCTCGAAGGGCAGAATGGCCTACTCCTGCACCTATCTTCTATTGCCTAGAAGTCTCTTTCAATTCATGTGCAGGAAGGAACTCAGATACTGGTTAACACTGGAAATAGACACAAAATGCTGGAGTAACTCAACCAGGCAGTCAGCATCTCTGGAGCGATGGAATAGGGGATGTTTCGGGTGGAGACCCTTCTTCAGACTCTAGACTGAAGATGGGGCTTGACCTGAAATGTTACCCATTCCTTCTCTCCAGAGATGCTGCCTGTCCCGCTGAGTTCTTTCAAGTATTGTTCTTTTAAATTTCCCTATTGAGTTCATCTGAACTATAACCTGTAGAATTGAAGGTAGTTAATAAAACATTCTTAGCCTGTGGTCAAGAATTGCCATTGAACATGTTTCTGCATGTTTTTCATTGGGTCTCAGTTAACCCTGAGTGGGATGTCACAGGAAGTGCAGGGCTATAGATGCAAGGGCATCTGCCACAGTTGAGCATTCTACCATCAGTCTTCAATCTCCATGAAGTCTGTGCAGAGTGCAGCTTGAGATCTGTGTTCAGGACAGAGCTCAGCATGTGAGGTTGAGTTTCCATGCTATTTGTGGGCATGCCAGAGCCATTTCAATGCATATGATTTGCACATGAAGGAACTGCAGATGCCAGTTTAAACCAAAGATAGACAGAAAATGCTGGTGTAACTCAGTGGGACAGGCAGCATCACCGGAGAGAAGGAATGGGTAATGTCTCGGGTCGAGCCCCTCCGTCCGAAGAAGGGTCTCGAGCCAAGACATCGCCCGTTCCTTCTCTCCAGTGATGCTGCCTGTCCCACTGAGGTGCTCCAGCGTTTTGTGTCTCTCATATGTTTTGCACGATCATTAAACAATGGCTCACTCATTCATGGCGCCAGCTCAATCAGGTGATGTCTGGCATTTCCCCCAAAAATGTGTTTGATCTCGGTAAGGCTTTTAAAAATATCAAATACTGACACACTATCCGTCTAAGTAGAAGCGAGGCAGTGGGAGGAAACCTGGCCATTATGCCGTCCAAGGAAAAGATAGTGAACACATTTATGCTTCTCTATTAACTAAGCTTTCTGAGTGCATGTATATATATTTTTGAAATGGTGGTTACCAGGCTTGTAATTCAAGAGTTCAAATCCCATCACGGCAGTGTGGGAAATTGAAGTTGGTTTAAAACATCAAGCGGCAAATTGAAAAGATGGTGTCAATAAAAGTGACCGCTAAACTAAGATTTGTTGTTTTAAAAAGCTAACTGGTTCACTGACTTTTGTAAATAGAAAGCTGCCGCCTTGGCCAGGCCTCTGGACACGGCTGCCCCAACTTTCCCTACCCTATGAAGTAACTTATTAATTCGATACAACTAGGGTTGGCAATTCCAGCCGTGCTTATGAGGCCCATTTTCAAAAGATGAGTGCAGTTTTAACGTGAGCAGAATTTGTCTGGAGTGACTGTTGCCCCACGACTGGCCGTTGTACCTGCACCGCACGGTACTTGTGCACATGACAGTAAATGTGAACTTGATGGCTGAGGTTGACCCTGGACGCACACTGGTCAAAAAACGACGTGGCCTATTGGGGATGGACGCAAAGTGCTGGAGTGTCTCAGCAGTTCAGGCAGCACCTCTGGAGAGAAGGAATAGGGGACGTTTCAGGGTGAGACCCTTCTTCAGACTGAGGAAGGGTCTCGGATTCGGCCACAGTCTGAAGAAGGGGCTCGAGCCGAAACGTCGCCCATTTCTTTTCTCCAGAGATGCTGCCTCACCCGCTGAATCACTCCAGCATTTTGTGTCTACCCATGTTGCTTGACCCGCTGAGTTGCTCCAGCAATTTGAGTCTATTATCTGTGTAAACCAGCATCTGCACTTCCTTCACACACACACACACACACACACACTCACACTCACACTCACACTCACACTCACTCATTGATATTGGTTTATTGGTGTGTACTGAGATATGGCGCGTTTTTTCACTATATAAATGCGGCAATAACATTTTAGCGTGTCGGTGGGTAAAGACCTGCCACTGTCGGGCAGACAGTGATATAGCTCCCTTGCAAGCTTGTTTTATGCAAATGGTAATACAATAAGTTCTTGACTGAAGTTGAGTAAGATGGCCTAGCTGTGGAAAGTGCTGCTAAAGATTCTGCAGGGCTTGGGTGTATTGGCCATGCATTTCAGTTTAGGGGTCAGGAGATCTACCTTGGAGTTCTCCATGCGGCTGTGCTCCCTGTTGCATTCCTTGAATGCAGTGAAACAGGAGCGGAGCAGCATTTTTGGCCTTGCTCATGGTCTGTAGAACAGGCTGTCTGTAAAAAGGGTTTGTGAGTAATGAGGTTAAATTATGCCCTTCAGACATCCCAAACACAGTGCTGGAGGAACTTGGCAGGTCAAGCAGCATCTATGGAGGGAATGGACAGGTTACATTTCGGGCCGAGACACTTAGAACAGGACCGATTCTGAAAAGTCCTGACCCAAAACGTCGTCAGTCCCTTTCCTCCTCACATGCTGCCTGACCCGCTGAGTTCCTCCAGTACTTTATTTTGCTCATGATTCCAGTATCTGCAGTTTCTTGTCTCCTTGTCAGATGTCCTCCGAAGGCGAATGTGAAGATAGTACAGAGGAGACGACAATATATATATAAAAAAACAAAAACAAAAAACATTCCAGTAAAAGAAAATTGGCTTCTGGTCAATGTAGGAGCGATGTTTTTTTTGTGGACTGTCAGTAAACCAGGCAAATAGGCTAAGTATTGACATTTTATGCTTTAAATGGTGAAGTGTGTGATAAGAGAACCTCGAAAAAAGATTGTTTAATGGAATTTTTACTTGTTGCAGTTTTACAGGGACATCAAGTGTAACACCACAGCACATAAATGTGCAATAAATTCTCAGATTCGAGGTAAACCAGATCACGATAGGATTTGGTAGTGCAAAGACTGTAGTAATTTGGTGCTGAGGTGGGGTGGTGCAGGGCGAGCCAAGAGTGTGATGCGACAAACCTTTGCAGATTGTGAAATCAAACCACCAAAGACAGAAATGCCCAGCAGACCGGGCAGCATATGTGGGAGAGAATCTGTTAACTTCTGGGTCAGTGACTTTGTAATAAGAATTATGGGTTTGTTTTTCACAGCTGCTGCCCGGCCAGAGTTTTTTTTAAAAGCATTTTATGGAGTGTAATTATTCATGGTCATTGAAAGTAGCTGGTTAAATGAAAAGCTGTTATTGCCAAGATTTGCACATGTGTACCCAGATAAACAATCCAAGGGAAGCTGTGGCTGTAAAACCGGTGTACACAATTAATGAACTTCAAGTGGAGATAAGGATACTTTTCCTTGCAGAATGATTAATGGTTGAGTTGTAAATCGTTGTTAAGAATGGTAATAAATATAAACGCAGGTGTAAACAGGGAAATATTACGTCAAAGATGATTCCTTTGATGCCCGAGCCAAGGAAGCGTGTGGAATTTAACTGGACAATCGAGGATTGTGCTGTTGGGAAGGCAAGGCTGAAGGATCGGTGGAAGATCCAACCGGGAACCTTGGCATTCACTGGCTCGTAGGTGTGGCATTGTGAGAGGGAAAGGTGTTGGTGCAAGCTGTGTTTTTTGCAGTTTCAATTAGCACCTGGTACATTCTCTCCCTGGAGCAGTGAGGTCTCTGACATCCGATCAGATCTAATACCTGAGCTCAGAAGGCAGCAAAGATGGTGTTTTTGACCATTGAGTTTTCATCACTGCTTCTGAACAGAACACTGGATTTGAATTGGCTGTCAGGAGGGAGTGTGTTCGCAGAAGGAATTCGCAGAAACCGTTTCATCAGAAATGGGTAGGAAGGAACTGCAGGTGCTGGTTTAAACTGAAGATAGACACAAAATGCTGGAGTAACTCAGCTGGTCAGACAGCATCTCTGGAGAAAAGGTATAGCTGACGTTTCGGGTCGAGAATTCAGTCTGAAGAAGGGTCTCGACCTGAAACGTCTCCTATTCCTTTTCTCCAGTGATGCTGTCTGGCCCACTGAGTTACTCCAGCTTTTTGTGTCTATCATCAGAAATGGGGCCCGGCTGAGCAGCCACATTATTGCATGAATATTACTCCCCTTAACTCCAAGACCAGCAGGACCTGAGGAAAGACCCAAAAGGCTGGAATAACTCAGCGGGTCAAGCAGCGTCTCTGGAGGAAAAGAATAGGTTGACGTTTCGGATTGCGACCCTTCTTCAGACTGGGAGTCAGGGCAAAGGGAAATGAGAGCGGTAGAAGGTACATAGAACTAATGCATTCAAGTTCAAGTTACATTTATTGCCAAATGCGCCAATTGAGATTTGAGTTACCATACAATAAAAAGAACACAATACACGATAGAGTTTAACATAAACATCCCTACACAGCGGAATCAATGTTCCCACTGTGAGGGAAGGCAATAAAGTTCAGTCATCTTCCTCTTTGTTCACCCGTGGTCGGGGCCTTTGAGCCCTTCACAGTCGCCACTACGCGTGGTCCAAGTTCAGGTCTTCTCGCCGGGATGATGGAACTCTGACGTCGGAACGGAAGATCCCTCTCAGCGGCTTGGAGTTTCTGAATCGGCCGCTTCCAACTGAGACCGCGGCTCCCGAAGTTCACAGGCTGAGCTGGACGGAGCTCCAACACTGGCGACCCAGGACTCTGCGATGTTAAAGTCAGCGCCGCCCGCGGCTGGAAGCTCCGCAAACCACAGCTCCACGTCACATGGCGATCCCCGGTAAGGCATCGCCCGCTCCGCGATCGTAACTCAGTGCAGCGCCGCCGCTGAAGCTCTGGTCGGTCTCTGGCAGGAAAGGCTGCGCCAATCCAGATGGTAGGCCCCGAGGGCGGGGCGGGGCGGAGATGCGGCTCGGAGAATAGACGCATCGTCGACCAGGAAGTGACTAGGAAACGGTTTCCCCCTTCCCCTCCCCATCTACCCCACATAAAAAAAGACTAAGAAACCTCCAGGAACATACTTTTAAACAGACTAAAAATAACAAAAAGGGTGAAAGGATGGACAGACTGCTGGCGAGGCTGCCGCGTGCGGTGCCACCCGATGACGTATGAAAGATATGCAAAAGGCAAAGATGATCGAGGAATGGTGAAGTCCACTACAGCCCATTGTTGGCTGTGGGGTAGGTGATAACTAGTTAGACAGATAGTGAAACTCAACAGGATGACAGTGAAACTAGTACAATGTCTAGGGTGGGGGAGGGAGAGACGGAGAGAGAGAGAGAGATAGAGAGAGGGGATGCAAGGGGTACTTGAAGTTAGAGAAATCAATATGCCACTTGGTTGTAAGCTACCGAAGCGAAATATGAGGTGCTGTTCCTCACGAGGTTGGTGGGGAAATGGCAGAAAATGCAGGCTTCCATTGCTGGATGCTATCTGGTCAAAATATAAACTCTCAGCACTTTTATGTGGGAAATGGATGAGGCTCCTGAATAAAACATATACTGGAAACAGCAGGCCAGGCAGTGTCTGTGCAAAGAATCACGATTTCAGGACTGGGGCACACCACTGCAGAGTTTGTAAAATTGCAGAGAAGATGTGGGAGGGATAACAGAATAAAAGGAATATCTAATATTGAGGGCAGGGTTGTCATGGTGATAATGCGTCAGGTTGATGATTTAATGAGGGGTGCTAGAAAACAATTAGTTTAAGCTGTAAAATTTGGCCAGAGCCACCGGAGTTACCCAACCGATTTGCTTGTGACTATGGAGAAGGAAACTTTGAGTTTGTATTACCGATGGATTACTCGCAGCAGGAAAAGACCCATTGAAGGCATGTTATCTGAAATTGTTGAATTTTGATGCTGTGGCCTCAAGGTTGGGTGGAATATCCTTTGTCCACCCATCTATCTATCAAGAATAACCAATCATACAGAGAGAGTGCACAGAAACGGTCCCTTCAGCCCAACGTACAAACAAGGAACTGCAGATGCTGGTTTATAGACCAAAGATAGACGTACTCAGCAGGTCAGGCAGCAACGATGGAGGAAAAGGGCAGGTGATGTTTCTGGTCGAGACCCTTCCACTTCCAATTACCTCCCCCTTACCCCTTCCCTTCGAGTGTCAGAGGTTGTGGGGATAAGGCAGGAGATTGGTGTTAGGAGCGAGAGATAGATCAGCCATGGTTGAATGGCATAGACTTGATGGGCCGAATGGCATAATTCTGCTCTTATCACTTATGATGCTCTTCCTCCTCTCTAGTTGTTTTACCAGTTCCACAGTTCTTCACATTGTTTCCCCCTTGAGGTCACACCTTCCCTACTCAACAATGGGCTTACCAGGCACCACCCTGCCAAAGGGCATTTGTGGCCGGCTCTGATAGGTCCTGTTCTTTTCTCGCCACCAGCTCTTCACCTACTCTTCCCCCCCCCCCCCCCCTTCCCTCCCACCCCTTACATTCAGTCTGAAGAAGGGTCCTGACCCGAAATGTCACCCGTGCTTTTTCTCTAGAGATGCTGCCTGACCTGCTGAGTTACTCCAGCACTTTGTGTCCACCTTCAGCCCATTGTTTCCACAGGTTATCAACTAACTATGTAACATAAATGTTGCATTAATCCTATTTATTTATTCTAACATTATCTTGCGCTCCACACCACCCCCTTAAAAGCCTGTCCAAGTTCTACCACTCACTCATACACTTGGGGCAATTTAGTGGCCTGTTAAGTAGCCTGCACAACTATGTCATATGGGTGGAAACCGCAGCACCTGGAGGAAACCCATGCGGACATAGAGAACGTGCAAACTCCCCACAGACGGTAGCAAAGGTCGGGATTGAACCTGGATTTTGTTGGCACTGTGTGCAAGCAGCCTTACTGGCTCTACTACTGCTGGCCACTTTCTAACCAAGTTACACGGTAACTTGCACTGTTTTTGCCTCCCATCTTAGACAATCCATAGCACGTTAAGGCCTGATTTACAGTGCAATTGCTGGAATTGCGGAGGCTAGATATATATATATACAATAAGCTCCCACAAACAAGATTGCAATGACCAGCCAAACTGTCCTGAGTAATGCTGCAAAAATAACATTTATCACCAAGGATGAGAAAAATAAAACTTCAACCTTTGCTATCAATCCCAGCCCAAAATACATGACTAGTTATTATGCACTTGTCCAGCTTTGCTTGGTTGATCCGATTTACATTTCTTTGGTCCCCTCAGCATGTCAGACTGAGCCGCGCTGTAAATTGCCTTTCATGAGCCAATGAACACGAAGCTAAACCCCCATTGGTGGTTTCTTCAGATCTACTTGCTGCTTAGCTTGCATCACAGGTAGCATGCCGATCTCAGCGACTGAAGGCCACCCCTCTCTAATCAAGCACTGTACACTGCAATCCTGTGCTGGCAGATTGAACTAGCCTAGTGAGCAGCTTCCCCCCCCCCCCCCTCCCGCTAACCCAGTCCAATGCTAAACCCTGCATTATTCTCACAGAAATGAGCCGTGTAACCAGTTGTAACCAAAAGCACTGAACAGGTGTAGAACACTGGCCGATTTAACAGGTGAAATTGCCATTGCGCAATATCACCCTTTGAACAGACCTCGTGATTTAAGAGTTCGCTGAAGTGTTTCCTGTTTCCCTCTTGCTTCCCGAAGGTGAGCGAGGGATAGGGCGAGGGGAGTTTCTGGTATTTATGATAGATTCTGGTGCTTGCTCTAAATATTTCACTGAGGGAGGCTCAAGATTCAAGAGAGTTTATTGTCATGTGTCCCAGATAGGACAATTAAATTCTCACTTTGCTTCAGCACAACAGAATATAGTAGACATGAATACAGAACAGATCAGTGTGTCAATATACCATTATAGAAATATATGCACACATGAATCAATAAGCAGATAAAGTGCAAATAAACAGATAAAGGTCTATTAATGTTCAGAGATTTGTTTCAGTTGAGTTTATTAGCCTGATGGCTGTGGGGAAGCGGCTATTCCTGAACCTGGACGTTGCAGTCCTCGGGCTCATGTACCTTCTACCTGAAGGTAGCAGAGAGATGAGTGTGGCCAGCAGGCACGTGCCGTGAGTAATTACTCGGGGTAGGCAGTCAGTCGGCTTAAAAATAAATTAAACCGCGCATGCGCAGATTGTTCACTCCTGTAAAAATAAAACCAGTAACAGTTCAATTTGCCCAAGGCTTCCTAGTCTCCTTTATTCTTAATTACTGAATGGGTGGGTGGTGAAGGGTGATGGCAGGTGGAGAGATGGTGGGAAAAATGGGAGCACAGGGAAAAGTTGAATCAGTTGTCATCTTATTGAATGACAACACTTGCTCAAGGGACCAATTGGGGGGAGAGTTCCTTTCACAGCGTATGGGGAGTCTGTGCCAGGGGTAAAGTTGCGGGGAGGGCAGGAGTATTGAGAAGGAGGGGATCGGGGATAATGGCAGTAACTCACTCACCGTTGCCGCAGCTCTCCGGGCGCGAAGCCACGCATTGTAGCCGGGGATAGAAGCAGCTTGGGTAGCTGCGAGCGGCCGCCGGGAGCCGACAGCAGAACTGGCCGCCATTTCAGCGCCTTCTGCCGGCCCGCTCACCTCTGGCTCTCCGCCTGAACATCTCACACCTGCCACACGCTGGCTTCGCTCATGTCAGCCTCTTCCCGCAAATCCTTAAATTCCCACAGCCGACTAACCTCAATCACGCAGTTGGAATTTAAGGATTTGCGGGACATGAGTGAGGCCGGCGAGCGGCAGGAGAGAGGTTTTTAGACAGAGAGCTGCCAGGGGTGAGCGGGGGCCGGCAGAAGGCGCTGAGATGGCGGCCGGTTCCGCTATCCGGCCCGACTGCCGCTCAAAGCCACCCGAGCTGCTCCTTCCCATCCTCAATGCAGTGGCTCCGTGCAAGGAGCGTCGCAAGTGGCATTATCCCGATCCCCTCCTTCACAACATTCGTGCCCTCCCTGCAACTTTACCCGGGCCAGACTCCCAAAACGCTGTGAACGGAACTCTCCCCACACCCCGGGAAATACGGTATTTTTTTAAAAAAGCACCAAGAAATGTACTTACGATGTTATTGGTACACAAATTCCATTCTTCTCTCTGTTTCCTAAGATACACTTAAAATAATGACAATCCATATTTGAAAACCCCGCCAAGAAACTTGCTCTGCGCCTGCGCAGTAGGTGCTGCGCCTGCTCAGTGCAGCAAAGGCAGAATTTCAGCTGCCTTCAGCCCCGCTTGAAACTGACGGCTTCAGGCAGCGCTGACGGCTCGTGGACTGCACAGACCTTCACGTGTTACAAGCGCTGCGGATGAAAGGCACGGGGAATTATGCCTACCTAAGAGATCGGTCTCTTATATAGGCATAATTCTCCCATGCCTTTACTATTTACATTTAGACATTACTATGTTATAATTTTAGTCAGGGTAGGCAGTGCCTACTTTGCCTACCCTGATGGCACGTGACTGGTGGCCAGGATGGTGTGGGTCCTTGATGATGCTGCCAGCTTTTTGAGGCAGCGACTGCGATTGATCCCCTCGATGGTAGGGAGGTGAGAGCCGATGATGGGCTGGGCATTGTTTACTACTTTTTGTAGTCTTTTCCGCTCCTGGGCACTCAAGTTGCTGAACCAAGCCACAATGCAACCGGTCAGCAAGCTCTCTAATGTGCACCTGTAGAAGTTAGAGAGAGTCCTCCTTGACAAACCGACTCTCCGTATTCTTCTCAGGAAGTAGAGGCGCTGATGTGCTTTCTTTATAATTGCATCAGGTTCAGGGACCAGGAAACTCCTTTGGAATTACAAAGGGAAGCCACCTGTGCATTAACTGGCCAACTGGAGTTGCAGCAGGCTGCAGCATGTCTGACCTAAAGGGTTTGGTCAACCCTGACACAGGAGGAATTTTCACTGTTCCTGCAATTAGTTCCTCCTCTCCTTGGGTCATGAGACCAAGATGGCTGGTTCAGGGAAATATTGGTGCGTTAATGTCGGAAGAAGTCCTTTCTGCATTATCAGGAGGGGAGGTTCTTCCAGGGCAAAATATAGCCACAACCTACATTGTTTAGTTTAATTCAGAGATGCAGCGTGGGAGCAGGTCCTTTGGCACCCCGAGTCTGCGCCGACTAGCGATCCCCGTGCAGTTGAACAGGCCTCCTTAGCTGAAAGGCACATCAGATCTTTATTGTAGTGAATGCTATGCAGCGACATCATATAAAGTCATTGACGTCAAGTAACGTGATTAGCAGCTGGGAGCTCCGGCAGGCTTTGGCAGACCGAGCGCAAGAGTTCGGTAAAATAGTCGCCCGGCCTACACTTTGTCTCTCTGATGTAAAGGAGGACACATCAGGAACACGAAAGGCAAAATATGAGGTTAGTCTTAGACTATGTTAGCAAGAGTCGGAGGGCAGAGGAGGAAGCAACTAAAGACTAACCTCATCTTTTTATTTAGATGGGCGTTTAGTTTGTTTAGCTTGGAGATAGAGCCCATCGAGTCCGCACCGACCAGTGATCCCTGCACGCACAGTAACATCATCCTACACGCACCAGGGACAATTTACAATTTTATCGAAGCCAATTAGCCGACAAAACTGCACGTCTTTGGGCTGTGGGAGGAAACCGGAGCACCCGGAGAAAACCCACGTGGTACACGGGGAGCACCCGGAGTCAGGATCGAACCCGGGTCTCTGGCGCTGTAAGGCAGCAACTCTACCCCTGCGCCCCTGCGCCGCCCCTTTATGGTTAGCATTGACGAGGTGGGTCGAGAATGCTCATTTCAGAGGTGTGATTCTATGATAATATTCTGCCCATATTTTGAATCTCCATAGATTGAATTGATTGTACTCAAACTCACTGATCTTGGGTGTAGGAAGGAACTGCAGATGCTGGTTAAAACTTGGTGCGGCGGTGTGACTCGCGTTGCAGTGGCCCCTACAGCCCGTCTGTCTTTTTTTAATTTTTTGTCTAGTTAAATGTAGTTGTTCGTGTTTTGTTGGTACTCATTCTAACTGTGTATATGTGGGGGGGGGGGGGGGGGGGGGGGAGGGGGACTTTTAAAATCTCTTCTCTGCACGGGAGACCCGACTTTTTCCCTGTCGGGTCTCCGTTGTCGTTGAGGCCTAGCACCGTGGAGCGGCCTCCGACCGGGCACGACCTGGGGGCTCCAGTCACGGAGCCTGTGGAACTGCGGACTACTTACCATCGTGGGGCTGGCAGGCCTCGGAGCATGGGAGCGGTGGTGGCTGTCGGGATATCGGGAGCTCGCGGGTCCGGGTGGGAGACCACTCTCCGGAGCTCCCGCAACACAATTTCTCCCGCCCGTGTCGCGGGATTGGAGCGACCCGGAGCGGGGCCGTACATCGCCCCGCGCGGCTTTAATGGCCGCGGGACATTCCAGCGCCCGCCGGGGGCTCCAACTTTGTGACTTTTGGGCCTAGAGCGGGGCCGTACATCGCCCGGCGCGGCCTCAATGGTCGTGGGACTTAACATCGCCCGCCTGGGGCTTCGACATTGGGAGAGAAATGGTGCGGGGGAGAGAGAAGAACTTTGCCTTCCATCACAGTGAGGAGGAGATACACTGTGATGGATGTTTGTATGAATTCATAGCAAAATTCATGGCATTCGTGTGAATTCATGGCATTCATAGCCGGAAAGTGGTGTTGGGTAAATTGAATGGATTAAAGGCCGATAAATCCCCAGGGCCAGGTAGGCTGCATCCCAGGGTACTTAAGGAAGTAGCCCCAGAAATAGAAGATGCCTTAGTGATAATTTTTCAAAACTCTTTAGATTCTGGAGTAGTTCCTGAGGATTGGAGGGTAGCTAATGTAACCCCACTTTTTAAAAAGGGAGGGAGAGAGAAAACGGGGAATTACAGACCAGTTAGTCTAACATCGGTGGCGGGGAAACTGCTAGAGTCAATTATTAAAGATGGGATAGCAGCGCATTTGGAAAGTGGTGAAATCATTGGACAAAGTCAGCATTGATTTACGAAGGGTAAATCATGTCTGACGAATCTTATTGAATATTTTGAGGATGTAATTAGTAGAGTGGATAAGGGAGAAGCAGTGGATGTGTTGTATCTGGACTTTCAGAAGGCTTTCTACAAGGTCCCACACAAGAGATTGGTATACAAACTTAAAGCACACAGTATTGGTGGTTCAGTACTGATGTGGATAGAGAACTGGCTGGCAGACAGGAAGCAAAGAGTAGGAGTGAACGGGTCCTTTTCAGGATGGCAGACAGTGACTAGTGGGGTGCCGCAAGGCTCAGTGCTGGGATCCCAGCTATTTACAATATACATTAATGATTTGGACGAGGGAATTAAATGCAACATCTCGAAGTTTGTGGATGACACGAAGCTGTGGGGCATTGTTAGCTGTGAGGAGGATGCTAGGAGGCTGCAGGATGACTTGGATTTACTGGGTGAGTGGGCAAATGCATGGCAGATGCAGTATAATGTGGATAAATGTGAGGTTATCCACTTTGGTGGCAAAAACAGGAAGGTAGACTATTATTTGAATGGTGACCGATTAGGAAAAGGGGAGATGCAGCAAGACCTGGGTGTCATGGCAGGCTGTGAAGAAAGCGAATGGTATGTTGGCATTCATAGCAAAAGGATTTGAGTGCAAGAGCAGGGAGGTTCTACTGCAGTTGTACAGGGTCTTGGTGAGGCCATACCTGGAATATTGCGTACAGTTTTGGTCTCCTAATCTGAGGAAAGCCATTCTTGCCATAGAGTGAGTACAGAGAAGGTTCATCAGACTGATTCCTGGGATGGCACGACTTCCATATGAAGAAAGACTGGATAGACTTGACTTGTACTCGCTGGAATTTAGAAGATTGAGGGGTGATCTCATAGAGACTTACAAAATTCTTAAGGGGTTGGACAGGCTAGATGCAGGAAGATTGTTCCCGATGTTGGGGAAGTCCAGGACAAGGGGTCACAGTTTAAGGATAAGGGGGAAGTCTTTTAGGACCGAGATGAGAAAATCATTTTTCACACACAGAGTGGTGAATCTGTGGAATTCTCTGCCACAGAAGGTCGTTGAGGCCAGTTTGTTCGCCATATTTAAGAGGGAGTTGGATGTGGCCCTTGTGGCTGAAGGGATCAGGGGGTATGGAGAGAAGGCAGGTACAGGATACTGAGTTGGATGATCAGCCATGATCATATTGAATGGTGGTGCAGGCTCGAAGGGCCGAATGGCCTGCTCCTGCACCTAATTTCTATGTTTTTTATGTTTCTATGAATTGAATTGTTTGTGTGTTTTGTTATGAATTGTTCTGTTCGTATGGCTTGTAGAAACGGAGTTTCGTTTGAGCCTCTCTGAGGTTCGAATGACAAGTAATAAAATCTAATCTAAACTGAAGATAGACACAAAATGCTGTAGTAACTCAGCGGGACAGGCAACTTATCTGGGCAGAAGGAATGGGTGACATTTGGGGTCGGGGCCCCTTCTTCAGTCACCCATTCCTCCAGCACTGATCTCAGGGCAGCTTCTCAGTCCTTCCAGGTCTGACAGAGGCTCACCTGCACCTCCTCCAACCTCATCTACTGCATCCGATGCTCCAGATGCCAGATGATCTATATCGGTGAGACCAAGCGGCGGTTTGGCGATCGTTCCGCCGAACACCTCCGCTCGGTCCGCAATTTTTTTTTTTTTTAAATTTCGAAATATACTTTATTCAAATGATAAATATATACAATACATTAACCTTGCGGAAAATATTGTATATATTTATCAAATGATAAATATATACAATACATTAACGTTGATCCAATTCCTGATTCCCTCCCCAAAACCCATTTTGGAGAGCACGTCCCTCATGTACGTGTGCGAAATCCTGTCGAAGGCCTTCTCCTGGTCCAAGCTGACTAGACAGGCATCCACCCGTCTGTCCTGCACGTAGGCGATGGTATCTCTCTGCACCGCTAGGCTGTCTGAGATTTTCCTGCCAGGTACAGCACAGGTTTGGTCCGGGTGGATCACCTGTCCCAGAGCAGACTTGACCCGGTTGGCGATGGCCTTGGACAGGATCTTGTAGTCCACATTCAAGAGTGTTATGGGTCTCCAATTCTTTAGGTCCTTCATCTCCCCCTTCTGCTTGTAGATTAGGGTGATGTTGCCCTTCCTCATGGAGTCTGACATGCTACCAGCCAGAAGCATGTCGTTGTACACTTCTAGCAGGTCCGGGCCCATCCAGTCCCACAGAGCCAAATACAACTTCGGCCGGTAAGCCATCGCTTCCGGGAGTTTTATTTGAGTCAAAGGAACGGATGGAGCCAGTCAGCTCCTCTAGGGTCAGTGGTTGGTCCAGACTCTCCCGCTTGCTGTCCTCCAAGACCTCCATGATTGAGGACAGGAAGTTCTGGGAGGAGGTACTGTCTGTGGTCTTTTGGTCATACAAATCTGTGTAAAAGGATTTGCAGATCCTCAGCACGTCTGTCTGTGAGGATGCTACCGTGCCGTCCTCCTCCCTAAGGCTGTTCATCACAGAGCTCCCCCTGTGAACCTTATGGAAGAAGAAACGTGAGCACGTCTCATCCTGCTCCACATGGCGGACCCTAGATCGGAAGATGATCTTGGAGGATTCAGAGGTGAAGAGCTGAGCTTGCCGGTCCTTCAACTCTCTAAGTTCCTCCCTCACATCCACCCCGCTCGACTGCAGAAGGAGCAGTTGCTGCAAATCTGTCTGGAGTTGGCACAATTCCCTCTGGCTCTGTCTTGCTCTCTGAACCCCTTTAATTATGAAGAACCTCTTAATGTTCTCCTTGGTTGCTTCCCACCAGAGTGTGGGGGAGTCAAAGAGGGGCTTCACCGTTCTCCAACATGCGTAGTCCCTCTTTAGCTTCTCGACATTCTCTGGGGTCAACAGTTTCATGTTTAACTTCCACGTCCCTCTGCCTGCCTTCCGGTCCTCCTGTAGGTGACAGGAAGCCTGAAGGAGGCAGTGGTCGGAGAAGAACACTGGCGTGAGGTCAGTGTGTCTCACCGTGACGGCCTTCGTCGTGAAGACAAAGTCTATCCGAGATCGGGCTAAACTGTCCGATCTCGACCAGGTGAACCGCGGCTGGGACCCGCCTGCAGGGTCGCTGAAGGCATCACATAGCTTTGCGTCTTTTACCATCTCCATCAGAAACTTGGACGTGCTGTCCAGTCTGCTGTCGGCACTGCCGGATCGTCCAGCCGCATCAATGATGCAGTTGAAGTCACCGGCCAGAACGAGCTGCCGGGACGTGGCCAGCAGCACTGGGAGCTGCTGGAGAACGGCCAGCCGCTCGCTCTGCGTGGGTGAGGCATACACATTTATCAGCCGGAGCGGAGAGCCACGGTACATAACATCCACCACGAGGAGACGCCCTCCAAACACTTCCTTGACATCAGTGATGGCGAAGATCCCTCCCCGCAGTAAAATCCCCAGGCCGGAAGCACGACAGTCATTTCCCCCCCGACCACACCGACAGTCCGTGGGGCCACCATCGCGACCACCTCCGATAGCAGCGGAGGTGTGGCAGCCCGCACTCCTGAAGAAAAGTCACATCTGCCTTGACCTTGGCCAGGTACTGTAAGGAATTTACACATTGCGCAGTGCTCTTTATACTGCGCACGTTTAAAGATGCCAGTTTGAGCTCCATTGTCTTTAGAGTCACTGACCATTTCCATGTCCCATCATTCCCACCGCTTCGGTGAATTGCCTCAGCTTTCCTGGGCTCAGGAATCCAGCGGTGAGGTGAGTATCAGGTGGCGTAACCAAAGGTGTCGTTGTGGGGGGCCTTCTCGTTCCACCCCCTTTTTGGCATGCCGCTTCCTTTGTTTCCTGTACCTGGAGCCCAATGGCCTCTGCGCTGCTCCCGGTCGCCCGGAGCTGGGGCCCATGGGCCGCTACAATGCTCCCGGTCGCCCGGAGCTGGGGCCCATTGGCCGTTGCGCTGTTCCCGGTTGCCCGGAGCTGGGGCCCACTGGCCGCTGTGATGGTGATCCCTGTCTCCAGGGGGTGGAACCCCTCAACCGCTGCACTGCTCCCGATGTCCTGGGGCTGGAGCCCCTCAGCCACTTCTCTGCTCTCGGTCTCCTTTTCCTCCCCCGTTTTCTTCCTCTGCCTCCCTCGTTGGGACTTCCCGGTCGCCTCATCCTCCGACGAGGAGGAGAGGTTGCTGCCTTCTGTAAGAGAAAGACACCTTTTTTGTGATTTACTTTTTTTACTTTTTGACTTGCCACTCTTTTCCGGCCTTGGCTCTTTGGGCTGACCCCTCTTCTTATACTTCACCGTTGTACATTTCTCCTGCTGTTCCCCCTCCTCCGTCGACTCTCCCTCCTGGGCAGGATGCTGGGCGTCTCCTTCTGGCACTTGGGGCCTCAAGGTGGTTGGGCTGTCCTCATCTGTGTTCCCTCTTTCTGCTGGGGTCTTGGCAGTGGTGGGGGGTGCCTCGCCCCCCTTTGGGGTGCTGGCAGCAGCCCCTCTTGTTGCCTGTGCATAGGTGCAGGCTCTTTTAGGGCAAGCCCTGTAAAGGTGGCCTGCCTCCCCGCACAGGTTGCAGTTCTTGCTGGCCTGACAGTCCTTTGTCTCGTGGCCCTCCGTCTTGCAGTTTTTGCAGACAACTGCAGTGCATTGGGCCATCACATGCCCAGGCTTGTTGCATTTCCTGCACAGCCTGGGTTGCCCTACATAGCTCAAGTTTCCTCCAATCGCGAAAACCAAGGGGGGGTGGACGATTTCTCCATCCTTGTCCACCCTCAGCTTTACCTTGACTTGCCGCTTGCTGGTCCAAATCCCGTGCATGTCCTTCACGTCCACACAGTCTCCTGTTCCCTCCATGTAGCGAGCAAGGAAGGTGAGGACATCCACTACGGGCACATGTGGGTTAAACATGTGCACCGTAATGAACCTTTCCTTCTGGGTGGGGAGGGTGAAGAGCGGCTGCACTTTCAGCAGCGACAGCGGAGCTTCATTTCCCCTCTCCCGGAAGACTTCCATCACCTTCTGCCATCCCGTTGGATACTTGAAGGTAACGTCAAAATATCCGTTACCCGGAAAATCCTGGAGGCAGTAGATATCCTTGGCCTCAAATTTGCAGGCCTCTAGCAAGACCTTCTTCACGAACAGGTCTCGTGAGAAGGGGGTCCCCTTGCTGAGGTCCTTGACGCTTATTCGCAGGGTATTCCGAATACCCTGCGCTCCTGCTCCTGCTGACATTGTGGCTGAATAAGGTGTTAGGTTGGTTTCCCAACCAGCATGGATCCACCTCTAAGCCTGCAGCCGACCGACTCCTCGTCAACGATTTCGCTCTGCAATCCCCGGCCCTTGTCCCCAAGGGACCGCCAGAACTGTTCTAATAAGAACAGATAGTCTCTTTCACCTTATCCGCAATAACCAAGCCGTCCTCCCGGTGACTCAGCACTTCAACTCCCCCTCCCATTCCGTATCCGACCTCTCGGTCCTGGGCCTCCTCCACGGCCAGAGTGAGCAACACCGCAAGTTGGAGGAACAGCACCTCATATTCCGCTTGGGGAGTCTGCATCCTCTGGGCTTGAACATTGAATTTTCTCAATTCTGTTAACCCTTGCTGTCTCCTCCCCTTCCCACCTCTCCCTCAGCCCTCGGGCCCTGGCATTCCCTCTCTCTCTATCTCCCTCCCCCACCCTAGTCGTACTAGCTTCTCATTTTCACACCACAAACAGCTTACAATGGCTTGTTCCCTTTATCATCGATACTTTTTTGCATATCTTTCATTCATTGTTCTTTATCTCTCCACATCACTGTCTTTATCTCTCCACATCACCGTCTATATCTCTCGTTTCCCTGATCCCTGACCAGTCTGAAGAAGGGTCTCGACCCGAAACGTCGCCTATCTCCTTCGCTCCTTAGATGCTGCTGCACCCGCTGAGTTTCTCCAGCCTTTTGTGTACCCTCGATTCTCCAGCATCTGCAGTTCCTTCTTTAACAACATTCTGACAAGAGACGCTGTTTTGCAACTTCTCTTGATGTGTGTAAATCGTATTATTACAACACAGAGCTGATCTGACTAGCATCATTTTATTTCGTCGTTTGTTCTATTGATTAGTGCCGTCTCTGTGCAGAAAATTAATTTGCAAGCCCATGAGCTTTTTAAGTATTCAGCCCCCACAGCTGTAATGAACCAAATGCTAAGAGTCATTCCTCCCACTCTGAGGAACACCGCCCCGTCAACATAGCGGTGTAATCAAAACCAGTTGGAAACTACGCGAGCAGACACTGAAAAAATGAAACCTGCAAAATGCTCAGCATAAGAGCAGAGTTTTTACTTGCATGTTTCTGAATATTCAGTTGATCAATTATGTGGTGTTTTCAGTCTTCAGAATGGGACGATCATTCCGTACTATTGTGTGGAGACGCAAGGAACTGCAGATGTTGGTTGATGAAAAAGACAAAAGTGCTGGAGTTAGTGCTTCAGGCAGCATCTGTGGAGAACGTGGATAGGTGAAGTTTTGGGTCTGGATATTTTTTGTGTTTGAGTTTAGTGTACTGGAGGCTTTTGTCGCGTGCTAACCATTCAGCGGAAAAACAGCACGTCATTACAATCAAGCCATCCACAAAGAAGGGTCCTGATACAATTGCCAGTACAGTTTACAACACTTGTTCAATCGTACTGTTATTGTTGTAGCAAAGGTGCAGTGAAATACATATTTTTGCATTTAGATCAGTGCGATTATTGCCATACATAAACACAATCCATCCATGAGGATAACTGTTTAGGCCATTACCAGCGTAGGAAGGAGCTGCAGATGCTTGTTTAAACCAAAGATAGACACAAAATGCTGGAGTAACTCAGCGGAACAGGCATCATCTCTGGAGCGAAGGGATGGATGACGTTTTGGGTTGAGACCCTACTTCTTCAGGCTGATGACATTTCGGGTCGTAACCTTTCTTCAGACTGATGACGTTTTGGGTCGAGACACTTCTTCAGGCTGTTACTTTTCTGGGTCCGTACACCACATAACAGTCCTAGGTTGCGTTTAACGTGCAAGAATGGGACTAGAACCCTTTGGCTTTGCCGTTGTCTCCACGGTCAGAAGCAACGCAGGTGGGGAAGAGACGCTTTTATCTGCCATACTTCAGCAAGCAGTCAGTCTGGGAGCCAAGTCGTTTTCTTTGCATGTCATTTAATATAATTGGGAGACCCAAACCAGTCACCGCAGCAAAGCTGGTTATAACAGCCACTTATGCATGAATAATAAAGCAGTTATTGTCACTGGGTAGCAGCCCTTTTCTTGTGACATTAACCTCTAATGTGTGGAGTTGTTTCGTGAGACGCTTAACGTCACTCAAGCTTGGGGCACCATCATAATTGGTCAGGCAGCACGGAAACAGGCCCTTCAGCCCATCACATCAACCATTTTGCCCATCCAACCTAATCAATCAAGATGGTATCCATCGATGCCTTGTCGATTCAAGTAGCTGTCTAAATGTCTTTTGTACAAATTAATTGTACGTGTGTCCTCTACCTCCTTTGGCAGTCTGTTCCAGATATCAACCACTGTAATCAGCCATGATTGAATGGTGTAGTAGACTCAATGGGCCGAATGGCGTAATTCTACTCCTATAACTTGTGAACCTGTAATTAAATAAACTTGCCCCTCAAAGGTGGGGAGCCGCACGGCTCGGTGCTGGGACCGCAACTATTTACAATATACATTAATGATTTAGATAAAGGAATTAAAAGTAACATTAGCAACTTTGCAGATGACACAAAGTTGGGTGGCAGTGTGAACTGTGAAGAGGATGCTATGAGGATACAGGGTGCCTTAGACAGGTTGGGTGAGTGGGCAGATGCAGTTCAATGTGGATAAATATGAGATTATCCAGTTTGGTGGCAAGAACAAGAAGGCAGATTATTATCTGAATGGTGTCAGATTAGGAACAGGGGAAGTACAACGAGATCTGGGCGTCCTTGTACATCAGTCACCGAAAGTAAGCATGCAGGTACAGCAGGCAGTGAATAAAGCTGATGGCATGTTGGCCTTCATAACGAGAGGAGTTGAGTATAGGAGCAAAGAGGTCCTTCTCCAATTGTACACGGCCCTGGTGAGACCACACCTGGAGTATTGTGTGCAGTTTTGTTCTCCTAAGAAAAATTGTTCTCAAGAAAACTGTACCCATTTCTGGAGATGTATACTTGTAACATGCTCTGAAATGCTTATGGATTGAGTTTGGGTAAAAGCTACAATAGAAGTTGGTTCACAGGTAACAAACGGGCAGCTCAGTGGCACAGATGAAAGTTGCTGCCTCACAGCACCAGAGACTTGGCTCCTGTTCTCAACTTGGGTGCTGTCTGAGTGATGTTTCCAGCTCTTCCTGTGAATCTGCGTGTTTCCAGTGTCCTTCCACATTCCCAAAGATTTGCGGGTTCATGAGTGGGGGAATCTGGGTTAATGACAATGTGGAGAAGAGAAAATGCGACAATGTAAGATTAGTGTAAATGGACTATTGTGGATTCAGCGGACTGAAGGGCTTGTTTCCATCTGACTTGGGTAATGAGTAATTGCATTCCAATGGTGGCGCAGTGGTAGTAAAAATTGGAAAGAGCCATGGTTTTCAAGGGAAATTAGACACTTGTTTCGAAAAAAGAGAGATATCTACAATAATTATAGGAGGCATGGAGTAAATGAGGTGCTAGAGGAGTATAAAGAATGTAAAAAGAATCTTAAGAAAGAAATTAGGAAGGCTAAAAGAAGATATGAGGTTGCTTTGGCAAGAAAGGTGAAAGTAAATCCAAAGGGTTTCTACAGCTATATTAATAGCAAAAGGATAACGAGGGATAAAATTGGACCATTAGAGAACCAGAATGGACAGCTATCTGCAGAGCCAAAAGAGATGGGGGAGATATTGAACAATTTATTTTCTTCGGTATTCACCAAGGAGAAGGATATTGAACTCTGTGAGGTAAGGGAAAAAAGTAGAGTAGCTATGGAAACTATGAGATTCAAAGAGGAGGAAGTACTGACACTTCTGAAAAATATAAAGGTGGATAAGTCTCCAGGTCCTGACAGGATATTCCCTAGGACATTGAGGGAAGTTAGTGTAGAAATAGCAGGAGCTATGACAGAAATATTTCAAATGTCATTAGAAACGGGAATAGTGCCGGAGGATTGGCGTACTGCGCATGTTGTTCCATTGTTTAAAAAGGGTTCAAAGAATAAACCTAGCAATTATAGACCTATTAGTTTGACGTCAGTGGTGGGCAAATTAATGGAAAGGATACTTAGAGATAATATATATAAGCATCTGGATAAACAGGGTCTGATCAGGAACAGTCAACATGGATTTGTGCCTGGAAGGTCATGTTTGACAAACCTTCTTGAATTTTTTGAAGCGGTAACTAGGGAAATTGATGAGGGTAAAGCAGTGGATGTTGTCTATATGGATTTCAGTAAGGCCTTTGACATGGTTCCCCATGGAAGGTTGGTTCAGAAGGTTCAATCTTTGGGTGTTAATGGCGGAGTAGCAAGATGGATTCAACAGTGGCTGAATGGGAGATGTCAGAGAGTAATGGTGGATGGCTGTTTGTCAGGTTGGAAGCCGGTGACCAGTGGGGTGCCTCAGGGATCTGTGTTGGGTCCACTGTTGTTTGTCATGTACATCAATGATCTGGATGATGGGGTGGAAAATTGGATAAGTAAGTATGCAGATGATACTAAGATAGGTAGTATTGTGGATAATGAAGTAGATTCTCAAAGTCTACAGAGAGATTTGGGCCATTTGGAAAAGTGGGCTGAAAGATGGCAGATGGAGTTTAATGCTGATAAGTGTGAAGTGCTACATCTTGGCAGGACAAATCAAAATAGGACGTACATGGTAAATGGTAGGGAATTGAGGAATGCTGTGGAACAGAGGGATCTAGGAATAACTGTGCATAGTTCCCTGAAGGTGGAATCGCATGTAGATAGGGTGGTAAAGAAAGCCTTTGGTGTGCTGGCCTTTATAAATCAGAGCATTGAATATAGGAGTAGGGAAGTAATGTTAAAATTGTACAAGGCATTGGTAAGACCAATTCTGGAGTATGGTGTACAATTTTGGTCGCCTAGTTATAGGAAGGATGTCAACAAAATAGAGAGAGTACAGAGGAGATTTACTAGAATGTTGCCAGGGTTCCAGCAACTATGTTACAGAGAAAGGTTGAACAAGTTAGGTCTTTATTCTTTGGAGCGCAGAAGGTTAAGGGGGGACTTGATTGAGGTCTTTAAAATGATGAAAGGGATAGACAGAGTTGACGTGGATAAGCTTTTCCCATTGAGGGTAGGGAAGATTCAAACAAGAGGGCATGACATGAGAATTAAGGGACAGAAGTTTAGGGGTAACGTGAGGGGGAACTTCTTTTCTCAGAGGGTGGTGGCTGTGTGGAATGAGCTTCCAGCAGAGGTGGTGGAGGCAGGATCGATTTTAACATTTAAAAGTAAAGTGGATAGGTATATGGACGTGAAGGGAATGGAGGGGTATGGTCTGAGTGCAGGTAGATGGGACTAGGGGAAAACAAATGGTCGGCACGGACTGGAAGGGCCGAGAGGCCTGTCTCCGTGCTGTAATTGTTATATGGTTATATGTTATATGGTTATAGAGTAGCTGCATTACAGCGCCAGAGACCCAGGTTTGATCCTGACCACAGGTGCTGTCTGCACGTGACCACGTGGGTTTTCTCCAGCTGCTCCGGTTTCCTCTCGCATTCCAAAGACGTGCAGGTTTGTAGGTTAATTGGCTTTGATTTAAAACAAATGTAAATTGTCCCTAGTGTGCAGGATAGTGCTAGTATACAGGGATCTCTGGTCGGGTGCAGACTCGGTGGGTGGAAGGTCCTGTTTCGACACTGTATCTCTAAACCAAACTAAAGTTGATCCCTGTTCTTCCCTGGTGTAGAGGATACAAGGCTGATACTGACGAAACAACCGATATACTGGTGAAATGAAACGGATGTGTCAGTCATATCAACAGACTTGGTACAAAGAGCAATGCAAATTTTAAATGTGGTCTTCTCAGCACTTCCATAACATTTATCCAAAATCATTAGACAATTTCTGGAAGGCAAGAGTTACAGATTTATGATCAAGGGCTTTCAAGGAACCTTCAGTCATGATACATAGTTCCCCATCCCAAACAGAGAAGGTCATGATGATTCTCTGGGTTCTGGTTGAAGTTGACCCGATGTTTTTACAAAGGAAGGAAGATGAAGACCAGTAGTTGTAAAACAGGATGGTACTAAGGACAAAGAAAGTTTAGAAAGTAAAAGCGTTGCGGGAACAATGTGGCTGACGGCTTGCCTTGTTTTAAGCCATCAACATATTGATGGTTAAACAAGTGAGAGAAGCAAAGACACTGCACATTTGTGAGTTTCGCTGCAGTGGGCCGAGGTTGCTGAAGTAGGTGGCAGCTCATTCTTGGTGCATTTCATTGTTTAAGTGCATTTTGTAAATATGAGAGGATGGACACAAAATGCTGGAGTAACTCAGCGGGTCAGGCAACATCTCTGGAGGAAAAGACCCTTCATCAGATAAGAGAAATCTCTCCAAGATGCCTTGGACTGACTGACCCCAGTTCTGTTTGTGGAGGATCAACACTGTTGGCATTCCTCTGGCAGCTAACATGCTTCAGTGATACAGTGCTTCTGTGGCTCTGAGAGTGATTGATTTGGAATCTCATAAGTGAGAGGTGCAGATTTAAACCAATTGTCCCATCAAGTCTCCCCCATTCGATCATGGCTGATCTATTTTTCCCTTATACCTCCATTCTCCTGCCTTCGCCCCATAACCCCTGACACCCGTACTAATCAAGAAACTATCTTCTCTCTACCTTAAAAATATCCATTGAATTAGTTCCACTGCCTTCTGTAGCAATTAATTCCACAGTTTCACCACCCTTTTCAAGAAATACAGTCTCCACAAACTGTCCAGCAGTGGAAAGGTGGCTAGCTCCTACTCTTCGACCCAGAGCTGGGGCTGTACCCCAGCCTCTCCTCTGCGCTCATAACATTGTCAGGCTGTTTGATGTGCAGTGCAGGATTAGCAAACATTTTGGACAGCTGAAAATTGGGAAGAGTAATGTCGTCTTTAGTCCTGTCCACAGTATGTAGTCCTTTTGACACCATCTCCTCGCCAGCTGTCTGAGACTGAACCAGGGAGCCGACATCCTTCGTAATGCATTTGACTTGAGCTTCAACAAACCTCCCCTTTGAACCTCGTGCGAGTCTCCAGAGGAGGTTTACGAGAATGATCCCTGGAATAATTGTGTTACCGTATGATGAGCGTTTGACGGCGCTGGGCCTGTACTCGCTGGAGTTTAAAAGGATGACAGACTCATTGAAACTTATCGAATAGTAGAAGGCCTGGATAGAGTGGATGTGGAGAGGATGTTTCCACTAGTGGGAGAGTAGCCTCAGAATAAAAGGGCATGCCTGTAGGGAGGAGGGGAGGAGGAATTTCTTTAGTCGGAGGGCAGTAAATCTGCGGAATTCATTGCCACAGACGGCTGTGGAGGCCAGGTTAATGGATATTTTTAAGGCAGCAATTGATAGATTTTTGATTGGTACCAGTGTAGGGGTTATGGGGAGAATGCAAGAGAAGGAAAGATAGATCAGCCATGATTGAATGGCGGAGCAGACTTGATGGGCCAAGTGCTCCCATCACGTATGAACTCATGTGCCCACCATCTCACATCTATGATGGCACCTTCATGCTCTGCCTTAATTCATCTGTCGCTTTGGAAACCACCAAATGTAATGATTCCAATGATCTCCTAGCCAGTGTCATTGTACTTTTGCAAGCTCACTGTTATCCAGGGCTCTGCGTTGTAAGCTCTAACTTGCACCTTCTCGGGCACCAAGAAGTGTGATTGTATTTCCAATAGTTTGAAAACAATAGCGTTTAAAGAAAATGCATAGTGTGGCAGGTCCTAATAGTGATCTTGAAGAGTTGCCAAACCTTGGCTTGCTGGGCCCTGTTTCCATAACAAAAGGAAACACTATGTTCGACAAGTGCAGACTGTCTGGTTGCACTCGGATAATACAGACGCCACTTGTCAATAATGTTTTAAATTATTGAGCAGCCAATCTAACTCGTTCAAAGGATACAGCTGCAGTAGGCAACTTGAGATTTGGGAGGTTAATGAGGCTTTGGACTTTGGTTCCAGCTAATCTGGTTGACGAACATCTCAAGTGAGGTGACAATCCCAGTAAAATAGAATCTGGCCTGACCAAGTGTTTTTCCCCCCATTGGCACCAACTATCTAGGCATTGGAACCAAAGATCATAGAGCGGAGATCTATGATCTTTGATTGGAACCGGCCTGGATGGTGACAAGGGAGGCCTCCCACTCAAATCGTAATGTTGGTGCCATTGTGAGCTCCCCTTGCAGCACCGCCTGCTGGCATGCTCCTGCAGTGCAGTCCCTATGGTGGGGGAGATGCTAAAATATGTCCTCTTTCTGATGCAGGACCTTGATCACACAGAGCTCCGTGTTCTTTGGGTTGTATCCAGGGCAGCACAGTGAGATGGATATCAATTGCTGTCTTGTGTAGGAGACCCCCACATTTCTCCTGCATCCTGCTTTTGTACAAGTGAAGGGGACTATTCGACATTGAGTGTTGCTGAGTAGTACACCAAGATCTAGGAGTCGGTGTTGGCTGTAGGATGGGACGTGTGTGTAGGGGAGGTGATTTATTTAATTTAGAGATACAGTGTGGAAACAGGCCCTTTGGCCCACAGAGTCCGCACCACCCAGCAATCCCCGCACATTAACACTATGCGACACACACTAGCGACAATTTACATTTATACCATGCCGATTAACGTACAAACCTGTACGTCTTTGGAGTGTGGGAGGAAACCAAAGATCTCGGAGAAAACCCACTCCAGGTCCTGGGGAGAATGTACAACCTCCGTATAGACAAGCACCCGGTCAGGATCGAACCTTGGTCTCTGACGCTGCAAGCGCTGTAAGGCAGCAACTGTGCCGTTGTGCCGCCCTTCTGCAACGCCTCACATATTACTCACAGCAGTAGTAGAGAGAGTAACCTTCAGAGTAAGAGGGCCGAGGCTCAGCTCCGCAAATGAATAGATGATTGCTTAGTGTATGGATGTGTAGATGTAATTATAAAAAATGTTAACTGCACGAATAGCATGTGCATCGTCCTACAAGTTTCCGATATATCTTAATACAGGCCAAATGATGGCATTATAGGGAGCATGCAGGGAAGCAACCTACAAATTATTTCACGCAAATGGTCGTAAATCACCAGAATCCTCATCAGTTTAAGTTTGGACTTGATTTTATAAAGATGGGTTTTTAATTGTGCCAATTATCTACCGACTAAGGAAGAGAGCTCGAGCCATTCAACAGAAGTTATTGCAATAAATGGTGATCTATTTTGAAACCATCACATTATATGAAGAGGGTTCCGAACCGAAACGTCACCCGTTCTTTTTCTCCAGGGGTGGTGTGGTGGCGCAGCGATACCTGGGTTCGATCGTGGCTATGGGTGCCGTCTGTATGGAGTTTGTACATTTTCCCCGTGACCTGTGTGGGTTTTCTCCGGGAGCTCCGGTTTCCGCTCACACTCCAAAGACGTGCAGGTTTGTAGGTTAATTGTCTTGGTTAAAAAAAGTGTGATTTGTCCCTCGTGTGTAGGATTGTGTTGCGGGGATCGCTGGTGGGCGAGGACTCGGTGGGTCAAAGGTCCCTTTTCCGTGGTATATCTCTAAACTAAAATCTCCAAGCTAAAGATGCTGCTGAACACGCTGAGGTGCTCCAGCATTTTGTGTCTACCCGGTATGAACCAGCATCTGTGGTTTCTTCCTACACATTATCTGTCTGTATGAAATGCCTTCAGAAAAGGCCCCGATACTTGAGCATACATATCCAGCTAGCTCTGAGGTGTTACAATCATTATTGTGGCTGGTTTCTCTCCTCTGGCCTATTGTTAATTTTGGCTTTACTGTCTCTTAAGGTGTACAGTTTTCTAGAGGATGATGAGCAGCTTGGAATTTTAATTCTGCTCAAACTGTGGACTGGAAATTTGCTCTAGCAGCTGCGTTTAAAAGGGCAGGCGTCTCTGCAATGGCATTAGCTTGGGTGTGCAGTGTCCTTGCAGTTCCTTGGTATTGATACACAAAATGGAAAACCTTGGAAATACTCAGGAGGTCAAACACAACATCTATTAATATACCGTCTTTAATATAGCAAAGTCCCAAGGCACTTTGCAAGAGAGTTATCAGCCAGAGTCTTGAAGGGTATCTCTAATTTTGCAGGTTTTCTCCTGCTCGCTCCCTCCCAAGTAATTTAGTTTAGGTTATTGTCACAGGTACAATGAAAACTTTTGTAGCATGCTAACCAGTCAGCGGAAAGAATCCATGATTACAACCGAGCCATCCGCAGTGTACAGATACACAATACATGGAATAATGTTTAGTGCAAAGTAAATTCTGATCAAAGATAGTCTGAGGGTCTTCAATGAGGTAGATACAGTGCATTCATAAAGTATTTAGACCCTTTCACTTTTTCCACGTTATTCTAAAATGGAATAAATTCTTATTTTTTCAGAAATGTTTGCAAAGTAATTTTTGTTTAGAAATTTTTGCAAAGTAATTAAAAATAAATCTCTGAAATATCTCATTTACATAAGTATTCAGAACCTTTACTCAGTACTTTTTTGAGGCACTTCTGGCAGCGATTACAACCTCAAGTCTTGGGGATGATGCTACAAGCTTGGCACACCTGTATTTGGGTAATTTCTCCCATTCTTCTCTGCAGATCCTCTCAATCTCTGTCGGGTTGGATGAGGAGCGTCGATGCATAGCTATTTTCAGGTCCCTCCAGAGATATTCGATCGGGTTCAAGTCCGGGCTCTGGCTGGGCCACTCAAGGACATTCACAGACGTGTCACGAAGCCACTCCTGCGTTCACTTGGCTGTGTGCTTAGGGTCGTTGTCCTGTTGGAAGGTGAACCTATGCCCCAGTCTGAGGTCCAGAATGCTCTGGAGCAGGTTTTCATCAAGGATCTCTCTGTACTTTGCTCCATTCATCTTTCCCTCGATCCTAACTCGTCTCACAGTTCTTGCCGCTGAAAAACATCCCCACAGCATGATGCTGCCACCACCATGCTTCACCGTAGGTATGGTATTAGCCACATGATGAGCGGTGCCAGTTTTCCTCCAGATGTGACACTTGGCATTCAGGCCAAAGAGTTCAATCTTGGTTTCAACAGACCAGAGAATCTTGTTTAAGTGCCCTTTGGCAAACTCCAAGCGGGCTGTCATGTGCCTTTTACTGAGGAGTGGCTTCCGTCTGGCCACTACCATAAAGGCCTGGTTGGTGGAGTGTTGCAGATATAGTTGTCCTTCTGGAAGTTTCTCCCATCTCCACAGAGGAACTCTGGAGCTCTGTCAGAGTGACCATTACGTTCTTGGTCACCTCCCTGACCAACGGCCTTCTTTCCCGATTGCTCAGTTTGGCCGGGCGGCCAGCTCTATGAAGAGCCTGGTGGTTCCAAAGTTCTTCCATTTAAGAATGACGGAGGCCACTTTGCTCTTCAGGACCTGCAATGCTGCAGAAATCATTTTATATCCTTCCCCAGATCTGTGTCTCGACACAATCCTGTCTCGGAGGTCTATGGACAATTCCTTCGTCTTCATGGCTTGGTTTCTGCTCTGACATGCACTGTCAATTGTGGGACCTTATATAGACAGGTGTGTGCCTTTCCAAATCATGACCAATCAATTTAATTTACCACTGGTGGACTCCAATCAAGTTGTAGAAACCTCTCAAGGATAATCAATGGAAACAGGATGCACCTAAGCTCAATTTTGAGTGTCATAGCAAAGGGTCTGAATACTTATGTAAATGTGATATTTCAGTTTCTTTTTAATTACTTTGCAAACATTTCTAAACACCCGTTTTCACTTTTTTTATGATAAGGTATTGTGTGTAGATAGATGATGATAAAATGAATTTAATCCATTTTAGAATAAGGCTGTAACGTAACAAAATGTGGAAAAAGTGAAGGGATCTGAATACTTTCTCAATGCACTGTAGTAGCTCAGGAGTGCTTTCCAATTGTTGATAGAATGGTTCAGTTCCCCGATAACTGTTTAGTTGTCCAACGCGTCCATTTTCATGGAGTCATGACTTCTCAAACCAACTTGAAAGTTGGGAGAGCTTGCACTTGTCAATCCAGGAGCCTTTTAATTTCCTGGCCACATTTTTTTAAACTACCATTTTCATCTGAACACTGAAGGAGTGACACTCCCCAGCATTGCTACCAATAACATATTGAAAACATTTCTCCTCCCCTATCCCATCCATCTCCCCCCCCCCCCACCCCACCCCTCCCCCCCCCCCAACCCCAATAGTGCTTGTGGTGGAGCTGTGCTTCATCTCTGGATTGTCACGAGTAGTTCCATGGCCTGACAGTCCTCTGTCACATTCTCATTCTCATGTTTAGCTATCTTAAAACTATAGTTGCAATTTCACTGACATGGAAACACCAAGGCTATTTATCCTTGGTGACGACTTGTGTTCTCTTGGGTACTTGTTTCCACCTGCCCTCTTCCCCTCCCCACTATCAGGCTTTGCCTTCTTGTCCCCTTGTTCCATTGCCAGGGGCGACGGTATTTTCAAATTGCTTTTAGTAGTGATTGTTTCAACGAGTGCCCGCGGCTGCAAGATGCCCTGAGACATCTTGAAGAAAAGATGAAAGATGATTCTCCCTGCTGTGGTACCGTCCATGCACCGCACAGCATCATAACTAGGCTCATGGGTTGCAGAAAATCCGCATTTGCTTCCATATTCTGTGTCTCCAGGTTATAAAATCATGGACTTGCTTTGATCCTGCTTTGGTCTGATAGAGTGAGCAGAGGAGCCTCTTAATGTGAGTCATTCTTGCCTTTCGGAATAAAATTTCCTTTCTTCAATATCTTCCATAATCCTTCCGCCATTGTTCCCGACAACTGACCTATCGCTCACCTGCCTGTACTAACTCTTCCCCTTGAAGTCTTTTCTGTTCTTTTTACCATATATTGGTACCTCCGGGAGGACTATCTGTTAGAGTGCTCATGGTCCTTCAGTCCAAATCCTAATGGGCACCTGATCCCCCAGAATTTAAAAGAAAAAAAGCATGCACTCAGGCTGTGTATTGCTCTGTTGGGTACTCGGTAATGGTAATGAATTGCTCGGTGTGAATAGGCAGCAGGTTGTGTTGCCTGGCTACTCGTGTGATGAGGGACGTGGGGCCACGTGGTGAGTGCTGCCATTGCTGGGGATTGCCAATACCTAGAGCCGTAGAGAGATGTACAACATAAACGGGGCCTTCGTCCCACCATGTCTGTGCTGACCAACCCTCTATTCTCGCCAATTACATCCTCTCAACAGTTTTCTCCACCACCAACCCGACCCTCCCTGCCTCCGGATCCTACCCCACTACGGTCTATTTGCGGTGATCAATTAATCTACTGACCTACATGTCATTGAGATAGGGGAGGAAATTGGGATATCCGGAGAAAACCCACAATGTCAGAGGGAGAAGATGCAAACCGCGCACGTCCCTCATTCCCCTCCCTCCCTCCCTCCCTCCCTCCCTCCCAGACCATCCGGATCCCATCACCCCTTGCCTGCGTGGAGGGTGAATAAAATGGCGATTCACGCAAAAGAGTACGCAAAATGGATGGTGAGAGGTGGGCTGAAAGTCTTGTTTCCATGTGGTATCAAGCCGACAAATTCTTGTGCTTTGTTTTCCTGTAACCCAGGGCTATTGGTGCCTTGACCCTGATGCCCCCTCACTCACTGATCGCCCCCCCTCCCCTCCCTTCCTAGCCTGCTACCATCTGGACTGTGAGGCAGCGCTCACCCTTCTGAGCAACTTGCCCGCTCTTCTGGCCTCGCTGAAAGTCTGCAATCTTTACTCATCTTCTTTAGCTAGAGCCTCAAGTAGAAAGAACATACGAGGCAACGTGCATGGGAGCATTTCCAATGCCCAGATTGAACTTTATCGAAATTAGATTATGTTGGAAATTAATTTGTGAACATTTTTTCCATGATGGAATTCGGTCGTCATTTTCTTAATTTAATAATTTGTATAAAAAGATGCACCTGAATTCAAGAAGGCAATTGAGAATTTGCTGATTAAGTTGCAAATTGTTTTCTTCAAATTGAAATGCATATTTGTGTGATGACTCTGAAAAACAATTCACCAGGAATTGTTTTTAAATTAATACCTTTTTAGTAAGGGAGAGTTGTTATCAAGCACTGTGCACTGGAGCGTCCTAAGAGATTGAATGTGAGTTCAGTTGTCGTGTACTCCCGCTGTATAATAAAAGATTGTGTTACAGTAAGCCGAGTGTCAAAACATTCTCCTCTTCTGATAGGAAAGGACTGTGAAATGGAATGTATGTGTAGGAAGGAACTGCAGATGCTGGTTTAAACCAAAGATAGGCACAAAATGCTGGAGTAACTCAGCTGGAGGGAAGGAATGGGTGACGTTTCGGGCCGAGACCTTTCTCTACAGAAATGGATTGTAACTCCACACTCCTCAATCTTCCCAACACTGGATGAGGGGGAAGAAGAAAGGAAGGGACCCTATAATGGCCAGAAAGTTTTACATTTCATTGACATCTTTAGACTTTGGAGATGCAGCGCGCTGAAACAGGCCCTTCAACCCAATGAGGACCCCGCGATCACCTTGTACACGAGCATTGTCCTACACACTAGGGACTATTTCCAATTAGTTATTTTTTCCCGAAGCCAATTAACCTACAAACCTGCACGTCTTTGAAGCCCACACTGGTGGGCTATTCAATCAAATTGGGGAATACTCTATATAATTCAATCAAGCCAATTCCATGTATAATAGATCAAGCGAAAGGAAAGGTACAGAGTGCAGAATACAGGTCTCAGCATTGTGGTGCAATGGATCCAGAGATAAGTCCAATGTCTGTGTTGAGGTGGAGGGAAATCAGACTGTCTCCAAGCCTATGGAAGAATGAGTCAGAAGCCTGATACCGGGAAGAAGCTGCTCCCGAGTCTGGTGGTGTGTGCTTTCTTGCTTTTGTATCTTCTGCTTGATGGGAGCGGGTGGAAGGAATGGCCAGGGTGGGAAAGGTCTTTGATTATGTCGGCTGCTTTCCCGAGGCAGCGGGAAGTGCGGGGAGTCTGGCCTGTGTGCGGGACTGGGCTGCAACTCTCTTCCATTTCTTGTGTTCTTGAGCAGAGCAGCTTCTTCCTTCGTGTGGCGTGCACGGCCTAAAGTTGTCGGACAACTTGTTCTATTTGATCTTCCGTTTGTGCACGTCGAGTTGATTGCATTAGTTGAAACGGGGCGGACCACGTGAAGGTTGTAATCTTCCACCCCTTGGGCAGAGCTGTTCCCAAACCAAGCTGAGATGCAACCCGGCAGTATGCTTTCTATGGTGCATGCGTAGAAGTTTGTAAGAGTAATTGGAGATTTGCTGAATTTCCTCGAGCCTCGTAGGGAAGTGGAGACATTGGTGAAAGTGCCTGTGGTGGGACAACTAAAATTGAGTGTCAGAGTAGATCACTGGAGCAAGAAGGAGACCTTGGAGATGGGAGTAGACAAGCCCAGGGGTGGACTTGAAATAAGTTAAAACCATGCAAATCAAATGGGCAGAGACTTGGTCAGTCACCGTCCTGGCAAACTGGTCCTGAACACTCCCTGAACAGTTCTAGAATGTCTGGGTAGTCTGGGACAGCACCATCCTGTCCAGTGGTTAGAAAAAGATTAGAATGGCAAAACAACGTTACTAAATCTTGCAGCAAGCAACGTTGAATCTGCAGTCTATCGTTTAGTTTTGAGTTACAGAGTGGAAACAGGCCCTTCGGCCCACCGAGTCCTCGTCGAATAGCGATACCCGCACACTAACACTATCCTACGCACACTCGGGGCAAATTACATTTTTACCAAGCTAAATAGCCTACAAGCCTGTACGTCTTTGGAGTGTGGGAGGAAACCAGAGCCCCCGTAGAAAACCCAGGTAGGTCACGGGGAAAACGTGCGAACTCCGCACCAGTGGCCAGGATTGAACCTGGGACTCTGGTGCTGTATGGCAGCAACTCTACCGCTGTGCCACCGTGCAGATCTTTACTTTTGAACGACGTTCTATTTGAGAGGTTGTGGTAGACGGTGGGATGTTTGATGAAGGGTATGTTTACGACCAGCTGTTTTAATTGGATTTTATTTACTGATCAGAGAACTGCAGCAGGTTGTGTGATATCACAGCTTGTAGTTTTGCAGAAACAGACTTGTCCTTTTCTCTGGTCTATTACCGAAGAAGTCGTAAATAACGTGCATCCTGTTTGTAGTTGTTTTGAAATAATTTATTGAAAGCTTAAGGCACTGCACTTGCTCACACTAAACAGACCAAAGAAAACATCTCGGGGTGGTGGGGGTGGGGGGGGGGGGATGGATTGGGGGCCTGGGATTAGAAGGGGGGGGGGGAGAGGATAGTGGAAAATCATAAGGCCAAGGCAGTGTTAAAAGAGGGAGAGTGTGTAATGTTTGGAGTGAATCTTAATCTTGGATGGTGTGCATTGTTCCGGTTCCCTGGAACAAACCCATCTGGCCCGGCAGCAGCTGTTGTGGAGGAGGTGGATGCTAACTAGGACCGAGCATGCCAGACTCTGCAGACGGGGCGGGTTAGAGTCTGGGACAGAGCAGCCTTGCCTGCACACACTTGTAATTGGCCTTCAACTCCAGGCAGGGCGCAGTGTCTTTCTTGTGGCCTTGTTGTGCCGTCCAGCTTGGGTTCTGGACAGATGGAGTGCTGTTTTATGCCGGCTCCTCCTGTCAGACTAATCCCCCCCCCCCCCCCCCCCCCCCCCCCGAAACTGCGGCCCTGGCAAACTGCATTGGGCCGTTCTGTCCAGTGTCTCCACTAACGTGGTTTGTATTGTACAGGGTCTAATAATGTGTGTCGAACCAGGCAGGCAGTCTGGTTTAATCAGTGTGTACACTGGTCAGCTTCAATTGGCATCAGTCAGAATGTCAGGGCCAGCAAGAGCAGGGAGTTAGCCAGCCTTTCTGAGCCTGTATGTTTTCCAGTGACCTCTTGAAGTGTTAGTTATAATGCGTGGCACGGAAACAGGGCCTTCAGTTCAGCCAGTCGGCGTCAACTGCCAATCACCCTTGTGCACTGAAGATAGGAACAAAATGCTGGAGTAACTCAGTGGGACAGGCAATGGGTGACCTTTCGGGTCGAGACCCTTCTTCAGAAGAAGGGTCTCAACCCGAAACTTTCACCCGTTCTTTATCTCCAGAGATGCTGCCTGTCCCAGCTGAGTTACCCCAGCATTTTGTGTTTATCTTTGGTTTTAACCAGCATCTGCAGTTCCTTCGTACCTGTTTGTACTAATATTGTCAATCCCAATTTTCTTTTTCTTTTGAATTCTCCCCATGTTCACCTCCCCCATCCCCCAAATTACATTTTCACCATGCCTGTGCGGAGTTTGTGCGTTCTCCCTGTGACCTGCGTGGGTTTTCTCCGGGATCTCCAGTTTCCTCCCACATTCCAAAGACGCACAGGTTTTTAGGTTAATTGGCTAAGTGTAAATGTCAATTGTTCCTAGCGGTTGTAGAATAGTGTTAGTGTATGGGGGTCTCTGGCCGGCTCGGACTCGGTGGGCCGAAGGACCTATTTCTGCGCCGTCTGTCTAAACTAAACTAAATACACTCTGGATAATTAACCTACCAACCCACATGTCCTAGGGATGTGGGAGGAAACCTGGATCATCCAGAGGAAACCCATTGGTGCACAGGGAGAGCATGCAAACTCTACACAGATAGCACTAGAGGTCAGGAATGAAGCCAGGTCTCTGGCTTTGTGAGGTAGCGGCTCGGCTAGCCGTGTCACTGCGCCTCTCAAGCGCACAAGTGTACATGTTCTGTTGGGGCAAGTTTGATTGTTCTTTTATTTTCCCCCTCCCCTCCTTAAAGAAATGTCCAGTGATTAGATGGGCAAAGTAAAGGGAAACTATGCTGCTGAATTACACTTGAAGGAACGGAGGGAATGAGCGCAGGTGCCAGAGGCAAGGCCTGAAGAATTGCAACGTTGATCGGAAGATGCTGTGATCCTTGGTCCACATGTCCTGTCGCCCATGTGATGGGAAGGAACTGCAGACGCTGGTTTATACCAAAGACAGACACACAGTGCTGGAGTAACTCAGCAGGCCAGGCAGCATCTCTGGAGAAAAGGGACAGGTGATGTTTTGGGTCGAGTCCCTCCTTCAGAAACGTCACCCAGCATGGGAATAGTTAATGTTGACTGTGATGGTAATAGAAAGTCACGTCGACCCTTAACTGTGATGCATTTGGATTCTTTCCAAACGTCTTGCTCGCTGACTCTTTAGGCGTAGTTTTGCTAACATCAGATGGCTTGTTTTGGCCATCATGGTGTTCTTGGCAGGTTGTGTAGACAGGCTTGTCTTCTGAAGGCAATCTCCAGATGCACTTGGCCCTTCCTTTGGGATATCATCAAAGCCCAGCATCAACGTTCTGAAAGGTTAACCTGTTATTTTTGGGGTCTGGGCTAATTATTGCAGCCATTACTTTTTTAGTTTAGTTCAGAGCTACTGCGTGGCAACAGGCCCTTCGGCCCACCAAACCCGTTGCAAACAGCAACCTCGCGCACTAACGCTATTCTACATACACTAGGGACAATTTACAATTTTACCAAGTCAATTGGCCTACAAACCTCCGACTTTGGAGTGTGGGAGGAAACCAGAAAAACCCCAAGCAGGTCATGGGGAGAACGTACAAACTCCGCACAGACAGCACCTGTAGTCTGAATCAAACCCAGATCTTTGGCGCTGTAAGGCAGCAACTCTACCGCTGCACCACCGTGCCGTCCTTGCTAGCTTAATGTGGAGAAATGATCTCGGCTTCCATCCAGGGGACTGCGGTGAAGCTGGGCGGCGAGGCCTGTCTGGACCGAAGGAGCCTCAGCAGCAGTGACAGTGGGAGCCTCGGCGGCAACGGGAGTCTCGGTGGCGGTGGAGCCTTGGGCGTGGGGCGGTTGGAATATAATGGGGACCCGGCATGGAGGGACCGCTGTGAGGGACGGTGGGAGAACGAACTCTAGTTTAGAATCCTCTGCCCAGGGGATAAGTGTGTGTTTGTTTGTTTGTTTGTTCATTTGTTCCGGTGAAGGCACTGAGCACATGGCTGCCAGCCAAGAGTCGCTTGTCTTTTTTTTTTGTTTTCACTTTTAATTTCAAGTTTTTGTGTACCTTCTGTATTGTGGTTGTCGGCAGACCAATTTCCCTCCGGGGTTGAATAAAGTTTTATCGTATCATAACAAGTGACAATAAACTAAGCCAGGTAGTTGTTGATTTCTCAATCAATTTTTTTAAACCTGTAGCGCAATTTAAAAAAAAATGCAGTGATCTGTGATTCTTAACAACAGGGCGGACGGACAGTGTGTAGTGGTAGAATTATAGCCTGACGGCGCCTGAGACTCAGGTTTGATCCTGACTACGGGTGCTCTCCGCACGGAGTTTGTACCTTCACCTCCGTGGGCTTTCTCCGAAATCCTCAACTTCCTCCAACGCCCCAAAGACGTCCAGGTTTGTGCGTTAATTGGCTTTGGTATAAAGGTACATTGTCCATATTGTGTGTGGGATAGTGTTAGTCTGCGGGCTTCGCTGGTTGGTGTGGACTCGGTGGGTGCTGTATCTCTAAATAAAACTAAGCTGATACCTAGCTGTTGCAAACACAGCAGGTCAGGCAGCTTCTGTGGAGGGAGAAAGAGTTAATGATTCAGGTATGGATGACCTTTTCATTGTTCTGACGAAAGGTTATAGAGCTGGAGTGTTAATTCTGTGCCCTGTGCCACAGAGGATGCCTGACCTTTTCATCTCCTGTGTTGTGAAATGCAATTACTGGAGCACTCCTGTTTTCTGAGCACAGAACTGCAAAGTGCAGGCGCGGGCGTGATGTAACAAATGAGAATGCCAGCACGGTTCCATAGACTCCAAATGAGATGTATATTCGGTAGGTGACTGAAGACTGCACGTGGCTAGATGGAGCATCGGTCCCTGGCCAATTTTGCCAGATGGATTCATCTATGGGGGAAAAAAAATAACATGTATTTGTAGCATAATTCACCCACAGATTGTCCCAAAGCATTTCTCAGCCAAATGCAATGCAAGTGTTATCAGTGATTTAATAAATCAAATATAGTAGCCCAATTTAGGTTCAGGCAAGGTGCCACACACAGCAGCAAGATGAATCTGTTTTCAGTCATGGCATATGTGAATGTGTGAGGACAGGCAAGACCTCCGTGAAGCCTGGCATCTTCATGGTGCAGCTCTCCCTTGGTACGCTACCCCAATGTCTAGCTGACGCATGGCTTGGCATTGGTGCTTTCAGCTGCGCTGGACCCTTGTAGCCCTGAGCCCACAGCAACGATCGACCCAGGATCTGTTGGTCGGTGTGGGCAAGTTGGGCCGAAGGGCCTGTTTCCACGATGTATGACTCTACTTCACCAAAAAATTAACAATAAAAGAAAAAAATTCAGATGCAGGGGTCTGCGATTCTTAACTAAAGGGCGGCACGGTGGCGTGGCGTAGAACACCAAATGAACAAGGCACATTAACACTACCCCACACACATTTATACCAAACCCAATCTCCTCCGTACAACCACGCTGACCATCTCTAATCAACTCACTCTAAACAACTCTCCTTTCCAAATGCTTACATATCTTAACCCTCAATCCAGCCCAGTACCTTTCCTACCACAAATGTCGGGTATACAGGTCTAAAGGTCCCAGGTTTATTTCTGCCCATTGCTGGAGACACAATAGTAGCCACCTCTATCAGCACCTCGCCTGTGTAGCAATAATCTGTATGTCTCAGCCAGCGCTACTGCATTTTATTCTCCATCTAGTGCCCTTGGGTATATCTGACAGGCCCAGGAAAAGTATCTACTTCCATGTGTTTGGAAATTCCGCACTTTTTCGGTAACCCACTCTTTCGATGGAATAAGAGCCACTTAAACTCAATTCATTTGAAAGCTGGAAAGCGAAGCGAACTTCGTCTGGACTGGACGTGATCCCAGGTCACCGAGTTTACGCTCCAGTTAACTGGATTCATGATGATGCCGAGGTTTGTACAATGAGGTATTGTCTAGTCATTACGGATTCAGTAGATGGGTCTACCTTAGAGTATTGTAAATATATCAATGGATTAAATGAAGCAGCACTGGCTGTTTGCTTTTTCGTTAAAAAAAGAATATGCTTATGAATAATATTTGCAAATTGATACAGCATAAAATGTTATTTATAATACAGGATATTATTCCATTTATTTACCACACTTGAATTGCATCAGGAATACACGAGTTCCTTGTGTATTAATTCCGAGAGGGCTTCACACAGATGCAAGTTCCCCCACGCGTGGTGTTGGGAGCTTTAAATGTTCGCCTGTGCTCATAAGAGCCTTTGCGATGGCTGCAATGGAACATCAGCTGCTTCCCAAAAGTATTTTCATTTTTCTTGCTTCAGTTCAAACCTGCAAAACGCTTCGATAATGCTGCTCTCTCTGTGGAGGAAGGAACTGCAGATGCTGGTTTAAACCAGCAAACCAGAAGGGTCTCGGCCCGAAACGTCATCCCTTCATAAGTGATAGGAGTAGAATTGGGACATTTGGCCCATCATGTCTACTCCGCCATTCAATCATGGTTGATCTAGCTCTCCCTCCTAACCCCATTCTCTTGCCTTCGCCCCATAACCTCTCTCATCCGTACTAATCAAGAATCTATCTATCTCTGCCTTAAATATATCCACTGACTGCCTCCACACCCTTATGTGGCAAAGGATTCCACAGATTCACCATCCTCTAACAAAAGAAATTCCCCCACATCTCCTTCCTAAAAGAACGTCCTTTAATTCTGAGGCTATGACCTCTAGTTCTATATTCTATGACCTCTAGTTCTAGACTCTCCCATTAGTGGAAACATCACCTCCACATCCACTCTAACCAAACCATTCACTATTTTGTACCTTTCAATGAGGCCCCTGCCCCTCATTCTTCTAAACCCCTGCGAATATAGGCCCAGTGCTGTCAAACGCTCATCATATGTTAACCTACTAATTCCTGGGATCATTCTTGTAAATCTCCTCTGGACCCTCTCCAGAACTAGCACTTCTCCAGAGATGCTGCCTGACCCGTTGAGTTACTCCGGTATTTTGTGTCTAACTTCTTCTTTGAAGACTTATTAATGCTGAGAACTATCTGCTGTGCACAAATCTATCTCCTCATCTTATTAGAATTGAGTAGAATTTTCTTCACTAATTGTTTCGGATAAAATTGGATGTGTTATTGGAAATGACTGTTGGGTATTTCAAGGTTAAATTGCCATCTCAAGATAGAAACCTGCTGCTCGGGAACGAGCCCTTCGGCCCACAATGTTTGTGCTGAGCATAATGCCCAGCTGAACTGATCTCAGCTGCCTGCACATGATCCATATATCTCTAAAAGCCTCGTAAATGCCCCTATCATATCTGCCTCCATCACCACGTTTGTGAAACGTTCTAATCCAGGCAGCGTTCTGGTACACCACCTCTGCACCCTGTTCAAAGCTTCCACATCTTTCCTGTAAAGGGGCGACCAGGACTAAACTTTAATTTCCTTCAAGGTTAAAGCCATCCACGAAGAAGTCACCTGTGCATGTTATTAGGGGTAGTCCATTGAGATCGGAGATGAGGAAAAACCTTTTCACCCAGAGAGTTATGAATCTGTGAAATTCTCTGCCCATTCCCTTGGATGTATGTAACTGATAAAGAACAGCTTCTTCCAGCCCCACACATTCAGATTAATATTCATCTCTTGATCATCTAATACTGCGATTGACCACTATTATTATTTGGCTCTGTCGGCTCTATACCAATTGACTACCGTGGCGATTGTAGTGACCACACGTTATTGTATCTGTTGGATGGCATTTTGAGATGTCCTAAAGTCATAAACATAGTACAAAAATGCTACTTCCTCTTCCCCCCAGAGGTGGAACATGCATGGACTAAATGCAGCAAGCTTTTAGCCGGATGCTTAAATCTTAGTGAAAGAACATCGACCGCTAATCATAACAATTCTAAGGGGTCCATGAAAAGGATTCTTCAGTGTTAATGTCCAATTGTCCCTTGTAGAATAAGATGAGGTAAGTGGAATGCATCCTGAGGTGATCTATCAGTATTAACGACTGGTGTTGTGCGATTTAACGTGGTGGTTATGTCAGTCCCCAGTCCAGGACGGACCTTGAGAAAGTTTGAATTACAGATGGTTGAAATGAGGATATAAATATGTCTTATGGCTTTGACCATGTAAGCGCTGCTCTCCCGACTACAAATAATTCTCTGGCAAACGTCTCGTTGGTGAACACAGAAATGTGCAAGGACCATGAGCGGAGAAGGATGGGGGTCCCCTCTCGTTTGTGCCCCCCTTTTGATGCAGAATCATCAGATGAGGGACGGTTGTCTTTGTCTCTACCACAGAGCAGTCCTGAACTAGTGCCTATCTCATCAGGGAGGCTCTGACTATCTTTGATAGGACGTCACTGGCTTTACATTGCACCGTGCATTGTTCCCGTTTCATGTATCTGTATACTCTGAACGGCTCGATTGTAAACTGGTATTGTCTTTCCGCTGATTGTTTGCACGCAACTAAAGTTTTTCACTGTACCTCGGTAAACTGAACTGAGCTTTGATGGACCATGGATTTTAAGTTACTCCTGGCATTCGACGTGACCCTGGTTGGTGAAGCTGCTGCACTAGTCTCTGCAGTTAAGTCTTAAATATTGTTCTTCCAAAGTTGATAGTTTGCAGATCATTAGAACTTTACAATCAAAGACCAAAAACCATTGTTCATAATTTCATAAATTCTAGGAGCAGAATTAGGCTGTTTGGCCCATCAAGTCCCATTATTTAATCATGGCTGATCTATCATTCCATCTCCGCCCCATTCTCCTGCCTTCCCCCCATAACCTCTGACACCCTTACTAATCAAGAATCTGACAATCTCCACCATAGAAATATCCATTGACTTGGCCTCCACAGCCGTCTGTGGCAATGAATTCCACAGATTCACCACCCTCTGACTAAATAAATGCCTCCTCATCTCCTTTCTAAGATACATTATTTTATTCATAGGCTATGGCCTATGGTGCTAAACTTTCCCACCAGTAGAAGCATCCTCTCCACATTCTCTCTATGCAGGCCTTTCATGGAAGCACCTGTTTTCCTGAGTCTTGTCTCTTGGCGGCTCGTCCTCTGGGTTGTTACACCAAGCCACCTTCACAGCATTTCCCTTTAGGGACTTGGGGAAATTGAGGCAAAATTGGTATTTTCTTGACACTCCCGGACCCTGCAGGAACTAGTGTATCTGTTGGAGTGGGAAGACTGTTTTCACATGAACAATTTAAACAGGATATTTAACTTTTAATTACCAGCCCCAGCTCTGATGGGTTTAACGGGGAACTGATGTGTGTAAGTCCTTTAAAGTGGCAGTGGAGGGAAGGCTAAGATTCTGTCTTAAATGAAGCAAACAGCAAGGTGTCATGGAATCGGAGGTACAACTCCAAAACCTGCCAATTATCAACCGCCCGTTTACATTAGAAACATAGAAAATAGGTGCAGGAGTAGGCCATTCGGCCCTTCGAGCCAGCACCGCCATTCAATATGATAATGGCTGATCATCCAAATCAGTACCCCGTTCCTGCTCTCTCCCCCATATCCCTTGATTCCGTTAGCCCGAAGAGCTGAGTCTAACTCTCTCTTGAAAACATCCAGTGAATTGGTTTCCGTGGCCTCCTGTGGCGGATAATTCACTGCTCCTTGCAGGGTGGTAGCAAGTTCTCCCAGCATCCGTGCCAACGATTAAGCAACAACACTTCAAATAATGAATTGGTCCCTCAGCGCATTTATTGTTAGCAAAACTTTGCTGTGTGAGAGAATAAATTGGCTGCATTGTTTGCATACATGCCTGCCACACAGCACTGCAAAAGCAATTTGGGGTGTCCTGCAAATGTGGTGAGGTTCTATGTTAGATCTATAAAACTGGAAAATGCAAGTGATTTAACATGTATCAACCTCAGGCTTTTGCACCGGCAGGAAATTGTGATTGACTTGCCTTTGGATTTATTTTCTTTTGGAAGAGAGACAAATGACCTAATTGACATTTCTAAGTTGTTAGAAAATGTTGAGATTATTTTGGGTAAATTGCTTACTCTAGAAAGGTGACTGGATATTGGGGGATGCAAACTAAAATGAGAGTAAGCTTTGTTTATTCAAAAAATCTATAAGATATACAGCACGTGGTATATTCCAAATATTTTTCCTCTTCTCTATTCCAAACTTGCCGACTTCCTGTTCTTTTCCTCTTGGGTATATCCACCTTCATTTAAAATACCGAAGATAGGCACACAATGCTGGGGTAACTCAGCGGGGCAGGCAGCATCTCTGGTGAGAAGGGACGGGTGACGTTTCAGGTCGAGACAGAAGAAAGGTCTCAACCTGAAATGTCACCCATTTATTTCTTCTCTCCACAGATGCTGCCTGCCCCGCCGAGTTACTTCAGCATTTTGTGTCTATTGTCGGTGTAAACCAGCATCTGCAGTTCCTTCCTACATACTTTTAAAATACATTATGGTATTTACTCGTGCTCACTCTGGAGCAAATATGATGTGTGATTTTTCCGGGTTGTATGTAAAACAAAGAATTTCACTGCCCCTATCGCTTATGACAGTATGCCCCTGACGTACAGAAATCTGACTTTATGCAAATTCTCCCATGTTTTTAAAAAGCATTTTTGAAGATGATAACTAAATGTTTCTGGTACAGGTAGTACTGCTATAACACATATTCCCGTTGAATGAATTGGATATTACATGAGGGAAATAGGGAACACTTTGCATTATGTGGGCCAAATTGGCTATAAAGCTATATAGATCAGTAATGAGAGAAAAAGCTGTCTTGGAGTTAAACAGGAAATGAGGGGAAAAACTGTTTGCATGTAACCTCCCTGCAGTAATCAGACACCAATATCTCTTAAGAACACAGCTACTGTTTTACCCGCAGGTGATCATTGAACTTGACAAGCAATCACTGCTACTGGCACTTGTGCACGGATACTCTATTAAACTAGTGATACACACAGTCTTTAGTATTTTTAGCTCGGAGTGACAAAAATAAAATAGTTGCTGAAGACCTTTGAAATGAACCTTTTGTTGGAAAAAGTAAATGTATTGCGTCTAAAAGTAAACCTCCCTTTTCCCCATTAACACGATTGTCTTTATAACACAATGTTCTATAATATGGGAGTTATTGGGAGCAAAACTATTGCAATGTAGTAGAGCTGCCTGTAATTCCCACTTTGCTACTGATCCTTAATTTCTATGTTATATTTTTCTCTCTACTGTGTGATCTACTGGGATACTTTCAGTTCTACGATAAGTGTTGCTGCCTTACAGCGCCAGAGCCCCGGTTTTGATCCTGACTACGGGTGCTGTCTGTGTGGAGTTTGCACATTCTCTCCGTGACCACCTGGGTTTTCCGTGGGTTCCTCTGTTTCCGACCACACTCCAAAGGCGCACAGGTTTATACGTTAATTGGCTTCGGTAAAGATTGTAAATCATCGCTAGTGTGTAGGATGGTGCTGGTGTACAGGCGGACGCTGGTCTCGGTGGGCTGAAGGGCACTGTTTTTCGCGCTGTATCTCTAAACTTAAACTTTAAATTGCATGCCTCTGCCCGTGGACACTGAGCGATTCACAGGCTAAGAGTAGGTTTTGAAACTGATAAGTGTGTTGACATCCTGTGTCTGTCTCCATCTTTGCTGTAAAAGGAAATCGAGATTGGGCGAGACGGGGAAAGAGCTGCTTCCCAGCTACCGTCCGTTTTCTCACTCTTGCTCAGCAGCGATGTTCCCAGTCTGTTTCCATCGCCACTCAAACTGGCTTATTGGCGAGTGCACCAAGTGGAGGCGTGTCTGCTTAGAGAGAAGAATTGAAACCAATCTCCCACTTCCTTTGAAGAGATGCTGGAGTAACTCAACAGGCAGCATCTCTGGAGAGAAGGAACGGGTGACGTTTCGGGTCGAGACCCTTCTTCAAACTGGGTCTGGACCTCCTTCCACTATCTTTTTACTTCTCTACATTATTTCCACAGATTGATGCAAGGGATCAATATTGCCCTCTGTGTAAAATCTCCTGCACAGGTGTTGCCAGGCAGAGACAATTTTATTGGTGAAGCTTTTTATTTCGAAGAACACAAGGGATTCCAAGATAGTTACTGAAAAGCACATAATTTTAAATGGCTCCTGGCAGCTGAATGTACGACGGCTGAAAAACTGTGGATCATATGAGTTTGGTTTTGTATTCAGTGGAGAGCCTTGTATAACATTCTGGTTGACATAATTGTCTTTGAGGCAGAGAGCTATAAAGCACAGAGACGGACCCTTCAGCCCATCTTGTTCCTGCCGACCAAGCTAGTACCACGAGCTTGCACCTGTCCCATATCCTTCCAATCCTTTCCTGTTCACGTACCTCTCCAAGTATCTTTTTTTCTAGGTCATAATTGTACCACATCTGCTTTCTCCAGCCAATTTGTTCCATATAAGTGCTACCCCCTGTAGAAAAATCTTTTCTCACCTCGCCTTAAACCATACAGGCGACCCCTGGCGACATGTCGCGGGTGACCTCTCACGACCATCGGAGACCTCTCACGATCATACAGCCTGTATGGTCGTGAGAGGTCTCTAAAGAGCCGTAGTATCTTTCTGGTGGCCGCTGAATTTTCAACATGGGTGTGAACATGAAATTCAACATGAATTTTCAACCTATCACGGGTGCCGACAGTCGCCTGTAAAGGTCGCGTAAGTGGGGCAGGCCCTTGAGGCTCTCCGGATGACTTGAGCCTTCCGGACCCAGCAACATCCGCGCAAACCGCCTTTTGCACCGCTTTCCACTTTAATTACATCCTCTTTACAGCAGGGTGAGCAGACATGTAAAGAGTATTCAGCTAGGATAACATGTGACCTAACCTCCAGATGAGTCTAGCAAAATGCTGGTAGAGATAAGACCTTGCCTTCCATCACAGTGAGGAGGAGATTCGCTTTGCTAGATGTTTGTGTAGATTGTGTTGTCTTGGTTCTTTTTATTGTTTGTATGACCGCAGAAACCAAATTTGGTTTGAACCTGGGTTCAAATGACAACAAATAAATTGTATTGGATTGTGTTGTACCATATGGTATATTGTCAAAGCCCTTTCTAAAGTCCATGTAAACAATGTCTACTGCACTGTCTCACCAAACTTCCTGTTTATCCCTTCAAAAAAGCAGTCAAACAGGTGAAACATGATTTCCCATGTTGTAGGCTCTGGCTTTCCTAATCACCCCTGCCTTTCCAGATGCACGTAGATCCTGTCTCTCAGAACCCTCCAATACAATACGATATGATACGATGCAATAGAACAGGAGGGAAATTTCTCTGCCAATAGTCATGACAAAACACAACCAGATGTGCAGTGCCCTCCATAATGTTTGGACAAAGACCCAGCATTCATTTATTTGCCTTTGTACGCCACATTTTGAGATTTATAATAGAAAAAAATCACATGTGGTTAAAGTGCGCATTGTCAGATTTTATTAAAGGGTATTTGTATACATTTTGGTTTCACCATGTAGAATTTACAGCTGTGTTTATACATAGTCCCCCCCCATTTCAGGGCACCATAATGTTTGGGACACATGGCTTCACAGGCGTTCGTAATTGCTCAGGTGTGTTTAATTGCTTCCTTGATGCAGGTATAAGAGAGCTCTCAGCACCTAGTCGTTCCTCCGGTCTTTCCGTCACCTTTGCAAACTTTTATTGCTGTTTATCAACATGAGGACCAAAGTTGTGCCAATGAAAGTCAAAGAAGCCATTATGAGACTGAGAAACAAGAATAAAACTGTTAAGAGACATTAGCCAAACCTTAGGCTTACCAAAATCAACTGTTTGGAACACTATTAAGAAGAAAGAGAGCTGGTGAGCTTACTAATCGCAAAGGGACTGGCAGGCCAAGGAAGACCTCCACGGCTGATGACAGAAGAATTCTCTCTATAATAAAGTAAAAACCCAAACACCTGTCCGACAGAGCAGAAACACTCTTCAGGAGTCGGGTGTGGATTAGTCAATGACCACTGTCCGCAGAAGACTACATGAACAGAAATATAGTGGCTACACTGCAAGATGCAAACCACTGGTTATCCACAAAATTAGGATGGCCAGGTTACAGTTTGCCAAGAAGTACCTAAAAGAGCAACCACAGTTCTGGAAAATAGGTCTTCTGGACAGATGAGATGAAGATGAACATATCAGAGTGACGGCAAGGGCAAAGTATGGAGGAGAGAAGGTACTGCCCAAGATCCAATGCATACCACCTCATCTGTGAAACACAGTGGTGGGGGTGTTATGAGCTGGGCATGTATGGCTGCTGAAGGTACTGGCTCACTTATCTTCATTGATGATACAACCACAGATGGTAGTAGCATAATGAATTCTGAAGTGTATAGACACATCCTATCTGCTCAAGTTCAAACTAATGCCTCAAAACTCACTGAGCAGGCAGTTTCTTTCTACAGCAAGACAATGATCCCAAACATACTGCTAAAGCAACGAAGGAGTTTTTCAAAGCTAAAAAATGATCAATTCTTGAGTGGCCAAGTCAATCACCCGATCTGAACCCAATTGAGCATGCCTTTTATATGCTGGTGAGAAAACTGAAGGGGACAAGCCCTAAAAACAAGCATAAGCTAAAGATGACTGCAATACAGGCCTGGCAGAGCATCACCAGAGAAGACACCCAGACACCCAGATGTCCATGAATCGTAGACTTCAAACAGTCATTGCATGCAAAGGATATGCAACAAAATACGAAACATGACTACTTGACATTGCTCTGTCCCAAACATTATGAAGCCCTGAAATGGGGGGTACTATGTATAAACACTGCTGTAATTTCTATATGGTGAAACCAAAATATATAAAAATTGCCTTTATTAAAATCTGACAATGAGCACTTTAATCACATTTGATTTTTTTTTTTTTTCTATTACAAATCTCAAATTTTGGAGTACAGAGGCAAATAAATAAATGATGGGTCTTTGTCCCAAACATTATGGAGGGCGCTGTAAATCTCTGATAGGAACAGTTATGTCCCTGTCTGTTCCTCAGCTGGCCAACATTGTTAAAGAATATAAATATACCTGTCCATCACGCCAAGTGTGGTGGATGTGTCCTTGCTATCGACTGACTGACTGGCTGGTCCACGTGTCTGCACGGCTGCAGTGACTGCCCTTCACAGGGTGACAAGCAATTTATCTATCCTCAAGATGTTAAATAAGAATGGTTGGTTACTTGGAGCAAGGTGGGAAATGTAAAAGGGGGCGATTGCTAAAATTTGTCACTGTTCTATTTTGCCATGTGAAATGCGGAAAATTAATTTTAATTTTATTGAATTAATTAAATTTCCCTCGTGAACAAAACTACCGTGTCTGTAACTTGACGCGCCCAAGTGCTCTGCAGTCGGTACGTCTTTGAAGCAGTGCTGCTGCTAAAACGCAGGGAAAGGTAGAGGCTGAGTTGCGAACAGCAGGACCTCACCAACAGCAATGTGATATTCAGGCGATTTTGTTTTATTTAACGGTGTTTGATTGTCGGTGAAGTATTGTCCAGGACAACAAGGAGAATAACCTGTAGAATGTAGGGCAATACGGCACACGTGGCGCAGGGGTAGAGTTGCTGCATTAAAGTGCCAGAGACCCGGGCTCGATCCTGACTCTGGCTGCAGTCTGTATGGAGTTTGTATGTTCTCCCTGTGACCTGCTTTATCCGGGTGAAACATAGAAACAAAGAAAATAGGTGCAGAAGTAGGCCATTCGTCCCTTTGAGCCACCACCGCCATTCAATATGATCAAGGCAGATTATCCAAAATCAGTACCCCGTTCCTGCTTTCTCCCCATATCCCTTGATTCCGTTAGCCCTGGCTAGAAGAGCTATATCTAACTCTTCATGGAAACATCCAGTGAATTGGCCTCCACTGCCTTCTGTGGCAGAGAATTCCACAACTCTCTGGATGAAATATTTTTTTCCTCATCTCAGTCCAAAATGACCCACCCCTTAATTCTTGAACTGTGACCCCCGGGTTCTGGACTACCCCCAACATTGGGAACATTTTTCCTGCATCTAGCCTGTCCAATCTCTTAAGAATGTTATGTTTCTATAAGATCCCCTCACATCCTTCTAAATTCCAGTGAATATAAGCCGAGTCGATCCATTCTTTCATCATATGTCCTGCCATCCCGAGAATTAACCTGGTGAACCTACGCTGCACCTCCCCATTTCCTAATCTGACACCATTCAGATAATAATCTGCCTTCTTGTTTTTGCCACCAAAGTGGATAAACTCACATTCATCCACATTATTTTGCATCTGCCCTCTCACCCAACCTATCCAAGTCACCCTGCAGCCTCATAGCATCCTCTTCGCACTGCCACCCAGTTTTATGTCATCCGCAAACTTGGGGATGTTATATTTGACGGGGTGCTCCGATTTCCTCCCACACTCCAAAGACGTACAGGTTTGTAGGTTAGTTAGCTTGGTAAAATTGTAAAAAAAATTGTCCCTTGAGAGTATGGATTGTTGATGTGCGGTGATCGCTGGTTGCCACAGACTCAATGGGCCAATGGGCCTGTTTCCACACTATACCTCTAAATTAAGCAAAACTAAACAGGCCCTTTGGCCTACAATGTGTGTGCCGAACATGATGCCAAGTTGAACTAATCTCCTCTGCCTCTGCTTTTCAAAATAATTTCCTTTACGTTGTGCGATTAGGCAAATGTTTTCCTTTTGTGCAGATGTATGCGACTGTGTCGCGCAGGAAAAGAGCCTGTGATCCGCGTGAGTCCTCCTGGCCCTTGTGTTTCCATTGATCCTCCCCCCAATCTCCTCCTACGCAGAGCTTCCATCTCTATTCCCCTGTTGAAATTCGAGACTTGAAAGCCCGACGTGTTTGGCTGCCACTTTCTCGTCTTTTCACTTAAACATCTGCCAGATCCACATTAGGCAGGGTTTCTTGAAGCTGCTAATGCAGTGAGCCGAATTGCCAGCATCACTGAAATAAGGAAATCATTGAAGCGTCCTTTTGGATTTTGGGTTGCATCGTGCGTGACAGCTAGCCTGCCCGCCGAGTTCCTCCCGTTTCCTCGTGCTGTGATCAGCATCCAAAAATGATAAGTTTGAAATACACTCCAGGTGAGATGAAGATATATCACGGCTGAGATGGCCCCAAATCATCCACTCAATTAGACACGGCTGCTGCAGCTCTGTACGAGGATGAACAGTGTGCTTTAACTCGTGGCTCCACATTAAACTAGGTGCATGTTAGCTTGATTCCATGCCTCACTGAACTGAACATGTCCCACTGAGCACAGGTGAAGAAAAAAGCTCCAGCATGAAGCCTGGTGTCTACCAGTGCAGTATTCCTTGGCGCTGGATATAGAGAGAGCGTGTTTCTAATTTGAAAGTAACCCTATACATTCCAGGGTGGAGTAGAAGGATATGTTCCAGTGACATGGCCTATTAATGTTTGGCAGTTAATAATAGAGTGGTCTTGTGCTGAAGCAAGTCTTGGCCATTCTGCCAGAGTTTCTTTCACTGCAGCTGAGTCCTGCGTTCCTTCAAGTTTCTTTTCCACAAAGGAGCCGTCTGATTATATATTTTTTATTAAAGTGGAACAGTATGTGCCAGTAAACGTCTGCTTAATTGCCCTCTGTGTTAAAAGCATTTTATCTCTCTATAATCTATTACTGCTTACGACAGGCCGGCGCAATGGCATAGCGGTAGAGTTGCTGCCTTACAGCGGCAGAGGCTCGCGTTTGATCCTGTGCATGGGTGCTGTCAAGTGTAGACATTCCCCAGTTCTCTGAGTATGGAGACTTCCAAGAACTGTCCATTCCCTGAGGTTTCTAAGAAGGGAGCTCTGTTGGTAGAGATTGCAGAAGTTGAACTGGTACGTTAATCAGCTACAGATTAGTGTAGAATTTAGTTAATTTTAGATCGTGGGAGTTGGCGTTGGTTATTCAGTATGGATTAAAACCTGCAGGACCACTTGATTTACTAGACTACAGAACAGCAGACTAGAGTGCTTCAACCTGCAGTGTTGGTGGAGAGGGAAGTGTCGGCCAGGATATTGATTTGCTCTCCGGCAGGGATTGCTACCACAGGCTTTCCACGTGTGGAGAGAGAGAATGGGCATCTACGGTCTGGAGTTTAGAAGAAAAAAATGATCTTGTTAAGACGTATAAACTTCTTAGAGCCTGACAGGCTAGACACTAGGAGGATATTTGCCTTGTTGAGGAATCTTAAGATCACACGTTGAAGTCTCAGAATAAGGGCAAGCCGTTAGGGACTCCGATGAGGAGACGTCTCTTCAGAGGGAAGTGAACCTTTGGCATATTCCACACCGTTGGGTTGTGGAGGCACCAAGTCCATCCAAAGATCCATCAGGGATTGATACATTTCTAGGCATTACGGGAACCGATTGAGATGGGATGGGACAGGGAAATGGGGTTGAGATGGCAGACCCCAACTTCCGTGCTGCTGAAGGGTGGTAGAAGGTGAAGAGGAAAAAGATCAATAGGAATCTGAGGGATACCTTTTTCACAAAAAGGGTGGTGGGCGTATGGAACAAGCTGCCAGAGGAGATAGTTGAGGCTGGGACTATTCCAACAATTAAGAAACAGTTAGACAGGTACATGGATAGGACAAGTTTGGAGGGATATGGACCAAGCACAGGCAGGTGGGACTAGTGTAGCTGAGACAACTTGGGCTGAAGGGCCTGTTTCCACACTGTATCACTCTATGGCCCTCTTGACTCTTAACAGGCGTGAAGTCCCAGATGAACCATGATATTCCTGTTCCTTGTGCTCTTATAAACTAACAATAGCTTGGCCAGTGATGGCTATGCCTCGCTGTATTTAAAATAAAGGACACCTTCCCTCTGTGTAGCTTATTTTGGTTTGTGCCCTAAAGGCATAAGGTAGACATAATGGAGTGTGCCGGGGATGAGCCTTCAATGGATCCATATTACCCATGCAGAGATTCTTCCCACGCAAGCCCAGGGAGTAAATTTAAGTGCAATGCATTTAAGAAATATTTTTGCCTGTCCCAGAGTGAATTAACAGGAGCGTAATGTACTCCCACCAACCTGACAAGTCATTTTTCTTTTTGAACATCCACAGAATGTTTTAGACATCAAGCGTGCACCTGTTTTTATTTAGATTCCTTCTCCACCAGCATCATCTTATATTCGTGCGTGATGAGCTGCGTTTAGCTTTGGCTCTTAAGTGAAAATAAATTGGCTGCTCAGATGGCGTTGCTGCTGCCTGTCCATGGAGGATGATGGATAGCTGTTCCCCGCCCATTCCCCTTCACTCTGTGCTCTCTGCGTCTCGTGAGTGCTGGCGAAGGCAGGGCAGCTCTGAGTCTCTGGCCGAGGGAGGACAGTAGGTGGAAACTACCAAGAGGTTTCCTTTTCTGCATTTGTCCTTTCTGTCCTGGGCTTCCTCCACTGTCAGAGTAAGGCCCAACGCAAATTGGAGGAACAGCATCTCATATTTTGCTTGGGCAGCTTACAACCCAGCAGTATTGGTCTTGATTTCTCTAACTTCAAGTAACCCTTGCTTTTCATCCCTCTCCCACATCCTAATTCTCCGACCATTGACTGTGAGTAAAATGTTATCTTTATATGCCTCGTTGTTGCCTTCCCTTAGCTAACAGTGATCTCTACTACATTATCCTTGATCTTCGTCCCCTTTGATTTTCGTTGGCACACCTTACCATTCCATGTTTCTGTGTCTCCCTCTCCCCTGACTTAGTCGAAGAAGGGTCTCGACCCGAAACTCCACCCATTCCTTCTCTCCAGAGATGCTGCCTGTGTCTATAGATACCATTTTGTGTTTATCTTCGGTGTGTTCCAAAATCTGTAATTCCCTCCCACACATTTAACCAGAAGCCTTATGGATATCCGAATCTACGTTGGCAACTCTGGCCACCACCTCACCATAGGTCGCTTGGCTTTTACGTCCTTTGTCGCTACTTATGCCGCTTCTTCCTCTGACAGTGGAATTGATAGTAGACTTTAGGAGAGCTCCCCCTCTCCTTCCCCCCCTGCTCACCATCAACAACACCACAGTCACAGCTGTGGAGTCTTTTAAGTTCCTTGGAACCATCTTCTCCAAGGACCTGAAATGGGAGCCACCATCGACTCCACAGTCAAAAAGCACAAACAGGGGATGTACTTCCTGCGGCGGCTGAGGAGACATAATCTGCCACAGGCAATGATGGTCCAATTCTATACCGCCATCGTAGATTCTGTCCTCGCCTTCTCCATCATGGTCTGGTTTGGCTCAGCCACCCAGCACGACACCTGGAGGCTGCAGCAAATCGTCCGATCAGCTGAGAAGGTTGTTGGCTGAAACCTTCCCCCCCCCATTGATGAACTGTACACTGCAAGGGCCAGGAAGCGAGCGGGTAAGATCAGCTGTGATCCCTCTCACCCTGGCCACAAACTCTTTGAAGCACTTCCCTCTGGAAGGTGACTCCGGACTGTCAAAGCTGCCACAGCCAGACATAAAAACAGCTTTTTTTCCCCGCGAGTAGTAGCTCTACTCAATAATAGCTCTAACCATAAATCCGTAGCCTCACTTTGTTCTGGTATTTTATTTCATTCACATGTTTAAACTGTCATGTTTTATTATTAATGTTTTATGTGTCATTCTTAATTGTTACTGTATGCCCTGTTACTTGTGAGCGGAGCACCAAGGCAAATTCCTTGTATGTGTACATACTTGGCCAATATACATTCATTCAGTTAATTGGGAATGTGGGAAAACAAAATAGAACGAAAATTAGTGTTGTGTAGGAAGGAACTGCGGAGAGACACAAAATGCTGGAGTAACTCAGTGGGACAGGCAGCATCTCTGGAGAGAAGGATTTTGTGTCTACCTTCGATTTAAACCAGCATCTGCAGTTCTTTCCCACACAAGGAAGATATGATATGATTGATGGTCGGCACAGAATCCGAGGGCAGAAAGGCCTATTTCCGTTATGCATCTGTGAAAAAATTATCGACTTTAAATAAAGCTTTTGCTCTGGGCAACAAACGTGTTAACTGGGCAGTGTTATCAATGGGGTTTTAATTGCCTTTGTTGATGGGATCTTTACAAAGGCTTTAAGTTATAATAATGGAAAAACACCAGCGTTGAACTATGGAGGCAGAGTTCTAATGATGTGATCTGGAGTAGCTTGTTGCTTTGGACCTTCACTGTAAAAAATAATTTAATGTGTAATTGTGGGTATTGGCGTAAGCAGATGTGAATCGCCTCAAATCAAAAACTTCTGTTAGTGTGAGAACATTGAGCCTTTTGCCACATTTAGGCTGTTCAGTCTAGCAGTACTGCTTGACATTTCTCAGAACATAATTTCCAGTTTATTTTATTGCTCCTTCTGTCTCCCATCGTTCTCCAGTGTCCCGCACAGAAACGAACAATTTGTGTGGACAAGGGGAATGGGCTTCAGTGGAGAGCAATGCCATCTCTTCTGTTGTGGCACTGCTGGAGCGACAGAGGTACAGGTCCGCCACCGGTGGTTTCAGAGCCTTTCTGGATTATCCGTTTTACCGGACCAACAGAGGTCCCGGCCTCCGAGAGGAGACCATTGGTACCAAAACGGTCCTCTTTGGCCACCCACTTGTGATCACCTTGACTCTTTCTATAAACACAGGCAATTCAGACTGGCGTAGATGGACATCTTGGATCAGCATGGCACAAAGTGCTGGAGTTAAGGCCCTGTCCCACTTTCCCGCGTTACTCACGAATTCTCCCGAGTTTTCCCCTTGATTCAAACTCGGAGAATGTCCGTAGTGAGTCCGTAGATGTTTTGTAGCGGCTCGTATTGCCAGCTGTAGGTTCTCGGGGCATCAGGTTAGTCGGGACGATTTTTCAGCAAGTTGAAAAATGTCCACGAGTTAAAAAAAAAATAGCCCGGAGTACCTACGGCTGGCATCTCCGAGTTTGACAGGGCCTTTACCCAGCGGGACAGGCAGCATCTGTGGAGAGAAGCTTCCGTCTACCTTCGGTTTAAACCAGCATCCCCAGTTCCTTCCTGCGCATCTTGGTCAGCCTGGATGTGTTGGGCAGAAGGGCCTGTTTCTGTGCCATGACTCTAGCTCTATGAAGACATGTGGTACTACTGTATCATGGCTGGGATAGACACAAAAAGCTGGAGTAACTCAGCAGGTCAGACAGCATCTCTGATGCTGTCTGACCAGCTGAGTTACTCCAGCTTTTTGTGCCTATCTTTGGATTAAACCAGCACCTGCTGTTCCTTCCTACACATATATCATGGTTGGCGTTGATTCATTGTAAAATAGTTATTTGAGGCGAAAGTGGGCACCTCTATTTCTTGGGCAATAGCAAAGAGTTAATAAAAGTAGCCTTACCGGTGTCACCATCAGCTTGGCTAGAAGAATAAAGGAGTCTAGCTTTTTATTCAGTGTGGTGATAAGTCCACAGCTGTGGAAGGACATTGAAACATAAACCACAATATCTGCCTGCGTTCAGAAAAGTCACACATTGCACGAGTTCAGCTCCAGTTTGATCTATTTAAAGATAAAGCCCCTGTCCCACTTACGCAATTTTTTTTTGGCGACTCCTCAAATCGCCTAAAGAATCGTAACGTTATTTGGTTCGCCGCTGGATTTTGAAAAGGTTTCCACCCCCCCAGTCAGGAGAGATACTGCACTGTAACGGGGCCTTTGGAATATTGAGACTGCGCTGACTATCAGACACCCTATTTGCACCAATTCCCATTTTGCTCTCCCCACTTCTCATCAACCCTCCTCTGACCCCAACACTCCCCTCCACACGACGGGAAATTTACGAGGACCAATTAACGTGCCGGCCAACACATCTTTGCCTCAGAATAAAAGGAAGTACCTTTAGAAAGGAGATGCGGAGGAATTTCTTTAGTCAGAGGGTGGTGAATCTGTGGAATTCGTTGCCACAGGTGACTGTGGAGGCCAAGTCAAGGGATATATTTTAAGGCAGAGGTTGATAGATTCTTGATTCGTACGGGTGTCAGGGGTTATGGGGAGAACGGGTTTGAGAGGGAAAGATCGATCAGTCATGATTGAATGGCGGAGTAGACTTGATGGGCCAAATGGCCTGATTCTGTTCCGAGAACTTATGAAATGGGAGGAGATCCATGTAAATGTGCCAAGTCCACGTAGATGGCCCCCGAGGTCAGGATCGAACCCGAGTTGCAGGAACTGGGATGCGGCGACTTTACCAGCTGCTGTAACATTTATTTGAGTCGTTTTTGTTTTTTAATGGATCTTCCGGACTGAGATATGGAGTGGTAAATGTTCAGAATTTTCTTCCCTTGGGAACCCCACTCATTGCACTTAAAACAGAGATCGATAGATTTCTGGATATTAAAAGTAATTAAGGTTGTAAGCATCCTGCCTAGCTGACTGTTATTTATTTGATGTGGATGGTCCACCTTTTCTTGTGATGTGGCTATAAGTTGTAAAACCTTTGCGATTCTCCGTGGCTCTGTGTGCTGCGTTGTGTCGAGTGTCCGGGAAAATGTCCCCAAGTTCTCACCGCGCGTGCGTGTGTGCCGTACACAGTGTGTGCTTTAGTCCCAGTGCTACCAGAATCGTTCTGAATTGATGATTATTGCAATGCCGATTATTGCCAAAATATCTTCATTCAGAGGGTGGTGAATCTGTGGGATTCTTTGCCACAGAAGGCTGTGGTGGCCAAATCAGTGGAAATTTTGAAGGCAGAGATAGATAGATTCTTGATTAGTACGGGCGTCGGAGGTTATGGGGAGAAGGCAGGAGAATGGGGTTAGGAGGGAGGGATAGATCAGCCACGATTGAATGGCGGAGTAAACTTGATGGGCCGAATGGCTGAATTCACTTTTGACCTTATGACCTTTTGACCATATGGCCTTATTATCAGGAATCGGTCACTTGGTATAATGTGGCTCAGATTCACTCAGGACCTCTAGTAGCCAGCCGGTGCTGCTCCAAATTTCTGCCCTTGATATAACTCGGTGTGTCCTCTTGTTGGTCGGGAAGGTGCAAGGCATGTGCAGCCAGCCTTACTGACGTCCTTGGACATTAAGCTTTGCTTTAAGCTCAAGTCTCAATCTGTAGGATTCAATCAGGCCCGATGGGAGCTCTGGGGAGCAGGTTGTTTCCAGGTAATCGTGTTCTACCCTGCTCACTGCAAAGCTATTGTGAATTCTGTGAATTCTCTTTCCATTCATTAGTAAAAATTGGGGCAGGTTGGTTTAGGAAAATGTTTTCATTCGGCAAGATTTTTCCCCACTGTCTTCGCGAAGTTGCTATTTACAGAAGGCCCTTAGAAACAGGCTAGTATAGGGATTCCCTGAGGAATGCTGGTGTTTGTAGTTTGTAATTTTGAAATTGTTATTATATGGAGAGACTCTGTTATTATTTAAAGTGGATCACTGAGCAGAAAAAAATGTAATTGAACAATATTTGATAAAAGTTGAAGCCCTGGTGGGAGGCAGTGACCCAGCGGTAGAGTTGCTGCCTTGCGGCACCAGAGACCCGGGTTTCAATCCTGACTACCGGTGCTGTCTGTGCGGAGGTTGTTCGTTCTCCTCGTGACCGCGTGGGCTTTCTCCGGGTGCTCCGGTTTCCTCCCACACTCCAAAGATGTACGGGTTTGCAGGTTAATTGGCTTTGGTAAAATTGTTCCGAGCGTGTAGGATAGCATTTGTGTATGGGCTCAAAGACTCGGTGGCCGAATGTTTGCACACAATATCCCTAAAGTCAAGTCTAATGTCCATTAGTGATTTGTGTGGAAAATGAGAGAATATGACAGGTTGTGTAGGGAAGCACTGTTGTGTGTTTGGGCTTTACTCAATATCTTGCTGGCCACAATTGGACTTTGATGGTGTTGGTGACTGTCCCTATTGCCCACTGTCCCCAATGCTGGCTTATGGCTTGATATTCGCAGTATTCTCACAGAGGTGGTGCTCATCCCAGTGTACACGGTTATCGAGGAGAGACGGGCAAGAGAGTCGTGTATCAGGAGGGACGGCTTTCAAGTGCGCACTCGGATGCAGTGCCATGTTATGCTTCACAGGGAGCAAAAATGTAGGTCCTCTTCAGACTCGTAGTAATACGGCGTGGAAACTGGCCCCTATGGCCCAACTTCCCTCACAGGCCAACATGTCCCACCTACTCCTGTCCCACCCTGTAAGCCTGGCCCATCTCGTAAGGTCAATGTCAGCCGTGGCTCAGTGGATAGCACTCGGACCTCTGACAGAGATAGTGGGTTGAAGTCCCACTCTAAATACGACTGGAGAGAATGAGCTTCGGAGCCCAGTATTCCTGAGACGGTGCGGCACCTTTGGAGGTCCTAGGTCAAACCCTCTGAGATGTTGAATCACAGCTAAATCTGCCCTTTAATCATGAGAAAAGCTCTAGCACTACTTTGAACAGGAATAGAAGTAGTCTGAAGAAGGGTTCCCAACCCAAAACGTCACCCATCCATTTTCTCCAGAGATGCTACCGGACCTGTTGAGTTACTCCAGCACTTTGTCCTTTTTTCCACATGGCAGGTTTGCTCAACAGTAAAGCAATGTTAGTACAGGGTTAATCTGTTTGCTGTTGGAGGTACCTCCTGATTAATCTTACTGATAACTGCCTTGTTGACAGCTTCCCCATCGCTAACAATGAACCATTCCACTTTACCTTGATCACCATCTGCTTTGATGTTCTTGTTTTCACACTTTGCCCTTCCATATCTCTAGTCTCTCTCTCTCTCTCCTGACTCTTAGTCTGAAGAAGGGTCTTGACCCAAAACATCACCATTCCTTCCTTCCAGAGATGCTGCATCTATCTTTTGTGAATTCATTTTTTAGCTTGAGAATAAAAGATTTCTGCACACACCCCTGTGCCATAAGGTCATAAGTGATAGGAGCAGAATTAGGCCATTTGGCCCATCAAGTTGACTCCACCATTCAATTATGGCTGATCTATCACTCCCTCCTAACCCATTCTTCTGCCTTCTCCCCATAACCCATGACACCCGTACTATTCAAGAATCTATCTGTCACTGCTTTAAAAATATCCATTGACTTGATCTCCACAACTTTCTGTGTCAAAGAATTCCACAGATTCACCACCCTCTGACGAAAGAAATTCCTCCTCATATCCTTCCTAAAAGAACGTCCTTTAATCCTGAGGCTAGGAAATCCAGTCCTAGTTTCTCCCACTGGTAGAAACAAGCCTTTCACTATTCTGTACGTTTCAATGACATCCCTCCCCTCATTCTTCTAAACTCCAGCGAGTACAGGCCCAGTGCCGTCAAACGCTCAACATATGTTAACCCATTAATTCCTGGGATCATTCTTGTAAACCTCCTCTGGACCCTCTCCAGAGCCAGCACATCCTTCCTTGGATATAGTGCCCAAAATTACTCCAATTGTGGCCTGTCCAGCTCTATAAGGCGCAGGTCATTCACACTAGCAAGGAAAATGGGGCCTGCTTCATGGAGGTGATGGTGCACCGCATCCAGAGCTGCTGGGCAGTTTGCTTATGGAAGCCCAGCCAGTGATAGAAAGTGGAATTTGTACCATGCGGATGTCTCGCTTGGATGTCTCTGATAGCGTCATCTTTTATTGGATTTAACAACCCTTTCTTTAAATTCATGAAACTCTGGTTACTATTGAAGAGCAATTTATCAGCCTGCTCTTTTCAAATCAATGAATGTTATTTGGAGCCTTGAAAGACTGTGTGTCTGGAACTCCCAAAAGAAAGTGAGTTTGGAAAGCAAACTCTGCAGCTGACAAAGATAGTCACTGAAACGTATCAAGTTGAACTTTTTGTTTAGCGCAGAAGTTTCAAAGTAATTAATATTTTACCAAGAAGAACTACTAAGAATTTGTATACTTAAATATGACCCAGTGTTGTTGATTCCCTTCATGTTTCATGGATTTTGTGTTTTTTATGACTGTTGACTGATCAATTTCCCTCCTGGGATAAATAAAGTTCTATTGTATCGTATTGTATCGAGTATTTGTAAAGAAATTTAAACGTTAACATGTGTTTAGAGTTTAGTTTGGTGATACAGTGTGGAAATAGGCCCTTCGAGTCCACGAATCGATCATTGCACACTAACACGATCCTACACAAACGAGGGGCAAATTACACTTTTACCAAAGTCAACTAACCTACAAACCTGTACGTTTTTGGAGCCTGGGTAGAAACCGGAGCACCCCTGGAGAAAACCCACGCAGGTCACGGGGAGAACGTACAAACTCCGTACAGACAGCACCCGTGGTCAGGATCGAACCACATTGGGACAAGGCAAGCGTAAAATCTGCGCATTTAGAGTGCTGGATATAGCTCTTGGGGATAATGGAATCGAGGGATGTGGGGAGAAAGCAGGAACATGGTATTGATCAGCCATGATCATATTCAATGGCTCTAAGGTGCTCCTGCACCTATGTTTCTATTGATGCTTCCTTCGACTATTTCAACACGCCCAGCCAAGGAAACACGGTTGCTGCCCATTATCTCCAGCAATGTAATTATTGTTCTGTGCAATGTTGCCCACAGGCTTCATAATTATAGAAGCCTATCGATATTTTTCATTTTGGAGCAGGAGTACACTACCTGCGTCCCCTTGTGCCTTCACCACTCATTCAGGTCATGGCAGATCTCAGCACCACTTTCCTGCTTTAATTTCAAATTTCATTTCTTTTGAATAGTTTTGTTTTCACATCAGACAAGTATTGGAGATGAGCTTGAAACAAGGGAGTTTGTCCGGGCAGGATGGTGGAGATAACAATGGCTTCAACCAGCATTAACAAATGTGAGCAAATAGTAGTCTGGGAGCAAAGTCCCAGTGTTGCAAATCAGTTGACTGACTGGTGACGTTTTGGGTTGAGACCCTTCAGACTGAGAGTCAGGGGAAAGGGAAACTAGAGATATGGAAGGGTACATAATTTGTTTGGGAATCTTACAATCCAGCGGTATGAATATTGATTTCTCCAATGTCAAGTAACCCTTGCTTGCCCTCTCCGTCTCTCCCCCACCCTAGTTCTCCTATTAGTTCCACTGTCCTGATTAACTTTACTGTTTGTATGCCTCATTGCCACTTTCCCCTCAGCCAATATCTCTATCTCTAGTTCCTCCCTCACCCCTGAAGGGGGGTCTCGAGATGAAACGTCACTCATTCCTTCTCTCCAGAGATGCTGCTGGTGCAGTCAGGGACTTACAACTCTGAGGTATGAATGTGGAGTATGAAGAAGGGCACCGGCCCAAAATGTCACCCCTTCCTTCTCTCCAGAGATGCCGCTTTTCCCACTGAGTTACTCCAGCATTTTATATCTTATGTTTAGTGGGGGGGGGGGGGGGGGGGACAGAGGGTAATGGAGATAGGTGGAAACATAATGAAAATAAAATTGACAGATGGAGACAGCTTGGGAGAAGTTCCAGATATCAACCTCTATGTAAACCACAGGACAAAAAAACGGACCCTTTACAACTACAACTACTTCCTTACATCTTAAACCTGAGCCCTCATGTTTTTGTTACCCAATATTGCAGGGAAATGATTTTTAACTATCTGCCCTATCTATGCCTCGTAACCTTAATTACTTTTATCAGGTTGCTCCTCAATCTCCTTTGCTCCTGGGAAACCAATCCCTGAAATAAGAACATTTCACTTTTCTATAAGCTTTTTGGGGCAATCTCCAAGGAGATTTCTAGCCAATGTTTTCCAGATAGTTATCTCCCTTCCAAGGTGAAGTGACTCACTGTTACAGGGAAATGTGTGGGAGGAGTAGAGAAACTTTTCACCGGAGTTCACAGGAGAACTTTTCTGTGAGGTTGACTTGACTTACAGTTAGGGTGCAAAGCCGATGGCGGTTTGTGCATGGCCTAGTCTGATAATGGCTGCATTAATTCCTTGTTGATTTGTGGGATGCAAGTGTCACCGATTGGCCAGCAGTTGTAGCCCATTCCCAAACACCACAACTGAAATGGTGAGTCTCGAGTCCCGTATACATCAGACAGCGTCTGATAATGTCTTTAACTAGCGTTCAACGCTCTCAGTCTCTTGTGTACGCCGTAATTCGCTGCTTTGTGCGACCCAGGGAAATGTAACCATCGGGCAGAATGTTTACCTTTTAGCTTTATCCTTTGCAAACTCTCTGCTGCTCCTTTCAAGAGAGAGTTAGATTTAGCTCTTAGGGATAAAGGAATCGTGAGATATGGGGAAAAAGCAGGAACAGAATACTGATTTTAGATGATCAGCCTATCATCATGTTGAATGGCGGTGCTGGCTCGAAGGGCCGAATGGCCCTCTCCTGCATCTATTTTTCTATGTTTTCTCTCAGTTCAGTGTTGTGCGTCGTGTTAGTAAAACGTGTGTGTGTGACTTACCTGTTCAGTGATCAGTGTGGTTATTGTTGCTGCCTAACTGTAATACATTTTTGCTGCGCTTTTCAAAAGGGTAAAATTGCCAGAAATGTAAGTGATCTGTTACAGCACTCTGGCCCCGAGAGGTTACGTCGCACAAAGTACGCTTGAGATCGAACACCTGAAGAGGGGGTTGGGGAGTTTATTTTGACATGCTGTGGTGGTGAACTTACTGAAAATAATTGCCTTTTTTTTTGGTGTCCCTTAGTGTTGAGGTGGCTGAGAAATCTTCAGGGTTGATGAACTAGTGTGGGCCACATGAATACTTTCTTGTGAGGCCGTAACTTTACCACAGTAACACGGCCAAAAGAATGTGTAGACTTAAGCTGCTGTTTAATCATTACCCATTCTCTCCATGACCACTGAACCCGTGAGTAGGAAGGAACTGCTGGTTTAAACCGAAGATAGACACAAAATGTTTGAGTAACCCAGCGGGACAAGCAGCATCTCTGGAGAGAAGGAATGGGTGACGTTTCGGGTCGAGACCCATCAGAACAGTCAAGGGAAAGGGAAACCACTGAGCCAGTGGTTGGCTGCAACGTGCAAGAGTAATGTGAGACCTGATTATTATGTCATGCAGCAGACACAACAGAAGAATCATCTTTTTTTCAGTCAAAGGAAAAATAACGTTCCATTCCGTGGGATAATTGGGCAATCCAGCTTGGGGGGCGCCTGGTCTTGGAAGAAACTGCCTTTGATTTGTATGACTGAAGGACAAAGCCCTGCGAGGAGACTTCTTGTCTTAGCTTTGCTCAGACTCGTAAAGCAGGCTTTGATTTTTATCACTACAGTTGGAACTTGATGACCATCAAATCTCTGGGTGGGTGCTCGGCCCACATAGTCTCATGGACTCGTAGACTCAAAGATTGATACGGTGTTGAAACAGGCCCTGCAGCCCAACTGGCCCACACCAGCCAACATGTCCCAGCTATGCTAGTCTCACCTGCCTGCGTTTGGTCCATATCCCTCCAAACCTGTCCTATACATGAACCCTGTCTAACTGTTTCTTAAACGTTAAGATAGTCCCAACCTGGTCCTTGATTCCCCTACTCTGGGCAAGAGACTGTGCATCTACCCGATCTATTCCTCTCATGATTTTAAACACTCAATGGGGTATTTACCAGATGTGAGGTTGATAGTCTTCAAGGCAGCACAATGAGGGTTTAAAGTGCACTCAATCAGCAAATGAAGAAGTTTGTAAGTGAATTATGACGCTCTGCGTATGCGGCACCCCCTCCACCTCCTGCTTATCTCTGCCTGTCATGTTCACACCTTACCCTTCCATATCTCCCTAGACTCCCTCTACCCTGACACTGGCGTCTGAAGAAGGGGGTCACCACCCGAAACGTCACCTGTTTCTTTTCTCCCGAGATGCTGTCTGTCCCGCTGAGTCACTCCAGCATTTTGTGGCTATCTTCGGTTTAAACGAGCATCTGCAGTTCCTTCCTACACAGTATGAATATTGATTTCTCTAACTTCAGATAACCCTTGCATCCCCTCTCTCTCTGTCCCCCATCCCACCCAAGTCGTTGTGCTGACTTCAAAGTCGTCTTGTTAAGTCTTCTTCTTCTTTCGTGTGGCGTGCACAGCCTAAAGTTGTTGGACAACTTGTTCTATTTGATCTTCCGTTTGTGCACGTCGAGTTGATTGCATTGATTTTACTGCTCACCTACACACTGTAACTCAGTGGCATTAAGGCAGACACCCAGATGTTGGGCTTCCAGCTGTGTGAGCTGTGTGACCAGCAAGATGATGAGCGAGGGGCACCTCTTACTTCAAAGAAGCGCTGTATTAGTATGTAGTGCCTGCAAAATGTGTGTGCAGTTTGTTGCCCTGCCTCTGGGAATCCAGCACTGCCACTTCTCGTGAGTGAACAGTGTGTGCTCATTATCAGTTGCGCGACAGACAGCCTGAGATGATGCACTAGATCAAGAGTTCCCAACCTGGGGGTAAAGTTTGTCTACCCAGGGGGTAAATTGGTTGAATCGGGATTTGTACATATTATTTCTCATGACTGGTCGGTATCTGCTCATCATTAGTTGTTCATAAGTGAAATGACTTTGTTACGTGCTATTAAAGTTGCCAGGGGTAAACGTGATGAAAAAGATTGGGAACCCCTGCACTAGATCAAGTCCCATTGCCCTCAGGTTTACGTAAAGACTCCAGGCCAGGTCTGATTATGAAAATGCCGCCCCCCCCCCCCCCCCCCCCCCCCCCCCTTCCCCCCCACCCCCACTCGTCAAAACCCCAGCACCAGAGTCAGTATTTGGTCCAGTTACCTGTCAGTGAAAACAAGACTGATTCTCATCACATTGCTGCTTATGGGACATGCTTCCACTCAAATTGGCTACCATATTTCCCACGTTTCAAATAAACGGAGGTGGTTCTATGCCCAACAACCCATTTGAATCATGAAGGAGGCAAGGATATAATTTGTTTTTGTGTGTTGTCTGAGTCTATGTTCCCATGCAAGGTTTTCATTGTGCCTGCACCTCACTGTGCTTGTGCATCTGACAATAACTAGCACTTTGTGTCCTATCTTTTGACAATAACCTTAACTTGATTGCCTTGACATGTCATCACAACTTTGGTGGCAAGCAGCACCAGTCCTGTCCTATCCTGGTCTCTGGTCGACATTGGCACTTGGAATGGCAATGGTATGGCCTATCATGTCCTTTCCTGATAGGTAAGGGTGTCAGGTCAGGTAATGTTTTTAAATACAGTGAGGATTTTAATATCGATCATAGCTTGGTTCCACGTTATAAGGAAAGATGAAAATGTTCTCTGGTCATGTCATGATAACAGCATTGTCAACGGTGGTACAGCGGTAAAGTTGCTGCCTCACAGCGCCAGGTGTTGTTTGTACAGAGCTTGTATGTTCTCCCCGTGACCTCCTTGGGTTTTCTCCAGAAGCTCCGGTTTCCTCCCACACTCCAAAGACATGCAGGTATGTAGGTTAATTGGCTTGGTATGATTGTAAAATTGTCCCCTGTGTGTGTAGGTGTGCAGGGATAGCTGGTCGGCCTGGGCCGCAGGGCCTGTTTCTGTGCTGTATCTCGAAGCTAAACTGAGAGGTAATGTTTAAGTCTGATAGTGACATTATTATAGTGGGGCGGGGGGGGGGGGGTGGGGGGGAGGTGGAGGAGTGCTTTTCATTTCATTAAATTCAAGGATCATTGGAAATTATTCCACTGTGTTGTGATATTACTCCCACTAGACAAATTAAGTCATCTTGTCTTCTACCCGGCTAGGCACACTCGATATTGATAATGTCCAGGACTAATACAACTTGAAGGAATACTCGATATAATGAAGATATCCTGGAGTTTCTGATTTAATTCTTGACTTTCCTCTATTCCCCTGAGCTCCTGTCTATGGTTTATCTCTCAACTGGAGACATTTTTCTCTTCTCTCCTGACACTGAGCAACGTTGCAAGCTGATGTGCATTCTCCCGATTGGCACCAGCTTCTCTGGGGTCTCTCTATAATCTTCTGAACAATATTCAGAAACCTCTCATCATTGAGAAATTGATTTTTAGCGCTGGCCTCTTAGAGAATTTTATCGTCTTAAAATTCGCAGCTCATTCAAGAGAGGCTTGAGTGGAAATCTGGGACCTCCTTGCAAAGATTAGATTTTGGTTAAATCTTTGGAAGGGACATTGAGGAATATTGTGCAGAAGCAGGTAATTTGAGTTAGGGTTGTTGACTTTTCACATAACTGAAAAGTGTAATTGACCCGTGGTTGAATGCCTTATTAATGCTTAATGTTAGAGAGCATTGCTGAGCTACTATGTACTTCATTGAAGACCCTCGAACTATCGTTCATCCAACTTTACTGGACTTTATCTTACATTAAACATTATTCACTTTATTCTCTTTATCATGTGTCTGTGCATTGTGGATGGCTCGCTAGCAGATAGCAGCACCACTCCCTCTCCCTTACCTCCTTCAATACCCCTTGCCCTCTATCTGTAGGAAAGAATTGCAAATACTTTTTAAGAGATAGACACAAGATGCTGGAGTAACTCAGCGAGTCAGGCAGCATCTCTGACTGACTCATATGTAACTCAGAAGATAGACACAAAATGCTGGAGTAACTCAGCGAGTCAGGCAGCATCTCTGGAGAGAAAGAATGGGAGGTGTTTCGGATCGAGACCCATCTTCAGACTTCTTCTTCTTGCGTATGGCGTGCACAGCCGAAAGTTGTAGGACAACTTGTTCTATTTGATCTTATTTGAATGTGCACACCAGGTTGATTGCATTCGTCGAAACAGGGCGGACCACGTGAAGGTGGCAATCTCCCACCCCCTTCTTCAGACTGAGTCTGAAGAAGGGTCTCGACCCAAAACGTCACCCATTCCTTCTCTCCAGAAATGCTGCCTATCCAACTGAGTTCCTCCAGTATTTTGTGTGTACCCCTTGTACACTCTTCCTCCCTCTCCTTCACATCCAAGCAAAATGTTCCTTCTCTCCCTCTCTCTCTCCTTTTTTCCTTGAATATTAATCTGCAGCGTCTCCCGAGCTGTGAAATAGCGGGTTGTCAACTATAGAAAAGTAAGAGAGATTTCCACCATCACCAAGTGCAGAATACAATTTCATGGAGGTATTATTTTGAAGGGGAGAAATGATTGTCTGTCAGCTTGGTTGATGGCCAAGAAGTGTGCCCAGTCGAGTCGACCTGGATGATTTCAGCTGAATTTCAGAAGTTAATCTCTTGCTGCCTTGCTATTCTTTAAGAGCAATCAGTATTGCAGTCTTAAATACTTAGACTTTTCTTCGGCTTGGGATTTAGGATTAAGGAATAAAGCTATCTGCCTATGTTAATTAACAATGCTGTAACTCAATTCTTTAAGGCAAGACTCAAGCGTCTAAAGAATAAAGTTAGGCTAAACCAGGGTTTGATTTCAAGTTCCTTGCTTTGGAAATAGCCCCTTTGGGGAAAGTAGACATCACACACCTCACTTGCTGGTGAATTGGGCAGCATCACCTCCCTGGATGTGTCATCTCTCTGAATGTCTTTAGTATGGTTGCTGGGATGAAGGGGATGTCTACTTCAACTTACCCCAACAGAAGCACAGTCCCTCCTGACCAAACATGCTTGCTTTCCCATTTGTGAACCTTTTGAGAAGCCTGCACCAGCACCCCCAAGTGCCTTTGCACCACGCTTGGCGCAGACTATGTGGGCCAAAGGGCTCGTTCATGTGCTGTATTCTTCTGCATCCTTCCTTGTGGAATGATGACCACAAAATGAACAGGTTGCCGAGAGGGCACATCTGTAGCAGCGAATGGTCGAGGGATTATAAAGTCATGGAGTGATGCGGTGTGCAAACGGGTCCTCTGGTCCAACTTGCCCACATTGGCCAACATGTCCCAGCTACACTAGTCCCACCTGCCTGCGCTTGGTCCGTATCCCTCCATACTTGTCCTATCCATGTACCTGTCTAACTGTTTCTTAAACATTGGGATAATCCCAGCCTCAAGTACCTCCTCTGGCATCTTGTTCCGTACACCCACCACCTTTTGAATGGAAAAGGTTACCCTTCAGATTCCTATTAAACCACCTTGAATCTATGTCCTCTGGATTGTATTATCAAGAGTTGGTATTTGGCTTCATTCCACCTTTCCACTGACAAGAGGGATATCACTGACCTTCCCTGTCACATGGACCGACAAGACGCAGTACCGGACAGTCAACAGGCAGGGATCTGGCTACTCATGAGGTGGAAGAGGACTTTCTCGGGAATTGGCAGTCATTGCAATATCTCGCCAGAAGAATGAGTGTCCATGGGCCGCAAAGCCCCACCAAACATGGGCATGCAGCAAAAACCATTCCCAGAGCACTCACACCAGTTGGAAGCTACAGGATGGAAACAGGCCCTTTGGCCCACTGAGTCCGGGCAGACCCATTGACGCACTAGTTCTATGTTAAAAATAGAAACATAGAAAATAGGTGCAGGAGTAGGCCATTTGGTGCTTCGAGCCACCACCACCATTCAATATGATCATGACTGATCTTCCAAAATCAGTACCCTGTTCCTGTGTTCTCCCCGTGTCCCTTGATTGTGTAAGTCCTAAGAGCTATATCTAACTCTCTCTTGAATACATCCAGTGAATTGGCCTCCACTGCCTTCTGTGGCAGAGAATTGCGTAGATTCACAATTCTTTGGGTGAAAACGTTTTTCCTCACCTCAGTCCCAAATGGCCAGTCCTTTATTCTTAATCTTATGCTATCCCCCTTTCTCATCCACTCCCTACCCACTGGGGGCAATTAACAGAGGCCAGTTTATCTACAGAGGCCAAACCCACACAATTTGGGGATGTGTAAGGAATCCCTTGCATTTGTGGGTGAAGGTGCAAACTCCACACACCGGTCGGGTTCGAACCTTGATCACTGGCGCTGTGAGCCAGTAGCTCTACCTGCTCCGCCATTGTGCTCTAAGGTTTGGTTAAAATGTCATTCGAGTATTAGCTGGAGAGATGTTACCATTTTAAGTTCATCATGGTGGGAGAGATTAAAAATATCATTGGAAGAGACAGTTATGGTAGTGTGTTGAAGAGTGGAGATACGGCAACACTGAAAGGTTGGAATAATGAAAGGTAAAGCAACTTAATAAAAGGGTGGTTAATGTCTTTTTGGCTGCGATGGAATGGAAGCTTGTTATAGTTTTTGAGGTAAATGAGTAGGTCCTTGTGGAATTGTTCTCTGATCAGAGGTTAAATTGTCTTAAATTCCCTCCCTACTGTTATCCAGTGACATCTGCCAGATGTATTGACAGTAGCTGATGATTCCACTGGGCTGTGGGCTCTTGTTGCAACCTGCGACATCTCAGTATCTCAGCTCATTCTTGGGCGATTCGCCACATCGGGGGAAGTGATGGAGGCATTGAAGAAGGATCTGAGACCTGACATTCTCTCTCTCCACAGATGCTGCCTGGTTTGCTAAGTATTTCCAGTATTTTTTTTTTTTTCCCCCAGAGTTTTTTTCTATAGTTTGAAAGTGGGGGATGGCAGTCCCCATAGGCTATCCCGTTCCCCTCTTAATAGAGAGGGAAAAGGTGGAGGAAGACTTGGAATTTTGTGACCAGCCTTGTTACTTCAATTGTAACACAGCCATTCAGTTAACCAGAGACATGGCGATCGACTCAGAAGCACCAGATCAATGGCCACAGCGGCAACTGCGGAATTTAAAGTTGGTTAATTATCTTGCATTTATCCTTCCATATCACAGTGATTATTTAACTGATGACCTTCAGGCGAGGACATCCTTCCATGGTCTGGGCTGTACGTGGTTCCAGATCCTTCCCAAATGGTTGCCACTGGCCGCGCCCTCAGAAGAAGCCAAATTGGCAACCTGCTCAGTTGCACCACCATCTTGAGGGGCAACTAGAGATAGGCAGTAAATCTCAGCCTTGCCATTCACGACCAGTCCCAAAATTAGTACAGGTTATTGGTACGGGCATCAGGGGTTATGGGGAGAAGGCAGGAGAACGGGGTTGAGAGGGAAAGATAGATCAGCCATGATTGAATGGCAGAGAAGACTTGATGGGCTGAATGGCCTAATTCTGCTCCCATCACTTATGAATGTAAGAAAAAGTGAGTGAATGAATCGGGAGCTGCAAGTTGATCTGTGTGCAATGGGAACTGGGAAATAAATCCTTTGCTTCATGCACAAAGGCAGTTAAAGTATTTTGCAGAAACTGTTTCAAGTAATCAACAGGACGGGCAGCATCTGTGGAGAGAGAAACGTGATGGCAGCTCTTCCCCTTCCCCCGGATGCTGTTGATCTGAGCCCTGGACAACCCTGTTTCTCCCATCCTTCTGCAGGGAGACCACCTTCATCTCAGGGCAGCCTGGGTCTCTCCCTGTGGCAGTGGTCAGTTGCACTCACAGGATGGCTTGGACAGGATGGCCTAGAGGTCCAAGCCGCTGTGTTTAGGTCGCAGTTTGAGGCATGGGTTCAAATCCCACTTCTGGCAGTTTGATATTCTAAAATCAGTACTCTCCTCTTAGGTTTATTGGTGTGGCGCAGGGGTAGAGTTGCTGCCTTACAGCGCCGGAGACCCGTGTTCTATCCTGACTACGGGTGTTGTCCAAACTGAGTTTGTAAGTTGTCTGCATGGGTTTTCTCCGGATGCTCCGAATTCCTCCCACATTTCAAAGACGTGCAGGTTTGTAGGTTACTTGGTTTCAGTAAAATTGTTAATTGTTCCTAGTGTGTGGGATAGTGTACAGGATGATTGCTGGTCTGCACAGACTCGGTGGGCCGAAGGGCCTTTAGATGCTGTTTGGCTAAAGAAGCATTTAACTAAACTTGCCCTGGCAGTGGGCTTCCCTAATTCATTTCAGCAAGCTTGCTGGAGACAGATGCCCAGTTCACAAGTTATAAGAGTAGAATTAAGCCATTCGGCCCATCAAGTCTACTCTGCCGTTCAGTCATGGCTGATCTCTGCCTCCTAATCCCATTTTCCTGCTTTCTCCCCATAACCCTTGACACCCAATCTAATGAAGAATTTGTCTATCTCAAGTTTAAAATTTGTCAAGTTTCAATGAGGTCTCCCTCAACCTTCTAAACTCCAGCGAGTAGAGGCCCAGCGCTGTTAAGCGCTCATCATATTCTAACCCGCTCATTCCTGGAATCATTCTTGTAAACCTCCTCTGGACCTGCTCCAGTGCCAACACATCCTTCCTCAGATATGGGGCCCAAATCTGCTCACAGGACTCCAAATGCGACCTTATAGAGAGCCTCAGCATGACATCTGTTTTTGTATTCCAGTCCCCTTGGTAGTCTGAAGAAGGGTTTCGGCCCGAAACGTTACCCGTCTCCTTCGCTCCATAGATGCTGCTGCACCCGCTGAGTTTCTCCAGCATTTTGTGTACCCTTGATATAACTGCTGGCATTGAATTTGCCTTCCATACTACCCATTCGACTTTGCAAATTAACTTTTTGGGAGTCCTGCGCAGCAATAGTTATCCCAGTGCAGGTTCAGAGCGGCAGGTTACCCAGCCAGAGAAGGGTGAATTTGTGAAGGAGGTAGCCTGGTTCTCAGGCTGCAGTCCCCTGTGGGACCTTGGCTGGCAGATTAGCGAGTTCGGGGTGTTCTCGTTTCACCTCATGAGCTTTTCACCAGGACTCTATCAGATGTGCATCATTCATAACCCCATCTGTGAATAACGCTTGCATGTTTTATTGCAATGCAGAGCCATTGACAAAGAGACTGTCTGGAGCATGTGTGAATGGCCTTCCAAATACTTCCATGGTAACAGGACGAAATGGGAGTATAAGTGTTTACATGCAACCTGTACATCCTCCTACACTGGGCAAAGGTCATTTGGCATTCAACCTCTGTGCGTGAAAGGCATTGGGGTTTCAAAGACATTTCTTCCACTGTTTGCTGTTTGTTCTGAACTGTTCAGTAAATTCGTATTGTAGTTTAGTTTAGAGATGCAGCACGGAAACAGGCCCTTCAGCCCACTGAGTCCATGCCAACCAGCGATCCCCGCACACTAACACTATCCTACACACACACTAGGGACAATTTACAATTTTACTAAGCCAATTCACCTACAAACCTGTACGTCTATTGAGTGTGGGAGGAAACCGGAGAAAACCCACACAGGTCACGGGGAGAACGTACAAACTCCGTTCAGACAGCGCCCGCAGTCAGGATCAAACCCGGAACTCGGGCGCTGTAAGGCAGCAACTCTACCGCTGCACTACTGTGTCGCCCTTATCTTGTGCTTATTGATTTACTGATTGTGGGGCTGATCGCAGGCCAACTCTGCTCTTCAATCTGATGTTGGCCTGCTTGTTAAATGGCAAATATCTTGCATGGAGTGTGTCTAAAGCCACCTGGCAACAATTACAAGGTTGATTCACAGATTTTCCCTGTCCCCATTGAAAGAAAACTGAGCCTGCTTGCCTTTCTAGCTGAACCGCCCTCACCTTTGGCATGGCTTTAAATTACTGCTTAACCACATCCATCCGAGTGTTATTGAGGTGAGAGTCTCGGCTAATTTGGAGCTCACTGGGGCCTTGCAGCTTGTTTAGAGTCATTTGAAAATATATAAAGCCTTTCACACTTACCTGGAACCTCTGGCCCAGCGAGGATAAGATTGGGAATTGCATCCACTCTGGGTGTAAACCACATTTAAAAATAAAATTAAAGTAAAGGTTTGCACTCATGTCCCTTGTGACCACCGGGTTTCTCAGCAAACCTCGCAGTCAGTGGAGCAGTTTTAGTTTAGTTTAGAGATACAGCGCAGAATCGCCATACCCCTCAGCCCACCAAGTCTGCACCGACCAGCAATCGCTGCACTTTAACACTAACATTACTCACTAGGGACAATTTATACTTACCGGTATATCAAGCCAGTTAACCTACAAACCGTCTTTGGAGTGTGGGAGGAAACCAAAGATCTCGGTGAAAACCCACGCGGTCAGGGGGAGAGCGTAAAACTCCTTACAGACAGCACCCGTAGTCGGGATCGAACCCGGGTCTCCGGTGCTGTAAGGCAGCAACTTTTTCGCCGTGCTATGTTATAGAAAAGATATTGTCAAGTCGAAAAGGGTGTAGAGAAGATTTATGAGGATGTTGCCAGGACCTGAGTGCCTGAGCTATAGGGAGAGGTTGAGCAGACCAGGACTTTATTTATTTGAGCATAGGAAGGTGAGGGCTGTTCTTATACAGGTGTACAAAATCATGAGAGGATTCGATCAGGTAAATGCACTTTTTGCCAGAGTTGGGGAATCGAGAAGCGGAGGACATAGGTTTAAGGTGAGGGGGGAAAGATTTAATAGGAACCCGAGGGGTATTTTTTTACATAAAGGGCAGTGGGTATATGGAACGAGCTGCCCGAGGAGGTAGTTGAGGTATTATCATGATGTTTAAGAAACATTTAGACAGGTACATAGAAAGGATAGGTTTAGAGGGATATGGTGCAAATGCGGGCAGGAAGGATTAGTGCAGATGGGTACATGTTGGTCAGCGTGGGCAAGATGGGCCGAAGGGCCTGTTTCTACGCTGTATGACTCTACTTTCTATTTCCACCATCTGCCACTTTTTGCTAAGTTTTGAAGTAACCAGTTCCTACAGCATTGGATGCTGTATTTCCTATTTGCACATAGTAAGATCCTAGTGATTGTACTAATAATAGCAATCACAGTGATTGAATGGCGGATGTATATTGGCAGAGGGGAGCTGCTGCTCTTCAGGGTCTTGCATCTTCCTGAGAAAGCCGAATGTCCTCGCGAACATTTCATAGAAACACAGAAAATAGATGCAGGAGTAGGCCATGTGGCCTATCGAGCCAGCCCCGCCATTCAATATGTTCATGGCTGATCATCCAGAATCAGTACTCCGTTGCTGCTTTCTCCCCATATCCATTGATTCCATTAGCCCGATTCTGTGTCTTTCAAAAGACACTTTAATTTCCTCAGAGTCTCACTGGAGCGATAATTTAAATGCAGCACCAGGGTTATTGAAAGATCAGTAGCGGCCAGGTCATTAAAGGGAGTTTCACTTTGGATCAGAAAGTAATTAGGAAATGCTAATGGCATTGTTGGCCTACATTGTAAGGGGGTTAAAATGATAACGTTTTGATGCAACTTCACAGGGCACTGGCATGAGCAGACCTAGAGTACAGCGTGGAGTCTTCGCCTCAGCATTTAATGAGTGCTGCCACTGGTGACAATGCAGAGAAGATTGTTGAGGTTGATTCATGAGATGTAGAGATTGAGGTGTGAAGACAGGTTGACGATGTTGAACCTTAATGCAGCGGAGTACAGAAGAACGAGGCGATTTTGCTCAGATGCAAGATTCAAAACGGGATTGACAAGGTGCATACCATAGAGGTGTCTAGAATCACAGGGCATAGTTTCAGAATAGGGGTGTCCAATTAATAATGAGGAGAGGAGACATTGTTTTTGGTGGAGCTGTTGCCTCAGTTCCGGCATGCTGGGGTTCAGTCCTGATCTCTGGTGCTGTCTGTGTGGAGTTTGCACATTCTACCTGCGACTGCGTGGGTTCCCTTTGGGTGCCTTGGTTTTGTCACTTGCCCCAAAGACATGGGTTGGTGAGCAAATTGCTCCCAGAGTGTAAGTAAGTAGACAAATCTGTGGGGAGAAGATGGGAATGTGGGGAGAATGAAATGGGATGTGTAAATGGATGTTTGATGGTCAGCCGAGAAGGGCCTGATTCTGTACTGTATGATGTGGTCTACCAATGAGTATTCAGGAGAGTATTGTGAACCATGAGTCTAGACGCACTTGGCAGCCCTGGAGCAATGGAGGGAAACTACGCCACTGCAAACCCCGTTATCTGTCTGCTTCCCAATCTTTTGTCGAGTTTTTGGTCACACATCAACATCACAGACGATGCCACCGTGATGGGTCAGATGTCAAATAATGACCAGACGGAGTACAGGAAGGAGACTGAGAACCTCGTAACCTGGTGTCAAGAGAACACCCTTTCTCTCAATGTCAGCAAGACAAAGGAGATAGTGATCGGCTTCAGGAGGCAAAACGGTGTCCATACTCATTGCTGGCACCGAAGTAGAGATGGTTGAAAACGTTGAAGGTCCCAGTGGTAAATATCACCAGCAACTTGTCCTGGACTAGCCGTATTGAAGCAAAGGCCAAGAAAGCCTTTACTTCCTTAGTTGGCTTCGGAGGTTCGGTATGTCGCCAACAACCCCCACCAACTTCTTCAGATGCGACGTAGAAAGCATTTTGTCGTGGTGCATCACAGCATGGTTTGGGAACAGCTCCCTCCAAGACCGCAAGAAATTGCAGGGAATTGCGGACGCAGCCCAGGCCATCACTCAAACTGACCTCCCTCCCATTGACACCATCTACACTTCACGCTGCCTCGGCAAGACCACCAACATAATCAAGGAGCGGTCTCACCCTGGTCACCCCCTCTTCTCCCCTCTCCCATCTGGCAAGTGGTACAGAAGTGTGGAAACGTACACCTCCAGATTCAGGGGCAGTTTTGTCACCGCTGTTATCAGGTATCTGAACTATCCGATCAACAACTAGAGAGCAGTCCTGAGCTACCATCTACCTCGTTGGAGACCCTCAAATTAGACTTGACGAGGCTTTTATCTTGCACTAAGCTTCATTCCCTTTCTGTACACTGTGGACCTCTCGATTGTAATTGTGTATAGTCTTTCCACAGGCTGGATAGCACGCGACAAAACAAAGCTTTTCACTGTACCTCAGTACACGTGACAAAAACCAAACTAAACTAAACCAGCTACCACTTAACCCACCGAGTTAGAGTGGAAGCAATTCATCCTCTATCCCGAGGGATTGCTTAAGAGGAAGGAAGATTGTAAGAGTCGGTATGTGTGCCAAAGTGAATTGATTTTGTTGAGGCAATATCTAAAATTACAGACAGAGGGATTTATGTGCACATACTTTAGATGGACTTCCAGATGGTACTTGATGTTCTACGCATAGAAGCACTAGGTTATATTACTCATTGTATTGGCAAATTCAAGGCCATTTATCCAGGATTTCCAAGGACACAGGCTTTGTTGTGGTGGTAGGTGGGCGTATAAAACTGCAGAGGTAATTCAAGTCAAGTCGAGTTTATTGTCATGGGCACAAGTACAGTGTGATACGGATACAATGAAAAATCTTGCAACAAAGTCACAGGCACATGGTCTCGGAGAACCGAAAAACACGGCATACAAAAGATAGACACGCAGAATGCTGGAGTGACTCAGCGGGCCAGGCAGCATCCCTGGACAAAATGACAAGGAAACATTTTGGGTCGGGACCCTTCTTCAGGCATATGTGCAACATTTTATAACGTCGTACTAGTCAGTCAAAAGGAAAAAAAATGTGCAAAAAGAAGACATAATGCAAAACATAATTAGAAAAATAAGCCGATGGTAGTGCAAGATGTAGTCTGTAGTTTTATGTTGCTGAGACAAGATTGGCTGTTGTAGCTAGGCTGGAAAGTGAATCATCCTAAACCTGGTGATGTGGGGCTTCAAGATTCTGCACCTCCTTTGTGAAGGTAACAGTGAGAAGAGAGCATGGCCCGGATTGTGGAGATCTTTGATAACAGATGTTGCCACCTTGAGACAGCATCTCATGTCGATGCCTTTGATGTTGGGGAGGGCTTTCCCCAGAGTGATAATGGGCTGTATCTCTGCAGCCACATGCACTCCTGTGGATGTACTCCGGTGGATGTACCAGGCCACGATGCAACCAGCCAGCATACTGTCTACAGTGCATCAGCCGAGCTTTATTGGAGTATTTGGTGACACAACAAATCTCTTTAAACTTCTAAGAAGGTTGAAGCGATGGCTTGTTTGTGATTATATTGAAATACTCGTATGAAACTCTTGGCAGATGAATTTCAGCTTGAAGGAGCAGAAAGCCCTCTGTTCTGGTCCAATTAATAATTAAGACGGGTGCGTTTAGTGCAGAGACACTAAAGTGATGTGTAGCATTGGAGTTTGTTCTATGCACCCAGGGCTCTGTATCTGACCACTGCTTTTTAATTTAATAAAAGTTTTTAATAAAAGCTGGTTTTATTAAAACGCAGTGGCGAGATACAGATAGATAGATAGATATTTATTTATTATCATTCGATAAAAACATGCTTCCACATGAATCATGAACGAAATTTGTACTCGGGTCCGAGCAGCGTAATAGTGCAGTAAGACATCAATAAAGTGCAGTAAAGACAGCAATAAATTCTAACATATAAAAACCTTCCACAATAAAATCTAAATAATAATGAGCCTATGAATAAATAGTAAAAAGTAAAAAAGCAGCATTGTTAAAAGGCAGCAACATAATAATGCCCATAGCAGCAGCAATAGCAGCAGACAGTTCACTGAGGTAGTGAGGGTTCAGTCAGTGACGTAGGGAGTTTAAAAGTCTCACAGCCTCGGGGAAGAAGCTGGCTTTTAGCCTTGTTGTCCTGGCCTTTATGTTGCGCAGCCTTCTCCCTGAGGGAAGGGGGGCAAAGAGTCAATTTTCCGGGTGGGTGGGGTCCTTCATGATGTTCGAGGCTCTGCTCTTGCACCTGCTGATGTAAATGTCCTCAATGGCAGGAAGGCAGTTATTTGTGATTTTGTTTGGGGTAGATTTGACCACCCTCTGCAACGCCTTCCTGTCAGCAGCAGAGAAGATTCCGTACCACACTGTGAGGACGCTCTCCACCACACACCTGTAAAATGTTAGGCTAATGGAATATTGGTCTCTCTCTCTGTGAGGGTCTAAGAAGGTTTATTAGACTAGGAAGACAGGAGAAAAGGAATAGGTGATGTTTCGGGTCAAGACCCTTCATTAGACTACCAGCCCGAAACGTCGACCATTCCTTTTATCCGGAGTTGTTGCCTGACCCGCTGAGTTACTCCAGCATTTTGTGTCTATCTTCGGTGCAAACCAGCATCTGCACGCTGCAGCAGGTGTGGACAGGGTGAGAGGGTGTGCAGAGTGAAGGCAGTAACTGAGTGATTCTTTCTATTTTGGTTGCAGGGACTAACATGTACGTGGCTGAGGATGTGATGTTGCCCACCTAGGATCAGCGCTGCTGTCCCACCCCAACCTTCCCCCAGGATGCTGGGAATCTGCAGAGGGCGCAGGAAGTTCCTCGCAGCCACGCTCTCCATCCTCTTCGTGCCAGCATTCACCTGGATTTACCTCTTCTCCGGCTCGTTCAAAGGCAAGTGACGCTCGCTGTCTGTGTTTCCACAGCTCGGACATTTTGTCTCTTTGTTCTCTGCCACCACAGCCCAAAGGTTCGCTACACACCTGTGTGAGAGGGGATGCCGGTAGATTAGTACGGGTATCAGGGGTCATGGGGAGAAGGCAGGCGGGTGGGGTTGAGAGGGGAAGATAGATCTGCCATAATTGAATGCAGATCAGAGTTGACTTGATGGGCTGAATGGCCTAATTATGCCTATCACTCATGTGCGATTGAGATCCGAGATGAGCTGCTCATAACCGAACACGCTGCAACTGATGTCAGTGGATCAGCTGGTTTATGTCTTATGTATGGTTTTTGTTCCAGTTTATAATCCTATTCTGTGCCAAGGTAGAGGTTTTAGCTTGGGACCTCGGCAGCCTTGGGTTACTGGTCAGGAGAACTAAGGTGGACACAAATGAGAAAGCATTGAAGTCGCGCAGGCCATCACTGGCCGTGTTTCCTCCATAAACGTCGCTGGTGTTGGGTTGTTCTCGTTAGGCGGGGCTCGATTCATAGGGCATGACCTCTTCACTTGGGGCAGGGGTGATTTGCTTGTTCCTGTTCATATGTGGTCTCTGACTGAAAATTCCAGGTCAAAGGTTCCTGAGTTAGTGAGCACAGCTTTATTGGCATCCTCAACCTTGGTTGTGTGTGTGTGTCTCTGTGTCTGTGTCTGTGTCCCTTGTGGTATCTAGCTGCACTCCCACACAGATGGCAGAGACCTGATCAGAAATCAGATCGCAGCAAACCTTTTTAACGTGATGTAATAATGGAATGAAACAAATATTGTCTGCAGCTCTACTCAATGTATAGGGCACTCAGTGTTGGGGCCCTGTGAATGGCATTGGGGTCTTTATTTACTGTGTGTAAAACTATTGGAAGCAGGGAAATTTTCATTGACTGACCAGTGGAAGGATACAGAGAGAGGACGTTTCTTCTTGCGAGAACCTAAGAATGAGGGATCACTGTTTTAAAAAAATAGGAGGGATGAGGTAACATATCTTCTCGGAGAGCCCATGAGTTTGTGAAATTCTCTTCCTCAAAGGATGGTGGAATCAGAGTCCGACTATTTTTAAGGTGAGAGGTAGATTCTGAATCGGGGAGCTGGAAGGTTTACGGGAATTGAGCAAGAATGCGGAGTTAAGTGTACGATTGAATCATCAATGATTGAATGTTTTTAATTTAGAGATATTGCACGGAAACAAGTCCTTCGGCCCACTGAGTCCGCGTCGACCAGCGATCCCCGCACACTAACACTGTCCTCCACACACTGGGGACAATTTATGATTTTACCAAGCCAATTAACCTACAAACCTGTACGTCTTTGGAGTGTGGGAGGAAACCGGAGCTCTTGGGGAAACCCTATGCGGTCACAGGGAGATCGTACAGACAGCACCCGTAGTTGGGATCGAACTCGGGTCTCTGGCGCTGTGAAGAATCAACCCTACCGCTGCGCCACGTGCCTCCGTTTTAATGGTTCCAGTAGTCTACTACCGCTCCTGCATTGATTAAATGTGGAACATTGTTTCCTACAAGTTTCCCGCAAGGTGGCTGGGTTTTTACTTTTGATCAAGGTGCCAGAGGTTGCCTACTCTTCCTCATTGCGGGTTGATACTTGTCACCTACGTGGCTGTTCATGGCAATAACTATTATGCATCAGTCAGGCGTTGGAATTATTTAAAAACACTGTCTCCCTTTGCTGGAGGGGATGGAGCTTCATTACAGAATATATTTTTTATTTGGGAGTTGCTCCTGAGTGATGATGAAATTAATTCAGAATGCCAAGTATTGTTTAATGGATTCAGAAGCAAGACTGGTGCGGGGGTGAGCTTGGCTTTATTTAATTGAGTCATCTCTCCTTATTGCAAAAATAATAGCTCTGTCCAGGCAGAAAATTGATTCCTACCTGGTCCACGCTCTTCATTTATAGATCGTCAATGTACAAGGGGCGTTCTTGCAAGGTCGCTTGCTGACAAAAGTCTCTTTAAAACTTCTTCTTAAGGAGAGGGAGAAAAAGTTGGGTCTGCGTGAATCTTTAGTTGAGTTCAGAGATACAGCGCAGAAACTGTCCCTTCAGCCCATTGGGTCCGTGCTGGCCAGTGTATAAGTGTGCTCACACACACAAACACACACACACACACACACACGCACACACACACACACACACACACACACACGCACACATCAGTCTGAAGAAGGTCCTCCTCCCAAAACGTCTCCCATTCCTTCTCTCCAGAGATGCTGCCTGCCCCACTGAGTTACTCCAGCAGTTTGTGTCCACAGTGGATCCAATGTTCTTCAGTATCTTCAATGCCTGAAGGATGACTCCTGGGGAGTTGAAAGTCTCCCCACATTCCTCCCAACTCGCAAAGCCTCTTAGCATTTTGACTGCCTGTGCAGCTGTGCTGTGAGATAATCCCTCTGTTCGCAGTAAGAAAAAGATAAATGGTTCTCCAGCACCAAAGTGGTCGTGTGTTCGCTTTAAAAAACAATTGTTTCATGTTTATAGTCTTCATAAGTGCATGACCGTTTCCCTCCGCAGATGCTGCCTGACCCGCTGAGTTCCTCCGGCTGTTTGTTTTCTTGACAAAGATTCCAGCATCTGCAGTCACTTGTCTCCAAGCAATGTACAATTGGGGTGTTGTCTCTTTTCATCTGCCGGCAAGGCCGTTGAAATGCACTCGATACTTATACACATTTCCAACAAGAAAGTTCCCGCAAGGGTTGCATCAAGCTGTAATGATCTAAGTAACCTTTTCAACTTGCCTACTTTATAATTCAGAGGCAAGGAACTGCAGATGCTGTTTATATTTAAAAATCAGACACACGGCACTAGAGTAACTCAGCGGGTCAGGCAGCATCTCCGGAGAATATGGGTAGATGACATTTTGGGTTAGAATTCCTCAGACACAAAACGGCTTGACCTGTTGAATTACTCCACAACTTGGTGTCCTTTATTTTATAATTCAGTAAACCTTTTCTCCAGCTTTCTTTGACTCCAGATCCATTCTGGCGTCAGGGGTGAAGTGTTTGTGCTCGTGTGGCCACCTCGTTTGTGAGCCTGGAGAGGGAACATGCTGTTCTATAGAAGAGTTTTGTGTAGTTTAGTGATGCAGCGGAAACAAGGCCCTTCGGCCCACCGAGTTTGCACCGACCAACGATCCCCGCACATTAACACTATCCTGCACTAGGGCCAATTTTTACATTTATACCGAGCCAATGAACCTACAAACCTGTACGCCTTTGGAGTGTGGAAGGAAACCAAAGTTCTCGGAGAAAACCCACGCAAGTCAGGGGGAGAACGTACAGACAGCACCCATAGCCAGGATCGAGCCCGGGTGTCTGGCGTTGTAAGTGCTCTGAGGCAGCAACTCTAATGCTGCACCACCAATGCTTCTCTTTTCCCTGCTCCCGGGGTGTGGTGGTGTGTGTGTGTGTGTGTTTGTGTGTTTGTGTGTCAATGAGCATCTGATTCTTTATGTCGGACCCGAGGCCAACGGGGAGTGCCTTTACCCCCCGCTTGAGATCACCAACTCAATACAGACCTGGTTTCACTGCCTCCGTCAGTGAGGTTAGCCTGTTTTCTCACAGGCCGAGAAGGCCATTTGGCCCCATGTTGCCTAACTCGGCCAACCCACTCCCACACTAATTTTCCCTGCAGAGGGGTTGGCACGGGCCGGCGGTGGGTGCCGGTGGTCGATCGAGGACGTGCAGTCGAGAACAAAGAGGGACCCGGCGTGGGGGAGCCACCAAGTAACCTGCGGGGGGGGGGGGGGGGGGGGGTGGAGCGCCAATAGAACAAAGAGACCCGGTGGGGTGGGGGGGGGGGGGGGATGCTGAGGACGGGGACCCGGTGTCGGGGTGCTGTTGAGGCCATGGGAACAAAGAGGGACTATCGGGGAATCCTTTGTTCCTTTGTCCACGCCCTATACATGGCGACTCTGCATACTTTGTGTACGGTATACAAACAAGAGAATTTCACTGTGACATAAAGTATGTATCATTCAATCAATCGATCGTGGCTCTTCAGCACAATGACCCTCAGCCATAGCTGCGCCTGTTGAATTGCACAAAATAGTTTGACCACTCACCTTTTTGCTTTGAAGTCTTCACAAGTTTCACCCACGCCGTGGTATGAGTATGTCGTCGCGATGAGTGTTATTATCTTTCCCATTTACTGGCACGTTGCTGTGGCTTTGTGCAGTGGGTGGAGTTGAGAGCAACCTTGAAAATGCCCTTCTGTTCTGGGCCGGAGCTTTCTGCTCATTGACTAGTCGGGGAAGGGACTGTCTGTCCCACTGCCTCAGGAACTTTAGTCAGCCAATGCTTTGCCAGCCCCTGATTGCACCTCATTGCTGTGATGTCTTCAGTGTCTCATCGCGGGTTGGACTGGGGAGCGACTTTGCTAAACGGTTTAGGCATTGCTGCTGGTGGCCTCACAGATCCTCAGCAGGTACTTTCAGTCAAAGCTCCATTTGTGATGAATTTAGAGATATAGCGCTGAAACAGGCCCGGAAACAGGCACACTAACACTATCCTACAGCCACTAGGGGCAATTTACAATTTTACGAACCCAATTAACCTACAAATCTGTACGTCTTTGGTGTGTGGGAGGAAATCGGAGCACCCAACCCGGACAAAACCTGCTCAGGTCACGGGGAGAACGTACAAACTCCATACAGACAGCACCCATAGTCGTAGCCCTTCGGCCCAAGTTGCCCACACTGGCCAACATGTCCCAGCGACACTAGTCCCACCTGCCTGTGTTTGGACCATATCCCTCTGAACCTGACTTATCCATGTATCTGTTGAATTGTTTCTTAAATGTTGGGATAGTCCCTGCCTCAACTACCTCCTCTGGCAGCTTGTTCCATACACCCACGACCCTTTGCATGAAAAGGTTACCCCTCAGATTCCTGTTAAATCTTTTCACCTTCACCTTAAACCTATGTCCTGTGGTCTTTGATTCCCCCTACTCTGGGCAAGAAACTGTGACTTTGAGGCATTGCTGGTATTGTCACAGGCTAGTGTGTGGGTCAATGGGAAAAATCAATTGGGGTTGAACAGCAATACAATGAGCTTCACGTTGGTTCCTGTGCACGACTGGCTTATCTAGGCCCTGAAAATATGTCGCTGGGCCTTTTTGAACAGTTGGTAACAGTTTGATTCAACTATGCAGTCTGTTGGTCAACAAGGACAGACAGGAGTAGGTCAGTTTGTTATGGGTTTGGAACAACAAACAGCTTTGATCTGATGAGTGTAGCTGAAGCTGTGTCTATTCTGCCCAAGACCACATGAAATTTCAGAGAATTGTGAATGCAGGCCAGTCCATTAAGAAAACAGCTTCTCCCATCAACTCCATCTATACTCCATGTTGCCTCAGGTAGGCACCAACATACTCGAGGAGTCTGATTACCCTCCTCCTTTGTCCTGTCAGGCAGAAAATACAAAAGCTTGAAACCACAGACCTCCCTGATTCAGAACAGCTTCTTCCCCATTGTTATCACTATCAGAGTCTGGAACAGACTTGTCATGTGCTGGGGACGAACACCCGATCTTCCAATCTGCCTCGTTGCATTTTTTTATACTGCACTTTCAAGTCGACTCGAATGTGACGGCATGTGCACAAGTACTGTGAAACTGTGAAAATATTGCCTGCATCCATGTCCCGGGCACATAGACTCAAGACAGCAACATAAATTATGCATTCACTCTCGCTGCAAGACTATATTCTTCACTCTGCTACATATTCTCTTTTGCACTATCGGATATACTCATGGCATGAATTGCCTGGATAGCATGCGGTTTTTCACTGTGTATCCATACACGTGACAGTAATAAACCAATACCGAGTATGGTCTTTGCTAATGCAGCGGTGAAACTGTGACTTTTGTTCTATATCTGCCTCCTCATCGTTGTTACTGACCCCAGCCGCTGTATTCCGATCGTCAGCCTGGCAAAGTGGGAGGTGAAGTCCAGATCTGTCTCTGGCATTGAATTCTCCACACTCCTGCACTCAGCTGTCGGGCTGTGAAGTCTTATTTACTCCATCATTTCAGGGCCATGGTAAATAGAGGCTCACTGAATGTAATGGCTAGCGGGTGCAGTCTGGTTTAGTTTAGAGCTACAGCGCGGAAACAGGACCAGCGATCCCTGCATACTAACACTGTCGTACACATGCTGGGGACAATTTACATTTATACCAGGCCAATTAACCTACAAAGCTGTACATCTTTGGGGAGTGGGAGGAAACCGGAGATTCGGGAGATGCAAAGCTTGGTGCTGATTTAGGACAGAATCGCTCTCTGAATAGACTGTGTCAAGTGTGTGTCTGTGTCTATTAAGCAGATCAATGTAATGTCTCGTTTTTCACATGAGCAAAGAAGACGCAAACAATTCAATGTGCCAAGGTGTAGGTCTGGATGGGTCCACATCAGGACCGTACCTTATCCCAAATTCCCCCCAACCCTGCTTGAATGAAAGACTCTTGGCTTGTTCTCGAACCCACTGCACCCTCGTGTATTCTTCTCTCAGCTGCCTCTTGCCAGGAACAGTTCTGCAGATGATGGTTATCCTCCGACATCTCTCACATCTTGAGGGCAGCGCAGTGGACCAGCTGGTAGAGCTGCTGCCTTACAGTGCCAGAGACCCGGGTATGATCCTGACCTCGGCTGCTGCCCATGTGGAGTTTGCACGTTCCTGTTAAAACTTTCGCCCCTCACCTTAAACCTGTGTCCTCTGGTTCTCGATTGCCCTACTCTGGGCCGGAGACTCTGTGTGTCTACCCGATCTGTTCCTCTCATGGTTTTGTTCCTACTGGTTTCCTGGGTGCAAAGATGATTTTAACAGCAAAAAATAGCGTGAGGTAAAATAGTGCCCTCTGAACTTACCTTGCTCCAGATTTGGATAGCCAGCTTCCTACCTAGAGAGAGAATTCCCAAGATGCATTAGTCTCAATCACTGTGATTGCTGACTGTGTGAGTGAACTGTAGATCCTCGCAACAAGAAGTGTGAAAACGCACACACCTCCAGATTCAGGGACAGTTTCTTCCCAGCTGTTATCAGGCAACTGAACCGTCCTACTAACAACTAGAGAGTCTGAAGAAGGGTTTCGGCCCGAAACGTTACCTATTTCCTTCGCTCCATAGATGCTGCCTCACCCGCTGAGTTTCACCAGCACTTTTGTCTAACTAGAGAGCAGTCCTGAATTGCTATCGGACTATCTTTGATCGGACTTTACTGGCTCCTAAACGTTATTCCCTTGAGGATGTATCTGTACACTGCAAATGGCTCGATCGTAGTCACGTGTTGCCTTTCTGCTGGCTGCTCAAATGCTTCAGACCCTGCCCCAAGTGCTGCTTCCCCCTCACCGTAAACAGATGCAGGGCAATAATCAGCCAAATGAAAGCTGTGGCTTCAGTGTTTGCCATAATGTTTAGGTCACTCCAGAGGACAATAAATTTACTTCATGGTGTCCTCTTGCAAAGTTTGTTGCACTAAACCATCTTGTCCTGTCTTACCACAACTGCTGACCGCTACAAACCTTTATTGACTTTGCACTTGCCTGCTTTCCCTTTACTGCACCCCATCACCAGCATGTTTCTTTGCACTAGACGCTGCCATAAACACATTGCATTTTGCCCAAATATTCCTTTTTGCTTTTTTTTCCCTCCCCAAGTTCCTCGAGACATTTGCGTGGGAAGGAACTGCAGATGACGGTTTAAACCAAAGATAGACACAAAAGTAACTCAGCAGGACGGGCAGCAACTCTGGAGAGAAGGAATGGGTGGCGTTTCAAAGAAGGGTCCCGGCCCGAAACGTCACCCAATTCCTTCTCTCCAGAGATGCTACCTGTCCCGCAGAGTTACTCCAGCTTTTTGTGTCTATCCGCCTGACATATAATGGAGCAGGTTTATTACTGGCCCTGTGCGATGAACTGATCTTGCAGAAGGACATTTGCCTCGGCAGCGTGATATAAGTTCACAAGTTGTCAGAGCAGAATTAGGCCGTTCGGCCCATCCAGTCTACTCCGCCATTCAATCATGGCTGATCTATCTATCCCTCTCAACCCCATTCTCCTGCCTTCTCCTCGTTACCCGTGGTACCTTTAAAGGCCTGTTCCACTTGCCGATTGTTTGGCGACTGCCGTCGAACATTTCAAAATCCAGCGGCGACAAAAAAATGTTGCGACACTTGAAAAAAAAAACCACCGCGCGTCAAACGTCATCACGCCGCATCACACCGCGAGCATTTCGATGACCTGGTACGTCAGTCAATGATGCCGGCAGTCGCGGAAAAAAATTGCCAAGTGGGACAGGCCCTCTACTAACCCAGAACCTATCAATCTCCACCTTAAAATAAGTTCATAAGTTGTAGGGGCAGAATTAGGCCATTCGGCCCATCAAGTCTACTCCGATATGATTTCCAGCTGCACTTCTCCCTCTTGCTAAAAGGAGCTGGCATTTTGATACAAAATGTTCTTTTAACCTCCCACGCAAACCTTTTGTTCAACCTGCCTGCCCACACCAACTTTTTCTCTCTCACCTTAAGCAATTCATTTTCTGCATGAATTAATATTGCTTTTGCACCCTTTCCCCTCACCTCTTGCTCTCCTATATCCCTGTAAATATTTCTCATTTCTCTGCATTCAACGCTTCAACCCATTTGGCAAAGTTTTAGGCCTCTTCTCCAACTTTTATTTGGCTTTGTCGTCTTGTTATTTTGGACAGCATTACAACAAAAATAAAAATAAACGTTTTGAAAGTCTCTGTCAGCTACTCACTTGCAAGAGGTGAGACTGCAGCGTTCTGGGTTCCTGCCTTGGAAAGGATACAGAGACGATTTACAGAGATGTTGCCAGGACTCCAGGGCCGGAGCTAATGGGGGAGGTTGAGCATGCTGGGACTCTATTCCTTGGAGCGCAGGAGGGTGATCTTATTGAGGTGCACAAAGTCATGAGAGGAATAGATTGGGTAGATGCAGAGAGTCTCTTGTCCAGAGTAGGGGAATCAAGAACCAGAGGGCATAGGGAAACATTTAATAGGAATCTGAGGGGTAGCTTTTTCACCTAAAGGATGGTGAGTGTATAGAACGAGCTGCTTTAATCACTGGAGATAGTTAAGGCAGTGACTATTGCATAGTTTAAGAAACAATTAGACGGGTAGATGGATCGGACAGGTTTGGAGGGATTTGACCCAAACCCAAGCATGTGGGACTAGTGTAGATGGGACATGTTGGTCGGTGTGGGCTGAAGGGCCTGTTTCCACACTGTACAACTATGACTCTAAGTGCAGGAACACAAAGCTCCTCGAAGCCAAACTCTCCAGTGATTTTAATGCACAAATACTGCAGCATTTCTCGATCTCACAGGAATGCAAATGATACACTGTCGCTTGCAGACTACAGAGCAAAGCGAATTGCCCAGGTAATTGGGGCAGCCTGTACTTTACAGAAATCTTTACGTTAAATGGTAGATAACAGCGAGCGGATTGACCTTTGCTCTGTGGGCTCATCTCCGGCTTCAGGCAGCTGGGCTGGAAGCCGGGGGAGGTTCGGGAGGCAGCGAGTCAGAATCTAAAATTAAATTTATGCTACACTTCAAGTAGGAACTGCTCACAGGAGGGGTTGCTCTAAGCCGGCTTTGGAGCCATTTTGATGTCCTGAGGTTAAAAGCGTGGAATGCAAAAGGCAATCCTTTAAAGTCCTTGAGTGAGCCCATTGGTCGCGGGCTCTTAGTAGCCGGAAGGGACTCTTTGATCTGTGTGGGGGTCGACGCAAGGTTGGCTGTCCCCTTGATAAGTGATAAATTGACTTTAGCCAAAGATTCTGCAGCCCGGCATGCACACTGTGTAGATGACCTTCCGAATCGCAGCACGTGCACGCATTGTGTTTGATCAACCCCAAGCTGGCCGCCCCCAACCATCCTCGCCTTATCCTTCATCGGGAATTTTAAATCACTGGATGAGGTGAGCACAACTTCCTCATTAGCATCAGAGGTTCTTGGTGTTAATGGCCGAGCTACTGAGCTGATGAAAGCCGATGTTTAAAATGGCATGATTAAAAGTATCTTTAACCTCCCTGATGCATCAACAGATCTACCAAGTCAGCATCTTAATGTGCTTGTCCCACTTAGGAGACCTGAACGGAAACCACTTTGCGCCCCACCCAAGGTTTCCGTGCGGTTCCCGGAGGTTCCAGGAGGTTTTTGTCCTCCGGCAGCCACCTTCAACTAGCATCGCAACCGGCTTTGACTGAAAAATTACCGATTTTTAAAACGGAAACCACTTTCGACCATTAGGGAGACTGACAAAAACCTCTGGGAACCGCACGGAAACCTTGGGTGGGGCGCAAAGTCTCCAGAGGTTTCCGTTCAGGTTTCGTAAGTGGGACAGGGGCATAAGAAGGAGCTGATTTGAAATTTTGATTTTGAAATTACAAATAGATACATTTGATAAATGAAGAATGACTGGGAAAGAGAACTGCAAATTTCTCTATCTGTAGAGAAATGGGAGATGATTCTTCAATTAATCAATACCTCTTCAATGTGTGCAAGACACGCTCGTGATACAATTCAAGGTGATTCACGGAGTTCATATGTCAAAAGATGTTAGCTCGTTTTTATGGTCATGTAAATCCTACCTGTGACAGATGTAACTCTGAAGTGGCCCCACTGACCCATATGGTTTGGTCATGCCCACTTTAGGAAAAATATTGGAAAGACATTTTTGATACTATTTCTGTAGTCTTAGGTATTCCGACCACGCTCCATTGGTACTCTGAAACGATATCATGTTTAAATTTAGAAAAAATCAGGAGTGACATTGTTGAACCCTTGGTTAAATTTAATCAGACTTGGGGAAAATTTATTCAACACTTTCACACAACATAAATTGCTCCCTCTCTAACCGTTATAAAAACTATTTTACCTTTATATGGTGGAACGGACTTAAATTGTTGAAATTCTCAGCTCAAATTCTGTTTAGCTTTCTTTTTTTTTTCTTCCTTTAGTTTAAGGGGGTTTTTGTTTCCTCCTTTTTCCCTTTTTCTTTTTTATTTTCTTTCTATCTTTGTGTTTTTTTTTCCTTCAAATATGTTTTCTTCTAAACATTTAACTATATTTACATAGAGACCGGGAGGTCTATATTCAATGTGTATTTTGACACTGGACTCATATTTAGTTATACCTGTTATTAATGTAATCCTGATCCCTATCTATCAATATCATTGTTATGTTTAACATTTTTTTTTTGTTTTTTTTGTTTTTTGGGGAAAAAAACGAATAAAAAGATTTTAAAAGAAAGAAAAGGAGGAGCCGTATCCATCGGTCCATATCTTATCATTTGATATCAACCAGTGTTTGAGATTAAGACTGAGGTACATAGACTTTAGACTTTCCTTTAGAGATGCAGCACAGAAACAGGCCCAGCAAGCCCGCGCCAACCAGCGATCACACCGTACATTAATACTGACCTACGCACTACGGACAATTTACAATTATCGTTTCGGGAACCAATTCACCTACAAAACTGCATGGCATGGCTTTGGAATGTGGAAGGAAAGACCAAAGGTCTTTGTGAACTGAGACGTTATTAGGGTTATCCATTAACAATTATGGTGAAGATAGACACAAAATGCTGGCGTAACTCAGCCGGACAGGCAGCATCTCTGGAGAGAAGGAATGGGTGACGTTGCAGGTCGAGACCCTTATTCAGACTCGAAGTGCTGCCTGGCCCGCTGAGTTAATCCAGCTTTTTGTGTTAGGAAGAAGTATTTTTCTGGTTTAGAAACAAAAATTGCTGACAGAGACTAAATCCTTGTTCCTGCGCAGCAATACAAACACAACATTGTTTCATTCAAGTTTACACTTGCCCGTCGCAGAAGGTTACACAGGATGCTATGGGTTTCTGGGAGTCTGGAACAAAGGTGAGGAAGTTCTATGTGGGAACTGGGCCATGAAGCGATGGAGTGGAAAGCTTGAACTCCTTCACCACCACCTTCCTTCCCCACCAAAGACGAATCCTCCCTACATGGGTTTTTTGCAAGGCATTCGATAAAGTCCCCCATGGTAGGCTGATCCAGAAGGTTAAGATGCATGGGATTCACAGTGATCTGGTCGTGTGGATTCAGAAAGAGGGTTGCGGTGGAAGGGTGCTATTCAGGTATCTGACCAGTGGAGTTATGCAGGGATTTGTACTGGGACCTCTGTTGTTTGTGATATATATAGATTAACAACCTGGACATAAATGTAGATGGGTTGGTTAGCAAGTTTGCAGAAGACTCCAAGATTACTTTTCATGCAGTACATGAAAAAGCATACAGCGGGATATAGATCAGCTACAGAAATGGTTGAAGAAATGGCAGGTGGAGTTGAATCCAAGCAAGTGTGAGGTGTTGCAGTTTGGGATGTGGAGTGTGAGGGGAAAGTATATAGTTAATGACAAGGCTTGTTATAAATGTACAGAGGCAACTTTGGGCCCAAACTGGTGTGAAAGTGGCTACATAAGGACTGTCTCGCCAACGACTACCAACAAATGTTCGATCTCAAGACATCAACCATGCAGCACTCCCCATCACTCTGCTGTCACTCTTTAGTGCCTGATCTCACTCAGGAACGTTGCCAAGGTGTCCTGCAATTTTATTTTCCTACCACCACCTTCACATATGTGAATCTGCATCTGTAGATAAACTATGTGGGAAGGAACTGCAGATGCTGGTCCACACCAGAGACAGACACAAAATGCTGGAGTAACTCCGTGGGTCAGGCAGCATCTCTGGAATAAAAGAATAGGTGACGTTTCGGGTCGAGACCCTTCGTCAGAACAATGATGGTCTGATGAAGGAGTCTCGGCCTAAAATGTCGCCTATTCCTTTTCTCCAGAAATGCTGCCTGACCGCGTTGAGTTACTCCAGTATTGTGTGTCTATCTGCAGATAAACTAATGGGAACCCGAACATGCTAAAAGTATAACATTTTTTTATTTTTCCACAAGGTACGATTTGCTCCTCTGGTCCCAATAGGCCCACCACCCATTTTCCGGCAATTGATGGTCCAGCACCTCCCTTAAGGGCCTGTCCCACTTGGGCGTCATTTGCGTGTCATTTACACTACATCATTTACGTGTCACAATGCACGACACGCGTGCCGTGACGCGCACGTGATGCCCGCATGGTGCGTGGTGACGTAGGCAGTGACGTGCGGCCCCCCAGGATTTTGGGATTCACAAAATCTTCGCGCGCCACCTGCGTGAGGCGCAAATAACGCACAAGTGGGACAGGCTCTTTAATGTTCACAAAATTATGAGACTGCACTTGGAACCCCCCCCCCCCCTCCCAGAAGTCCCCCCCCCCCCCCCCCCCGAACACGCGGAGCCTAGGCCAGGTGTGGCAGCTGATCTCACCTCACCGGGAATTCCGCGGCCGATCGACGGGCCGAATTGAATGAATGAATGAATGAATACGTTTATTGGCCAAGTATGTACACATACAAGGAATTTGCCTTGCTGCTCCGTTCGCAAGTAACAACATGGCATACAGCGCACCATTAAGAATAAAACATAAAAATTAAGAATAAAACATTATAGTTTAAACATGTGAACAAAATAAAATACCAGAGCTAAAGGAGGCTACAGACCTTTGCTTATTTGCCCCCTCTGGCCGTGACTGGAACTCCAGGACGGCTTGAACCGCTGGATCCGTTCCCATAGCCAACATCCGATGCCGACTTTGCGGCCTAGGTGGACCATTTTGGTACCGTTCAATTCCTCTCGGGGGCCGTGACCTCTACTTGCCCGGCAAAATGGATAATTCAGCAAGGCCCCGGAACCAAGGGTGCTGGAAAAGGGATCTGAACCTTGCAGATCAAGTATCAAGTAAGATCAATGTCTGAAGCAGGGTCTCGACCCAAAACGTCACCCATTCCTTCTCTCCAAAGATGCTGAGTTACTCCAGCTCTTTGTGTCTCCAAAGTGTATTCCCTGTTGCGTGAATTTGTGGAGAGACGTCTGTCTACCAGAATAAGTGTTGTGGCTCCTTCTACATGGGTGGCCCGTTGGATCAAGTATGTCACACTTCCACTCTAGTTCCATGCCTTGCGGGGTGACCAAGGCCAACAAACTAATCTGTCACATTTTGGCCATGGACATCCATGACAAGATGCCCCAAGCACCCATCTGCGCTGGATTTTTACTCAATGTAATTTTTATTCCATGTAATTGATGTACTGGAGCGATCCATGACCTTTACGTACAGATCTTTGCTAATGGTGTGTGCATCAAAGTGCATTCTCTAATGAGCTCTCGGAGAACCCAACTAAGCACTTGGCCTGTACACGCTCTCACTGAACCACCAAGCCAAGGACGTTGCCCCAGAACCAAACCCTTTTTCACTGTAACCTCGGTACGTGACAATAAACTGAACTGAACTTAGTGTGGCAACAAATGCACCTTCTATTTAACCTGGGATAGGCAGGCCTTAATGGCTGCTGTAGCATTACATGACGGCACAATTATAACCTCCTGTACTGTCCGTGTGGAGTCTGCACGTTTCCCTGTGATACGTGATACTCCTCCCACATTTTAGAAGATTCGTATGGTTATTGCAAGTTATCCCCATAATCAGTGGGGAGTTAAGGGGTGTAAGAGAGAGAATAGGTTACAGGCAAATATGCCGCTAAATAGGACTGATGTGGACCAACATGGGCTGAATGGGCTGAATGGGAGATTCTCAGAAACTATGAGGAGCCTTCCCTACTGGGCGGCACGGTGGCGCAACAGCAGAGTTGCTGCCTTACAGTGGCAGAGACCCGGGTTTCGATCCTGACTACAGGTGCTTGTCTTTACGGCGTTTGTACGTCCTCCCTGTGACCATGTGAGTTTTCTCCGGGATCTCTGATTTCCAATTCCTCCCCCAATTCCGAAGACATGGAGGTTTGTAGGCTAATTGGCTTGGTAAAATTGTAAATAGTCCCGAGTGTGTGTAGGATAGTAGTATTAGTGTACGGGGTGATCACTGGTCGGCGTGAACTTGGTGGGTCGAATGGCCTGTTTCCGCACTGCACCTCTAAACTCAACTAAACTGAGCTGGATTGCTTTGTCCTGTTACACAAGATGAAGTGTTCCGGGAAGCTGGTCATGGCGCACACTAACTCCAGCCTCCCAGAAAGCCCTCAGCGACCACACTTCACATACTGCCGCATTAAACTACTATGTCTAAACTACTGGGAATGAAAAGGTTGAAGATGATCGAGCACGGGTCGAGAATGGCATTGTTCCGCCGACTCCTCAATCTTGATTTTGTCTTCGAGTGCCTGCAACACAACTCTCTTCTGCAAACTGTCCAGCATTAGCGCCACTCTCAACAACACAAAGTCAACAACGGCCACTTTCCAAAGTGTGGGCGCACACGGAATCCCTGTTGACTTCTCATAGCCGGCAGAAAGGAGCTTCAAACACAAATTCACAACCTCGCTTCTTGTCGTGAGGGAGGAGGAGGAGGAGTAGGGTGATGCGTTGGGAACCTTGGGTGTTGTAATCGTGTCCGCCTTCGAGGAAGGAGGCAATCGTGGTACAGACTCACTGAATGGCATGAAGATCGGCCAGGGTTGAATGGCGGAGTAGACGTGATGGGCCGAATGGCCTAATTCTGTTCCTAGAACTTATGAGCGATAAGCAGAATGAAAGTTTCACATTTAGGAATTAGAAATCCATGATATTCGTACATTACAATACAGTTGAAATGGTGGCCAGCAGTATTTGTTGAAATGGTGGCCAGCAATACTTGCACCTCCTCCAACCTCATCAATTGTATCTGCTGCTCCAGGTGTGGACTCCCTATATATCGTCAAGACCAAGCGTAGGCTTGGCAATCGTTTCGCTGAATACCTTCGCTCATTCCACCTAAACCTACCTGATCTCCCAGTTTCTAAACACTTTTAAGTCCTCATCCTATAACCACACTGACCTTTCTGCCCTGGGCCTCCACCATTGTCAGCGTGAGGCCCATCTTACACCCCAGCAGTATGAATATTGACTTCTCTAACTCCAAATAACCCTTGTCTTCCCTCTCTCTCCATTCCCCCCCTCTTCCAGGTTCCCCGACTAGTCTGACTGTATTGGTTTTATTTATCTGTTTGCTTTGTTGTTAATGTCTCCTAGCTAATAATGCTCTAATCTACATTTTCCTTGATCTACATCCCCTTTGTCTCATTTTCACACCTTAAACATCCTTATCTTTGTGTCTTCCTCTCCCCTGAGTCTGAAGAAGGGTCTCAACCTGAAATGTCACCCATTCCTTCTATCTAGAGGCGCTGCCTGAGCTGCTCCAGCATTTTGTGTCTACGAGCATTTAGTTATGGCTTTTCTCTGACATTTTGAAAATAAGGGGGTGGGAGGGATGGGGGCTTGCGTGCAAGGCTTCATCTTCACTAATGGTGTTGACTAATAATCTATTAAGCAATTCCACATTATATTAAATCAGTCGGAATCTCTTAACAGGTATTGATTGAGTTCTGATAGCACTGTACTGTAGCAATAAATCAAAGGTTTTTTTGCAAAGGGTTGTGGCAAGGGTAAGGTGACCCACAAGTCAAAATCTAATACAAAAGAGTGACTTCTGGCACAGTGCAAGGCAAATAATTTGCAATGGAATTTGTATTAAATTATGACCTTTCAACCTTCACTGGTTGTAATGATAAATTATGCGTAATGTGAAGAGGACCTGTCTGATCTGATCGAGGCACTGGCTGGTTGTGCAAGTGGCTGCAAGCTGCTGTCTACTCACTGAGAATCCAGCTCGATTTTCCTGGCAGTGCTGATCAACCGCCTCCCTTTGCAACACAAGACATTTCCCCTCTTTCTCACGGCATCTCCCTCTGGCCTGAGCAGGTGCTGTGGCAACTAGTGATGGCTTGGGCACCATCATATTATTCCCACCTCTTGGACATTGAGCCACTGGGTTCTCATGGAAGGAGGCTTATGAAAAATTTGTGGAAGAGTTGAAGGAAGGAACTGCAGCGACGTTGATAGTGTGAGAGGGTCTGTCCCCGACCACCAGTCCACAGTTCGCAGAGTAGCTGCCTCACGACTCCAGTAAACCAAGATTCAACGCTGACCTCGAGAGCTATCGGGGGATTGTTTAGTTTAGTTTAGTTTTAGATATACAGCATGGTTACAGGCCCTTTGGAGGCCATGTCAATTAATATTTTTAAGGCGGAGGTTAACAGATTCTTGATTTGTAAGGGTGTCAGTGGGTATGGGGCGAAGGCAGGAGAATGGGGTTGAGGGGGAAAGATGGATCAGCCGTGATTGAATGGAAGAGAGGCCGAATGGCCCAATTCTTGCTTCGAGAACTTATGAAACGGGAGGAGATCCACTTGAATGTGCCAAGTCCACGTAGATGGCCCCCGAGGTCAGGATCGAATCTGAGATGCTGGAACTGGGATGCAGCGACTTTACCAGCTGCTATAACATTTGTTTGGGGTTGATCTTGTGTTTTAATGGACCTTCAGGACTTCTGAACTTACGAGCAGTCTGTGTTCATGCATGTCGATCTTTACCGAGCCGTAACACAGGAGGAGCGTCAGCTCTGCTGAACAAGGCCTGTGTGTCATGGCCCACGGCGCGTTTTGGTAGCAGCAGCAGTTGAGGGATTCTGTTTGGTCCCTGGTCGCTGTCAGCTGTGGTGCAGAAGGTGTTGATGTTCACACACTGAGCGTTCACATCCACACTCTCCCTTCTCCCGCATCTGTCGAGCTTCCCCTTGCTGAGCACCAATGCTCAGACGCAAACATTGCGGTCGGTGCAGCACGGCAAAGGGAAAGATTCACACCACAGGGCTCCCATAGTCATTTATCTTCCAATTGATATACTTTCCCAGGCCGCCGCACTGAGCCTTATGGCTGATAGGAAACCATAAATCTCCGGGCTCAGCTGAAGGATGTGAATTTGTAAAGAGAACAAATATGCCTGTTTCTGAAGAGAGCTGATCTACAGACATTTGTCACCGTCTGACACACAGGCTTAACATCTGTCAAGGGACAGGGAAGATAGAAATAGGGGTGGCGCAGCGGTAGAGTATGTTGCTTACAGTGCCAGGGACCCGGGCTCGATCCGTACTACGGCTGCTGTCTGTACGGAGTTTGTGCGTTCTCCCCGTGACCTGCATCACGGTTTTCTCCAAGGAGCTCCGGTTTCCTCCCACAATTAACTGCTGTGTTTCCTACATTTAAGTAGCAGCCACTTTCCACGGAGTCGATAGACACAATATTCCGGAGCAACTCAGCAGGTCAGGCAGCATCTCTGGAGAAAAAAAGCATAGGTGACGATTCAGGTCGGGACCCTCTGAAGAGGGGCCCTGACCCGAAAGGTCACCTATTATCCTTTTTCTCAAGAGATGCTTGATTAGTACGGGTGTCAGAGGTTACGGGGAGAAGGCAGGATCTGCAAAGCTCTACTTTCCCCAGGTTCTTTGGCTGTAAATTCTTTGAGGCAAACCTTGGAGAGCATTTGATGCAATGTTAAAATTACCAGACAGATTATTTAGATGCTCCGTCAACAGCCGAGCTACGCACATTGAAATCCAAACACTAAGGTTGCGCAATTTAGATGTAAAAGCGTTAAACCGTCAGATTGCTAGTGAAAGCCCATCTGGTGCATTGACGTCCTTTCAGGAAAGTCGTCTGACGTCCTACCCAGGCTGAATCCGTCTGCTTGATATTCTAGAGCAGCTTTTGGAATTGTTGGCTGGGTTGCTCCTTCCGTATCGATGAATGGTCCTTTGCAGTAATGCAGCACAGAGACATGAAGGACAGGAGTGAGTGTTAGGAAGAATTTGAGGAATAGAAAGCTTCAGCCAGAGGTGGCTGCATGGTTGAAGGTGTTTAGGGTGGCACAGCGGTAGAGTTGCTGCCTTATGGGCCTGTCTCACTAATGCCCCTGTCCCACTTAGGAAGCCTGAAAGGAAACCTCTGGAGACTTTGCGCCCCACCCAAGGTTTCCGTGCGGTTCCCGGAGGTTTTTGTCCTGCGGCAACCACCTTCAACTAGCATCGCAACCGGCTTCGACTAAAAAATTACCGATTTTTAAAACGGAAACCACTTTCGACCATTAGGGAGACTGACAAAAACCTCCGGGAACCGCGCGGAAAACTTGGGTGGGGCGCAAAGTCTCCAGAGGTTTCCGTTCAGGTTTCCTAAGTGGGACGGGGGCATTAGGCAACATTTTAGGCGACTGTTCGCGGATGGTTGCCGGGTAGTCGCCTTCATGGTCGTGAGGAGTTAAGATTTAATAGGAATGTGAAGTTGAACTTTTTCACTCAGAGGGTGGTGGGTGTATGGAATGAGCTGCCAGAGGTGGTAATAGAGGCAGGTATTATAGCAACGTTTAAAAGACATTTAGACAGGTACATGGATAGGATAGGTTTAGAGGGATACGAGCCAAACACAGGCAGGTGGAACTAGTGTAGATGGGGCATCTTGATCGGCATGGACGAGTTGTGCCGATGGTAGACACAAAAAGCTGGAGTAACTCAGCGGGTCAGGCAGCATCCGTGGAGAAAAGGAATAGGTGACGTTTCGGGTCGAGACCCTTCTCCAGACTGAGCTTCTTTCCGTGCTGCATGACTCTGACTATATCTGTATTTAACTTTCTCCTCCATGACAATAGGACCCTCAAAACAAAATGGAATAGAGAATGATTTTGTCCACTAGTGCGAGAATTCTAAAAAAAAGGTTACACGTGGAGTGACCAAGTAGTGCTCGGAGTTCATATCTGATTCGTTCATCTGAGACAGTGATTCAGCATCTTAAGGATCTCCACGCAAAAGATGGCGGACTGCAGGAGTGAGGCGCCGTTGTGTATGGCTGCTCTGCCTCCAGTCACCCTTTTTTATTTTATTTTTTAGTCCTGTTAAAAAACAAAATGTTAGTTGGAGGTCTTTTATGTGGTGGGTGGGGGAGGGGAGGGGAGGGGGGAAATTTTATCTCCTAGTCCCTACCGGGTCGGAGATGTGGCTTCCCTCCGAGCTGCTTCGTCGCCCCGTCCTCGCGGCCTACCATCGAGATTGGAGCGGCGTTTCCTGTCTGGACCTACAGCTTCAGCGGTGCAGCGCTGGGACACCATCATGGAGCGGGCGGTGCCTTACCGGGTCGCCGTGCGGTAGGCTCCGGAGTGCTGTGGCCGCCGACTCTAACATCCGAGGAGCTGTGGCTGCAGGCGTCCAGGAAGCGCTGGATTTGGAACACCACGGAGCCTGGGATCGAGATCGCCAGAATCGGAGGCTCCAACCAGTGCGGCCTGAGGACTTCGGAAGCTGCAGTCTCCGGGGAGGAGGCGGCCGCTCCAGACTTTCCAAGCCGCTGAGGAATGTTCACCTGACGCCGGAGTTCCAGCTTCACGGCAAGAGGGCCTGAAAACATCGGACCGTCTGCAAGGCCACAAATGGGCCCCGACCTCGGGTGGTCACAGAGGAAGAGGACTAAACTTTCTGGTGCCGTTCCCCACAGTGGAAAATGTTGATTCTATTGTGGGGGGACTTTGTGTTGAACTCTTATAATGTGTTGTGTCAATTTTTCTTTTTTAAATCTTTTTCTATGGATGTACGGAAACTTATTTTATGTAAAGCACTTTGGTTTCAACGTGTTGATTTAAAACGTGCTATATAAATAAAACTTACTTACTTACCATGAATTAAGGACCGGAGGATTTCACCTGGCCAATGCAGTTCGAGGTTTGATAATGGGATGTTAGATGTATAGAGCTAATGCACAAACATTTATTAGCAGAAACAAAAGTGTGTAATATGATAGGCATGGCTTTGAGAATTGGAGCCACACTCTAACAAGATTTCATGACGACTGTTCCCCAGGCAACCTGACTGGTAGTCTCAGCTTTTCACCATGTGCATGAATATCTTGGATGAAGGAACAGACGGTGATGTTTTTTCCAAGGTTGCAGATGGCATTAGATTACGACTAAATGAGAGCAGTAAGTCATGAAACGTGCAGATTCGTGTGAATGGGCAACGCTCTAGTGGAGCGAGTTTGAGTTGAGCGCAAACTCTTCTAAACTCACAAATTATGTCGCCGCAGCCCCTTTACGGATACTTTAACCCAAAAACACCACAAATAAATATAAATCAAGAATACAATTAATCAGTAATACTAGGTAACCAGACTATTATAGTGCCAATCGAAGTACGTAGTGCAATTCATACAGTCCAAAATAGTCCAAGAACCTGGTAGGGATTGGGATGAAGCTGCGCTTGAACGTGAAGGCCATGGATCTCAGGCTCCTGTGCTACCTTACTAATGTTCGCAGCAGGATGAGAGTGTGGCTAGGATGGTGTGTGTCTTTTGATGATGTTATGTGCCTTTTTGAGGCAGCGCTTCATATAGTTCCCTTGGATAGTGGGGAGGTCAATACCAGTGATGGGCCAGGAAATGCCCACCACTGAATGGGAAAGGCCTGCATAGAGTGGATGTGGAGATGATGTGTCCACGAGTGGGAGATCAGAGGACATAACCTCAGAATAAAAGGACGTACCTTTAGAAAGGAGATGAGGAGGAATTTATTTTGTCAGAGGCTGGTGAATTTATGGAATTCATTGCAACAGAAGGCTGTGGAGACCAATTCAATTGATATTTTTATGGTGGAGATTGTCAATCTCCACCATAAAAATATCAATTGAATTGGTTCTTGATTCGTGTCGGGGGTTATGGGGAGAAGACAGAAGAATGGGGTCGAGGGGGAAAGATGGATCAGCCGTGATTGAATGGTGGAGTAGATTTGATGAGCCGGTTATCCTAATTCTGCTCCTATAACATGAACAAATGAACTTTCTGCAGCCTCCCATGTTCCTGGGCATTCAAGTTACGGAACTAGGCTGTGATGCAACTAGCCGGCATGATCTCCACCGTATTCCTGTGGAAGTTCGATGAAAGTATTCAACGACATGCTTAATGAACCATGCTGGATGTGTTGATTCAGTATGTAAAGGGTTTGACCCAGTTGCATAATACAGCGGGAAGAAAGTCACACCAAGATACTTAAATGCACTCGTGTTTTGAAGTTTTAAGTGGTGGTATTTCACTTTCATTCCTGAGATAAAGTTGTATTTTTTGTTTTTCTGCTGCTTTTGACTGGTGTTAATGGCACCTTTCAAAATAAAGGGCAGCTGTGTGTGAGCCAGGTTCATGATGATTTTGACAAAGGAAGCATAGTTTTGTTTGCCGGGACGGACACCTCTGTGCATTGAAGACCTTTGTCCCCTTGGCATTCCAGTAAATGTCCAGTCCATTAGACCTGACCCATTTGAGGCAGGTCTGCACTAGTGTCATCAGACCAGCGATAAACCAGAGGCTGCGTGATGTCTGTAGCCAGTAAGTTATACTGCAGACAGTCACACAAAGCTGGAGTAACTTAGTATGGTCAGACAGCATCTCTGGAGAAAAGGAACCGGTGACGTTTTGGGTCGAGACCCATCTTCAGACTGAGTCAGGTGAAAGGGAAATTAAAGATATAGATGGTGATATAGAGTGAGATAGCACAGAGGGGGTGCAGCAAGATTGATGCTGCCTGATGCGCTCAGTTACTCCAGCTTTTTGTGTCTATCTTCGGTTTAAACCAGCATCTGCATCTCTTTCCTACACATGTTAGACTGTATATATACTGTACACACTGTATATATACTGTATATACACTGTATAGATACTGTATATACACTGTATATATGTAAATAGCTCATTCTAAGCATTCCCCCCCCCCAGTCTAGTTTCAGTAAAAATCACTGAGTCAAGCACTTGCGCACCTAAACTTTATTTTGACAAAACACAATTACAGTTCCACTACTATACCTAACCACCGTGGGTTCGATCCTCGTATCTGCCTGATCAAGCCCTCTTTAGCCTCGCTCAAGCAGCGACACTCCAAAAGGTCACGCAGTCCTAAGCGTTCTCCCAGAAGATCGAAACAGGACCTCGTGGGAGCAGTCTTTTATAGATCCCCGAACCTTGAGGGACCGAACCACATAGGGGTGATCTCTATACAGTCCAATAACAGATATCGATTAACACAGTATATGATAGATATTTCCCTAACCCAATAATACAGTGACTAATACAATGTATTCAAATGGTGCTTCTGAGAGGAAGCAACCATAGCAAAATTTACCCAGATATTCAAGAAACCCAGACAAGGCTCTATACTTAATCCAATCAACATCTAGCAAAGTACAGCTTTGCAACATTATATTCAACGTGTATGTCTGGTTTGCATTCATCCAATCCATTCCATGCAATTTGCACCTAATTGTCAAGGTCTGCAGATGTTTCAAATCTTTTCCTGCAGCTCTAATCTACGCTCTAGACAAACTGGCACCATTCTGCAGCTTGTCCTATTTCTGCAGAAGGCACATTTAAATTGACCAAATGGCCTAGCAGCCCAAAAGCATATACTCAATTTTAATGTCCTGGCCTCTTCAATTTGTCCAGAATTAACAAATACACTGTATAGATACTGTATAAACACTGTATACATACTGGTGATTGATCTGAGCATGCCTTGGCTCTTTACAGTCATGTTGGAGGGGTAAATCCTGCTTATAAATCCATTCATTCATCATCGTTGAAAACATTAGTGATGCAGTGGTGCTGGTTTTTGTCGGGAGCAGTGACGGATGCACCACACATCTCTGTCCTTCAGTTCCTGCGGCCTTCCTCCGCTGGAAGTATAGGATTTTGGTGTGTGTGTGCTTTATCATCATTCTTTACAATGCTATGTACGACAGTGATTGCAACTTCTACTGAAGTGTGGATGGACGTTGGCTCACTAGAAGCTCATCCGGCCTTTGACAGGTCTTGTTTTTGGTCCTGCTGGGGGTCCGCAGCCCCCTCCTCACCTGCCAAACCAAGTGGGGGAGACGGTTTAGTCGGCAACTATCCGACCATGGAGCAGGTAGCACGGGATTACATGGTACCCGTGGCGGGGGGGGCATAATAAATGGGGACAGTAAATGACTATTCAGCTTTTTAAGCAAGTACTGTCATACAATTAGATTATGGTGAAGGCCATGTTATGCTTGACCAACAACCTGCCTTATGACTGACCTGCAGCCTCAGTGTCTCACGGATTAACGCACAGCTTCCCACTCCACATGGTGTGGGTGGGAAAATGATTCCAGATATCCATCAACTCATTAGAAGCAAATAGAGAGGCCAGGGATTTGGTGTTCGAAGTAACAGGCAATATGGTGTCCAAAGTAAGGGACGATTTATTGAATACTGGTGCACAGCAGGAGGCCAACCACAGCTGACCTCCTGGTCCGCACCAGTTTGAATAAAGCAGCCGTTACTTCGAACACCTACTCTACACGGCCTTTCCATTTACTCCTGCAACCCTGATTCACCTGCTCTGATTTTAACATTGCCTCTTCTAGTTCTGCTGAGTAGTTTGTTCTAGTAGATTGCATTAAACATGCAATGTTGTGTCTCTTTCCACTCTACCTGTGGCATTCAAAGTTGTTAATGCCAAAACTTTGGAATCTTTTTGGACTGTATGTGTAATGCAAATATCCAGGCACTGATTTCAACAGATAAGTCTATGTTTGCCGCTAGAAATATTCCCCGTTAATCATCATCAGAGTCAAGAGTGTTTTATTGTCTTACGTCCCAGATAGGACAATGAAATTCTTACTTGCTGCAGCATAACAGAATATGTAAACATAGTACATAACGGGAGAAAAAGAAAAGTTCCGTATGTGTATACACATGCACACATACTCAATCTTAATAAATAACTAATATAGTGCAATAATAATGATAGTCTGTTGCAGTTCAGAGCTTATTTGTTGGCGTGTTTAATAGCCTGATGGCTGCAGGGAAGAAGCTGTTCCTGAACCTGGATGTTACAGTTTTCAGGCTCCTATATCTTCTTCCCAATGGCAATGGTGAAATGAGTGTGTGGCCAGGATGGTGTGGGTCTTTGATGATGTTGGCTGCCTTTTTGAGGCAGCAACTTTGATAGATGGTGGGGAGGTCAGAGCCGGTGATAGACTGGGCAGTGGTCACAACTTTTTGCAGTCTTTTCCGCCCCTGGACGCTCAAGTTCTCCATTTAAGGCCAATCCTCCATTTAAGGCCAATCTAGCCTGGCCTGTGCCAATCCAGTTAGCTCTTGCCTTATTCCGGTGAATATAGAACTCATGAAGAATCAAGAGTGTGTCCAAATAACTCAAGCCCGGCCTAGTGAAGCAGCTTCACCCTCACCCTGGAATACCTCTCTGGATGTTATTGATGCATTCATCTGCAAGTTAAATTGAGTGCCATTATCCCCACCGTCAATTTGAGACACAGTTTTGGCCCTACTTTGATGGTTTGACAGCACTCCTCCCCGCCCCCCATAATAATGAAAGTTAATGGCACAAAACTCATTAATGATACGGAAGTAGTAGAAAAAGGTTTTGATGCACCGAGTGAAGAAAAGATTGCATGTGGAAGAAGTGACCAACAGCTTCCCTCTGGAGATCATCTGTGTTCAGATGAAGTGCCTTGGGTGAGCTGTCACTGTCAAATGAAATACATTTCCCTGACAAATACATTTGACCTCTGGGTGTGGAAATGCATCCGAGTAAAGCCGAGTAAATAAGGAAAATGGGAACCCTGTGCTGAAACCCAGCTCCCACATGATATATCTTTATTGATCTCAACAGCAGCTAAACAAATGTCTGCAAAGTGAGAAACATGTGAGGGGCAAATAAGATGATGTTGAACAAGGGGAAATATTCCGTCCCAAGCAACTTTTCAATCACCTGTTTTACTGTGGTCAGCCTGTCCTGATTTTGTTTCCTCACTCCCTCTCCAACTCTAAACCACCTCTTCTGTCTTCTCAAGAAAGGACTGGCTTTTATTCCAATTTGCTAAGGCAGCACTTAGTTGTGGGTTCATTCAGAGAAACAGGCCCTTTGGCTTACCGAGCCTGCACTGACCAGCGATCCCCACACTTTAACACTATCCTCCACTGGGGACGATTAACCTAGAAGCTTGTACGTCTTTGGAGTGTGGGAGGAAACCAAAGTTCTCAGAGGAAACCCACGCAGGTCACGGGGAGAACGTACAAACTCCGAAAAGACAGCACCCGTAGCCAGGATCGACCCCGGGTCTCTGGGGCTTCAAGTGCTGTAAGGCAGCAACTCGACCGCTGCTCCACCATGCTCCACCTGTACTTGGATGACATTTTTATTTTGTAATGGCGGGGGTACTCAGTCCAAAACTTACTATAGGTTAAAGCAGATGGTAACCTAGTTTTAACTGCTCCTTTCCCTCACGCTGTTTGTGGGATCTTTCTGTGTGCTCATTGTATATGTACTGTTCATCTTCATGAAAATAGAGTTCCTTCATTTTCAAGAAACAAAATGAAAATTGTGTGAAGTTAAGCGAGGCTTGCTACTCTGGAGCTGCTAAAAAACTGCAACACATAACAACCTGTGTAGCAAGGAACTGCAGATGCTGGTTTACGCCAAAGATAGACACAAAATGCTGGAGTAACTCAGCAGGACAGGCTGCATCTCTGGAGAGAAGGAATGGGTGACGTTTTGGGTCGAGACCCTTCTTCTTCAGTCCGTCTACGGGTGCGGCCTGTACGGAGTTTGTACATTCTCCCCGTGACCTGTGTGGGTTTTTCCCGGGTTCTCCGGTTTCCTCCCACACTCCAAAGACGTGCAGGTTTATAGGTTAAGTGGCTTCAGCAAAGGTTGTAAATCGTCCCTAGTGTGTAGGATAGTGGTAATGTACGGGGATCGCTGGTTGGCGCGGAATCGGTGGACCGAAGGGCCTGCTTCCTCACTGTATCTCTGAACTAAAACTAAACCAAAATGGGCCACTCGACTTGGATCCCTGCCCTGCCATTTAAAATGATCAGAGACGCTCTGATTTTAACCTCACCCTTCTCTCTTACCCCAAATGACTTTACACGCCTTTGGTTCATCAAGTACCTATCCACCACTGCCTAAGAATATTCCAACATCCCGTTTCCAATACACTTTCCAGAGGGAATTCGAGATTCAAGATTCAATTTATTTGCCCCATGCACCAATTAAGATACAGTGACATTTGAGTTACCATACAGCCATACTAAGTAAAAAGCAAAAATACACATAGCACATAAAATAAAGTTTAACATAAATATCCACCACAGTGGATGTTTTTTTAGGACGCTCTTAGAGAGAAAAAAAATGCCTCATCCATGTCTTGAATATGCAGCTCCTTTTTTTTATATATACCATGACCCTGAGTTCCAGACTCTCCCACGAGGAAACATTTCCCTCTGTCTCACTTCAGTTTCTGCATAGAATTTGTGCTCAGCTTCTGGGACCTAATTACTGCTGACCTATTTTGTAGGGCAGATGAAGACACCACCGCTGCATTTCCACCGGCTTGCTGTAAAAATGCGCAACGGCCAAAGTAAATTAATCCCCGTAATGTTTCATTCCAATTTATCCCTCCTTAATCTCTGATAATTATTTTATAATCTTGCCGATATTTCCCCCCTGCTTTGCATCCAATTTATCTTGTTTGTTCACTGCATTTTGCGTTGACTTAAACTGCTACTTGTCCCTTGTCCTCTCTCAAAACGGTGTAATTGTTAATAAACCTGGGTTTGCATGCGATGGCGTGCTAATCCCTGCAAGACACGGGGTGGGGGGGGGGGGGGGGGGGGGGGGGGGGGGAGGTAGGACGCAGCTGCAGCAACTAATGAGTCGAGGATTACAGAGGGAATCTCTGGCGGACTCGGATTTGTGGCCTTGAGTGAACTCCGAGCCGTTTAGGCACCTGGTGGGGTACCTGTCACGAAGGATGCAAGCGACAAAAATAACTGGGCACATTTATAAAGCCCGTCTTTCCAGACAGGTAGTTTCACTCCTGGAAGTGTTTAATTAATTATTTTTATTTAAAGTCTGTTTGAGGTAATTAGCGGCTGCTAGTTTGTCCTTGCCTTGCTACGGGAGGAACGGGGGACTGAACCGCGCACCAGAAGCGCAGTGCTGAGCAAATGCACACACATTAAAAACGCATATTGTTTGCATGTTCATCAGAGGTTTCCACTTGAACATCTGCCTGTCAGCTTCGATGCCAGAGTGCAGTTCACACAAGCACACATCGCCAGCCAGGGGAATAACTGTCTTTAGGACAATCAACATTGCCCCCTGTAACGACGGTGATAATAAACAGCAGCCGGAGGCCGCTCAGCCCCTCTGTTCCTGCTTTGGACTTTACCACATACATATTTCTAAATACAGCACCATCTGAGTATCTCGCACAAAATATCCAGTGGCATCCAAAGCAACAGCGGCTGACGAGACTCGACACCTCAACTATCCATTGCCTCCACAGATGTAGCCCGACCACGCTGGTTCCTCCAGCTCTTTGCCCTTTGCCTAAAAGTCCAACGCCTGCAGTGCCGCGTGCCTCCACACCGCGATATCTGTTGAACTCAAGTCGCCTGCCCTGCTCAAGTCATGCTGCACCTTTATATTTTAGAAATACAGTGTGGAAACAGGCCCTTCGGCCCACCGAGACCGTGCCGACCAACAATCACCCCGTCTCACCAGCACTATGGACAATTCACAACTTGCAGAAGCCAAATTAACCGACAAACTCGCACGTCTTTGGTGTGTTGGAGGAAACCAGAGCACCTGGAGAAAACGTTGCGGTCCTAGGGAGAACGTACAAACTTCGTACAATCAGCGCCCGTAGTCGGGATCGAACCCAGATCTCTGGCGCCGTAAGACAACAACTGTGCCACTGTGCTCTACCATTCACTGATATTGCGCCTGATCGCTCACCTCCAGGACGCTCTCCTGCTCGAGCCCAAATCCCTTGGCTGGCTGCTGTTAAGTACAAAAAATCTATCAAACGGCCTTGAATACAGTCAGTAACTCATAAGAACATGAAGTAGGAGTAGACCACTCAGGCCTTCCAGCCCGACTAGTTCAATATGATCATGGCAATCTGACCAGACCTCGTCTCAAAGTTACAAAGTATCCATCATAGTCCCGATGATCCCCCCCTTGTTCCTGCCGGCTCCCCCCCCCCCCCCCCCCCCCCCCCCCCCCCCGATTAAATCTACCTCCTCATCCTAAACCTGGTTCCTAATTCCCCTACTCTGGGCTTGAGGCTCTGTGGGTCTACTCGATCAGTTCCTATTATGGTTTTGTATCACTTTTTGCAATTCGATCCATCTCTGTTATACCCTTGCCATTGTTGCCTTGTCTGAAGGTGGGCTCGTTGCTTCAGGTGGAATTTCGGGCTTCACTCTCTGGTTTCATTTTGTGAATGGGATTCCTGGTTCTGTGCTCAATGCTGCCTTTGAGAGCATTATTCCTTTGAAAAGCAAATCCTTCAGGTAATGGAATCCGTGATTGATTAATGCTGCACATCAAAGGGAAAGAAAATGAATTAATTTGTAGTCCTGCCTGACCACAAAATACTGAAAGCATGAAAAGGTATAAGAATGGGCTGAATCCAACTGGCCCCAGGTTTTTCTCAGTCCATACTTAAATCGGCGATGATTGAGGAAGTATTGAACAATTTTACTGCCCGCGAACTATACAGTGGCTTGCAAAAGTATTCATACCCCTTGAACCTTTCCACATTTTGTCATGTTACAACCACAAACGTAAATGCATTTTATTGGGATTTTATGTGATAGACCAACACAAAGTGGTGCATAATTGTGAAGTGGAAGGAAAATGATACATGGTTTCCAAATTTTATTACAAATAAAAAACTGAAAAGTGTGGCGTGCAAAAGTATTCAGCCCCCCTGAGTCAATACTTTGTAGAACCACCTTTCGCTGCAATTACAGCTGCAATTCTTTTGGGGTATGTCTCTACCAGCTTTGCACATCTAGGGACTGAAGTTTTTGCCCATTCTTCTTTGCAAAATAGCTCAAGCTCAGTCGGATTGGATGGAGAGCGTCTGAACAGCAATTTTCAAGTCTTGCCAGAGATTCTCAATTGGATTTAGGTCTGGACTTTGACTGGGCCATTCTAACACATGAATATGCTTTGATCCATTGTAGCTCTGGCTGTATGTTTAGGGTTGTTGTCCTGCTGGAAGGTGAACCTCCGCCCCAGTCTCAAGTCTTTTGCAGACTCTAACAGGTTTTCTTCCAAGATTGCCCTGCATTTGGCTCCATCCATCTTCCCATCAACTCTGACCAGCTTCCCTGATCCTGCTGAAGAAAAGCATCCCCACAGCATGATGCTGCCACCACCATGTTTCACAGTGGGGATGGTGTGTTCAGGGTGATGTGCAGTGTTAGTTTTCCACCACACATAGCGTTTTGCAATTATGCCAAAAACTTCAATTTTGGTCTCATCAGACTAGAGCACCTTCCTCCACATGTTTGCTGTGTCCCCCACATGGCTTGTGGCAAACTGCAAAAGGGACTTTTTATGGCTTTGTTTCTACAATGGCTTTCTTCTTGCCACTCTTCCATAAAGGCCCGATTTGTGCACAACTAATAGTTGTCCTGTGGACAGAATCTCCCACCTGAGCTGTGGATCTTTGCAGTTCCTCCAGAGTTACCATGGGCCTCTTGGCTGCTTCTCTGATCAATGCTCTCCTTGCCCGGCCTGTCAGTTTAGGTGGACGGCCATGTCTTGGTAGGTTTGCAGTTGTGCCATACTCTTACCATTTTCGGATGATGGATTGAACAGTGCTCCGTGAGATGTTCAAAGCTTGGGTTATTTTTTTATAACCTAACCCTGCTTTAAACTTCTCCACAACGTATCCCTGACCTGTCTGGTGTGTTCCTTGGGCTTCATGATGCCCAAGGAACATTGTTTGTTCCCTAATGTTCGCTAACAAACCTCTGAGGCCTTCACAGAACAGCTGTATTTATACTGAGATTAGATTACACACAAGTGGACTCTATTTAATAATTAGGTAACTTCTGAAGGCAATTGGTTGCACTGGATTTAATTTAGGGGTATCAGAGTAAAGGGGGCTGAATACTTTTGCACACCACACATTTCAGTTTTTTATTTGTAAAAAAAATTGAAAACAATGTATCATTTTCCTTCCACTTCACAATTATGCGCCACTTTGTGTTGGTCTATCACATAAAATCTCAATAAAATACATTTACGTTTGTGGTTTTAACGTGACAAAATGTGGAAAAGTTCAAGGGGTATGAATACTTTTGCAAACAAGTACATAAACATACACGGTGTGTGTATGTGTGTCCATGTGCATATATGTGTGTATGTATATGTGTATGTGCATGTATGTGTGTGCGTGTGTGAGTGTGTGTGTCTGTGCGTATGTGCATGCGTGCACGCGTCTATTATATTTATATAAATATATATCATATATATCACATTATATATATATATATATATATATATATATATAATCATATATATGATCATATATGGTCGATGTGTACTTGTTGGGCCGAAGGGCCTGTTTCCGTGCTGTATCTCTTTACTAAACAAAACACACATATATATATATATATGGGGCATACACAAAATCAGGATGTGGGGCGCAGATAAGGGATGAAATAGGCACAGTCAATGTGAAATGCTATGAAGAGTCTGACAATTTGATAGCAGCCTGTTTGCTTTGTGACTGCCTGAGTCAGTGGTAGAATGCAAGCAGTGGATGTGGGGGTTGGGTGGTTCAAGGCCAGGTAGCCATGTGACGCAGCCTCTGCATGAATGCCCATGGAGTAGGCAGGCTTACCGCCCTGTCCTTCCTTTCCTTTCATTGTAGAAGCATTGATCAAAACGAGCATTTTGGGGGCTTTGGGCAAACACTCACAGAAGCACAGGTTTCAGCGGTAGACACAAGGGTGTGGGATGTTTGCAGCAAAGTACATAATACAGGGGGCGATTTGTCCACAGAGGGAGTCTACTCACCCCAGTGTGTGTTGGGCAGGGAGCTTCACCCTCAGCACAGCCAGTGCCTACTTGTTTGGCAGAATCAACACGGGGAAGCCCAGCTATTCTGACAACATAATTTCCCCTCACATTTCCGAGCTTCTACCTGAAGGACGAGACCAAGCAGGCTTGGCTTTAGACTAGAACGTGCAGCATGCTGCTGCACAAATAACAGTTCAAGATACATGCCACAGTCCGTGACTGAATGCATGTGGGAAGGAACCATGAGTGTTGAATCACTATATTTATCACAGCTGCCTCTGACCCACTTTATAGAAATGCTATTTTTCTCTCACCCTGACTGTTATATATAGAACCCCCACAGTTGCCTATTAAAATTATCATGGAGAGTTAATCCCGACAAGATTGTAAATACCGTCTAACATGTGATCATTATTAAATCGCGACATGGTGGCGTAGCGGCAGAGTTGCTGCCTTAACGCGCCAGAGACCTGGGTTCGATCCTGACTACGGGTGCAGTCTGGACGGAGTTTGTACATTCTCTCCGTGACCTGTGTGGGTTTTTTTCCAAGATCTTTGGTTTTCCTCCCACACTCTAAAGACGTACAGGCTTGTAGGGCAATTGGCCTGATATAAATGTATAAATTGTTCGTGGTGTGTGTAGGATAGTGGTAGTGATAGTGCGGGGATCGCTGGTCGGTACCCCTGACCCACCGGGGTCCGCACCGACCAGCGATCTCTGGACATTAACACTATCCTACACACACTCGGTACAATTGACATTCATATCAAGCCAACAAACGTGGCCTGCAAACCTGTACATCTTTTGAGTGTGGGAAAAACCAGAGCTCCCAGAGAAAACCCACTCAGGTCATAGGGAGAAGGTACAAACTCCGTACAGACAGCACCCGTAGTCGGGATCGAACCCGGGTCTCTGGCGCTGTGAGGCAGCAGCTCGACCGTTACGCCACCGTGCCTCCCGTTTATTTTGTAAACAAGACACAATGTGGCCACCAGGTACTGGTGGTGGAGGGGATTCGTGTATAAGGTGCAGGGTAAAGCCCAGATCAAATGCCTGCCAGATCCCAGATGGTGTTGAGCGTCTTGAGGTGTTGGGGGCTGCGCTCAAGTGGGGAATATTCATCACATTCCTGATCTGTGAGATCTGGCCCACTGTGACGTTTTCTCACTATAGTCAAGGTTATCCATTCAAATTCCTAGCACCAGACTCAAATTTACAACGAAGATAGACACAAAAGGCAGGAGTACTCAGCGGGCCAGGCGGCATCTCAGAAACATCAGTCTGACGAAGGGACTCGACCTGAAACGTCACCCATTCCTTCTCTCCAGAGATGCTGCCTGACCCGTTGAGTTACTCCAGCTTTTTTGTTTACCTTTGGTGTACACCTTTGCTGTTCCTTATACATCAAATCTACAATGTCTCATTTCTACATCACAGCCACGCCTTGTGGCGTCCTGCAAATGAGGGGGTGCCATGTTTGCACCAGGTACAGTGGATTGTTTTGCTGATTCCATTGAATGGCGATGCTGGCTCGAGAGGCCAAATAGCCTAGTCCTGCACCTATTGTCTATTGATTCTCCTGATGGTATCATCATAAACCATCAAGAAAGAGAGGCAGGAGAGGTCCTCAAGAATCTTGAATTAGGGGCAGAAACCGCTTCACATACAGTGGCTTGCAAAAGTATTCATACCCCTGGAACTTTTCCACATTTTGTCACGTTACAACCACAAACGTAAATGTATTTTATTAGGATTTTATGTGATAGAACAACACAAAGTGGCGCATAATTGTGAAGTGGAAGGAAAATGATACATGTTTTTCAAATCAGGGCAAATACATCTCCAGAGCTACAATGGAATGGTTTAGATCAAAGCATATTCATGTGTTAGAATGGCCCAGTCAAAGTCTAGACCTAAATCCAATTGAGAATCTTTGGCAAGATTTGAAAATTGCTGTTCACAGACACTCTCCATCCAATCTGACTGAGCTTGAGCTATTTTGCAAAGAACAATGGGCAAAAATGTCAGTCTCTGGATGTGCAAAGCTGGTAGAGACATACCCCAAATGACTTGCAGCTGTAATTGCAGCGAAAGGTGGTTCTACAAAGTATTGACTCAGGGGGGCTGAATACTTTTGCACGCCACACTTTTCAGTTTTTTTATTCGTAATAAAATTTGGAAACCATGTATAATTTTCCTTCCACTTCACAACCATGCACCACTTTGTGTTGGTATATCACATAAAATCCCAATAAAATACATTTACGTTTGTAGTTGTAACGTGACAAAATTTGGAAAAGTTCAAGGGGTATGAATACTTTTGCAAGCCACTGCTTGTGTAAATGTGACCTGGATTTTGGTCCTGGGTTACACACAGTAAGTTCTGGGAGTTTCATGCTTCAATGCCTCAGTGTCCATGGGATTCTGGGTTGCAATGATATTCTTGACTATTTCAAAAATAAACTATATTCATAAAAATAATATGATGGCAGATGCTCGAATTGGGAAATGCAAGGGGAACACGTTATTCACCTCCTTTTACAAGCGATCATGGTGTTTCTTGTTTAGTTTCCATTCCAGACAGCCTGGTGTGGGATAACAGGGAAGTTCAAATCGAAGATAGACACAAAATTGTGTAATAAGTCAGCGGGACAGGCAGCATCTCTGGAGAGAAGGAATGGGTGACATTTCGGGTCCAGACCCTTCTTCGCGTTTGTTCCATATCCCTCCCGACCTGTCCTATCCATGTACCTGTCTGCAGAAAGGTCTCGACCTGAAACATCACCCATTCCTTCTCTCCAAAGGTGCTGCCTATCCCGTTGACTTACTCTAGCATTTTGTGTCTGTTTTCGGTTTAAACCAGCATCTGCTGTTCCTTTCTACACAGGGAAGTGCAAATGATTGCATACAACACTGAGCTCAGCCAAAGCAGGCCAGGCGGCATCTATGGGCAGAGAAGCTGAGTTAACATGTCAGGTCCAGGATCATCCATCTTGTGCCGATGCTTCAGATTAAAGCGTTAACACCATGAAACATTAACTCTGGTTCTTTCTCCACAGTTTCTGCCTGACCCTTCATCTCCACCATTTGCTGCTTTTAATCTCTCAATTGATGTTCATCAAAGAAAACTAGAAAACTGAAATCGTTATTAATGACTTGTCAGTTGAACCCGCAGTGTATTTCAGAACCACGGTGATTAAGAGGCTTGCCAACTATATTTGATTTTACATGTTGTAGCATTTCTCTCCCTGTGACAGTCTGTTCTTTGAGCGAGAGCACACACTGGTGCTGAATTGAGTATATACAGATTGTAATATTACCCAACGACAAGAGTTCCTGCCACGATGTGGGACCCATTGCTTCGTTCAATGAAGAATTGATTAAAGCATTCAAAGAGAATCATGAAGAAAATTGTCGTTCATTCTCTCCATTATTAACGGCACATCTATTTGTGGTAAATGTAAAAATAATATTAATATCTGAGATCTGCCACCAGTTCAGGCATAAGATCATAAGTGATAGGAGAAGAATTAGGCCATTTGGCCCATCAAGTCTGCTCTGCCATTCAATCATGGCTGATCTATCTCGCCCTCCTAACCCTATTCTCCTGCCTTCTCCCCATAACAGGCAGACTGAAATGTGATTCTCCAAGAAAAACCTGAAATGCTGCCCGTCCATTCCCTCCGCAGATGCTGCCTGACATGCTGAGTTCTTCCAGCACCTTGTGTTTTGCTCAGGATTCCAGCATCTGCAGTTCCTTGTATCTCCACTCTTTTAATCTACGTTCTCTAGGAAATTCCCAATTAATTTCTCTGGAACGTCGGAGCTTGCAGCGAGACTTGATAGAAGTGTACAAAATTATGAGAAACACAGATAGGGTAGACATTCAGAGCCTTTTTTCCCAGGATTTAACACTAGAGGGTATCACCATAAGGTAAGAGGAGGAATGTTTAACGGAGATGCGCTGGACAAGTTTTTTACACAGAGGGTATTGGGGGCCTGGAACACATTGCTCAGGGTGATGTGGGGTTAGATACGATAGTGGCATTTACATGTTCCATGTAAACAGTTGAGCTGCTGAACTTTACCCGAGCGTAGAGCTGCATTCATAGTCATAGTGTCATAGAGCTATATAGCGTGGAAACAGGCCCTTCGGCCCAACTTGCCTACACCGGCCAACATGTCCCACCTGCCCGCTTTTGGTCAATATCCCTCCAAACCTGTCCTATCCATGTACCTGTCTAACTGTTTCCTTAAATGTCAGGATAGTCCCAGCCTCAGCTACCTCCTCCGGCAGCTTGTTCCATACACCCACCACCCTTTGTGTGAAATAGGTACTCCTCAGATTCCGATTAAATCATTTTTACCCCTTCACCTTGAACCTATGGGTCATTTTGTTCTCCTCTTTGATGAATATCAGTTGGAACAGGAACAGCTATACGGCACAATGGCTTACTGAGAGAAGACTAATGGCTTCCTCCCAGGGTCAGCTTTCAGCTGGCGCATGTAATTAGTGTCGTATGGCACACAGATTGCATTGAGTGTTGAAAATCTCAAAACGGGAGGCTTAAAGTCCATCACTTCAACCACTGACTCTCCCCACACCGGCTCCACGTTTAGCACAGTTCATCGCCTTGATTCCTTTGGGACTGCATTTTGTCAAAGATTAACTGGTCTATTGTCTGAGACACCTGGCCAAGGTCAGGCTGACACTGGCACAGCAATCAATCTGCCAGTGCCTTAAAACAGTGACCACCAGCTTCAAGAATATCTTCTTTTCAGCAACCATCACACTCTTGAACACCACAAAACACTAACTAAACAATGAACTATGGGCTGCCTTTGGCTGCAATAAGGCTGTGGGCTTTGTTTTTGCACCAGGATTAAGATTCATACAACAGGGACACAGATCCTTCTGCCCATGCAGACCAACATGCCCCCCTCTACACTAGTCCCACCTACCCGCATTTGGCCCATATCCAGCTAAACCATTCTGAGCCATGTACTTATCCAAATGTATAGTTACCCCTATTGTGGTTATTCATCGACGATTTTCTTTTGTTTGTTTGTGTTATCTATGTATTATACTTACATGCCTGTTATGCTGCAGCAAGGAAGAATCCCATTATTCTGTTATTGTTTCCCATGAAAGGATAAATGCTTGACCATACCTCAGCTGATTAACAGAGTGCCTGTCACAGTCAGTTGACGCTAGGTAGGTCTTTGTACACCTGAAAGATGACTCAACAAGAATGCATACGTTTCCTGTCAGATGCCTCCGGCTCCTCCAGCAGGCTTGGAATTTCTCGGGCGAGCTGTGCCCTCGGTCTCATTCTCCCTCGCATTCCTTCCCTGTGACTCTGAAACCTGTTCCCTCTCACATCAGCCCCTCTTTTATTCTTTACGGCACATATATTTACATTACCGGGCAATTTACAGTGGCATGTTTGCCTGCCAGCTGGTCTTTGGGATGTGGGAGGAAATCAGAGCATGGTCTGAGTACAAACTCCACAGAGGCACACCTGGATGGATGTCAGGATTGAATCTTGACCATGAGCTGCGGTGAATCTTTGGAGTTCTCCATCCGAGGGGGGCTGTGGAGACTCAGTCACCTAGATCGGTGTCTGAATATGAAGCTAATCAAGGGATATGGGGATAGCAAAGGAAAATGGTGCTGAGGTGGAAGATGATCCATGATTGTTATATTGTGACAGAGTGGCCTCCAATGGCTAAATGGCCCACTCCTGCTTCTAATCCTTATGTTCCTTTGCTTCCCAAGCACCATCCAAAAGCCTGTAGGCAGGCCCACAGTGCGAGTTGCAGAGATTCATTGCACTAAAGAAGTAGGCAGTACACCACCCACACTGCACACCACACACACTGCACACATACCACACACACCCCACACCCACACACCACACCCACACACACACCACACACCGCACACACACCCACACACACACACACACACACCACACACACCACCCACAGACACACACACACCACACACCCACACCACACACCCACAACACACCACACACCGCGCGCACACACACACACCACCACAGACACACGCACACCACACAAACACACACACCACACACACAAACCACACCACGCACTGCGCACACACACACACGCATACCACACACTACAAACAACCACACATACACACACACTGCGCACACGCACACTATGCACACGCACATAACACACATTGCACACACACACACACACCACACGCACACACACACACACACACACACACACACACACACACACACACACACACACACACACACTGCACATAAACCACACACACACACCACACACTGCGCACACACACACACACAGAACACACAGAAAAAATCCCTTTCGGATCCCCTTTAAAATCCTATCTTTCACTTTAAACCTTTGCCCTCTTGTCTTACACACCCCTCCATGTGAAAAAATCCTTCTTGCCCTATCTATCTCCCTCGTAATCTTAATACCTGCAACAGATCACCCCCTGCATTATAATTTACTTGGTTTTGAGTTGCGTTACAGGCAGCGTTACATCCTGGTGAACGTCCCCTGCTCCCTCTCCAGTGCGATCACAACGTCCTGGTCGTGCGGTGACCAGAAGCGCACCCCACGTGTCATCTAACCGGCGTTTTATAAAGTTGCAACATGATCCAGTACTTGCTGATTCTTAACAATCCCTGTGAGTGAATGTCACTGCCTGTGAGTGCTGCCGGTGTGTTCGACCCTGGAGTGCCTCCACATTCAAACACACCAGAATCCCTGCCCTGGTGCGGAAACATTGAAGCCACCACAGCCAGTTTTCCGGGCCGTGCTTCCGGATGGAGTTCATTTGAAATGGTTCCTTCCTACACAGTGTAATCTTTCACCGTATGCACACCGGAAGCACCAGGACTCCAGGTCCAGGGGAATTCTGCCATTTGTCCTTTGGTATGACCTGGGTGGTTTCATTACAGTTTGAACTGTCATAATTACATTGTCAAAGAAATGTAATGACGCTGAGGGGATCAGCAAGTCAACAAACCGCTCGGCAAACAAAAATGATTAACGCTGTAAATATTTTATAATAACGCACAGCACTACTTCACTTTTGACAGGATTCTGCAGTGCCATTTACCTGTTGCAATATGAACCTACTTTGCCAGTTCTAGCCATGGCATCGTACAGCACAGAATCAGGCCCTTCAGCCCACCACATCCATGCCAACTTGTAGCCCACCTACACAACCCCATTTTCCTGCATTATAATAGTGTCCTTTTGCTCCTTGTCTATTAAAATGTCTGCCTCAATGCTACTTAAATGTAGTCCTTCTATCTGACTGCACCACGCCCTCTGGCAGCGTGTTCCAGATACTACCCACTCTCTGTGTAAAATAACTACTCAGGATGCTAGGAAAGCTTGAGAATGCTATTATGTTTTTGGATGTTGTATTCCTGTTCCAATCCAGAGGCAACCTGTCAGCACTGACTGGGCTTTTGAGCGTGGCCACGGGAGGTGGAAGTGATAAATTGAGAAAAAATGAGTGTAAAACGTTCTCGCATTCTACTTGGATTTGAGTTGTTTTATGTGCACCCTCTGCCTCACTTCTTCCTTCTACTTCACTCTTAAACGCAATGCTCTTCCTTTGGCTCGCTGAGGTGGTGTTTTATTGGATGAGACACTGGCCTAGTAATCCAGAGCTGGATCAAAGGAAGGGAGAAGCATTACCAGGAGACTCAGGAGAGAGTTCACCAGGAGAGAGGGGCGGCACAGAGGCATGGCGGCGGAGTGGCTGCCTTACAACGCCAGAGTCCCGGGTTCAATCCTGACCACGGGTGCAGTCTGTACGGAGTTTGTACGTTCTCCCCGAGATCACGTGGGTTTTCTCCGGGTGCTACGGTTTCATCCCACACTCCAAAGACGCACAGGTTTGTAGGTTAATTGGTTTCGGTAAAAATTGCAAATTGTCCCGAGTGTGTAGGGTAGTGCTAATTTACAGTCGGCACAGACTCAGTGGGCCGAGGGGTCTCGTTTGCACACTATGAGGGGGCCAAATGAATGTTGTGTTTTTTACACATCTGATGCCACTGGGAAAGGCACTACTTGTCCAACCCAAATGAAGGTGGGAGTGGTGAGCTGACCTCTACAGCTGCAATGGTCTTTTTTAAGTGAAGGACTCCCACAATCATGTTGGCTGGGGAGTTCCAGTAAACAGAGCCAAGACCATTGAGGGAAAAGTGAAGTATATCTTGTCCGCCAAACACAAATTCTATTGGTATACTTTGTTTTCAATGGCCCAGTGCCTTAGTACACATGAGAGGCCCGAGGATTAATCACTGGTGTGTTGAATTTTACTGCTGGGTGACTTGGTTATTGCTATTGACTTTGATCTGACTACATTTTGTGTGGGTGGGTGAAGATGGTTGTCGGCGCTTCAAAATAACCCCTGGTTCTCGATTTACTTTTCCATATTTCCAAATGATTTTGGGGGCCATTTGCCCCATTGAGTCCACGCTTACACTCTGAGCAGAAGAACGCACAATAAAACAGGGGCAGCAACAGGCTGTTCAGCCACTCAAGGCTGCCGGCCATCCAGTGTGATCATGATGAACACTGGTCGCAATACCTCTTTTGTACAAGTTCCCCGTAACCCTCAATTCCACGATCTTTCAAATATTTATTTGGCTTCCCTTCTAATGATCTATAGACAATAGACAATATGTGCAGGAGTAGGCCTTTAAGCCAGCACCGCCATTCAATGCGTTCATGGCTGATCATCCACAATCAGTAGCCCGTTCCTGCCTTCTCCCCATATCCCCTGACTCCACTATCTTTAAGAGCCCTATCTAGCTCTCTCTTGAAAGTATCCAGAGAACCGGCCTCCACCGCCCTCTGAGGCAGTGAATTCCACAGACCCACAAAGTGTTTCCTCGTCTCCGTTCTAAATGGCTTGCCCCTTATTCTTAAACTGTGGCCCCTGGTTCCGGACTCCCCCAACATCGGGAACATGTTTCCTGCCTCTAGCGCGTCCAAACCCTTAATAATCTTATATGTTTCAATAAGATCCCCTCTCTTCCTGCTAATCTCCAGAGAGTACAAGCCCAGCTGCTCCATTCTCTCAGCATATGACAATCCCGCCATCCCGGGAATTAACCTTGTAAACCTACGCTGCACTCCCTCAATAGCAATAATGGCCGTCCTCAAATTAGGGGACCAAAACTGCAGAGAATACTCCAGGTGTGGTCTCACTAGGGCCCTGCACACCTGCAGAAGGACCTCTTTGCTCCTATACTCAACTCAAGTTGAGCTCCAGTTTGATTTTTAGTTTAGTTTAGCGTGGAAAGAGGCCCTTCGGCCCACCAAGTGCACGCCGACCAGCGATCCCCCTACATTGTCCAACACACACTAGGGTCAATTTACACTTATACAGGCCAATTAACCTGCACACCTGCACGGCTTTGGAGTGTGGGAGGAAACCAAAGATATCTGAGAAAATCCACTCAGTCAAGGGGAGAATGTGCAAACTCCGTACAGACAGCAACCGTAGTTGGGATCGAACCCTGTACCCCTGTGCTGCCTGATTGATTGTATTTATGTGCGGTATATCTGATCTGTTTGGATAGCATGAAAAACAACACTTTTCACTGTATCTCGATACTTGTGAAAATAATAAACTTAATTCTAACTGCGCTGGATAAAGAATTTTTGATATTCAGAGCTCACTGCAAAATACAAAGTTCTATGTACCTCCATTTTAGTGACCGGCCTACTATCTTGTCATGGTGCCTACATTTTCGAGACTGTTCCACTTGTGAAAACATCCTAACATCTATTCTGTCAGGTCTCCCCAGGATCTTGTAGGTTACAATAAGGACATCCGTCATTCTTCTAAACCTTTCACGGCATACAGACCTAACCTGCCTAGCCTGCCGTAATAGGATAATCCTCTTACTGCAGGAATTAGCCTGGTCAGCCTGCCTTGGGCTACCACTGATGCTCCTTGAAGTGAGGGGACCAAAGCAGTGCACAGGACTCTAGGGGGGCACAGTAGCGCAATGGTAAAGTCACTGCCTTGTAGTGCCAGAGACAATTAGCAAACAAGTCCATGGAGAGGTGATCTGTGATGTTCCATTGCCGAGGTAGGTTTGGGGCTTTTTAAGTTGGTTCCAGAGCGCATGGTTCTTGAAATGACACTAAAATATGGTGCCAGAGTGAGGCGACATTTTAGATTAATTGGCCACTGTCAATTGCCCCCAGCATATAGATGTTGGCAAATTCTGGGGCATGTTGAGGGGACTGAGGGCAGAAAAAAATAGATATCTGATGGATAAAATAGGTACTTGATGGTTAGTATGGAATTGTTTCCTTGCCGTATTAATCTTTGATTTGGCGTTACTGTCAAACCCTTTCAAAACATATGAGTACAACTCACTGCATGTGCATTAAAATCACTTTGCCAATGTGATAATCAAACCTCCTGCCCTCAAAAATATTATTATTCGTACCAAAACCCTTAGAAATGTGGAACACCTCCGTAACATCCTCTTCCCTCAACCAAGCCTTTGATGCTCTCCGTAAATCAATCCCAGTTTCTCCCGCACTGACATGTAACTGAAGTACATCATCCTTGGCACCAGTCCACTGGTTCTTCTTGGTATCCTCCAAGGTCCTGGTGCCCGACCAGGAGTGTGTGGCACCCTACGTTGGATGCCGGCGCTCAGCTGAGAGAGGTCAGTGGGGCGGATGAAACTCCACACTTCTGCCTGTGCTCAATGGCAGAGTAGCTGCGACTGGAGCTTCAGCAGGTTTAATGAACTAAAATAATTTGCCCGCCAGAGAGTCTCAGGGGATCTCAAAAGAGACTCGTGCGGAGAGTATTAATGGACCACCAAACCGTGAGGCACGTGAATGACAGGGTGTTTCTGAGAGCCTCGATCATGTGACATTTTTCTTCTCTTAAAGTGCCGACTCTTACCCCTTCACTGGGTGTTGGTGTGGTGTGTGTATGTGCGTGTAGCTGGAGGCAGTAAATGCACACGAACAAAGAAGTGAATGTAGGATGTCCTCAGCCCTTGCACTTGCTTTATCCTTCATTACAGACCTCCCACTTCTCTCAAGTCCCTCAATTCCTTTAATGTCTAAAAAGCTATTGATTTTGGTCTTGAGAATTCCAAAGACTCACTGCCAATGTGATAATCACAAAAATATTTTTGACTTGCCTTTACTTTTAGACTTTAGAAGAGAGTGCGTGGAATCATGCCCCTCGGCCCACAGAGTCCGCGCCGATCAGCGGTCACCCCGCACACTAGCACTATCGTACACACGAGAGACAATTAACAATTTTGTCCTAGGCCATTTAACCTACAAACCTGTACATCTTTGGAGTGTGGAGGGAACCTGGAGAAAGCTCACGCGGGCATAGGGAGAATGCGCAAACTCCGTTTAGACAGCACTCGTAGTCAGGATTGAACCTGGATCTCTGGCGCTGTAAGGCAGCAACTCTACTACTACATCACTCTGCCGATTCTTCTCATTTCAGTTCTGAATAGCTGACCCAAATTTTGAGTGTGTGACCCCCCCCCCCGATTAGTTGCTCCTGTTAGGGGAACGTTATCCCTGAACCTCACTCTGGAAAGCCTAAAAACAAGGTTGTATATCTTTAATGAGTTTTCCTTTTATTTTTTCTCAATAGCATGGATCCAGCGTGTTTAAACCTCAGCCTTATCCCCTTTTAGATAGGGGGATCAGGATGGTGTCCAATATTCCAGGGGTGGTCTGAAGGCTACAGAGTATGTGGACGCAACGCCCAGGCTGTGACTACGCTTCATGCCCACATAAGCAAGGACCACTGACACACCGTAGCATTCTCTCGCCCCCCTTCTCCTGTCGGACAGAAGCTACAAAAGTTTGAAAGCACATACCACTGTTTTGGAGAAACAGCTTCTTCTCTGCTGTTGTCAGACTCTTAAATGGACCTCTCATATGCAAAAGATGTAGTCCCAATCTTCCAATCTCCCTCATTATGGCCCTTGCACTTTTTTATCTGCACTTTCCCTGTAGCTTTCGTGGACATTATGCACTCAGTTTCCTTTCTCTTTTTGGACTGTTGCATCGATTGTACTTGTCTACAGTTTGATTTACTCAAGTACAGTATGAACTGACTGGATTGCACACAAAATGAAGTTTTTGACTCTTGTCTTGGTACACGGGACAATAATAAGCCAATACCAAACAAACTCTGTAATTCCAGTAAGATAACTTTCTTCCTATTCTCAAATCCTTGTGCAGCAAAGGCCAACTAACTGAAATGTATTTTCTTTCCCAGCAAACTACATCCCACTGATTTGTGTATGGAACTCACAGATCCCTCTGATTACCAATACCTTTCAGTCTTCCACATTAAAAAAAAAACGACAAATACTTGCAGCCAGAGTTTGTAAATCCATGCAGGGCGATTGAGTCAGCAGAGGAGACCTATCCTTTAGTTTAGATTGTAGTCCAGTTCTCAAAAGTAAAGGCTGGTGACTAACTACACCTGGTTCTACCTTCCAGTGTTGATACCTGTGATGTCACTGTCCAGTGTGCACGGGTTGATACCTGTGATGTCACTGCCCACCTGTGTGCACGCCAGTGTGCACGGGTTGACACCTGTGATGTCACTGCCAGTGTGCACTGTGTCCACCTGTGATGTCACTGCCCAGTGTGCACGAGTTGACACCTGTGAGTGTGCACGGGTTGATACCTGTGATGTCACTGGCCAGTGTGCACGGGTTGATACCTGTGATGTCACTGCCCAGTGTGCACGGGTTGACACCTGTGATGCCAGTGTGCACGGGTTGATACCTGTGATGTCACTGCCCAGTGTGCACGAGTTGATACCTGTGATGTCACTGGCCCAGTGTGCACGGGTTGATACCTGTGATGTCACTGGCCAGTGTGCACGGGTTGATACCTGTGATGTCACTGCCCAGTGTGCACGGGTTGATACCTGTGATGTCATTGGCCAGTGTGCACGGGTTGATACCTGTGATGTCATTGGCCAGTGTGCACGGTTGATACCTGTGATGTCACTGCCCAGTGTGCACGGGTTGACACCTGTGATGTCACTGCCCAGTGTGCACGGGTTGACACCTGTGATGTCACTGCCCAGTGTGCACGGGTTGACACCTGTGATGTCATTGGCCAGTGTGCACGGGTTGATACCTGTGATGTCATTGGCCAGTGTGCACGAGTTGATACCTGTGATGTCACTGCCCAGTGTGCACGGGTTGACACCTGTGATGTCACTGCCCAGTGTGCACGGGTTGACACCTGTGATGTCACTGCCCAGTGTGCACGGGTTGATACCTGTGATGTCACTGCCCAGTGTGCACGAGTTGATACCTGTGATGTCATTGGCCAGTGTGCACGGGTTGGTTCCTGTGATGTCATTTTATCACTAAAAGTGGAGTTAATCCAACTATGTTTAAATATCAAGTTCTTCGATGGTTTCCTCTGACTGGAAAATATTTGTCAGGTTTGAAATTAAACCTGTAATTGGAAGCTGCCGGTTGAATAGTGAGCATGTTTTCTCTGGTTTATCAACAAGCAGTCTGAAAGTGGGCATCAGCTGAAGGTGCCTGAATAGTAGCTTCAAGATCCAAACTAAACATTCTTGCTAATATAACTCACAAATTTGACATGTACGGTTTTCTTTTTGTTTCAGTCACAGCATAGGTACAGTTATGAAAACAGGTATACAGTTTTGAAAATGTAACTAGGAAAATGGACAAGGGAGAGCCAGTGGATGTAGTGTACCTGGACTTTCAGGAAAGCATTTGCCAAGGTCCCAGGAGATTAGTGGGCAAAATTAGGGCACATGGGATTGGGGGTAGAGTGCTGACATGGATAGAGAAGTGGTTGGCAGACAGGAAACAAAGAGTAGGGATTAACGGGCCCCTTTCAGAATTGCAGGCAGTGACTAGTGGGGTACCGCAAGGCTCAGTGCTGGGACGGCTGCTATTTACAATATACATCAATGATTTGGATGAAGGGATTCAAAGTAACATTAGCAAATTTGCAGATGACACAAAGCTGGGTGGCAGTGTGAACTGTGAGGAGGATGCTATGAGAATGCAGGGTGACGTGGACAGGTTGGGGGAGTGGGCAGATGCATGGCAGATGAAGTTTAATGTGGATAAATGTGAGGTTATCCACTTTGGTAGCAAAAACAGGCAGGCAGATTACTATCAAAATGGCATCAAGTTGGGAAAAGGGGAAGTACAACGGGATCTGGGGGCCCTTGTACATCAGACTATGAAAGTAAGCATGCAGGTGCAGCAGGCAGTGAAGAAAGCGAATGGCACGTTGGCCTTTATAACAAGAAGAATCGAATATAGGAGCAAAGAGGTCCTTCTGCAGTTGTACAGAGCCCTAGGGAGACCACACCTGGAGTATTGTGTGCTGTTTTGGTCCCCTAATTTGACGATGGGCATTCTTGCTATTGAGGGAGTGCGGCATAGGTTTACAAGGTTAATTCCCGGGATGGCGGGACTGTCATATGCTGAGAGAATGGAGCAGCTGGGCTTGTACACCTGGAGTTTAGAAGGATGAGAGGGGATCTCATTGAAACATATAAGATTGTTATGGGCTTGGACACGCTAGAGGCAGGAAACATGTTCCCAATGTTGGGGGAATCCAGAACCAGGGGCCACAGTTTAAGAATAAGGAGTAAGCCATTTAGAACAGAGACGAGGAAACACTTTTTCTCACAGAGAGTGGTGAGTCTGTGGAATTCTCTGCCTCAGAGGGCGGTGGAGGCAGGTTCTCTGGATGCTTTCAAGAGAGAGCTCGATAGGGCTCTTAAAAATAGCAGAGTTAGGGGATATGGGGAGAAGGCAGGAACGGGGTACTGATTGGGGATGATCAGCCATGATCACATTAAATGGCGGTGATGGCTCGAAGGGCCAAATGGCCTACTCCTGCACCTATTGTCTATTGTCTATAGTTCCATTATGATCTGAAAAGTTATTAACTGTGGTTCAAATTTGCAAACATTCTCTGCAAAGCTCTCTCCGAAACTCTGAAGTTATATCGTACTTGAATTAAATCCCATTAATTGTCCGCATAGATCATTTGTTATCCTTTGTTATTTGTTGCTTCCTGGCGCAGTCTATTTATTGATGTCTCACGTTGAAAATGGCATGAACTATGAAAGCATTTGCTTGCTTGGATAAATTCTTGGCAGTGATAGAGGTTAGGCCTCTCTCTAATAATGGTATCATTAACACAATCACATACCATGAGAGAATTGAATAGAGTATCGCCTATCACTGCTTATTTTTGTCTCATCTCAAAAATTTCTCCGTGCAGCTTGTCCTGTTCAAATATGGATGAGTGGTGTGACGGGGATCAAGGAGTATTTTTGGTTTCCTTCTGATGAGGCAGAGCAAAAGCACCCAGGAGCCCAGACACTGAAGGCTCATAGTCGTATATAAAGCAGGGAATCAGCCTAGTCCTCGCTGATGGCCAAACAGCCATTTGCACTGATCCTACACTAATCCCATTTCATTCCCCCCACATTCCCAACAGTTCTACCGACATCACTTCACAGGAAGAAGGTGATATGACCGTCCAAGATTTCCAAAATGATAATTGTTGCCACCAGTGAAAGCAAGAGAGGGCTTCTAAAATGGGCAGGAGATGAGATATTGACAGTATTATATATAGTATTATATTTTGGGTTTTTTTAACTCCCTATGAAATATACTTCCTAATTTATTTAGAACAGGGGGCTTTATTTTCGCTTTGCTTGATACTTCAGTCGATGGAATTGTGATCTTGGATATTGGTTGAGAATGGAAAAGATGCATCGCCTTGTGTGATATTAATTGTATTTTATGCTGATGCAAACACATTTACTGGTTTATGATTTTAAGGTGAAGAGGAAAAGATTTAATAGGAGTTTGAAGGGTAGCTTTTTCACACAATTGGTTGGTGGGTGTATGGAACCAGTTGCCAGAAGAGGGAGTTGAGGCAAGGACTATCGCAATGTTTCAGAAACAGTTGAGACAGGTACATGGATAGGACAGGTTTGGAGGGATATGCGCCAAATGCAGGCAGGTGGGACTAGTGTAGCTGGTGAGAGAGAACGATAGGTTGGAGAAGCCTTGGCCAGGAGTATGGCAGTCATGGCTCCCAGACACTTTTCCGACTTTGGTTGGCTGCTGCTTGGCTGCAAGGCAAGTGGAGACGCTGAGCATCAGGCTGCAGCGATCAGATGGAGCTGCCATCTCTGCCTGGTCCCCGTGATCTTTGTTAACCCCAGTGAGTTCCCAGCGCATCTTAGCATGTGTAGCTATTGACCTCAACCTCCCCGTTGGGATCTTTCCGTCACTTTAGTGGGATCTGTGTGTGACCTTGGCATCCAGGGAATTGGTACCTGGGTCATTCTTTGCCCCCGTGCCCTGACTTGTAAGCCGCAGGCACATGGTGTCTCACCATGGGCAAATCCTCTGAACCGGTCAGTCCTTTGGCCGACAATGTCTTGCCGAACATGAGTCCAAAACCAACTATATAAGCTCCAAAGATAGCCAGAAAAATCCTGGAGTAACTCAGCAGATCAGGCAGCATCTCTGGAGAAAAAGGGTAAGTGACATTTTGGGTCGGGACCCTTCTTCAGTCTGAAGAAGGCTCCTGACCCGAAACATCGCCCATCCTTTTTCTCCAGAGATGCTGCCTGACCCGCTGAGTTACTCCAGCACTTTCTGTCTATCTTTGGTATAAATCAGCATCTACAATTCCTTGTTTCCATAAACTCCTAATCTTGGCTCCTTGGTGAGACATTCACATCAGCTATAGTCTTTCCGCATGGCAATGGGCCCACTAATCCCACACCAGTACCATTTTATCCTCCACACATTCCCTATGGATTCTACCATTCGCCTGCTTGGAGAACAATTTACCATGGCCAATTAACCTTCTTCCCGCGGTTATCAGACTACCGAACAACTAGAGAGCAGTCCTGAGCTACTATCTATGGGGCAGAAGGCAAAGAGCTGAAAGATTTGAGCACAAGGTCCAAGGTATATTTGGCTTTGGAGATGGCCTGGAAATTCCTGGAAACATTCCTACACTTCCACAGTTAAATGGCACGGGGAAGTTACTCAAAGGGAATGAGCTGAAAGATTTGAGCACAAAGTCCAGGCTTGTATCCAGGGCATTTAACACATCAAGAGTTGATTTGGGGTGTTAAGGTTAAATGGGTGGAGAAATAGTGAGAAGCTCATTCAACTGGTTATGATACCCAAGATCAGTGGGCATTGCCTAAAAATTAGAACCAAATGTTTCAAGGAAGTTAGGAAACACTTCAGGAAGTGCTGGAAATTTGGAACTCCGCCAAAGACAGCAATTGATGATGAGTGAATTGATTAAGTTAAATCCGAGAGTGATAGCTTTGAATTAACCAACGGAATTAAGCATTAGGGGATAAAGACACGCATATGCGATTAGATTAGTAATAATTATGTTGAATGGTAGACTGGGTTTGAGGGGATGAACAGCTTTCTTCTCCAAGGAGTACCCCGGCACTCCCTCTGCTGGTGGTACCCAACACTTCATGCTTGGCAAAAAAGCAGAGGATGTCGGGAAGACTCAGTAAATCAATCAGCCTCCATGGAGAAAAATAACAAAGTCACAGTTGTTTTACGTTTCCAACATCTGTAGTTTTATGCTTTTCCACTTGAAAGGACGTATTCCTTCCAAATATTGGAAAATGGTGGAACAAGTGGCTCTTTTTGAACTGTTGGGAATGGTCAATTGAGGGTGAGATATAGGTGAGGGTGATGGGAAATGTCCAACCAGAGATAGTAACTTGGGCTCAATGGTGTAGGACCTTTGTTCCCCCTTTGCTTTCGGTGTGTGTTCCCCCCATGCCGGGTCCCCCTTTGTTCCCCCCCCCCCTCCCCCACGTCGGGTCCCCCTTTGTTTCAAGCGGCACATCAGACTTCCAGCACCCACGCGGTCCCGTCCGACCACAGGCACCCTCTGGCGGCCACGTCCTCGACCTCCAGCGCCCGTGGCTTCGAGTGCAGGGAGCGAGGAAACGTGCAGGGCGGAGAGGAAATATGGATGGGAGCTCCATCTAATAACACAAGAGGGGAAGCCACCTTTCAACAAGAAAGTAGACATCTCCAGCGTTATCGGACATGCAATAGAGACAATGAAACCGGGAAAAGAAAAAGTTCAAAATTGCTGACTAGAAAAAACTAGAAGCTTGAGACATGCTGATGGAATCTAGAGATTAATGCCGAGCTGTTTTGAAGAACCGGTCACTGTTCTAAAGGAAAGCAAGGCCAGGCATGTGACCAGCCAAATGAACACACTCCCTGTAAGGTATTTGTCCTGCACGGGTCACTTTCCGGCATTGGATGACAAAAGGCATCTTCAATGCAAAATTACCTCCACACTGCACAGGATGCAAGATGCCACCTTATCTCTTGCAGTTTTTCTTCTGTTCTCCGCTGAATGGAAATCGGCAGGTACAGTGCAGCATTACTTCATTGCTGCATCTGCATGGGAAATAGCATGTCCCAATGCACCATTCCTTCAGGACTGCTCTTGACGAAGAGGGATCTCAGGGGTAACTATTTCACTCGAAGGACATATATCGAATGAGCCGCCCACAGACGCTACATAAGCTTCCCACTTCTGACACCATGTAATGAGTCAAGTCGTACACAGGTCAAGATACAACACATATTTATTAAAGTTCACTTACAGTATTGGTCTGCAGGACATTACAGTAACTAGCAGCTACTCAGACTGAGTTACGTAAGCAAGATCTTGGTAGTATAAAGCGCATATTAGGCGGAGCAACTACTAACAAGCACTACAATTGGTAAGTAGGAAATAACCAATCTACAGATATATTGACGACTTTAAACAGATATTTGGACAGAATAATGGATAGTTAGGGTTGAGAGGTATGGGCTGAATGCAGGCAAATGGGTCCAGCCCGGTGTGCCAACTTGGTCAGCATGGACAAGGTGGGCTGACGGGCCTGTTTCTGTGCTGTACAGCTCTATGACTCCACGCAGAACTGCAATGGAGTGCCAGTCTGTATTAAGTGCTTGGGTTTTGAGTATTGTCTTAAAAGCAAGGTGCTGGAACTTGTTGAGAAGTTGTCAAGGTCACAAGGATAAAACTACATTAACGTTGCCATTGAGTTCTGAAAAAACTATGTTGGAGGAAAGCTCTGCAAGGTTTAAGATGGAGAAAATTCCTTGCATTTGGAATGGTTGTATTAATGCAATCTTTCATAATAGCCTCTAAATTGGCTATTGATTCATTTTGGCAAAATGGTAATTGTATCTCTGGCAGTTGAGACTGGAATTAATGTTGCTGTTTCACTGTTTCTCAAACAATGAGGTTGAAGCTTTCACAGCTCAGTGTCTTTTGAAGGAAGTAATTCTCATCTTCCCTAATATCTTCCAGCTTTGAGGAAGTTTTATTCGGCTTTAGAACCAGATACAAATTGATGATGTTTCACAGCATCGGCCAGGCCGATACATTCAACTTGAAAATAAAATAATTGATGGGCTTTTCAGCAGTAAGTTGAGTTTGGTTGAATTTAGTTTAAAGATACAGCGTGGAAACAAGCCCATCAGCCTACCAGGTCCGCACCGACCAGCGATCCCCGCACATTAACACTACCTTACGCACGCCAGGAACGATTTACATTTGTACTAAGCCAATTAACCTACAAGCATGAACGTCTTTGGGATAGGGGAGGAAACTAGAGCAGCTGGAGGAAACCCACAAGGTCACAGGGAGAACGCGCACACTCCACACAGGCAGCTGGCGTGGGATAATTTGTAACTTTGTCGGCGCCATACACCTTGGGTATGCAAAACGAAGAATGTCACTGTGACTTGTCACATGTGACAATAAAGTATTCGTTCATTCATTTATTCATCCATTCAGAATGTGACCTGGACCACTGGACAATGTGAGGCAGTAGCATAGCAGTAGCATCTACCAGCTGCACCACATGCTGCACTTTGGGAATAGATTGTTCCCCATGTGTATGAAGGAACTGCAGATGCTGGTTAATACACAAAAGTACACTAAGTGCTAGAATAACCTACTGAAAATTCCCACTGCTGTAACCACAATTATAACATGAGAAAGTTACTCCGACATTGTCAGGGCCTGTCAAGGTGGCCGTGGCAATGAATTACATTGTATTCTCTATTGTTGAATACCTGAAGCTCGCAACTATATCTTAGGGATTAAACCAGGGTTGGGACAATCTTACATAGACACAAAATGCTGAAGTAACTCAGCGGGGCAGGCAGCAACTCTGGAGAGAAGGATTTGGTGACATTTTGAGTCGAGTCTGAAGAAGGGTCTCGACCCGTAACGTCACCCGTTTCGTCTCTCCAGAAAAGCTTTTGGCACTTTGGCCTTCACCAGTCAGAGTATTGAGTATAGAAGTTGGGAGGTCATGTTGCAGTTGTATAAGACGATGGTGAGACAGCATTTAGAATATTGTGTTCAATTCTGGTCACCATGTTATAGGAAAGATATTGTTAAGCTTGAAAGGGTTCAGAAAAGATTTACGAGGATGTTGCCAGGACTAGAGGGTGTGAGCTATAGGGAGAGGTTGAGTAGGCTGGGTCTCTATTCCATCGAGCGCAGGAGGATGAGGGGGGATCTTATAGAGGTTTACAAAATCATGAGGGGAATAGATCGGGTAGTCTTTTACCCAGAGTAGGGGAATCAAGGGCCAGAGGACATAGGGTCAAGGTGAAGGGGAAATGATTTAATAGGAATCCGAGGGGTAACTTTTTCACAAAGAGGGTGGTGGGTGCATGGAACAATCTGCCGGAGGAGGTAGTTGAAGCCGGGATGATCCCATCATTTAAGAAACAGTTGGACAGGTACATGGATAGGACAGGTTTGGACGATAATGGACCAAGCACAGGCAAGTGGGACTAGGGTAGCTGGGACAAGGGCCGGTGTGGACGAGTTGGGCCGAAGGGCCTGTTTCCACACTGTATCACTCTTTGACTCTAAGCTGCCTGTCCCGCTGAGTTACTCCAGCATTCTGTGTCTATTCTATAGATTGTTCTCTATTTTTACTCGGGCAATGTATCGCGTGTGGGTTCTGCAGGAAATCAAGTTACCAGCCTGGTGAATGTCACTTTATGAACTCTTCACCAGGCTCTTGTCATCTTGCATTTCCTCAGAATGTGAACCATTTAGTGTAAGTGATGTGCTTGCTTGATTTGTGATGAAGGCACGCATTCCTCCTGTCTGAACATGTCTCACACTCAGCTATCGACGTTCGGTCTTGATTGCAAGGGACTGATAATGTTCAGACAAATCTCAAGCTCATCTAAACACATGGGCTTCATTTTTAAACAGCCAAATAAATTCCAACACGTCTCATTTTTCAAAACCAAAATTAGTTTGATCGGTTTTAATTTCCCTCCGGTAACTTGTCTATTTCTACCGCAGTGGCGGGTGCAAAACCCACCAGATTTATATTTTAAGGCAGTTGAATCTGTTCATATCAACCTGAGAACTTTACCAAACCACCCCATCTTCCCCCCTCCCTCCCATCCCTTGGTCTCGCTGTTTGCCCACCTCTTATCCCATTTCCCCTACCCCTTTGACACCCCCTCACTTATCTTGGGATCCACTTGCCCCCTCCGTACCTCTCCATATCTCCATTGACCATTTTTCGAACACGACAATGACCCTGCTTCTGGAGTGCTAATTTACTTACAAATCAGTACTGGCCAGCTTCCTTGGGAAGGAAGTCATCCCTCTGATCCCTTTCACCACATATAATACAGATGGACAAAGCGTTTCCCTTGGACTAAACTCAATGGTATAGTCAACAAAATGTGTAGGAAAGAACTGCAGATGCTGGTTCAAATCGAAGTTTAGACACAAAAATGCTGGAGTAACTCAGCAGGACAGGCAGCATCTCTGGAGAGAAGGAATGGGTGACGTTTCAGGTCGAGACCTCTCTTCAGACCCGAAACGCCATCCATTCCATCTCGCGACAGATGCTGCCTGTCCCGCTGAGTTACTCCAGCATTTTGAGTCTACCTTCAATAGTGTAGTCAGTCGGTTTGCACACTGCGGTCTGGAGATTTCCACTTTGCTTTGCATTGCTGAGGAGGCCACCATTATAAAAGTAGGTGTGTAACACTCCTGCATGTTCTGTTCCATCATCCCATTTGAATACAGCAGTCAACAGCAGCAGGCCCCCAGGTTGTTCCGAGCCTCAACTGCCCACACTTGAATTGGTTCCCAGCTCTTTGGAATCGAGGGAGCCACATAAGGTTAGGGATCATTTATTGGTGCCAGGCTAAGAGGAGCAAGTCAAGTTGGGTTTATTGTCAAATGCTCAAGTACGTTGAGGAACAGGTACAATTAAAAACTCAGCGGGTGTAGCAGCATCTTTGGAGCGAAGGAGATAGGTAACATTTCGGGCCGAAACCCTTCTCTGTCTGAAGAAGGTAACGTTTCGGACCGAAACGTCGCCTATCTCCTTCGCTCCATAGATGCTGCTGCACCCGCTGAGTTTCTCCAGCCTTTTGTGTACCCTCGATTTTCCGGCATCTGCAGTTCCTTCTTTAACAATTAAAATCTTGCTTGCAGCAGCATTGTTACATAAATTGCATACTTACTGAAAGAAAGTACACTGCAAATAAAAAAACAAGCCATTTCAGTGCAAAAATCAAATCTTGGTAGTGCAAGAGGTGGTCCAGTGTTTTCTGTTGTCGAGGCACAATGATGGTTGAGCAGGTGGGTTCAGGAATCTGATACTTGTAGGAAGATAGCTGTTCCAGAACCTGGTTATGTGAGACTTCAGGCTTCTGTACACTTCTACCCGATGGTAGCAGAGCAGAGGGCATGACCCAGTTGGTGCGGATCCTTGATGATAGACGTTGCCTTCATGAGGATGCGCATCACAAAAGCTTTGTGGACCTGTTCGAGTTCACCACTCTCTTGCCTTTTGCATCTTGCTTTCCTGTGCTTTGGTATTGCCGTACCAGGTCATGATGCGACCATTGAGGATACCTTCTCCAAGTACATCAGTGAAAGTATTCACAAACACACCATATCTCTATAAACTTCTAACAAAGCAAAGACGAAAGGGCATCTCATGAATAAACGGGTCCAAGCCACCTCCACAACTATCCCCCTATTTTGTGGATCGCAGTGTATCTGTCTGGTCTTAGCTCAGGGTGGGCTTTGCTCATGATTTTGCTCAGGAGGTGGGCAGGTTTGGCATAAGGCACCCACTCTTTCTGTAATTCAGATTTTGTGCACAATTTGTAGCCGTCTCACTTTCCAGGGCTGCCTTGACTATGTCGAGGCCCATTTGTGCAGAATTCCTGCCAGACATTTGCTGACCCAGCTTAACCCTGAAACAACCAAGCAAGTCTTTAATCTTAATTATTTTCTACATAATCTTTCAGAAGCAACATTTGCCCTTTTTTCTGTATCTCTCCTGCTAATACTTCCTTATCCCACACCCCCTTATGGCATAGAGTCGCAGTCATGCAGCGTAGAAAAAGGCCCTTCAGCCCAACTTGCCCACACCAGCCAACATGTCCCAGCTACATGAGTCCCACGTACCCGCGTTTAGTCCATGTCCCTCCAAACCTGTCCTATCCGTGTACCTGTCTAGCTGTTTCTTAAACGTTGGGATAGTCCCGGCCTCAACTACAACCTCTGGCAGCTCGTTCCATACACTCACCGCCCTTTGTGTCCTTGAGAGGTTGCTGTATTTTTAAACTTGCTGTATTTTTAACTGAACATAATTAGTTGTGACCTTTGAGGTTGGCCAAAGCTGTTTATGGACCTGTCTTCTTTTGCTTTCTCTTCATGTTTCTTCCCAGAACTCGCTTCCTGTACTGAAAGGAGGATTGTTATTTAAAATAAATTAACTTCTGTTTATTTTCAATTATCGACTGCCTGGAACACCACCCGGAGTTTCCAAAAGCCTCGAAGATTTATTTTGGCTCAACTTTGCCAACATAAAATAGTAATTGGAGGCTGAAACCAAGGTGATTTGTGCAAGAACATTTCTGACAATACAAGCGTTTTTTTATCTCTGGCTGATCACAGCGTACAAACTCCATACAGAAAGTAGCTGAGGTCAGGATCGAACCGGGTCTCTGCCATTGTAAAAGGCCCATCCCACTTAGGCTATTTTTTAGGCAACTGCCGGCGACTAGGCTGTCGCCACACGGTCGGCGGGGTGTCGCCTGTATGGTCGTGAGTCGTCTCCTCAGTCGCCCAAAGAGTCGTAGCGTTTTTCTGGTCGCCGCTGGATTTTGAAATGTTCAAAACATTTCGGCGACAGTCGGCGACCGTGGGCTTGTCGTAGCCTGTCTTCTGACGTAGGTGCTGTCGTAGGTTGTCATAGGTTGTCGCCAGTTTGGCGTAGGTTGTCGCCAGGATAACGTACGTTGTCGCCAGGTGACGTAGGTTGTCGCCAGGATGACGTACGTTGTCGCCAGGTGACGTAGGTTGTCCCCGGTGCTGACTTTGGTGAATTCCATTGTCATAGTCTCCGGCAGAGCCTAATAAAATCATCTCGTGGGACAACAACTCTACTGCTGTGGCACTGGCCTCAGTCATACTTAACTGGGAGTCTCACCATTATTGTCACTTTAAAATCCCTGCCATCACCTTCCATTACACATTTTTCTTTTTCCCCTCTCCTCTGCATAACATTTCCAGGCTTTTGAAATTGAGTTTAAACTACCAAATTATATGTTGATTGGAGCAACCTAATAATCTTCTCTGAAGACAGGCAGAAATTGCTGGGGCAACTCAGCGGGGCAGGCAGCACCTCTGGAGTGAAGGTATGGGTGATGCTTCGGGTCGAGACCCTCCTTCAGTTTCCCGCTACACCCTACATATGCACTCGCGAGCTGAGGCATCAGCCCAAGATGTTAGCTGATATTCTCTTCACTCCACTCGAGGGACTGTGTACAGACGTTAATGTCCTGGCTACGCCACATAATCTGACGATGAAGCCTGTGATTTTCCACGTGCTGGCTTTACTAATTGAATAAGCTGAGTTATCAGAGAGAATGGGAATGGCTGCCTCTTGGGAATAAAATGCTGAAATGCGTGCCTCAGGCTGCACAGTGCTGCAGCTAGGAAAGTTGCTGCCTAATAATCCCAGTGACCTGATTTCAATCCTGACCTCTGTGCCTGTGTGTGGAGGTTTTTTCTCTTCAATGGTTCAATCAATGGTTCCTTATTATCACATGTACAGACATACAGCAACATTCTTTTTTTTTGCGTGCAGTTCAGTAAAGTATTTCCATCCCCGATTACTACAAAGTGCGGAGAAATAGTCCACTGATTCCGCGTGCAAGAGTCGCCAGGTTTTGGCGCAATTTTCAAACTCCAGTCCGGTCCGCGCACTCGGTCGTCTGGAGCGGTGCCCGATCCAAGCGAGCCCCAAGCTTCCGCAGGGCCTCCATCCGTCGCCTCCGTCCGGATCGTCCGGTGAACCGTCGTCCCTCTCCTCGTCCGGCCACATTCGGACTTTGTGCCTCCCGCAGCCGACCTTGAGGGCGCGGCAGGTAAGACCCCCCAGTTCACTCTTAAAGGCCTGACCCACTGTACAAGGTAATTCAAGTGTTCTCCCGAGTTTTCCCCTGATTCGAACTCGGAGGATATCCATAGCGGGTCCGTAGGAGTTTGCGGATGTCTCGTAGCGGCTCGTACGGTTAACGGTAGGTACTCGGGAAATCCAGTAAACTCGTGACGTCTTTTCAACACTGTGAAAAATGTCCACCAGTAAAAAAATACTTGTGATGAAAAATGTGTTACTTTTTACTCGTATGATCCGCTACGAGACATCCACAAACTCCTACGGACCCGAGTTGGAATCGGGAAAACACGGGAGAACTCTTGAATTACCTCGTGCAGTGGGTGGGACAGGCCCTCGCATCACTTGCGTCTGCCGTACCTGGCTTCCTCCATCTCCCACCACTCCCCCTTGTGGGACTCATCCTTTCTCTGCTTTGTTTTGGGTTGGAGTTTTGAGAATATATCAATAAAACTAATTGGAGGGGGTGTGTTTAGCAGGAGGACGGGTCGTGATGTGAAGGCGGCAAGGGCTGGTTGGCACACTTTCCCGATAAAGCCATTTTTTTATTTAAAGATGTTGGCAACTATTTGGTCCCATCTGTGTTGGTTAACTTGGCTGAACTTTAATTGTAAGGTTCGTGAAGTTCCAGAGAACTTTCCTTCTGAGAGCATTAAAATCACACACTCACAGCAGGACTGAGCGCTCTTTGAAGGTTTACTGCTGAATACGGAGCAGAAGGAGGATTAACAGGCCTAGGTTTGCAGGCAGTAATCATGCATTAGAAAGATTATACTTAATGAGAATGAGTCTTTTCACTGAATGACAAGGGCTGTCAGACAGGGCCCCAGCAATGGGAATGGATTGCTTCTAATTCAAACAAAGAACCCTTTCTCAGATGGAGCTAGGTATTGCCTTAAAACAAACCTTATGATGCAAAAATCATAACAAAAGTCTTCAAAGAGGCTCAGCGGGTGAATTCTGTGAGCCCTGGACAGGTATTTGAGAAGCGAAATAAGTTGCTAGTATTGGCAGTGAACTGCAAAAGAAAGAATAAAGTGAACAATGTAAAGAATGCCAAGCTCTGGGTGGAGGGTGGCTAATGCTGCACGTTGTTGAAGAAGGTCAAGGCGGGCTAATGGGCCTCACATTATTGGTAGGCAAGTTGTTGGAGGGCATTCTTAGGGTCAGGAGTTACTAGCATTTCGATCGGCATGAACAGATCAAGGTGGCAGAGGGGTAGAGTTGTTTCCTTACAGTGCCAGAGACCCGGGTTTGATCCTGAGCGCAGGTGCTGTCGGTACGGAGTTTGTACGCGGGTTTTCTCCGGGTGCCCCGGTTTCCTCCCACACTCCTAAGGCGTACAGGTTTGTAGGTTAATTGGCTTTGGTAAAACTGTAAAACAGTCCCTAGTGTGTTAGTGCACGGGATGAACGCGGGCCTGCGCGCACTCAATGGGCTGAAGGGCCATGTTGGGCCTCAACATTGTGACAATGCTGATGGTTTGTTGTTGCTTGAATGAGCTAATCGACCAATGGGAAATAAATCCACCCAACAGCAGCACGGCGGAGCAGCGGTAGAGCTGCTGCCTTACAGCGCCAGAGACCCGCGTGTGACCCTGACTCACCGGGTGCTTGTCTGGACAGAGTTTGTACCTACACCCCGTGAACTGCGTGGGTTTTCTCCCAGGTCTTCGGTTTCCTCCCACACTCCAAAGACGTAAAGGTTTGTAGGTTAATTGGCCTGGTGTAAATGTTAAATCGTCCCCGATGTGTGTAGGGTAGTGTTCACGTGCTGGGATCGCTGGTCAGTGTGAAGTGGGTGGCCTGTTTCTGCACTGCATCTCTAAGCTAAACTAAACTAATGACTTACTCGTCTATATACTCTCCTTCTACGCATCTCCCTGGTTATCAAGCGTCCATCTACTTCTACCTGAACGATATTCAGAAGTCTCTGCTTCCACTGTTCTTGGAGGGTTTCCACAGACTCCTGACCGTCACAAAATAAGTGCCCAACATGGGTGGCCCTGTAATTTTAAGCTGTTGTTCTAGATTCCGCTGCAAGCATTCTTTCCACATTCATTCTGTTAAGACCCCACGGGATCTCATGTTTGAATTAAGTCTAACTCTCTTAGGCTCCAGCGATTACCAGCCCAACCTTCCCAGACTTCACTCCATGGATCACCTGCCCATTCCCAGTATCAGAAGATGGACACAAAATGCTGGAGTAACACAGCAGATCAGGCAGCTTGTCTGGAGAAAAGGAATAGGTGACGTTTCCGATTGAGACATTTTGTCTTCGGTGTAGACCAGCATCTGTAGTTCCTTTCTGCACATCACTCTGGTAAACTTTTTCTGTACTATTTAGAGATGTAGCGTGGAAACAGGCGCTTCAGCCCACCAAGTCCATGCCGACCAGCGATCATCCATTCACATGGCATCTTTGTTATCTCACCAGCATCCACTCCCTACTTACTGGGGGCAATTTTACAGAGGCCAATTAACCTACAAACCTCCATTGTCTTTGGGATGTGGGGGCACCCGTAAGAAACCTACACAGTCTCAGGGAGAATGTGCAAACTCCACAAAGGCAGGAGGCAGCTGCTGTACCTCCTGGCCCACTGCACTGCTGACATGCTCGCATCCAAAATGTATGGTGCTCTGTGGAAGCAAGTCTTTTTCATATGAGGAAAATTAAGCTGCATGTGACTGCATGAATCTCTATGAAATCTTATAAAAACATGCGAGTCAGAGATTTAAATTACACTTATGATTGGAATTTTAATGATCACAACTTTTAATGAGAATCCAGTTAATTTGTTTTCAGATTCTAGTATACTTCAGTATTAACACAGCTTGACAATCAGAATTATTTAGGGCTTTGCATTAGGATTCCGCAAAGACTACCCTTTAGAAAATTCATGATATCATTATTCTCACCATGTAACTATATCATAACTAATGTTTTATTAAAATTCAACTTTATTAGATTTTTGCGAAAGATAAAACACGCACTAATAAGTGTAATTATGTCCTTAAGAACTGCAGTTTCATCATAACTGAACTTTAGTGAGTGAGAATGGTGACACGGATGGACAGGGTGGTGCAGAAGACACTTGGTCTGCGTGCCCTCATCTGTCAGGCATTGCCTACAGGTGTCAGGGCATCATGTGGCAACTGTGCACAACACCAGTGAGATCGCAAGTGAAGTATTGTGCACAGTTCTGGTTTCCCAGCTATAGAAAGGATGTCATTAAATTAGAAGACGTACGGAATAGATTAATGAGGAAGTTACTGGGATTAGAGGGCCTTGAGTAACAGGAGCTGGGACTTTTATTTCCCTCATAAGTGATAGGAGTAGAATTAGGCCATTCGTCCTATTAAGTCTACTCCGCCATTCAATCATGGCTGATCTATCTCTCCCTCCTTACCCCTTTGCCCTGCCTTCTCCCCATAACCTCGGATACCTGTACTAAACAAGAATCCATCTATCTCTGCCTTAAACATATCCACTGACTTAGCCACCACAGCCCTATGTGGCAAAGAATTCCACAGATTCACCATGGAGCATATGGGCTGAAGGATGACTTTACAGAGGTTTATAAAATCACGAGGAGCCTGGATAAGGTGGATGGTCACAGTTTTTTCCCCAAGATACAGGAATCTAAAGACCATACAGATAACACCCGTAGTCAGGATCGAACCCGGGTCTCTGGGGCTGTGAGGCAGCAGCTCTACCGGCTGCACCACAGTGCTCCTTCTATTCTTCTAAATAATCTGGAATTAACCGTTTGCCTCACTAAGGCGATTAGATTGCCCTGAATAGGTATCTGATCTACTGCTGTCATTCAGGGAGAGATCACTGGCCTTGGCTGATCCAGCATGGGTTCCTCACTGACTCCAGACCCTGTGAAATAAGCTTTATGGGACTTTATGGGACTTTATTCGTCACGTGTACCGAGGTTCAGTGAAATTCATTTTATAGCTCAGTAAAAGTAACACTATACTTAGATGCATCTCAGATACAGTACTAGTATATAGCACTGGTACACTGAGAGTCTGTTGTCCTGGCAGTGTTGCAGGGGCATCCCACTCAGGTGGATACACTTGCCTTGCTCTTCTAGTAAACAGATATAAGTGGAAGTCGGGAAATGAAAAACTGCTAACGGAACTCAGAAACTGTTGGAATCACTCACGGGGTTAGGCAGTCCCTGTGGAAAGAGAAACAGAGCTATCAGCTCAGGTCCAAGATCCTTTGTCAGAGCAGGAATTTGCGCTTGCACCTGTTTAATACATATTCCAGTCATCCTTCATCATTTGAATGAATTTGCCCACTGATGGTGTAATTCAGTACAGGACGTCTTTCAACACTGTCTAATACAAGGTGTATTAAACCGTGCTGTAAAATGGTCTAGGATGTCCTGAGAACTATTCTATAAATGCAACTTTACCCTTTCACTAATTGCTCAAAGATAGTCAAAGGAAGAACTGCGTGATTAGTGACCGAAGAAAAGATATTTATGCGGAGACATGGAAAATTTGTATTTTATGTCTGAAGAAGGGTCCTGGCCCGAAACGCCATCGATCCTTGTTCACCAGAGATGCTGCCTGACCTGCTGAGTTACTCCAGCACTTTTTGTCTTTTTCTGTAAACCCGCATATGCAGTTCCTTGCATCGACAGTACTTTATGTCGAAGATAGACACACAAAGCCAGACAGGCAGCATCTCCGAAGAGAAGGAATGGGTGACGTTTCGGGTCGAGACCTTTCTTCTGTTCACTGGAGACTTGGATCCTGCCATTAAATCAGTGGAGGGGGAGGCAAACAGGATGTTGCATAAAACTAGATGACGACGCTGTTTGTAACAGGTTGGTTATAAGCAGGAGCTGATCGGGATGAGTCGCATCCCACTCTCTAAAGGAAGAAACTCTAAAGAAAGAAAAGGTGAAACATTTTAGCGGTTCTGGCGCAGGCTTCCAATACACCTTGGGCACTGGAATGGTACCAGAGGATTGAGAGGATCATGAGTGTCAACCTATGTTCAGAGAAGTGAAGTGGTATAAAACTGGCAATTACAGGCAGGTGATGGGGAAGCATTTAAAGCAGTAATCCATGACAAAATTAATTGGCACTTGTAAAAGTATGGGCTGATTAAAAAAGTCAGCATTAATTTGTTGAAGACAATATGTTTTTGGCTAATGATTTAGTTCTTTGAATAAAGTAATAAGATGGTTGATGAGAATGCTGCCGTTAATATGGATGTTCAAAAGGGCTCTTGATAGAGCATTGCAAACAGACAATTAACGACCCAATAGGAGTAAAGGACATGGACAGTGTGGATTGAAAGCTACCAAATAGTGGCGTGAAGCAGGGAGTAATGGTGAGGGGCAGGCTCTCAGAAAGGAAGCAGTGTTGTTTCTGAAATGCGTGTAAGAACTGGACTTGGGCGAACGGGATTGATTTCAAGTTTGCAGGTAAATTGAAACTAGGAGCTGGTGCAAACGAGAAAGGTCGACAGAAGGGGCGGTGGGTGTGGGGGAAGGAGACATGTTTCGAGCAGAAAGTTGAAGTATAAGAATGAAGAGATTCATTTTCAAGAGTCAAGGGTGTTTTATTGTGATATGGCCCAAACAGAACCATGAAATTCTTACTTGCAGAAGCACAACAGAATATGTAAAAATAGTGCTCTGTTAATATTATAATAAACAAAAAATTCAATATATACACACACACACACACACGCTTATATATAAATACAATCAAACAATAATAGTGCAAAAAGACAAAACCAATGCCCCCATGTCTATATAGTTCTGAGCTTATTTGGAGATTGTAGTGTCTAATAGCCTGATGGTAGTAAGGAAGACTCCTGAACCTGAACGTTGCAGTTTTCAGGCTCCTGTATCTTCGTCCCGATGGCAGGAGTGAGCTGAGAGCTTGGCCAGGGTGGTGTGGGTCCCTGGTGATGTTGGCTGCCTTTTTGAGGCAGCGACTCCTGTAGATCCCTTTGATGGTGGGGAGCTCGTCCCGTGATGAGCTGAGCAGTGAGGACAGAGCGAGAATGTTAACGTGGTCTTGGAATAGACAACCCTGGCAGAGACAGGCCATTGGAGGTGACGAGCAGACTATTTTATAAAATAAAAGCCCACAGGGGTCAATGGACGAAGGTCCTTTATTATCACATGTACGGACGTACAGTGACATTTCGTTTTGCATCCAGCTCAGTAAAGGGGATAAATTGGTTGATAATTTTATCAAGGTCACTGTGGCCCAGTGGTGGAGCTGCATCCTTACAACGCCAGAGACCCAGGTTTGATCCTGACCACGGGTGCTTGGCTGTATGGAGTTTGTACGTTCTCCCCATGACCTGCGTGGGTTTTCTCTGCGATCTTCGGTTTTACTCCCGCGCTCCAACAACGTACATATTAGGTTAATTGGCTTGGTATAAATGTAAAATGTAAAATGATCCCGAGTGTGTGTAGGATAGTATTAGTGTATGGGGGTCGCTGCGGACTCGATGGGCCGAAGGGTCTGTTTCCGCGCTGTATCTCTAAACTAAAGCTAAACTAATTAGTAAACAATGGTTATACGAATAGCCAGGAGAGCAGATCTGTTAATAAAGATAGACACAAAATGCTGGAGTAACTCAGCGGGACAGGTAGCATCTCTGGAGAGAAGGACTGGGTGACGTTTCGGGTCGAGGCCCACTTCTTCAGACTGGTTAGGGATAAGGGAAATTAGAGATACAGACGATGATGTAGAGAGATAAAGAACAAGGAATAAAAGATATGCAAAAACGTACATCAGATAATGAGAGCTTATGTGCTGTCTGATCACAAACTGAACGGAACACTGCTATAAGCTCATGGAATCTTTACAATCATTAAGGCCTTTTTTTCCCCACTTTAATCTGGGTTGGAATTCGGGTCTGCTGACTGAAAAGACCCAGAATGATTCTCACAGCAGCGGCTCAGGCAAATGAAACCAATTATTGCAATTTTGTCTTAATTTTCTGAGAGAAAAATCACTTTTTCTGCTGAAATTAAAAGAGTACCAAACAAACTGCAGATGCTGGAAATCCTCAACAGGTCAGGCAGTACCCGTAGAGAGAGAGAGAGAGAGAGAGAGAGAGAGAGAGACAGAGTAATGTTTTGTCAAAAACCCTTGGAAAAGGAGAAAAAAAATAGTGTTAATTAATATATAGATGTTGGTGTTTCACGAGGATATTGCCAGGACTAGATTGTTTGAGCAATAGGGGGAGGTTGAGTAGGATGGGACTCTATTCCTTGGAGCGCAGGAGGTTGAGGGGTGATTTTATAGAGGTGTATAAAATCATGAGAGGAATGGATCGGGTAGATGCACACTGTCTTTTGCCCAGAGTAGGGGGAAATCGAGGACCAGAGGACATAGATTGAAGGTGAAGGGGAAAAGATTTAATAGGAATACAAGGGATAACTTTTTTACACAAAGGGTGGTGGGTGTATAGATCAAGCTGCCAGAGGAGGTAGTTGAGGCTGGGACTATCCCAACGTTTAAGAAATAGTTAGACAGGTACATGGATAGGACAGGTTTGGAGGGATATGGACCTAGCGCAGGCAGGTGGGACTAGTGTAGCTGGGTCACGTTGGCCGGTGTGGGTGAGTTGGGCCGCAGGGCCTGTTTCCTCACTCTATGACTTTATGAGGAGGGATGGGAAGAACGCGACAGGATGAGATCACCAATCCCAATTTTTACAGGGCTGTCTGGAATATTTAATGACGCCAGTTCAAGAGGCAAAAGGCAAACAATGCTGCATGAAAAGGTTGTGAAATGCATAGAACATAGAACAGTACAGCATCGGATTAGGCTCTTCATGCCGAACATGATCCGTGAAACTAACCTCCTCTGCCTGCACATGATCCATACCCCTCTATCCCTGCGTAGTTATGCATCCATTCTCTTCCAAATGGGAATAGATCCTATCCTGATGAATCCTCTCCAATAGCCTGCCTACCACTGATTTGGGGCTCACCTGGCCTATAATTTCCAGGGTTATCTCTATTTCCCTTCTTAAATGCCTGTGGCTAAAGAAAGTACAATGACCTCCAGCAAGGCCCCTGCAATCTCCTTTCTTACCTCTCTCATTTGGGGCGGCACGCTGGCGCATGGGTAGAGTTGCCGCCCTACATCGCCAGAGACCCGGGTTCGATCCTGAACACGGGCGCTGTGTGTACGGAGTTTGTACATTCACGCCAACCAGTGATCACTAATACACTAGCACTATCCTACACACTAGGGACAATTTACAGATGTCAATTATCCAACAAACTTGTATGTCGTTGGAGTGTGGGAGGAAACTGAAGGTCCTGGAAAAAACCTACGTATTCACGTGTACAACGTATAAACTCTGTACAGCACCCGTAGTCGGGATTGAACCCGGGTTTGAGTTAGGGTTAGGGTAAGCGCTGTAAGGCAGCAAATGTACCGCTGCGCCACCATGCAGCCTGTGGACAAAAAGACGGGCGACAATTTAGAGCCTGAAGAAGTGTTGCGTTCTGAGATGTCACCCATCCTTTTTATCCAGAAATGCTGCCTGATCCGCTGGGTTACTCCAGCGCTTTGTGACTATCTTCGGTACATATCAGTCTCCGCAGTTTCTTTCTACACATCATCCTGAACCGCTTTGATGCCAGACCTGATCTTTCGTGAACTGTGTGCTGCAAGTCCAGAAATGGCCTGGCTTAGAGTGAGAGCGAACATTGAGATGGACCTCTGGTGGAGGAAGTGGTCAGGGTGGGATCTGAAATTCTTGAGTCGGGGAGAGGGTCTTACATATTGCAGCGTAGACTCTAGCCTAAGAAATGGACACAGAGGCGGGGACTGTGACCTCTGTTGGGGACTATCTTTTAGGAGCAGAGGGAAGAAGATTGGAAGGAACAGCAAAAATAAGCAAGGTTTAAAACTGGGGGTGGAGAGATCAAGGGTAAAGAGTAAAAAGAGTTTTATTGTCAGGTCATCGGAAATGCAGCAGAATATGTAAACATATTAGTCATAACGAAAAAAAGTTCAGTATATTATTTTTAAGAAGGAACTGCAGATGCTGGAAAATCGAAGGTAGACAAAAATGCTGTGAAAGAAATGGGCGAAAGAAATGGGCAACGTTTCTGGCCGAAACGTTGCCCATTTCCTTCACTCCATAGATGCTGCCTCACCTGCTGAGTTTCTCCAGAATTTTTGTCTGCCTTCAGTATATTATATATATGTGTGTGTGTATGTATGTATATATATATATATATATATACACATATGTGTATGTGTCGCTGGAGAACATGGCTTGGTGATGTTTCGGGGCGGGACCCTTCTTCAGACCTGTGCTGATTTTCCCATTGCTGTGACCTTCTCTGTGTTTTTTTCCTTGTTGCAGATGAGAAGCCGGTCGCACTGACCCCCTACGAAGCCCCTGCGAATAGCCCTCGGTATGTGTTCAACCAGAGAGAGCGGGAATCCCTGGAGGTGCGCGTGCGAGAGGTCGAGGAAGAAAACCAGGCCCTTCGTAAGCAGCTCAGCCTTGCCCAGAACAGAGTTCATCGCCATAGAAACCATTCCAAAAGCTACTCCACGGAGGAAGGCACCGGAGACAACGAGGGGGTCCATGCTGTGACCTGGAACGGCTCGGAGTGTGGCAGACATCCCACTGTAGAAAAGTGCGAGGTAAATTCACCTCTGCCCTTTCACGTTTCAATGCAAAACCTCAATTTTCCCCTGTCTCCTTTCTGCACAGTGCAAGGATCCTGTACTCTAATTGGAACCATTAAAGTGGAGCAAGAGTAAACATTGTCATATAAAGCTTATGACATCCTCTTAGAGGATACAACCAAAGATAGACGCATAAAGCTGGGGCACCTCAGCAGGTCAGGCAGCATATCTGGAGAAAAGGAATAGGTGACGTTTCGGGTTGAGGCCCTTCTTTAGAATTAGAGTCAGGGGAAAGGGAAATAAGAGACACAGAAGGTACAAGGTACATAGAACAAATGAATGAAAGAAAATGCACAAAAATCAGCGATGATCAACGAACGGTGGAGCCCACAATGGTCCATTGTTGGCTGTGGGGAAGTGATGATGAATTATACAGACAGTGAAACTTAACAGGACGACAGTGAAAGAAATACGTGTTAAAGAAGGAACTGCAGATGCTGGAGAATCGAGGGTACACAAAAGGCTGGAGAAACTCAGCGGGTGCAGCAGCATCTAAGGAGCGAAGGAGATAGGTGACGTTTCGGGTTGAGGCCCTTCTTCAGACTTCTTCTGAAGAGGGTCTCGACCTGAAACGTCGCCTATCTCCTTCGCTCCTTAGATGCTGCTGCACCCGCTGAGTTTCTCCAGCCTTTTTTTTGTGTACCAGTGAAAGAAATACAATGGACTAGGGTAGGGGAAGGGCAGAGAGAGAAGGGGATGCAAAGGTTACTTGAAGTTAAATAAACCAATATTCATACTGCTGGGATACAATGCAGTTTGAGCATATCTTCAAATGCTGACTGACTTTTCACACAAACTTCGCTCTTATAGCAATAAGGAGAAAATTCCAACATCACATTCCTTGGCCTTTTCCATCAATTTTCCCTTTGCCTAATTTTGTTTTTAACCCTCACTTGAAGATCTGCTGCAAGACGCCCTATCAGATAAGTAGCATGTGATTGGTAGCTGTAAAGACTAGGAGACCAGTTAATGTATCACCTTTCTTTGAAGTAGATTCCTACCCTTATCGTGTTAAACTATGTTTTGCTCTGGTTTTTTTTATCCCTACTGGTAAATTTGAACAATCTGCAATCTTGGGATAAAGGTCCCTTGATCATCCCGCCCTTCAGTATTCAGAGCATTGACCTGTGAGCTTTTAATGTCTGCCAACAATTGAAACCAAACCCTGTGTTAGGTTGACACAAGCAAGATTAAGATTACCAGGTGCCCTTCAAAGCATCGGCATGTGGATTAACACCTGGGATCAGGCTCCACCAAGAGCAAATCAGTCTGGCTATGTCCTGACTGATAGTGCAAGAGTTCAACAGTATGTATTTGTCACATGCATTGGATATGGACTGAAACAGTGAAAATACTTACTTGCGAAGGTAGACACAAAATCAACGGGGCGGGCAGCATGGGTATGAGTGACGTTTCGGGTCGAGACTTCTTCAGACTGCGTCTGAGTCTGAAGAAGAGTCTCGACCCGAAACGTCACCCATTCCTTCTCTCCAGGGATGCTGCCTGACCCGCTGAGTTACTCCAGCATTTTGTGTCTATCTTCGGTTTAAACCAGCGTCTGGTTCCTACACAAATGCTTACTTGCTGCAGCTTTACAGGCACATTAGATGCAAGAACAACAGCAATTACGCAGAGGTTCACTTGCACCTCCTCCAACCACATCTACTGTACGTCGTTCAAGATGTGGACTCTTATACATCGGCAAGACCAAACGTAGACTGGGCGATCATTTCGGGGAACACCTTTGCTCAGCCCGCCTGAACCTACCTGGTTTCCCGGTTTCTGGACACTTTAATTCTCACTCCCATTCCTACACAGATCTTTCTCTCCTTGGTCTCCTCCATTGTCAGAGTGAGGCTAAACGCAAATTGGAGGAACAGCATCTCATATTTCACTTGGTCAGCTTACAGCCCAGTGGTATGAATGTAGATTTCTCTCACTTCAGGTAGCCCCTGCATTCCCTCTCTCTCTCTATCCCTCCCCCACCCAAGTTGCGCCAACTCAGTGGGTCAGGCAGCATCTATGGAGGGAAATGGACAGTCGGGACCCTTCTTCAGTCTGAAACACTGACCCAAAATGTTGCCCACTGCATTTTCCTCTACAGATACTGCCTGATCCATTAAGTTCCTCTCACAGTTTTTCTTTTCCTCAAGACTCCAGCATCTCCAGTCTTTTATATCTCCTTTGGGATGTTAATGGGTCAGAGATAATTTGAAAAATATTACAGAGATATTCACAGTGAAATGATTGAAGGCTGAACACCTTCGCGCAGTCCGCCTGGTTATTTCGCTTGGGCAGCTTACAACCCAGTTGTAATGGTTTTGTTTTCTCTAACTTCAAGTAACCCCTGCATTCCCCCTCTCTCCATCCCTCCCCCACCCATGTCACACCAGCTTCTCGTTCTCACCTAGCAAACAGCTAACAATGGGCTGTTTCCTTTATTATCGTCACTTTTTTGCATATCTTTCATTCATTTGTTCTATATCTCCCTACTTCACCGTCCATATCTCTCATTTCCCTCTCCCCTAACTCTAGTCTGAAGAAAGGGTCTTGACACAAAAATTCACCCGCACCTTCTCTCCAGAAGCTGCTGCCTGTCCCGCTGAGTTTCTCCAGAATTTTGTGTCTTACGAAGGTTTGCATGCTGCCATTTCATGGTGAAGTAAGCGACTCTTGATCAGAGCTATGTTCATGGATTGCCTCAGTGCGTTTGCTTTCAGGAACTCAGTGCAGGGAGCATGCCGGGTAAAACGTTCTTTCTGTGATCCCAGAGTCCATTCTATTTCAACTTAGTTCTAAGTTAGTTCAATGGCTGTTGTAAGATGGGCTCATTGTGTCTGTGTTCCTCATGGGTTATCCTGAAGTCTATACAGTGATGCAGAACATCAACGTCATGTTGGAACTCCCACTGATGGATCTGCAGCGTTGGGTACCATCTGCTGCTGTGCTGAGCAATGGCGTGTTAATTGTCCCATCAGCAGACTGTGCTAAGCAGATTGACCTCAACCCTGTTCAGCAGTCAAGAGGGACGATAGACACAAAATGCTGGAGTAACTCAGCGGGTCAGACAGTATGTCCGGAGAAAAGCAATAGGTGATGTTTCGGGTGGAGACCCTTCTGCAGACTGAGAGTCAGGGGAAAGGGAAACGAGAGATATAGATGGTGATGCAGAACAAATGAATGAAAGATATGCAAAAAAGGTAACGATGATAAAGGAAGCGGGCCATTGTTAGCTATGGGCTAGGTGAAAACGAGTTACAGACAATGAAACTCACCAGGACGGCAGCGAAACCAGCGCAACGATTAGGGTGGGGGAGGGACGGGGAGAGATGGGATGCAAGGGTCGCTTGAAGAAAGCTGGTTTTGGCACCTGCTAAATAGATAGCAAAGGACCTTCCTGTCGGGAATCTGCTCCTGATTGTTTCCCAGTCGCAGGATGATGATAGGAATTGCTGACTAAGACCAGAGTAACATCGGGCTTTGCCATCCTGGTTCAATATCTGGACGATACTAACACAGCTCACACGTTGATAAGTGAGCGGAGGTAAATATGACCTCAGCGAGAGCTAGCTCCTTTATCGGAGTGCAGAAGAGATCCATCTAACCTTGACTATAATTCTATTTGTCTTTTGCAGACAATCCACATTGCAATTGTGTGTGCGGGCTACAATGCAAGCCGTGATGTCGTGACACTCGTGAAGTCTGTTCTATTTCACCGGTACGTATACACTAGCCCATATTTAGTTTCTTTACTCTTTAGATATATAGTGTGGAGACAGGCCCTTCAGCCCACCGAGTCCACATCGACCAGCGATCACCTCATATACTAGCATTATACTACACACTAGGGACAATTTACAATTTGTACCGAGGCCAATTCACCTACAAACCAGCACGTCTTTGGGAGTGCGGGAGGAAACTGGAACACACTGAGAGAACCCACGCGGTCACTGAGAGAGTGTACAAACACCGTGTGGACAGCTCCCGTAAGGCTGCTGTAAGGCAGTAAATCTACCGCTGTGTCACTGTGAGCAGAAGCATGGCAACAATGTGTAGGAAGGAACTGCAGATGCTGATTTATACCAAAGATAGACACAAGGTACTGGAGTAACGCAACATGTCAGGCAGCATCTCTGGGGGAAAAAGGATTATTTTTCGCCAGAGATGCTACCTGACCCATTCAGTTGCTCCAGCACTTCAACATAACAATAATATTAGTTATTGCAGTAAAATGCTGGAAAAACTCAGCCGGTCCGGCTGGATCTGTGGAAGGATCAACAGAGTTAATGTCTCAGCTCTGGTACCCTCGTAAGAAATGGGGATAGTGGGGGGGGGGGGGGGGGGGGGTGACGAGCGAGCTGGAGCGTAGGGCAGCTGCAGTTACAATGCTTTAACACTCAGCGTCTACAGTGGCCTGGTAGACAAAAGTGCTGGAGAAACTCAGAGGGTGCAGCAGCATCTATGGAGCGAAGGAGATAGGCAAAGTTTCGGGCCGAAACCCATCTACGGACACTTTGTCTACAGTGGCCTATTGACTAATATATTGTTGTTTACCCATACCTCGTGGATTGTCATCTTGTCATGGTGGAGAAGCTTGTGTGGTCCTGAGATCCTGAGGGCGATGCCGTCTGGAGCTATGCTCCTGGTAGGGCCACCCAAGGTCGAGGGGGAGGTCTCTGAAAAAGAGCAATCCAACCAAGATCTCAACGGTGGAACAGGCGGGGGACGATGGCTGACCTTAGTGGGGCCGCACAACGGCTGGGAAGGTGGATGAAGGCCGCAGCAGAAAAGGGTTTCAGGTCATCATGCCACTGGATCCTGACCAGGATCTGTCAAGGACCGTGGGGTGGCTGTCCGTGCACCAGTCTCCCCACGTTAAACAAAATCACGCACAGGCATCCTCCATATAGGGAATAACACCCTTGGAGACACCCATGGTCAGCCATGACCAAGGGGGGCCTAAGAAGACCCACACCTCACTGAAGTGAGGGTCCATAAAATGTATTCTGTGGTGGACAGTCATTAGGTGTAGACAAGGACAAGAGAGCCAGTCAGTGCCTGTCCAATGGCAAACAGTGAATGGTTCAGATCGTTGATCTACCGTCATTGTTCTATCCCTGTTCAAGTGTACAGTTCCACTTGCTCCAAGTCCCCATCACCACCACCATTCAGACAACAATTTCTCACAGAAAGAAGGAACAGTGGACGCTAGTTTACTACAGAAAGGCACAACGTGCAGGAGTAAACTGAGTGGGTCAGGCAACATGTGTAGGAAGGAAGTGCAGATGCTGGTTTAAACCGAAGATAGACACAAAAAACTGGTGTAACTCAGCGGAACAGGCAGCATCTCTGGAGAGAAGGAACTGGTGACGTTTTGGGTCGAGACACTTCTTCAGACTGGGGGGTGGGGGGGGGTCTCGACCCGAAATGCCACCCATTCTTTCTCTCCAGAGATGCTGCCTGACCCGCTGAGTTACTCCAGCTTTTTTTCTAATCTCCATTCATCATCCACTGACCCTGAGCAGAGTTTGACTGTCACTTTGTCAGCCAGCTGAACCCTCTCTCACCCCCACAGTTACTGGACTGCTAATTAATTTCCAGGAGTTTTTCTATTCACTTTAGTTGTAAAGGGCAGTAAATGGTGGTTACTCGACCCCTTTGCTGCCCCCTTTCTAATTCTGTTTGAAGTAATTCCCAATCCTCACTGTCTGCCTGGCACCTCTGTCTGACAGTCTTAAGGCATGTCATGTTCACAATGGAATAAAATGTAAGATCAAGTTCCCAGCTTATTGGCAATTTGGAGAGAGTTGTTTAAGCTGAAGACTTGCCCGCTCTCTTTCTGGTGCAAAATATCCCAAGGCAATATTTGAAGAAGAGTAAACAGCTCTCCCTGTATCCTGACCTCAAACATAACAACAAGATTGGTTTAGTTTAGAGACACAGAGCGGAAACAGGCCCTTCGGCCCACCGGGTCCGCGCAGACCAGCGATCCCTGCACATTAACGCCATCCTACACCCACTAGGGACAATTTTTACATTTACCAAGCCAGTTAACCCGCAAACCTGCACGGCTTTGGGGTCTGGGAGGAAACCGAAGATCTCGGAGAAACCCACGCATGTCACGGGGAGAACGTACAAACTCCGTACAGGCAAAACCCGTAGTCGGGATCGAACCCGGTTCACCGGTGCTGCCTTCGCTGTAAGGCAGCAGCTCTACCCTGCGCCACCGTGACCGGTTCATCTGCTCCTGTTCATGGGCCTTGCAACCTGACAACTGAGTGCTGTGTTTCTTACATTGCAACATTTGAACGTATTCCACTAGTTTCGCCTGGGTTCTTCAAGACAAGGACACGTCTCACCCCAGTCATTCTCTCTTCACTCCTCTCCCATCAGGCAAGAGGTACAAAAGTGTGAAGACTCGCACCTTCAGATTCAGGGACATTTTCTTCCCAGCTGTTATCGGGCAACTGAACCGTCCAGTCAACAACTAGAGTGGTCCTTAAGCTGCCATCTACCTCAATGGAGACCCTTGGACTATCTTTAATTGGAGGGACTTCACTGGACTTTATCTTGCACTAAAATGTTATTCTATCATCTATCTGAAAACTGTGGATGGCTCAATTGTAATCATGTGTTGTCTTTCCGCTTAGCAGGTTAGCAGGCAACAAAAATTTTTCACTGTACCTCGGGACACGTGACAATAAACTAAACTAAACTAGTTATAGTGTGTCGGAAGAAACTGCTGATGCTGGTTTAAACCGAAGATAGACACAAAGTGCTGGAGTAACTCAGCAGGTCGGGCAGCATCGCTAGAGAAAAGGAATAGGTGACGTTTCGGGTCGAGACCCTTCTTCAGACTGAGAGTCCGGGGAAAGGGAAACGAGAGATATAGATGGTGATATAGAGAAATATATGAATGAAAGATATCCTAAAAATAACGATGATCAAGGAAAGGTGGAGCCCACAATGGTTCATTGTTGGCAATTGGCTAGATGAAAACGAGTTATACAGATGTGTGACACATCAGAACGACAGTGAAACCAGTACGATGAGTAGTGTGGGGGAGGGACTGAAAGAGAGGGGATACAAGAGTCACTTGAGATTAGAAAAATCAACATTCATACCGCTGGATTGTAAGATGCTCAAACTAGTTATAGGGTTCTTTGAGTCATCCTGAAATTGTGAAAAGTGGCATCTAAAGTAATTCCCCCCCCCCACCTCCCCACTGAACCTGTGATGTTTTGAGAAGCTGGTTCTTTAATGAGGAAGCTTCACAAGTTCCTTTTTGCTGCTGCTACAGATATTTTGTTGTGTCAACGTTTTGTTGTGACTCCCTTTTGCCAGTGGACATGACTTCCACTTGATCCGGTGATGGATCTGAACATTCACCCTAGCAACAGTCACTGGCAGATCTTCACATGGGGCAATCTGCTCTGAGAATATTGTCGTTCAACCTCGCGTTTAGTGTGGAAACAGGCTCTTCCGACCACTGAGTCCGTGCCTTCCAGCGATCCCCACACGCTAACACTATGGTACACAAATTAGGGACAATTTACCTTTTTACCAAGCCAATTATCCTGCAAACCTGTACATCTTTGGGGTGAGGGAGGAGACCAAGAGAAAACCCACGCAGGTCACAGGGAGAATGTACATATTCCGTGCAGACAGGACACGTAGGCAGGATCGAACCCGGGTCTCAGGCGCTGTAAGGCAGCATCTCTACTGCTATGTCGCAATGCCGCCCTGTTGTTGCCATTGATCCATCCGTAGAAATAGATGGAGCACTGTATAACGTTTACCAAGACCGTCAGAGAGATTGACAGATTGCAACTTCCTAAACTATGAAGTAGTAAAATTCTTATTTCATGAATTCCTGTCACATATCGAGACGGGTTCTTCTGAACGGGGGCATAAAACATAGAACAGTACAAGAACAGGCCATTCGGCCCATAATGTGTGTGCTGAACAAAATCCCAAAATAAATTGATCTAATTTCCCTGCATGTGGTCCATGTGCCTCCATTCCCTGCATATCCACGTGCCTATCTCAAAGCCTCTTAAACACCAGTATCGTGCCTGCCTCCACCACCAACTCTGGCACGACCATCCACAACCACCACCCGATGTGTAAAATACACTTACCCCGCACACCTCCTTTAAACATTCCCCTTTCACCTTTAAAGCTTTGTCCTCTATTCTTTGACATCTCTGGTGGTTGGAAAAAATCCTCTGACTGAATACTCTGTCTATGCTTCTCAATATGTTATATACTTCTATTAGGTCCTCCCTCAATCACCGGCGTTATAGCGAAAACAATCAAATTTTGTCCAACCTCTCTCTCCTTTTTTTTTTTTTTTTTTTTCCTTTTAACAAATGCTTTTATTTAAATCAACAAGTACAAAACATTCAAACAATCAGAAAATGCCTATATTTGGCATTTTACAAACAAAGTTTCAAATTAAAATATTATCATTTTTATCTATAATGCCTTCGACCTCCCTCGGTGACCAGCGTTCGCGGAAAGCCTCCACAGTCCCCGTGGACACCGCGTGTTCCCTCTCTAGGGACACGCGGGCACGGACGTAACCCCGGAAGAGGGGCAGGCAGCCGACTGCTGTGCGGCCGTCGACTGCCCGCTGCCTGGACCCGCGAATGGCCATCTTGGCCAGGCCCAGGAGCAGACCGACAGGGAGACCCCTCCTCCCTCCCGACCCTCCCCCCTCTGTACCGGGTGCCCAAAAATCAATAGCGTCGGACTAAAGTGGAGCCAAAACTTGAGGAGCAGCCCCTTCAGATACTCGAACAAGGGCTGCAACCTCTCGCACTCCAAGTATACATGGAACACGGTCTCCTCCTCGCCGCAAAAGTGACAGGCGGCGGACGAGTCCGTGAACCGGCTCAAGTACCTGTTGCATGCCACGGCTTTGTGCAACACTCTCCACCCCAGGTCCCCGATGTAAAGGGGGAGGACTCCTTATAGAGAGACCTCCACTGAGGACCTTTCCCCTCGTCAGGTGGTAACACAGACCGCCAGGGCGTGTCTGGACGGAAGACGAGGGCGAGGAAGTGGAGAGTGTGCAAGAGCAGCCTGTACAACACGCGCCTCTCCGCATCACGGAACGGCACGCTGGGCATCTCGGAAAGGCGGCTCATGTTGCGTGGGGCCGGCTCTCGGGGAGGGAGCCGGGCCATGGGTCCCATGAACAATTCCGATGGAGCGGGGTAAGCTCATCCGGAATCGCTCCACGCACACGCCTCTCCTCAACACCCCCCATCACAGCCACAACGCCCCCCTCCCCCTGAGGAGCAGCGCCCTGGCTGAAGGTGACCAAATTCCTGGCCTTCAGGAGGTCACGGTAAAAGCCAGGCAACTCCCGCCGAGCGCGTCGACTCATACCCGCTACTGGGAGCTTTGAGCCCTCCTGAAGGCAGCGCCCCTGGCGGAAAAAGTACGTGGCCAGCACGTGCCATTTAGGAGGGTAGTCTGAGTAGACGTATCTCCGCAGGGTCCTCAGTCGGAGAGCCGCCACCTGGGTACGAACACAGACCAGCGCCTGACCGCCCTCCTCCAATGGGAGACTCAGAACCCCCGCAGAGACCCAGTGGTTCCTCTCACCCAGAAGAAGTTGACCAATCTCCTCTGTATCCTGATTATAAATAAAGAGGACGGGACCATAGTGGCCAGCCGGTACCACAGCATAGAGGCCACCAGCTGGTTTATAACTACAGCCCTGCCCCGTAAGAGAGCACACCAAGGAGGCCTGACCAACGTCCCAGCCGGGCGACCACTTTCGCCTCCAGCTCTGCCAGTTCGCCGGCCACGCCCCCTCAGTGGGACTCAGGTAGACCCCCAGATAGAGGAGGTGCGTGGTGGCTCCACGCAAAAACCTGCCATCTCCTCCGGCAGGGAGTCCACCTCCCACTGACCCACCAAGAGACCAGAACATTTCCCCAGTTGATCTTGGCGGAGGATGCAGCTGAGAAAACTGCTGGCACTCACGCATCCTCCGCAGGTCAACAGGGTCGGTGAACATCAAAATGACATCATCGGCGTAGGCCGAGAGAACCACCTCCATCTCCGGCCCCGGCACAACCAGGCCCGTCAACCGCCTCCGGAGAAGGCACAGGAAAGGTTCTACACAGATGGAATACAGCCTCTCTCTCCTGGTAGTTAATACCTTGTCATCCAGAGCAGTGCAATGTGATCATAAATTTATTGAGAAATACATATTTTTTTTTGCACTGCAGCATGTAACAACTCAAATACACGTTTTATTGCTGGTAGTGTTTTTTTTAAATAGCATTTGAAATCAGCATTAGTTTGAATATGTTCTATATGTCTAACAATTCCCATTGCTGATTCCCATTCTTTGTGGATCCTCTGCAATATTAACTTTTAGGTAGTTTGTTCTGCTCCTCCTGATCAACCGCTGTGGTCCCTCTGCTGGGAGTATGCCCTTGCGGTGCAGCAGTGGTGTTGCTGCCTTACAGCACCTGCAGCGCCGGAGACCCGGGTTCGATCCCGACTACGGGCGCTGCCTGTACGGAGTTTGTCCGTTCTACTCGTGACCGCTTGGGTTTTCTCCGAGATCTTTGATTTTCTCCCAAACTCCAAATACGTACAGATATGCATGTTAATTGGCTTAGCGTACGTGTAAATTGCCCCTAGTGTGTGTAGGATAGTGTTAATGTGCGGGGAGCGCTGGTCGGTGCGGACTCGGTGGGCCAAAGGACCTGTTTCCGCTCTGTATCTCTAAACTAATCTAAACTAAACTAAATCTGTTGAGAAGACCAATGTAAGGTCAGAGCACAAACTCCAGGAGTAGAAAGGCGACCCCCTCAGCTTTGCAAAGCGCTCAGCCACTTGGAGCGGTGCCCGATCTAATGGAGCCCCAGGCTTCTTCAGGGCCTCCGCCGACTAACCTCTCCGATGCCTCCTCGACACTGGCCCGTGACAAGTGCATTCTTTCCCCAAGTGCTCTGATAAGTGTGGGTTTTAGGGTGACATTGGCCACGAGTAAGGTCAGAACACTTTTCACCTCATCCTGAGCACTGTGCTCTCACATCTATCACAACGTTTAAGAAACATTCAGACAGGTACACGGATAGGGCAGGTTTAGAGGGAAACTAGGCAGGTGGAACTAGTTTAGATGGGGCATGTTGGGTCGAAGGCCTGTTTCCACAGCGTACTCTTGCTCAGAGTGTGTGCAGGCCATGGAGTCAGCCCTGGTCAATGGGACTGCAGTAACACCATGCCTGTAGCTCTCTCGCCCCCAACACTCGGCAGTATTGGCATGCATTCTGACCATGGTTGTGAGAGCCCTGCTACCTTGACTCATGCCTCCGTCAATACCATTCAGCATGCACACCTTCACTTTGCCATTGATTTTCATTGTAAATAAGGCACTCCTTGGAGTTTGTTCAGCACGTGTATTTTCCTGTCGATGAGGCTGGAGATCGGTGTTTGCCCTGCTCTGGCAGGCTTGAACATGATGTCCTACTTGATTACAGCTGTAGAACAGGCACTTTGAATGAGTCAGTGAAGGCAGTCAGATCGCCACATCAATAACAGGGTCCCTTGCCTTATGTAGTTCACTCATCCACCAAGACTCGGCTGTTTGTGTGTACGTGGCTTTATGGGCTTCTACTGGAGCCAGGCTTGAAAGTCCACACCATCAACGCCAACTGCCCTCGTCGGCTTACACAGTGCTCTCACATCTATCGCAATGTTTAAGAAACATTCAGACAGGTACATGGGTAGACACAAAATGCTGGAGTAACTCAGCGCTGATTGAATGGCAGAGTAGACTCCAAGGGCGGTATTTTGATTTTTGATAGCCCGGGTTTAGCATCCATTAACGTCCATTCCAACTGTGAGCAACCTCATTCTGACTTTTCCACAGAAGAAATAAATCATGTTTTTTATTTGACAGCATTTCACAACATTGGAAATGCATTCATAAATTTAGGCAATTTCTCCTTGGCAACTCTCACAATGGGGAAAAAAGAGGAATATTTATTTAGGTGTTGACTGAGATGTAAATATCGACGGAGGCTAATTATTGGAGAAGATTCTTTGGGATAGGATTTACTCACATTGGAAAAAACTTGGTCATGTTAGGGATAATCAGCATGACTTAGTGTGTGGTATGCATGCCTTACAAAACTGATTTGAGCTTTTTGAGGAGGCGACGGAGATGTTGTACGTGGATGTTGTCTATACCGATTTTAGTAAAGCAGTTAGGGCGGCACGTTGGCTCAACGGTAGAGTTGCTGACTGACAGCGCTTGCAGCTCCACAGACCCAGGTTCGATCCTGGCTACAGGTGCTGAATGTACGGAGTTTGTACGTTCTCCCCGTGACCGCGTAGGTTTTCTCCGAGATCGTCGGTTTCCTCCCACATTCCAAAGGCGTACGTTTGTAGCTTAATTGGCTTGGGTTTGTACACTTGGTGTAAAATGCCCCTAGTGTGTGTAGAGTAGTGTTAATATATGCATTGATCGCTGGATGGTGCGAACTCGGTGGGCCAAATGGCCCGTTTCCACACTGTATTTCTAAACTAAACTAAACATTCGACATGAGCCCTTATGGTGGGTTGATACATAAGATTAAGAGGGTGCGATCTGCTTTGATTCGGTAGATTGGATTCAAAATGGGCTTGGACATAGATGACATAGAGTAATGGTGGAGGGAATTTCTCACCAGCCAGGGGTGTTCTGGGGCCCGTAGCTTGTGAAATATATAAATGATTTGAATAATATGTAGGTGTACTCGTTAGCAAGTTTGCAATCCACTCAAAATTTGGCAGAGTTGTGGATAGTGAGAAGGTTCTCAAAGGTTACTGCAGTTAGAAATATGTGTGGAGAAATGGCAGATGGAGTTTAATCCAGTGAAGTGTGTGGTGTTGCACTTTGGGAGGGCAGATGTAAATCCATAGCTCCCTGAAAGTAGCAACGTAAGTGGATAAGATGGTAAAGAACACATATGAGAAGCCATGCGTGCTTTCATCGAAAAGTTAGAAGCTATATAAAACTTTCCTTCTGCCTCAATTGGAGGATTGTGTGCAGTTTTGGTCACCCCAAGGAGGATGTGGAGGCTTTACAGAGGGTGCAGAACCGGTTCACTAGGTTGTTGCCTGAGAGAGGATTAAAGGGCCAGTCCCACTTGGGCGTCATTTGCACAACAGGTCAGCAGTGACTGACGCGCGCCAAGTAGCGCCAGTCTCCGTAGCAAGGATGTTCCCAGTGAAACATTTTCAAAACTTTATACCCGGGTGATCACGTGGTGCGGCGCTCTAATGGTGCGCCGACGGCATGCGTGCGGAGCGGCGAGGCATGGTTACGCACGGTGATGCATAATACATTTGCATAGGCAATGTTCACGCGTCACCGTGTGTAACCACGCGTCGCCACGCGCTACATGTACGCCATCAGTATGTCAGCGTGCACGTGGGATACGTCACATGGGTGGCGCGCAAGGATTTTGAACACTCCAAAATCCTGGGGCGATTGGGAAACACCGCACGTCACCACCTACGCCACCACGCCTCACCACACGCGTGTCACGACGCGCCAACCAATTTTTAGGATGTCGCGTAAATGATGCACAAACGACGCCCAAGTGGGACAGGCCTGTAACTATACATATATACAATCAAGTCAAACTCAAGCACAATAGGTAGAGCAAAGGTGAAGATGCAGAGTGCAGAATAATTAGTGCAGAACAATTGATAGTACGGTGTCAGGGGTTATGGGGAGTAGGCAGGAGATGGAGTTAGGAGGGAGAGCTAGATTAACCATGATTGAATGGCGGAGTAGACTCGATGGGCCGAATGGCTTAATTCTGCTCCTATCACTTATGTAGTGCAGCAGAGCGGTAGAGTTGCTGCCTTACAGCACCAGAGACCCGGGTTCGATCCTGACTACTGGTGCTGTCTGATTGGAGTTGGTACGTTGACTGCATGGCTTTTTTCCGGGTGCTCCGGTTTCCTCCCACCCTCAAAAGACGTACAGGTTTGCAGCTTAATTGGCTTGGGTAAAATTAACCCAAGTATGTAGGATAGTGCTAGTGTACGGGTTGACCATTGGCCGGCGTGGAATCGGTTGGACAAAGTACCGATTTCCGCAATGTAAAATCTAAAGTCTATATAGTGGTTTTTTTACACAAAGGGTGGTTGGTGCCTGGAATGTGCTGCAAAGGGATGTGGAAACAGATATGACAACAGCTTTTAAGAGGCATTTAAACAGGCAAATGAGCAGGCAGGGAATGGAGGGATAATGATCCTGTAGATGGGATTAATTTAATGTGGCATTATGATCAGCACAGATATTGTGGACAGAAGGGCCTGTGTTATATTGTGTTATATTGTGTTATATTGTTCATGTACTTTATTTGAAGTCATTTGTCTGCATTATATTAATTGCCATACGATGTATGACTGGTTCAAAGATTGGACTGCCCTACTTGGCAGCTCCAGATTTGTCAACAACATTCAAAAAAGAATTGTAAATAAGACTTGTAATGGAAAGATTGGGGGGAAGGGCAGTGGTGCTAATTAACTAATACTTTCAGGGAGTCCTTCTGCGCTGTAAAATGATATCGCTTGTTAATGGCCCATTCATTGTTCTCAACAGATGGGTTGGCTAAAAGGTGCTGAACAATATCAGCATCAGACACTTTCATTAAGATAACAGACAGCGTTTCATCTGAAGGTATTAATCCTTCACCACACGCTGTGCATTTTGCCGAAGGAGGACAAGGTCATCAGAGATGAATCGGACATTTCTCGCTCTGGCAGCTCTGTCACCATTGACCTGCAGTGCCTGTAAAGGCCATGCGGAGCGCTACAGACAGCGAGCTGCTTTGGAGGATAGTTTAGCTTTGAGATGCAGCATGGAAACAGGCCCTTCAGCCCAACGGGTCCGCACCAACCATACATCACCCGTACACTAGTTCTATCCGACATACTAGGGACAATCAACCTACGAGCCTCCACGTCTTTGGAGTGTGGGAGGGAGCCGAAGATCTCGGAGAAAACCCACGCTGTCACGTGTAGAACGTACACACACTCCGTACAGACAGCGCCCGTAATAGGGATCGAACCTTGGTCTCTGGCACTGTAAGGCAGCAACTCCACCATTACACCACCGGGCTGCCCAAATCCTACGATTTATTATATAAAACAATTTAAAGAGTGAGCACCTTCAATCACACGTCTTAAACCTTCTCCCCTCTCTGCCTCACCCCATTGATAGGTTGATTACATTTAAACATTCAGCTGGCTAATAAAAACCCACAGGGCAACACTCCTTTGCTGAAAACCATCATGCAGCCTCTATGCAAAGTCAGAGATAAGGGTTTTGCTGCTTGTGTTGTTTTCCTTGCCAGAGTGTTTCAATTCTTATGCTGAAAAATTCATGGATTCTGCTGCATTGCTTTCATCAAGAGGGAAATGTACATTGCAGGCTGCCCGTGACTCAAGCTTGAGGAGCTTCAGTAATATTCTAGTGAGATGCGGCAATGTTTAATGTGTAAATCATGCTGGGCTGTAATAGTCAGACAGTGGAACCGTGGAAGTGCCATTCTCAGTGAGAGAGAGAGCGCTTACAGATCCTATCTGGTGTAATGGCCAAGAATATATTATGCAGAGAGGTTGTTGGACCTGGTGCTATGGAATTGTTTTTTTTGTCATGAGAATCCTTAATGACTCTCCGTGCCTTCCCAGCTCCTTTCACTGGCACCTCTGCAAAAAGGGCTTCAGACCACTGATGAAAGAAGGCACGTAATTTTCCACTCAACCTCATACAGTATCATCCCCCCACCCGCACGACCTATGAGGTAAGGCCACTCGGTCTTACCTGCGATCAATAGATCGAGACTGCCTGCCCTTGGCAACTCCTTCAGTGTTTTGCGTATCCAGAAGCTGTCTACTCCAACCTTAAAAATATCCAAGAGCTCTCAAAACCCTTGGGAGAAGCAAATTTTGGACTCATCTCTGATCAAAGGCCAATTCTTGTGATTTGAGAGTTGTCCTATCAAGAGGAGTTAAACAGCGTGGGTCGGTACTCCTTGGTCATGGTGGCACAGCACTGGAGTTGCTGCCTTACAGCGCCAGAGACCCGGGTTCGATCCTGACTACAGCTGCTCTCTGTTTGAACGTTCTCCCCGTGACCCGCATGGGTTTTCTCCGGGAGCTCCGGTTTCCTCCCACACTCCAAAGACATACAGGCTTGTAGGTTAATTGGCTTGGTAACATTGAAATTGCCCCTTGTGTAGGATAGTGTTAGTGTGCGGGGCTCGCTGGTCGGTGTGGATTCGGTGGGCTGAAGGGCCTGTTTCCGCGCTGTATCTCTAAACTAAACTAAGAGGCTGTCGATGCTGGAATCTTAAATGACCACATTTTTAAACTGATAGCTAGTTCTATATTCTCCACAAGATTTCGGCACGGACTGGAAGGGCCGAGAGGGCCTGTTTCCGTGCTGTAATTGTTATATGGTTATATGAAACTCACTCTCACCACATCCACCTCTCAAGGCCCCACAGAGAGCATCTTGACTTGGTAATGCCATAGGAGGCCATTTGTCCCATCGAGTCAATGATAGTTCTTAAAATACTCTGCTGAATTCTATTCCATAACTTATTTCCTTGCAATCTACTCTCACACACCCACTGATTCTCCCACCACCCACCTTCGCTTGTGTAATTGGCAGCAATCAATTAACCTACAGAACACCAAATGAAATCCTTTTTAAATATCCAAAATGAGAGCTCAATCTATTTAATTCCTGTTCTCAGGATCTGCTGCCAGGAAGCTATCTAGTCAATCTCTGCTGCACGGCACGATACATGCTCCAGCGCAGAATGTGCTCTGGGCTGGAATGAGCCACGCATTCCTTTTGTTTACGCTGCACTTGATGATTTTCAGCGGCTGGCATGCTCTCCATAGTCTGGAGCTTGAAGGGCAATATCATTCAGCTGGCAGCAGCAAGTGGCAACCAGGAGCTTGACGAAGGCTCAGGGTTGCTCACCCTCACTCACAGGGGGGAGAGAGGCAGTCGGGGAGGTGGGGGTGGTGGCGGGTGGAAAGGGGTGCCATCGGGAGAGACAGGAGGGCGAGTCAGCTTCTTGCTTTTAGTTAAGTTTAGAGTTACAGCCCACCGGGTCCTCGTCGACCAGCGATCCCCGCATATTATCACTTATCCCTCATCCACGAGGGATAATTTATACATTGACCAAGCCAATTAACCTACAAACCTGTACGCCTTTGGAGTGTGGGAGGAAACCGAAGATCTGGTTTCACTGGAGTTTAGAAGGATGAGTGGGTACCTTATAGAAACATATAAAATTATAAAAGGACTGGACAAGCTAGATGCAGGAAAAATGTTCCCAATGTTGGGCGAGTCCAGAACCAGGGGCCACAGTCTTAGAATAATGGGGGAGGCCATTTAAGACTGAGGTGAGAAAAAACGTTTTCACCCAAAGAGTTGCGAATTTGTGGAATTCCCTGCCACAGAGGGCAGTGGAGGCCAAATCACTGGATGGATTTAAGAGCGAGTTAGATAGAGCTCTAGGGGCTAATGGAATCAAGGGATGTGGGGAGAAGGCAGGCACGGGTTATTGATTGGGGACGATCAGCCATGATCACAATGAATGACGGTGCTGGCTCAAATGGCCGAATGGCCTCCTCCTGCACCTATTTTCTATGTTTCTATCTTGGAGAAAACCCATGCAGGTCACGGGGAGAACGTACAAACTCCGTACAGACAGCACCTGTAGTCGGGATCGAACCCGGGTCTCCAGTGCTGCATTCACTGTAAGGCAGCAACTCTACAGCGGCACCACCGTGGCTGCCCATGAGGCTTCCAGGAGCCTTTTCACAGATAGGAGGATTACTGGCCTTAACTGCACCAGGACCCAGTTTCGACCCAGACCTCCGGTGCTGCCTGCGTGCATGTTCTCCCTGTGACAGCGCGAGTTTCCTTTGGATGCTCCGGTTACTTCTCACATCAAAAGATCATAAGTGATAGGCGTAGAATTAGGCCATTCGGCCCATCAAGTCTACTCCGCCATTCCAATCATGGCTGATCTGTCTCCCCCTCCTGACCCCGTTCTCCTGCCTTCTCCCCATAATCTCTGCCACCCGTGCTAATCAATCCCATATTCCGACATGGCGGATTTGTCAGCTGATAGGTTTTTGTAAATTGCGCCAACTGTGGAGGGTGTGGATGCAAAAGTGGGATAGTACGAACAGATGATCGATGGTCGGCGTGGACACGGTGGCCTTTATCTTGCACTAAATGTTATTCCCTTCACCCTGTATCTGTACACTGGACAGCCTGGTTGTAGTCATGTATATTCTTTCCCAATGACTGGATAGCACGCAACAAAAAAGCCTCTCACTGAACCTCGGTGCAGGTGACAATAAACTATGGAAAACTAAACGATATATTTACAGTGCCATGTTGTATGTCCACAGGCGAAACCCTTTGCATTTCCATTTCATTACCGATGCTATTGCCAAGCAGATCCTGGGCTATCTCTTTGAGACGTGGATGGTGCCAGCAGTGACAGTCAACTTTTATGATGCTGATGAATTGAAGGTTGGAATTTATTTCTTCTTTTGTGCACTTCTGTCCTTCCTCACCTCCCCCCTACAGTGGCCATTGACGGAGTAGTCATGCCTCCTACAGTTCACCTTTCTGACTTCCTTACCTCTTTTAAACTGCCATCAGCCATTGGCTCCAATCCTATCTGTTTAGTTTTTGGAGATACAGCGGAGAAACGGGCCCTTTGACCCACCGGGTCCGCGTTGACCAGCAATATCCGCACATTAACGCTCCTACACAAACTAGGGACAATTTATTTTTTACATTGACACCGGGCAATTTAACCTACAACGCTGCACATCTTTGGAGTGTGGGAGGAAACCAAAGATAATCGGAGAAAACCCACACAGGTCACGAGGAGAACGTACAAACTCTGTACAGAAAAGCACCCATAGTCATAGAACCTGAGTCTCTGTGCGCTGTAAGGCAGTCGCTCTATCGCTGTGCCACTGGGCTGCCCATTTATTCCCCATGAAATACTTGGCTGAATTATATGTCTGCGTTAAGCACAGCGATGCAGTTGGGGCAACGCAACTGATAGAGCTGTGGCCTCGCAGCTCCAGTGACCCGGGTTGAATCCAACCCTCTGATACTGTCTGTGTGGAGTTTGCATGGTCCCTCCTGTGTGGATTTCCTCAGGTGGGGGGGTGCTCCAGTTTCCTCCAAAGACACGCAGATCGGTAACCTGAATGACCGCCTAAAATTGCACCTTGCGTGCAAATGATTTGTAAAACATAAAAGGATTTGACGGGACAGAATGAAGTCAATGAGTATAATTAGGAGTCAGGATTGAACCTGGGTCTCTGGCACTGTAAGGCAGCAACTCTACCACTGCGCCACCGTACCGCCCATAATGGACCCGATGGGCTGAGTGGCCTCATCTGTGTCATTAATAGTAAAAGGTGAGATTCCCTGCTGACAAGCTCAAGTATCTGCCTAACCCAGATCTGCAGAGGGCCATGAGCCTCGTTATATAACGAGATTGGTGGTGCTGACAAGTACACACTACATGAGCACAAAGTCCTGAGACGAGAGATTTGTTCTGTTTAAAATTACACCACTGAGTTTGAAGGGGGTCTCGGGGGGGGCGTCAAGATCTGAGGGGGTACCCATGGGGGGCCGCCAGGAACTAAGGAGGTGCCTCGGTGGTGATCTACCAATATCAAAGGGGACCCTTGGGGGGGGGGGAGGGGATAACACCTCCTGCCACGTGCAACAGCACGCCTGGTTTGCCACTGTGAGGAGATAAGACTGTTCGAAGAACGTTTTGTAACTTTGTTCGCGCCAGAAACCCATCGACTCTTTGTGTACGGCCGAGGTGAGGTCTGCTGTGTGGTTTTACCGGGTTGTACGCAACACAAGTAATCTCACTGTACCTGGGTGTGTGTGACGATAACATGTCGTTGAAACGTGGACTTGACTTTGACCGACACTGAATTTGCCTTTCAGCCAGAGGTTTCATGGATTCCAAACAAGCATTACTCAGGGATATACGGGCTGATGAAGCTGGTCCTCACCAAGACTCTGCCGGCCTCTCTGGAACGGGTCATTGTGCTGGACACCGACATCACCTTCGCCACCGACATTGCCGAACTTTGGGCTGTGCTGCACAAGTTCAAAGGTGAGAGAGAGCGTGTGCGAGAGTATGTGCGTGTGTGTGTGAATGTGCATGCGTGCCTGAGTGCGCGTGTCTGTGTGCGTGTGTGTCTGCGTGTGTGTGCACGTGTGACTGCGCACTGGTGCACGTGTGTGGCATATTGACCTACGGCGCTGCGCACAAACTCAGGTGCCGACCCAAATGCAACGTGACACAGATTAGGTAATCTGCTGGCGTAAAAGAGAGAGAATGGGTAGAGCACACAAACTAGTTGCAGCAGAAACTCAGTTCTTAGACCAAACTCCTTATACCCCTGTGGATTTAATAGCTCTTGTGGCCAATGGTGGCTTGACAGGCCACGGCCTAGGCAGTTCTTCGCATGCCGCAAATGACCAGAGCAACAACTGTGTCAGAGACCCAGGATCGATCCTGACTACGGGTACTGTCTGTACGGAGCTTGTATGTTCTCTCAGTGACCTGCGTGGGTTCTCTCCAGGACCGCCGGTTTCCTCCCACACTCCAAAGACCTACAGGATTGTAGGCTAATTGGCTCGGTATAATTGTAAATTGTCCCTTGTTTGTGTAGGTGTGCAGGGTTCGCTGGTCAGCACGGACAGGATGGGCCGAAGGGCCTGTTTCCACAATGTATCACTAAACTAAACGCGAGACTGCAGATGCTGCCAGGTACTATGTTTCTATATCTGTTGTGCAGCTGCAAGTCAGAATTTTATTGTTCCCTTTTGAGACATATGACAATAAAACACTCTTGACTCTTCACCCACCAAACCCACCCTCTCACCTCTTTATACCAGCTCCGTTGCCTCGACTCTATTCAGTCAATTTGAACACCAATACAAAATGGTGGCAGTCCAATTTCTTCCATAGCTGCTGGCTGATCCGCTGAGCAAACTGTCTTTTTTTTGTAGCAGAGGGTAAAATCAGTTCAGGTTTCCTCTTACAGATAGATAGGCGAATAAAGGAGAAAGCTAGATTGTCTGAAATAGCCAACACTTAAGATAGACACAAAATGCTGGAGTAACTCAGCAGGACAGGCAGCATCTCTGGAGAAAAGGAATGGATGGTGTTTTGGGTCAAGACCCTCCACGAGTTCACAAGTTATAGGAGTAGAATTAGGCCATTCGGCCCATAGCGTCTGCTCCGCCATTCAATCATGGCTGATCTCAGCCTCCTAATCTAATTTTCCTGCCTTCTCCCCATAACCTTTGGCACCCGTTCTAATCAAGAATTTGTCTATCTCTGCCTTAAAAATATCCATTGACTTGGCCTCCACAGCCCTCTGTGGCAATGGGTTCCACGGATTAACTGCCCTCTGACTTGCTTGGGCAATCGATATACGTAGCTTGCACATTGACTGTAGAGATAGTGAAGCATATCCAGCGCATGTGGAGCTGTACCTCCGTGTGAGTTGGTGCCTGTGGTGGTGAGCGAGAACTTGCAGAGTTGTGTATCTGCCACACACGTGGAAACCACAGTCCTTTCACTTCTGATGTCTTTACTGCAACGTCAGGGCAATTTCCTAAGCTGCTTCAAGGGGATGCCCGCAGACAAATGTTCGTCGACCTGGGACGGGTTGGTCAAAGAGGCAGGGAGAACGCGGGTACAGTGGCACAAAGGGCAGCGGCACTCTTCCTAAGCAAGCACGTGAAGTAGAAAAGCAGAAAATATAGAAATAGTAGCAAGGGAATTTCTGATCTCAAGACCCAGGACAGCTGAAATGTTGCTATCAGTAGTGATGAGAACAGTGAGAATGGCAGGATTTGAAGAAAGGCTAACGTTAATCTTTAATCTTGGTCAGGGCTTTTACAAGTTGTCAGTCGGCTAATCCCTCAAATTGTTTTTTAAAAATTACCCTTTTATAAGTTCATAAGACATAGGAGCAGAATTAGCCCTTCGGCCCAACGAGACATTTGATCACGGCTGACCTAATTGTCTCTCTCAATCCGAATCTCCGACCTCCCCGCAAAACCTTTGACACCCGTAGTAATCAAGATCAAGATCCTATCAATCTCCGCTTTAGTACCCACTGTCTTGTCCTCCACCGCCATCTATGGCAATGAATTTTATAGACGACCGTCCTCTGGCGAAAGAACTTCCTCCTCATCTCAATTCTAAAGGTATGTCCATTTTTTCTGAAACTGTGCCTACTGGTCCTAGACTCTCCCACAACTGGAAACATCCTGTCCACATCCATTCTATCTATGCCTTTGAGTATTTAGTAGATTTCAGTGAGATCCCCCCCCCTCCCCCTCTTATCCTTCCGAGCATTATTCCAACCATCCCCGGCATCATTCTCGTAAACTTCCTCTGGACTCTCTCGAATGCCAGCACATCCTTCCTCAGGTCCAAAGGTGCTCACAATATTCCAAATGAGGTCCGACCAGTGCATTGCATCGGCATTACATCCTTGCCTGCACGCAAAGTGAATGCTAACATTGCATTTACGTTCCTTACCACCAACTCAACCTGCAAACTAACTTTTTGGGAATCCTGCACCAGCACCAGCACCAAGTCACTTTGCACCTCCGATTTCAGAATCCTCGCCCCATTTAGAAAATAGTCTACTCTATTTTTGTTGAGGCTGTTCCCGGTTTATGAGCTCTTGACTTATTGACACACCTGCGTAGGCCCAAGCTCCCACGATATTATTAGATTCAGAAGGCTGATGCACATGCAAACGCTCTTTCCTATGTGCCGACAGAACTCGTTTCTCTCTCCACCTGTAGTAATTGTTCTTTGCCCTGTGGAGGGAATGGACAGACTACATTTCAGATGGAGATGCTTCTTCAGACTGATTGGAGTACAGGGAGAGAAAGCTGGGAAAGTGAGGTGGGTCAAAGCCAGTCAAGTTATAGGTGGAAGATAGGACACAAAATGCTGGAGTACCTCACCGGGACGGGCATCAGAGAATCCTTCTCTCCAGAGATGCTGCCTGTCCCGCTGTGTTACTCCAGCATTTTGTGTCTCTTTGGTTTAAACCAGCATCTGTAATTCCTACACAAGTGATAGGTGGATGCAGGTGATGGGATTTGATTAGCAAATGGGGGGAGTAAGTGACAAAGGCTCAGAGTGAAAGGAAGGCAAAAGAGTGTTGTATAAGGAACGAAGAGGAGTGAAATGAGAAGCCGGATAATGGGATATGGATGGAAGGGGACAGAGCGGAGGGGAACGGGGGGGAGGATAAAATTTAAATGTGAGACTCGGGGGTGAGAGAGGAGCGGGTGAAAGAGGGGAAAGGAGAAGGGTGACGTGTAGTAGAGAAATGTTAGTGCAATAGAGCGGAGGGCCAGGGGAAATAGAGTAGGGGAACAATACTTGGAATTGAGAATTCAATATTTCATACCGTTAGGTCGTAAGCTACCCAAGCGGAATATAAGGTGCTGTTCTACCAACCTTAAAAATTACCTGGGGAACCTCAACTCTCACTTAAACCTACTTGAATTTCTTTCAATTGTTTAGAAGGCTTTTTGGAGATAGACCACAGAACAAAGAATGCAGGTCCACCACCGATTTTCCGGCACCCATGGTTCCCAAGCTTGCCATGTTATCCGTTTTGCCGGACCGACAGAGGTCACGCCCTGGGGGGAGGGGGGTCGAGATAACATTGGGGAGAGGGGATGTCCGGGGAGGATTTCAATTGTACTCTGGTGATTTTGTCCGGATTAACGGGGGTTCTGGACCACCAGTGGCTGGGAAATCGGTGATGGAACGTGTAACACAGGAACAGGCCCTTCAGCCCACAGTGTCCGTACCCAAACATGACGCCATGTTAAAGTAATCTCCTCTCCCTGCACGTGAGCCATACCCCTCCATTCCCTACATATCCATGTGCCTATTCAAAAGCCTCTCAAATGCAACTGGCATTTCGAGTCACGTTTCGGGTCAGGGCCCGTCTTCAGACCATGTTTGATTTGCTCTCACTTTGTGGTGTCTCCAATAGAAGTCAGTAGCACTGTGGATAAGGAAGGCAACTCTAAGGGTTATAGATCGTTGATCTGAAGCTTGAGTATTGATGTTCCATTAAGTCCTTTCTAACGCTGCCCAAACAGTAAATTGACTCCAGTGTAATACTTGCCAGAATCAAAGAACATTTGATTCTTTATTCCTAATGTAAAAGAAGGTCATTCAATATAAATCAATGTCCATTCCTGTGGTACATTAACTCTGGTATATCGTGGAACGCCCTCAAATATGTTGGAGCCTCTTGAAACATCTCTACAGATTATCCCAAATGCTTAATTGTCTAAAAAGATTTCTTCCCAATGCTGCTGTTCTAGATCAACTTTTCTTTGATTGCTATTTACAACCATTCTTTTGGTGCGCTTTTAAATTAATTATCTCGTTTAATTTAATTGGACAATGTAATATCTCTAGTTTCCCTCTCCCCCGACACTCAGTCTGAAGTAGTCTCTAGCTCTCTTAAGCTCCAGCAGATACCACCCTGACCTCCCCAAACTCCTCTCATGGGATCACATGCCCATTCCCAGTATCAGATGATGGACACAAAATGCTGGTGTAACACAGCTGGTCAGGCAGCATCTCTGGAGAAAAGGAATAGGTGACATTTTGGGACGTGACATGTAAAGTCACCTATTACTTTTCTCCAGAGATGTTGCCTTTGTGTCTACCTTCAGTGTAAACCAGCATCTGCAGTTCCTTCCTACACAATATATATATCTTATATTTTCTCTCCTCGACCCATCTTTTAAGGATTGCAAAGTCTGATATTTGTAACATGCTTAACGTTCAAGGAATTGTAAAGACTGGGCCAACAGCTAGGTACGTTTGGAAGCTGGTTATGAAAACGGCATTCTGATGAATAAATGTTCTGTCTGTCTTTGGTACTGAAGAAAGGTACATATTGGTCCAGGACATAGAGTCATAGAGTGATACAGTGTGGAAACAGGTCCTTCAGCCCAACTTTGCCCACACCGGCCAATATTTCCCAGCTACACTAGTCCCACTTGCCCGCGCTTGGTCCATATCCCTCCAAACCTGTCCTATCCATGTACCTGTCTAACTGTTTCTTACATGTTGGGATAGACCCTGCCTCAACTACCTCCTCTGGCAGCTTGTTCCATACACCCACCACCCTATGTCTGAAATAGGTACCCCTCAGATTCCCATTAAATCTTTTCCCCTTCACCTTGAACCTGTGTCCTCTGGTCCTTGATTCATCTACTCTGGGCAAGAGACTCTGTGCATCTACCCTCTCTATTCCTCTCATGATTTTATACACCTCAATAAGATCACCCCGCATCATCAAGCTCTGGCAACATCCTTGTAAATCTTCTCGCTGCCCTTTCCAGCTTGACAACATCTTTCCTATAACATGGCGCCCACAATTGAACACATTACTCTAAATGCAGCCTGGCCAACGTCTTATGCAGCTGCAACATGACCTCGCAACCTCTAGACTCCTGCATTGCAATTTCCTACGAATATTTGAAAAAGCTCTACCCGAGCAGATGGACAGAATCTTTATCATGTTGTCAGTACGATGGCAGCCCTGACAACGCAGTACTCCCTCGATTCAACTGAAATGTCCGTCTAGATTATACATTTGCTCTACCACACATGATCACTCTGGCTGCTGTCCTTTGTGCTCTTTCAATGTGTTTACTTTCCCTCAGTAGTGATCAGCCTGTTGTTTATAAATCTCATACCGAACAAATTTCTGATCCTCCCACATGTCCCACTAATGTAATTCTTGGTCCTCATGATGGATCTGGAAGGACTGTAATGTTGGACTCCCTGGTACACCCTGTTGAGTATGCCAACTAAGAGTGCAGTCACTACAGTGGGTTTTACACTGGGCAGAGAAAGGAATTGGCCCATTTGGCTCACCTTTTTACTGTATCGTCCCTCATAGTCCATAAAATTGATGGGTTCATCATGGTTATTTATCTTTTGGACCAGAGTTCAAAGCTAACGCAATACAATGGAGTGAAAGCTTCTATTTATCTTTAAGACTCTTTAAAAATATTATGGAGTAGAGCTGCTTCTAATGTAGCAGGAAACTGGCACAGACCATAGCTGAGTTAACAAGCAGATTCTGTTTTTGCAGACATACTGAAGTTGACTTTGCCCTTAAGGCAAAAAATACACAAACATCACTTGGTGTGATCGTCATATCTCCATGGTATTGTAATGGATGACACAAAACACATGAGACTGAGAATAAAGAATATTTACTAAAAGTGGTGAGAGTGAGACAGAGGGTGGGAGAGAGAGAGGGTGGAGAAAGAGAGAGAGAGAGAGGGTGGGAGAGAGGGAGAGAGGGTGGGGGGAGAGAGAGGGAGGGAGAGAGAGTGAGAGAAAGAAAGAGGGGAGAGAGAGGGAGAGAGAGCGAGGAAATCTGTTCTGCTGACACTAGGAATGCAGATGCTGGTTTACAAAATAATACAAAATGCTGGGATAACTCAGCAGGTCAGGCAGTGTCTCTGGAAGACATGAATAAGTGGCATTTTGCATCGGGGCCCTTCTTTCAGATTAATTGTAAAAGGACGGAGAAACTTGGTAAAAGAAAGGTGGGAGTGGGGTCAAAACCTGGTGAGTGATAGGTGGATACAGGTGAGGGGGGGTTGATTGGCACATGGGTGGGCCCAGACTCAATGGGCCAAAGGGCCTGTTTCCACGCTGTATCTCTGAACTAAACTAAACTAAACTCTGTCTAGAATTGCTCTTTATTTTAAGACTGACCTCTAGTCCTAGACAGGAGACGTAGCAACTCTGAACTTCCACTTTCACATCGCTGAAGAGTTTTGAGCGTTCCAATGTCAAGTTTAATTCTTCTAAATACAAGAGTAGAAGACCGATCTGTTCAATCTCACCTCATAGAACAAATACCAGCCCTACTCAGCCAACCACCCCCAGAGCCAGCTGTGTTTGTTTTCAAGATGCCGTGACATGGTAGAATTTTTACTTTCTTGAAACTTGAGTCAATAATGTAAGGTACCGATGTTTAATTTGTCACCATCCCGTCAGTTCTGCCAAGCTGATTCTAGCTTGGTACGGCCTTTTTCTATTTGAGGATTGAACAATTTTCCTAAGCTTTTAATCTAGGTCAAAATAGGTTTAGCTTGAAAAGAGCCATTTGACCTAATTCTTCCAGATGCCAACCTTGCACTTATCTCATTACGTTCTTTCCTCAATGGTCGGTCCAGTCAATGTTCCTGAAAAGCCACTACCACAAGGGCAACTGCAGAAAAGGGGTGTAGTGATGTTTCCGACTGTTGGTTTTTGGTGAAGCATGGTTCTCTAATAATGACAGTGGAAGAAAGAGGTCAGGTCAGCGTGCAATGGCCATCTATTCACAGCAAGTCCCTTGTTTAATTCCTTGTTAAATCCTTGTTTAATGGGTACACCACTTGCGACCTTTTCATGTGGCTTGTGGTGTCAGATCTGCTACACATAGACAAAATCTCCACTACAGTCCCTGTCAACATTATGTTGTGTTGGAGAGATAGCTGAAGAATTCATTCAATGTAGGTGTGTAGTCCATCAAAGAGCCCACCAGTATTCAATGTCCACATAGCACCAGGCGGAAGAGGCTCTGTCCAGGCCGGCTGCCTTTCCTGGGGTTACGTCCGCGCACGGGTGGTTTGAGAAAGGGACTACGTGTTGTCCACGGGAACCTTGGAAGATTTCCGGGACCGCTAGTTGTATAATAGTTTATTTGGTATTTAAGAATATTTGTTTTACTTTGTATTATGGTAGTGAGTTTGTTTGTATTATTTTGTATTGTACATTTTTTTTGGTAAATAATTGATCAAAATTATTTATGGGTAAAAAAAGTATTCAATGTCAAGGGCTCTCAGGAGGAGAAATCCATCAAGAGTTTTAAAATCACACTGCAGCTTGGCTCAGTCCTTGCGTGAGAAAAATATAGACCAGAGAACATGGGAAACAAAGAGTCTATTCTCAGCATCAAATAATTAGTTCTTTGCTCCGTTGCTAAAAATAGCAAGAGTTGCATTGATCATTTTCATCTGTCGGGACCCATCTTATGCAGAGGAGTATAATTAGGACAAGGTTGGCATTTTATAGGTCAATGCCAACACTATTATTCCATGCACACCGAACAACAAAGGAAATTTGTGGCGAGTCAGGCAGAATGACAAGGTCGGTGACATTTAGCTCACCCGCCGAACACTGACTCGGTTCTCCAGCCGACACGGCCAGCTTGCCAATGAATTATGAGTCATACGGGCGAGGCAGGTCGTAGTTCAATGCTCGGCTGGCCTTCGGCAAGATTTGATTACTATCGCAGCCCTGACTTCCAATGGGAAAACTGTCCAGGATTCACTTTCTGATAAATTGTTGCAGATTATTTCCATCTCCAGCGATGAAAGCATTAATTTATTCTGATGAAATGTTCCCCTGCTATTTAAAAATAATTGCTTCAGAACACGTTGAAGAGAGTGTTGTGAACACTTCAAATTGAAATTTTAAAAAAAACACTGCTTGCTGGTTGACACAAAATAGTAAGGAAGAGAGACACAAAGTGCTGGAGTAACTCAGCGGGTCAGGCGGCATCTCTGGCGAATAGGAATAGGTGATGTTTCAGGTCGAGACCCATCATCAGACTTCGGTGAAGACCAGCATCTGTTGTTCCTTCTTACACAATAGTAAGGAAGAGATTTAGCTGCACACAAGTCAAACGTTTCATGGAAAACTGAAGATCAGCTGCTTTGATATCTTGCAGAAGGTTGACTTAAAATAATAGATTTCAACGCAGCGAGAAGAGAGGACTTGCTGACAGCATATTTCCAGCTACAGATGAAATAGGAATATTCAGAGGAACAAACACAGTCGAATGAGGAGAGGGTGCATTGTACACAGACTCATGCATGGTCTGTTAAGGGATGGGTTCAAGGCTAATGAGAACCAGTTGAAGCTGAAGGCTAGTTTTCAGAATGCAGCATCATGCAGGGCTTGAGCGAGTATTACAGATTGCATTGGTTGCCATGAACGATAGTTACCTGCTGTTGCTTGGAATACTCTCCTCACTAATGTTATGGAACAAATTAAAATAATTTTACATAGCAAGGGAATTTCAGAATAAATCTTCAGAATAAATCTTCAGAATAAATAACTTCAGAATAAATGAATGCTTTCATTACCAATTTCAGTTTAACACTTTCATTGTTAATAATTTTCTCCATTTGTATTCAGGTGAGTTATCTATAAAAATGTTAATTATTTTGATACATGTCTGGCACAAAAATGTTCTTTGCTTCTCACGTTAATGTTTGCATTCCTGATTTTGCATTAACACGTTAATTCCTAATCTCGCATTTTAGTTACATTGCTAATAAGGCACACATGCTTCCATTGATATTTTCAAAAATATGTTTTTAATATCAATCTGTACAAACACCCATTCAGGACTAATTTGATGTCCGTCCCCACATTAGAACATGTAAAGCACTGGTGTTGTAGATCTGGGCGGCATGGTGGAGCAGCGGTAGAGTTGCGACCACACACAGAGACCCGAGATCGATCCTGACTACGGGTGCAGTCTCTACGGAGTTTGTACATTCTCCCCGTGACCTGCGTGGCTTTTATCCGAGATCTTCGATGACAATAAACTGTCCTTGAAACCTTGAAAACTGAGTCGGTGTTTCAGATCAAATGGCTTTTCAACAGAACGAGGAAAAGTGTTCAAAAAACATCTAATCAAGATTCAAGATTCAAGAGAGTTTATTGTCATGTGTCCCTGATAGGACAATGAAATTCTTGCTTTGCATCAGCACTACAGAACATACATAGTAGGCATTGACTACAAAACAGATTAGTGTGTCCATATACCATTATATAAATATATACACACATGAATAAATAAACTGATAAAATGCAAATAACAGCTAATGGGCTATTAATGTTCAGAGTTTTGGCTGAGCCAGGTTTAATAGTAAGATTAAACAAGGTTATCTGTTCGAAGTTTGATCTTTATTTTATGAGGAGTTACGATGAGGGATTACGTGAAGAAGCCCCGCCAGGCGCATGCTCGGCATACTTCAAAGCAGCGGCGTGAAAAACACGGAACCAATAGCCGAAGTAAGATAGTAAGGTTCACACAAGACTAGAACTACCAGATGATCGTTTCGATTATGATGGTCGGGAGCGGAGGGCACGTAATCCCTCATCGTAACTCCTCATAAAATAAAGATCAAACTTCGAACAGGTAAGTTCTCGTTTAATCTTACTATTTTTACTTCGGGAGTCATTTGTGAGTGACCCACGTGAAGATTTTGAAGCTCTGTGATTTTCAATGCCGTAGATTCATTCCATACGACACGCTGCTACAGTAGTGAGAAATAAATAATATTGAACATTGCTTGAATTATGCAATACGTATTTTAATAATAATAATAAAAAATAAAAGAAAAGTAATAACCCCTCTATCCCAGGGGGAGATTACAACAAAAGATATGAAACCATTACATAAAAGAAGGCAAACAATCAAACAGAACCCAACACTGCGTGTCCAAACCCTGGCACCGTGAGAACAGGTTTATTGTAAATCTTGGAAAAAGTTCTTTACACCATCCTGCGGCCTCTAAAATTTGGTCAAGCGGCACGTCCTGTGCATTCACCGCGGATGTGGATGCCACCCTGGTGGAGTGAGATTTAAACACATCAGTGTCTACTCCAGCTAAATCCAAAACCTGTTTTAACCATCTAGAAATAGTTTGTACTGACACTTTTTAATATGTTTTTTTATGGGTAATAAGCATTGCTGTCTCACAACCCCGGAGACTCTTGGTTACTTCAATATATCGAATCAGATTTTTAACCACACACAATGTTTGGTCAGCAGGGTATGCTCTAAAGATTACCTTGGTTCCAGACTTCCCCGGTCTGCTTTGTTTGATTAGATCCTAAACATAAAAAGTAATGTTATCTGCAGACAAATGCGTACAATCTAAACGTAACATTTGCAATGTTTGTACTCTTTGTGCTGACACTAATGCCATGAGCAGTAAATGTTAACTTCTGAAAAGACAGTGACGTAATTGGAGCCCATTGCCGAAGCAATGTGAGAACTATACTGACATCCCAAATTTCTCTATATCTGGGTTTGGGAGGATTTTTATTAAAAATCCCTCTCATAAATTATTAATGGATGACACCCGATAGATTGATGTTCTGAAAATTGTCGTAAATAGGAAGACAAAGCACGATGAGCACTATTAGTGGCACTATAACTAAGGTGCTGATCAAAATGCAACATAGCAAGGAACTCCAATACATCCGATATGTTTGCAGTATGATAAGATATATCTGACTGAATACAAAAAGCTTCCCATTTCTTTATATGAGACATATATTGTTTCTTGGTGCTATCTCTCCAAGCTGCAGTTGTGACATCCATGGTCCTATCCGACAGTCCAAGCCCTTGTAATGGTCTGGTCAGAACCTGCAGATTAACAAATTAATATGATCATGCAATGGATGAACTTGTTCTGTTGCCGGTTGTACCAACAAATCACTGGAGTTGGGAATCGTCATAAATGGTTCAATTATCATTCTAAGCATCAATGGGAACCATGGCTGTGTAGGCCAGTTTGGAACGACCAAAACACCCGTGGCGGTCTTGCTCTATTTTGGTGAGACATTGCCTAATCAGGCAGAATGGGGGGAAGCATAGAAAAACATATTTCCCCCAATGTAGCGAGAATGCATCCAACGCTACTGCTCCTGGGTCAGGCTCCCATGAGACGTATTTAGGCAACTGGTGATTTAATCTGGACGCAAACAGATCAATGTCTGGTAACCCATACCGACTGACAATCTTTTTGAAAATTTGTGGATTTAACATCCATTCTGTATTGTCTTTGAACTTTCGTGACCTGTTGTCTGCCACAACATTGTCTTTCCCTGGGAGATAGATAGCTGAAAGCCAGATATTCCTAGATACACACCAATGCCACATCAGGTTGACCTGATAATCACATGATACTGATCTTACTCACCCATGTGATTGATATATACTACAGCTGTGGTATTGTCTACTTGTAATTGAACATGCAAGTCCTTCATTGTAGAACAATAAGCTTTTAATCCAAAAAATGCCCCCAATAACTCCAAATAATTAATACATATGTTTGGAGAATTAAATCCTCTTGGACAGTCCATCTATCACCACAGCTGGTCTCATTGTCCGTAGCCCCCCATCCGAGTGCACTCACATCAGTTTGCAATACCACTGAAGGATGCTGAACAACAATGTTTTTAGCAGCTTGTGCAACTTTCCCAATCCACCACTGTAATTCAGCTAAAGCTCCATGTTGGCAACTGCAATAGTCTATCAAAAATGACCTGCACATTCACTTTTAGTGCTTGTGCTCTTGCCCTTTGAAGATTTGATAATGCAGAGGACCATAACTCAACTGCAGGAAATGCTGCTACTATCTTACCAATAACCCTAGCTACTTCTCGGATGGAGGGATAAGGTTTGTCAGCAAGGCAACTACAACATTTGTAATATCCACAACTTTATCTGTGGTAAAGTTACTGACATAGCAACTGAATTAATGACAAACCCCAGATAATCAATAGTTTTGGGATGGCGTAGCTTAGATTTCGTTGGATGGATCAGAAACCCTAGCCTTTCAAAACAGGCTTATAGTTTGCTGAATTGATTCTTCAGCTGATTCCTGATGGCATTAACAATTAAAATATCACAAGATAAGCCATGACAATGTGATTTGAGCCCTTACAACACTGTAAGTGCTGGTTTCAATAATTTTGTGAACAACCTGGGAGCTGAACTTAACCCATTAGGTAATGCTTTATATTGCCACAGCTGACCCATCCAATTAAACTTCAAGTACCTGCGATAATGGTGATGAATTGGCACTGAATAATATGCATCTTTTAAATCTATAGTAGCCATGTAACAGCCTATGGACAACAACTCCTTTGCAGTGTTGAAGGTGTCCATTTTGAAATGTCTATACTGAACATATGAATTCAATTTTGTGAGATCCAGAATGACTCTACAACCCCCATCTATCTTGCCTGGGGGAAAATATTTGACACAAATTGTTGCGGATGATTCCCCGTACTTTCAATTACCCTTTTTCAAATACATTTTTTACTTCTTCTTTTACCTGGAATTTTCAGGTGCAAAAAACAGCAAACCCGATTAGGTTTTATTCTGACAGGTGGATTAACTCCTTCCATAAATTCTTATTATAGAACCTGACACAGTATCTAATATAAACCGATCAGATGTTATACAGTACCATTCATCATAAAACAATTGTAATCTACCACCAACCGGAGTTCCCAAAAGTTTTCTCTGTGATAGAATAAAGTTTTTGTACTCAGCGAAGACTGTGACGGTCTCCTCCTTCCAACATATGGAGGACATTTGGGCTGTGATGTATTAATACCTTCTTACCATACCCCTGCCTCTGTTTGTTCCCGCTCCTGAATTAAACCCCCTTCTCATCCAGCCAGATTGTCTCCTGTGGCCAAATATGAAAGGTTTCATGAGGCTGATAGTCTTTGCCTCCTCATCGATTTCTTTAATTTGCTTAGGCAGGTTTTCTCCGAATAGATAATCTGGAGCTTAAACATTGCTTGATTTACACAGACCTGCAAACCTTGGGTGCAGGATGGGCCGAATGGCGATTTTCCTCATACAATCTCAAGATAAGAGTTACAAAACAATGCCAACATGTCTTTTTTGGATTTTGGACATTGCACGCCCTTCCACCTGCCTCCCAAAAGCAGTGATGCCAGCCGCAATGAGCTTGAGGACCCTCTGGAAACCGTATTTCCTGTCCTCGCATTGTTGAAGTCATGGGTGTCCAAATTGCCGGATTCACCGTCGGCACCCTCAGTGATGCACAATTAACAGGTGTTTTATAGAGGTCTGCTGTCTCAACCATGACAGTCTCCTGAAGCTGGTGAGAAACAAATAATTAATGTTGGCCGCCAGGTTTTCTTCCATGACCTCACCGCTCCGCTCTGGTATAGCAAAGGATTGTGCTACATCTGGTACACCTGGAGTTTGACTCTTGTGCTGTGGTGGGTACTCATGGCCAGAAACACCACCTTCAGGGTCAGTCTCCTGCCGCCCTGGTACTCCTGAGACTTGCTCAAAGGAGACTTCTTCCAGACCTAAACAAGGCTCTGGAGGTTCACATTCCCACGTTGTAAAGGCACCATATTCTTGATATGGAACCCCCTCAGGGGCTGCCTGGGAATACTCTGGGTCTTTGGACCCTTGGTTGATAATAGTTTGGGGCATTTTCTCCATTTGGTCCATCCTGAGCCACATGGCTCGTCTGTCTGGAGGATCTTCTTCATCAGACTCGTCTGATATTACGGGCCTAACAGACTTCCTTTTATTTTTCCTATCCACTGGAGTACCCTCAGTGGCCTGCGGCTGTGGAGCGTCTAAAGGCTGAATTACGGCTGGGTCTACGGCTACCGGTATCGGAACCGGCTCCGTACTTATCTGCAGTCCCGATCTTAATTGAGCTGTTTCCACCGGGACGCGCGCTTAACCTGCGCCGACCTTTTTCCCAGTACTCTCCATTTTTTCTTCCCAAACTCCTCCTGGCTAGCCAGCCAGCGTCATGGAGCTTAAAACACCCAGGAAGTAGTTTTAAAACCACTTACCTGCGGGTCTGTTACTCACCGATGGTGGAGCTGCGATCTGCAGCCGTTCCTACCGACATACGTTGACGTAATGCCGAGCATGCGCCTGGCGGGGCTTCTTCACGTAGTCACTCACGTGACTCCGAAGTAAAATAGCCTGATGGCTGTGGGGAAGTAGATATTCCTGAACCGGGTCGTTGCAGTGTTCAGGCTCCTGTACCTTCTACCTGAAGGTAGCAGGGAGATGAGTGTGTGGCCAGGATGGTGTGGATCCTTGATGATACTGCCAGCCTTGTTGAGGCAGCGACTGCGATGCCATGTTTGTCTTGTTAATCATGTTTTAAGTTGCAAGAAGGGGAGGGATAGAAAGGAGGCGTGGAATATTATCTGGCCTCCTCCTCCCCCTCTTCTCTGCAACTTATAACATGTTTGATTTTGTACTTTTCCAAGTGTCGATGAAGGATCATTAGCCTGAAATGTTGGCTATTGCTCTCTCCGCAAACCTTGCCTCACTTGCTGAGTGTTCCCAGCACGTTCTGTTATTATTTTCTGATTTACAGCAGGTTTATTTTTCCTTTTTGCTGAACGTAATCTTTTTTATTACCGCTCTCGCTAATAATTTCATTTATTACCGCATTCGCTAATAATTTCATTTGGCTACTTTGGTGTCAACACACTTCTCTTGTTAATCTCATGATAAACCTCCTCAACAAATCCCCCCCCTCCGCGTATCATCTCAATTAATGCGCCCATTACCGATCTCACATAAGGCACTTGATTTGTTAATCTTTAATGCTGTTTGTTATTTATTCCTGTTAATGTGATCATCGCCGATGCCATTGTAACACCCTGGTTGAAAACGCAGCACATTACGATCGCGACCAAGTGCCGGCATCTGCCAGTCTAGTCTGCGTCCCCATCGCTGTGGCTTTTCGCAGGGTGAGCAGCGTTGCTGGTGACGCCGATGCATCGCTCACCTTTGAGTGGAGCAACCTGTGCAATGCAGCACCACCGCAGTTCCCCCGCAGCCGTGCTGTGCTGCGATGCCGGTGAAGGAATCATTTGGGAGTCTCTCGCTAACTCTAAATTGCTTTCAAAGTAACGGGAAAATGGAGATGTGAAAGGATGGAATTATAAATCTCCCGTTGGTCCCTGTTTTATATTTAATAAGTGAATGCGTATGACCCTGTAACAGGTTAACTGGCTGTAAATTTGATGATTTGACAGGTTAATTTGGTGGCTTGAATATCTATTATAGAGCAAACATTAGCAATGATGTGTTGTTTAATGGTGCCACATCAATCCAGTGATTGCTGGAGGAGGTTTTGGTGTAATGTTAAGTGCTGTGTGTGCTGCTAGATTAACCATCTCCACTGAATGCAGAAGTACAGGGGCAATAGCCTTGTTAACCCCTTGACTGGCTCTGCCAGGTAGCGGCACTGTAGCATTGTACAGGCTGTCACTAAGTTTAAAATAAAAGAATGCCTTGGCTCTCCTGACTTAAATCTGACAGGAATGTGACTCCGCTGCCCATACCTCATAGTCTTTGCCATTTTACATTTTTACAGATCTGTTTTTATTAGTGATGGATTGATCAGGGTTACTAATTTGCAGTGTCGATACCTGGTGAACTAGAGTCATGGAGTCATACAGCGTGGAAACAGGACCTTTGGCCTAGCTTTTCCACACTGACCAACATGTCCTGTCTACACTAGTCCCACTTGCCTGTGTTTGGCCCATATCCCTCCAAACCTAACCTATCCATGTGCCTGTCTAAATGTTCCTTAAATGTTGCGATAGTACCTGCCTCAACTACCTCCTCTGGTAGCCCATTCTATACACCCACCACCCTTTATATGAAAAGGTTAACCCCCAGGTTCCCATTATATCTTCCCCCCCCCCAGTTCACCTTAAACCTATGTCTTGCTGTTCTCGATTCCCCTACTCTGGGCAAGGGACTCTATTCCTCCCATGATTCTGTTCACCTCAATAAGATCACCCCCTCATCCTCCAGCCTCCAGCGCTCCAAGTCCTAGCCTACTCAACCTTCTCTTCTACAGCTCTGCCCCTCGAGTCCTGGCAAATCACTGTTAAATCTTCCCTGCACCCTTTCCACCTAGAACAAATCTTTCCTATACAGTGGTGCCTAGCATGGAACAAAATACTCTATATGCCGGCGGCTCATTAAATGTCTTAGCAAACGCCGACATGACCTCCCACTCTATCGCCATAACTCTGACCGTTGAGGAAAATGTGCTGAAAGCTTTTCACTTCCTACATCTTTAGCTATTTTTGACTGTTCCCGTATGTTCCTACTCTCCTTATATGTCTTCTTTCTCCGATGAAGAGCCGCTGCGCTGTCGAGCGCGAGCGATTTAACCCTTGTTTATTTAAAACTATTTCTTTGACCCTCAGTAACTTTTAATAATGGTGATTTTACTTTTCAAATAGGCTTGAACAGTGGAAATAAATATTCCGCTCTTCAACAATGCAGAACATCAGTTGTTCACACATTGCTCAACTCATTGATCGTCGAGCCAACGTAGTAATTTTATATCCTGCATTTATCCTTGAATTGCTATTTTAAATAAATGAACACAAAGCACAACTTGGTGGGTATGGATGCATAATCACCTGCTACATTTCATATTGTAGGGGCAGATATAGTCTATGTAAAAGCATGGAGCTACTCATATGGCTGGCATAGGAGGAGTTGGCAGTAAGTTTTTAAAACGTTCTGCCTCTGACTTCCAAGCACCGAATGCAAAACTTTAATGTAATTAATAATACATTAGAAGTTAAAGCGGCTGGAGTCATAATATTGACCAGCACTAGTGGGAAGACCCTCTGTTCACTAATGCCCATTTAGGCAGTTTGTTTAGTTTAGAGATGCAACGTAGAAACAGGCCCTTTGGCACATCGAGTCCACACCGACCAGCAAACCCCGCACATTAACACTATCCAATGCACACTAGGGATAATTTACACATACACCAAGCCAATTAACTTACATACCTGTACGTCTTTGGAGTGTGGGAGGCAACCGAAGATCTCGGAGAAAACCCACCCAGTCACGGAGAGAACGTACAAACTCCGTTCAGACAGCACTGACAGTAGTCGGGATCGAACCCGGGTCTCCTGGCAATGCCAGTGCTGTAAGGCAGCAACTCTACCGCTGCGGCACTGTGGCCACCAGTTGCATTTGTCTGGCCTGGTTCAGACCCACGGAAAGATGGTAAAGGGGCTGTCCCACTGCGGGGACCTAATCTGCAAGTTTAAAAGAGTTTGCGCTCGACTCAAACTCGCAGCATGGTCGATACGTGGTCCTAGGAGGTCCAAAGAGGTCACTGTTACTTTCCTTCATGCTCGAGGGAAGTTCCCGCATACAGTTTGGTCGAAAGGAAAGGTTTTGTTCAGCATGCTGAGAACTATCAGCGAGTAAAATTAGTCGGCATGGTTCTTGAACTTTGTAGTACAGTGGTAGTGAGGTGGGCTATGGAGTTGTAGGCAGTCGAGGTAAACCATAGACAATCTCTGTGCTGACCGGGGGCCTTTTTAATTCGCCTCATTGGAGTTTTCAGAAAACAAGGGAAAACTGACGTAATGTTAAATGCCCACTAAACTAAAGTTGTCTGGCTTTTAAAAAATGTCTTCACTCCCTTCTCCCCCCCTTCTCCCGCTTCTCTCTTTCTCTCCCTCTCTCCCCTTCCTCTCCCTTCTCTCCCTTTCTTTCCCCTTCACCCCCCATTTCTACCCTCTTCTTCCCCCCTTCTTCCCCCCACCCCCCGTTATCTAAAGGATCTACCGTTACACTGTGGACATTAGAGTATACAGCAAGGAAAAAGGCCCTGTCGGACCATCCAAGTCCATGCGACAGCGATTACCCCATAGAATGAACAATCCTAAACACTAGGGACAAATATACAATTTCGAGAAAGCCAATTAACTATAAACCTGTACTTCTTTGGAGTGTGGGAGGAAAGGAGGAACCGAGGGCACACAGAAAATACCCGCACAGGGTCACAGAGAGAACGTCCAAAACTCCGTTCAGAACAGCCACCTGTAGTCAGGATCGAAACCGGGACTCTGGCGCTGTAGGCTGAAATCTCAACTACGCGCCACTGTATGCCTCCTTTGAAATGACCTATGATCATAAACAACATTCAGGCGCTTAGCATGATAGATGCAGGGAATGGATAGTTCACCTGGCTAGGGATATCTAGATCCAGAGATCAAAGTCTCAGCATGAGGGGATCAAACATTCTGACTTAATAAGAAGAATTTTCTTCACCTGGTGAATACACTTTAGATACTATAAAATCTTTGCCGCATAGGAATAGGACATCAGCAGAGGTCATGTTGAAATTAGGCATCCTGTCACATTCATGTTTAATTTAGTGTTTCACCAGTCGATCAGCTTCTCATCGCCTACACTCTAGGAAAACAAATTACAGTGGCCCAAAGAAACGTACCACCATACACTGAGAATAAAAGCTGGGGAGTAATCAGCGAGGCCGGCAGTATCTTTGGGAAAAGGAATAGGTGAACTCGGGTCGAATACCTTATCAGACTGTGAGTCAGGGCTGAGGGAAAACGATGAGATACAAGTATAACAACTAGGGTGAAGGGGTGTTACTGGCTGTTTGAGAAATCCAGACATTCCTGCCACTCATGGATGCTTCATTTCGATGGCTCTGTTTCACTCTCCTGACTCTCAGTCTGGAACAAGGGTAACGACGCCCCGAAACTCACCTGTTCCTTTTGTCTAGAGGTGCTGCCTGCCGCTGAGTTTCCCAGCTCGTTTGCCTGCTCTATCATTCCCGCTTGCAAGACCCAGGCATCTGCAGTTCCTCCCAACCCATCCACTGAGATATGGGATGAAAGCGGAGCACCGGTGGGAAACCCATGTGGTCACAGGGAGAATGTGCTTGGCACACAAGACTCCGCTGGAGGCCTACAGCATAAAAACCCCGATCGGCCTAAGGCTGGAATAATGGCTTTGACCCAGCACTTGATGAAGAATATTGTCACTGGAAGAAGTTCATGGGCAGCGGCCTGAGGAACCAAAGATATATAGAGAGACCAAAGAAACAGGAGAGGTGACGGGAGTTGTAATACATTTCTCCAAATTACTGTTTCTTCAAAATGAGCAGTGCTGAGAAAATCTAAGAGTAAAACAGCACACGCTGGAAGCACTCAGCAGGTCAGGCCACATCTGCTGGGAGAGGAACTTACAGTTAATTTTCATTCGAGGACATGTCATCAGAACTGATTAACCAGTCATAAGCAATTATTGTGGCGATGAATGAAACAGGGCCCACGGGCCATTTCAGATGCCACGCCGATTAATAATATACTGATCTGCATGTAAATCCTACACTTGGTTCACAGTCTTCTTCCATGTGTTTCGGAAGGAAACTACAGATGCTGGTTTAAATTCAAGATGGAGACACAAAAAGCTGGAGTAACTCAGTGGGTCAGGCTGCATCTCTGGAGAAAAGGAATAGGTGATGTTTCAGGGTCGAGACCCAAAATCTGAAGAAGGGTCTCGACCTGTAACGTCACCTGTTCCATTTCTCCAGAAATGCTATCTCCAGCATTTTGTGTCCATTCACAGTCTTCTCTGCCTTGGAAATGTAACCGTTCCCTGATACTAGTTAACTGTTGTGAAAGTATCTTCCGCTAATACCCTTTTGCCGCCAAATGAACAGGGTGTTAGAGATTCCATCTATACTTATGCTGAATTAAATTCCTCCTCAGAGCATCTCTGAAACTCTCATCTAAACTACCCTGAAATGCTGACTGTCCATGTTCCTTCATAGCTGCTGCCTGACCCATTGAGGTCTTTCAACTGTTATTCATTGCCCGCCCGATTCTTGGCATCTGCAGTTTCTTCCATAAACCTACACCTTTTATTTATGGACACCTCTGTCGTGGGGAAAATGATTCCTACTATCTGTCCCATTTATGCCCCTCATAATTCTGTGTACCTCAATCAGGTTCAACCCTCCGCTTCCTCCATGAGCAGGGAAATAAAGTTCATCCTGGTTCTAAATTCCCATTTGCTCCATCCTCGGACATACTGCATCCAAACTGTGATGCTGCATCCAAACGAATCCAGACTTGCTCATCAGTCGTGTTATTTAACGGTAACAGTACAATTAGCATTCAAAGCTGAACAAGTGCAATATAACCATTGACTGCACACTCTCACTGTTTCATGTTGAGTCAAATGGGTGTACGGTTGGGGTTTAATCCCTGACCGAGAACAATCTTGAGAGGAGGAAGGTATGCATTATTCTCTTTGCACCTCAGTCCACACTGCTACAACCAGATGTGCCAGACTATGCAACACAGTGCACGCTACCCTGTCATCTATGGCACCCAGCTTTTATTCCAGCAGAGAGTCAGTGGTAAATTCTTCAACCTCCAGTGTGAATCCAAGTGTTGCTTGCATTTCCATCATTTCTGTAATCTTATTTCTGTAAGCAGCTATGAAATAATCGGATGTGCATTCACTCAGATAGACACAGCTGTCCTCAGTCTGCTTGAGTCCCTGATAAAGCACAGAGGCAAACCGCCCTCCCACTGTGCAGTCATCATGTCAAACGATGCAGGAATTCAGAAGTGTGAGAAACCGGGGCTCTCGGTTTGGGATATATTGACAGGTTAAAGCCGTGAAGTGCTCTATGAATTTGGTAGGAAAGAGCTGCAGATGCTGGTTTATACCAAAGATAGACAAAAAGTGCTGGAGTAACTCAGAGGGATAGGCAGCACCTTTGGAGAAATGAGTGACGTTTCAGCTCGAGACCCGAAATTTCGCCTTCTCTCCAGAGATGCCACCTGTCCCACCGTGTTACTCCAGCATTTTGTGTTTATTAATTTGTCCTTGGCATAGTTGATAATGCCAAGAGGGCGTCAAGAATGCAGGGCTGTGCAGAATGAGGATGGGTGTAGCTTGGAAATGCTCCCCAAGTATTATATATATGGAGGGACTAATTCCAGTGATCACAGCGATTAGACTGGTAAGGCCAGCCTTTACAACTAACTGCATGTCACAGTGCTGCCATCCCCTGAATCTGACTGAACTATTGCATCGCAAAACTCGGGACAACTTGCAATAGAAAATCTTGCTGTTTCCTTTCGTGTGAGAATCTAGAGCTAGGCCTCACTGTGTGTAAATAAGGGCCCTACCCAATTAAGATCGATGAAGTGAAAATTTTCTTTTGGAGGGTCTTACGTCTTTGCAACTCCCCCAAGTCATGGTGTGAACAAAGCCTGTTATATTTTTTTAAGGCAGAAGTAGATGGTTTATAAAGCAAAGTCAGGGCCAGGTGTGAAAGGTGACCAGTAGGGGACAGGAATATGTATCTGACGATACAATCGGACGGACTATGGCATCCGAAGAAGGGTCTCGACCCAAAACGTGGGTCCAAAGCCGGTTCCCGACCTGAATCGTCACCTCTCCATGTTCGGCAGAGATGCTGCCTGACCCGCTGAGTTACTCCAGCACTTTGCGTCCTTCTTGGTGTTAACTGGTGTGAACTCAACAAGGGGCCACATGGTCTATTCTCGCTCTGAATTGGCATGCAAGATCACACCTATCAATAACCAAGCTCCAGGCTTCGATATTATTAAAGCAAGCTTATTTATTCACAAATTGTGAGGGGTGATGTCACTAAACAGCCACAGTAATGCTGGCTTTAGACACCTCATGTATGGCACAGTTGGGCAAGGGAGGCCTGGCCAATCTCACACACTGAATGAGGGAAAATGCTTGCATTGACGACACCAAACTTGCTCAGCACCAACCCAGGTAGTGTGGCACACAGCCTCAGTGTCAATGAAGGAGATCAAAAGATCAAATAAATTGGGGCAGCACAATGATGCAGCTAACGAACCGCTGCCTAACAGCTCCAGTGACACAGGTTCAACCTTGACCTCCAGTGCTAACCGTGTGGAGTTTGCATGTTCTCCCTACAAGATACAAGATACATTTATTTGACACATGTGCCAGTTGGCACAGTGAAATGTGATTACCATACAGCCATACAATAAAAATAAAGAACACAACACATGATAGAATTCAAAATAAAGACATTCCCACACAGCAGAATCAAGGTTTCCCACTGTGAGGGAAGGCACCAAAGTCAGTCTCTTTCTCTAATGGTCCCTAATGTTCACCCGTGGTCGGGGCCTGTGACAATACGTGGGTTTGCTCCCACATGCCATTGACGTGCAGGTCAGTAGGCAAATTGGTTTCTGTAAATTGCCTCTAATCGGTGAAGTGAGCTGGTAAAATCTGGTTGAGATCATGGGAATGCAAGGAGAATTAAATGGGATTAGTGTAAATGAGTGATTGATGATCGGCACGGAGACGGTGGCCACAGGGCCTTACTCCATACTGTATTGTTTTATGACGCTGACTCTATAATCCCTTTGCTGGAGTGTGGACCATGCGTGTTCTTGATTGCGTGAATGCATAGCTGCAGCATTGAGCGTCGCATGGAGATCCGATCACATCGCATTTGATTCCTGTCCTTAGCTGTGTTGGGTGACCCTAGCTCGTCACCATTAGGGCACTTGTCCTCTGCGTCTGATATCATCCAAACTTTCCATCCACATGTGAATCGGCTTACAAAAGTTAATTCACCCCAATAACTAAAAATCGCATTGATTGTGGACAATGTATCGACTGTTCTAAAAGGGGAGAGGTAGGTGCAAAGGGAATTTTGAGTGCTGGTGTAGGATTCCCAAAAAGTTAATTTGCAAGTTGAATCGGTAGGAGGGAAGGCAAGTGCAATGTTCGCATTTTGTTCGAGAGAACTAGAATATAAAGACAGGGATGTAATACTGAGGTTTAAGAAAGCACTGGTCACACGGCTTTTGGAGAATTTTGAGCAGATTTGGGCCCCATATCTGAGGAAGGATGTGCTGGTGTTGGGAGGATCCAGAGGAGAATGGTCCCAGAGATGATTTGGTTAACATATGACGAGCATTTGATGGCACTGGGCCTGTACTCACAAGGATGAGGGGGAATTCATTGAAACTTACCAAGTAGTGTAAGGCCTGGATAAAGTGAATGTGGAGAGGATATTTCCACTAGTGGGGGAGTCTAGGATCAGAGAGCATAGACTCCAAAAAAAAGGATGTACTTTTAGAAAGGAGATGAGGAGCAACTTCTTTAGTAAGAGGGTGGTGAATGTATGGAATTGATTGGCTGTTGAAACCAAGCCAATGGATATTTTTAATGTGGAGTTTGGCAGATTCTTGGTTAGTACGGGTGTCCTATGAGAAGGCTGGATAGTGGGGTTCAGAGTGAAAGAGATCAGCCATGATTAGATGGCGGAGTAGACTCGATGGGCTGAATGGCCTAATTCTGCACCCATGACTTATGTACTTATGAACTAACTTATAAAAGAGCCTTTGCATGCAGTGGGATAACACAAATGTGACCTTGCGTGAGATAAGGAGATGGTTGATCACAATTTTGCAGATGCCTTATGTTATATGCAGCAGGGTAATGTTTACGCAATCTCTTGTTCACAGGACAGCAAGTCCTTGGCTTGGTGGAGAACCAGAGCGACTGGTACCTTGGGAACCTGTGGAAGAACCACAGACCTTGGCCAGCGTTGAGTCGAGGCTACAACACAGGTACATATCGCATCAGCCTCTAAATCAGTTAATGCTTGCTCCCTTTGTTGTAAGGTGCTTGGCATCTTCCCAACCCTTCTCCAACTGAAGCTAATGGCATATCTCTTGTGTGTGTGGATTTATTTATTTTGCAGGATTTTTAGCAGCAGAAACTGCCCTCGCAGTTTTAACTAATCTACCGCTCCCCACTTAATCCAATACCTTGTGTTATCAAGGGTAGAACACAAAGTATTCTAGGAGTAACTCAGCGGGTCAGGCAGCATCTCTGGAGGGGATGGAGAGACGGCGTTTTGTGTTGGGAACCTTCTTCAGACTGATTGTAGTTGGTGGAGAGAGAAAACTGGAAAAGAGAGGTGGGGTGAGACAAAGACTGACAAGTGATCAGTGGATACAGGAGATGGTGGGGGGGGGGGGGGGGGTTGCAGTTGGGTGGACAAAAGCTAGAGATGGAGACAAAAGGGGACTAAAGGAGACAAAAGGGGACTAAAGGAGACAAAAAGACAAGGAAACAAAGGGCATTGATAACGAGAGAGGAGTGAAATGTAAAGCCAGAGGTACCTATATCCCTCCCTCTGGCTCTTCATATCACTCTTCCTTGTATCAACACCCTTTTTTTCACATATCTGCTAATTGAATGCCCCCCATCACCTGTATCCACCTATCACTGGAAAAAAAAAAAAAAATTCCAGGTGCTGGTCTATACCAAAGATAGACACAAAGTGCGGGAGTAACTCAGTGGGTCAGGCATTATCCCTGGAGAAAAAGGATGGGCGAGGTTTTGGGTTGGTCTGAAGAAGGGTCCTGACCTGAAACAACACCCATCCTTTTTCACCCAGCCGGAGATGCTAGCTGACCCGCCTAGATACTCTAGCACTTTGTGACTATCCACCTATCACTTGCCAGACTTTGTCCCGCTTCCACTTCTTTTCCAGCATTTTCTGCCCCATTACAATATGTCTGAAGAAGGGTCCCGACTCGAAACCTCACAATAGACAATAGACTATATACAATAGGTGCTAGAGTAGGCCATTTGGCCCTTCGAGCCGGCACCGCCATTCTATGTGATCATGGCTGATCATCCCCAATCAGTACCCCGTTCCTGCCTTCTCCCCATATCCCCTGACTCCGCTATTTTTAAGAGCCCTATCTAGCTCTCACTTGAAAGCATCCAGAGAACCTGCCTCCACCGCCCTCTGCAGCAGAGAATTCCACCACTCTCTGTGAGAAAAAGTGTCTCCTTGTCTCCGTTCTAAATGGCCTACTCCTTATTCTTAAATTCTCACCTATCCATGTCCTCCAGAGATGCTGCCTGACCCACTGAGTTACTCCAGAACTTTGTTCTATGCAAGATTCCAGCTTTACCTTATCAAAGGCAGCCTGCTGAACGGTTCCTGAATTTGTAACCAGTGGTCTTAAAATGAAGAATACCAATGATTGCCATTAGCAAGAGGGAGCCACTTCTCATTGAATAAATGAACTTGAGATTTATTTATGTATTTGAGGGAACTGTTTCTTTAACATTAACTGGAAATCTAGTTCAAACTTCAGACTGTGCTAATTTTAGAAAATCAATATTGGACTTAATAATTATTATCCTAGTTTCCTCTTTGGCAGTTTAAAAGAACAAATGAAAAATGGCTTGTTGATGAATAGCTTATAAGCCTATAATCAGAAGCGTGGAAGCAAATGCAAGCAGTGAACTCCCACAAGATGCAACGTGATGAATTGCTGGATAATGTGCTCTGTGGTAATGTTGCTTCAGGGATAGTATATTCCAGGACACTGTAGCGAGCAAGCTCTCTCTGCCGTTATTAACAAAAGTGCCCTGGACTCTTTTGTGCTCACCTGGCAAGCAAGAGGGAGTTCCATTTTAAGTCTGATCGGAATGGTGAAACACTGAAGCCAGCATGACCCTGCAACAGCTGAAATTTATGCGGCCTTTCTGACACAAAAGTGTCCAAGGTTGGTCGCCACTTAGCGTTACATGGAATGCTTTTGGCAGGAGATGCATTTTGAGAAGGTTGTTGAATGAAAAGTAAAAAGGTCAAGGAAAAGAGTTTAAGAATAAACTCAATCTGACTAAAGGTTCTGACAGCCACAGTGGTCAGAAGGGAGTGAATAAAAGAAAGAATTGGCAGAGCAGAAAATGTGTGGTTATGAGACCCGGAGAAACTCGCAGAGGCAATTAATTGAGACCACTGTGCATTAAATGAAATGCATTGAGAGAGCACTCATGCACAACCAACCACCTCTGCCAGTGTCAAGCAAGGCCCTCCAATACGAACAGTAAGTCACACGCTTAAATGACATGCCCATAAGCCATATCCACACCAAACTACACTTGTCGAGACGTGAGTCCATTCCAATCCTTCTGAAGAGGCAGTGGGATGCAACACCTTTTCAAGGAGGTGTTCAGCACATCCCGAATCTCTTCCTCTGTCCACTTGATCTCTCCACTCAACATCATTTGGAATAGTGTCGGAAGGAATGCAAATGCTGGTTTATACCGAATGTAGACAGAAAAAGCTGGAGTAACTCAGCAGGACAGACAGCATCTCTGGAGAAAAGGAATAGGTGAGGTTTCGGATCGAGGCCCTTCTTCAGACACAATCCTTCAAGATGGTGATTTTACCCATACAATGTTAAACTCAGTGTGAACTTCTTTCTGGCATTGCTATAGGAGAACAAGCTAGCTGCCTTCATATGTAGAATCGAGGGACTGTGCAGATGGTGGTTTATACCAAAAGTAGACACAAAGTGCTGGAGTAACTCAGCGGGTTAGGAAGCATTGCTGGAGAAAAAGGATAGTGGACGTTTTGGGCCGAGGCTCTTCTTCAGACTGAGGTTCAGGGGGTTGGGGGGGGAAGGCTGGTGCCGAGGAAAGACCAGGACAAAAGAGGGCCAGCACCAAATGACTGTCAGGCAGGGTGATGCCCTGGCAGGCCAATTGTTGGCTAGAGAAGGTGTGATCTCAAGAGGAATACAATGTGGTGAACTGTGGAACTGGTTAAACCACTAGGGTAGAGGAAGGGCAAGTGGGGAGGGATGGGAGTGTTAGCAGAAGTTACTTAAAAGTAGAGAACTCAATGTTCATACCGCTGGGTTATGAGCCACCCAAGCGAAATACGAGGTGCTGCTCCTCCAATTTGCATGTGGCCTCACTCTGGCAATGGTGGACAGAAGTGGGCAGAAAGGTCAGTGTGGGAAGAGGAATGAGAATGGGAAGGGGAGTTGAAATGGTTAGCAACTAGGAGATCCCGTAGGCCTCAGTAGACCAAGCGAAAGTGCTGAGTCTGAAGAAGGGCCTCAAAGGATGCTGTTTTACTCACTGAGTTACGAAAGAAAGAATGATTGAATGAATGAATGATACTTTATTATCATGTGTGACAAGCCACAGTGATAGTTTTTGTTTTGCATACCCAAGGTATGCGAATAGTCTCCACATAAAGAGCTCCGACAAAGTTCCATGTATTCCATTTTAACACAAACCATTTTTAACACAATCCATTTGTGGTCTCCCTTAGTTCTCAGTGGTTCCCCCTTTGTTCTTCCTCTCAGCCATTCCCCTTCGCCAGGTCCCCCTTTGTTCTCGGCGGCACGTCCAACCTCCGGTACCCACAGCCTACCCGTCCTCAACGAGTTACTCCAGATCTTTGTGGTTTTTTTTGTAAACCAGCATTTGCAGTTAGTTTTATCTCCACGTTATCAGGTCATCAAGCCACAGGGAAAAAGAATGGAGGAATGGAAATGATGGGATTGCCCTGCTGGGAGCTGGCAAGCTCCCAATGGGCTGAATGGCCTCAGCGTGTGCCATAACCAGTGTGATAGAAATGGCAAAAGGAGATTAATTGGCGGTTAAGAGCTGCTGCAACTGCAGAGACGGCTGCTGATGCATATTGTCATCAAGCTGCTGCTTTTAGTTTACAGGAAGGGGAAGAGTACAGAAGAAAATAACTGCAATTTCTATTCACCAGATGCAACAACAGGCAGTAAACAATGAGATGCACATCAAGCATTGAGCTAATAGATCATTCCTGATAGATGGTTATGGTCCTACAACATCATGAAAGTCTAAGTCGGAGAGTGGATGGCTTTGGAAAGATGAGGATTAGTGTGGTTTTTCTTCCGAATGTCTTGTTTCTGTCTTTTTCATAAAGGACCATTAGTGGGTGTTTTTTTGTTGTTGTTGAGATCTAGGGATGTTGTTAGGTTGGAAAGAGGGCAAGTAATCCTGCGCAGACAGAGTTCCAGCAAAGCTAGGGGAAAATAAAGCGGATGAGCAACATCGGATAGAATTTCTTAATCAAAGGAAGGATCAGTAAATGGAAAGAGCGGAGGTGAGTGAAGGAAACGAGGTCTTTACGTGGGTGGATTAATGCGTGGGAAAAGAAAGGGAGTACAATTAGCAGGCCGCTGGAGTAGCCAGTGAATCATCTCACCGTGACTTTGTTCGTTAAGGGGATCAAAGGATAAAGAATAAAGCCTTAAATAGAACAAGACATCCAATCATTGCAGTTTTCTTACTCTTTGAAGATTTATTTTTCAGGAGGGGAAGAATTCCCTTTGAGTTTCGTCTAAAACTAAAATCCCCCATTCCAGTTCTGTCGAGGGTGGCGTGTCTTTAATTTTTTTTTCCCATACAATTTCCATGAGAGGAATAGATCGGGTACATGCACAGACTCGCTTGGCCAGAGTAGGTGAATCGAGGACCAGAGGTTCCCCCGTCGTGTATTAAAATTGGCCACTGTAAGCTAATGCTAATGTATATGAGTGGTCGGGATAATTGTTGGGGTAGAGGGTGTGTAGTACTTACAGCATCTGAGAGAAAATATGTCAGGGTAAATTAAGTGGTGGAATGAAATAGTAAGATTAAATGAGAACTTACCAGTTTGAAGTTTGATCTTTATTTTATGAGGAGTTGCGATGAGGGATTTTGTGAAGACCCCGCCAGGCACGCATGCGCGACATTCTTCAAAGCAGCGGTGTGGAATCACAGAACTATCCAGAAATGAACTAATATAGTAAGATTGAAGAGACTCTATTTACCAGCTGACCTTATAGTAGAGGGTTGGGAGTGGAGGGCACGAAATTCCTCATTGCAACGCCTCATAAAATAAAGATCAAACTTCAAACTGGTAAGTTCTCATTTAATCTTACTATTTCATTTCGGAGTCACGTGACTTTGTGAAGATTTCAAAGCTCTGTGATTACATGCCCTGGATCACGTCCATGCCCACACACTGCCGTAATACTGATGGTGGAGGTATGTTAACGAGACTTGAACAAGCTGAAAAAATAATAACATTATTGTTAATACAACAATAAACCCCTGAACTCAGGGACAAACGTTTAGGGAACAGCACTTAAAACTGGCTCCGCAAACGTTGCGGAGCGCCACAGGTTAGTATGAAATTGCTGAAATGTAGTTTCACTGGCTCAGCCCGCTATTGCAGGACATGATCCATGAACACCTCCGTGGTCCTCGCCGCTGATGTGGATGCAGCCCTGTAGAATGACATTTTAAAATGTTTAGTGTCTTACCTGAACTGCACCGAATACCACCTTGAGCCATCTGGAGATAGTCTGCACCAATCACCCTGTGACGTGGGTTTCCATGGCTGATAACAGATCCGCCTCCATATTTCCCTGATGGCCAGTTTCACAGGTCTGTGTTAGTTTAAGCAACTCTTTTATAAATAATTTACTTTATTATGGGTCGATCATTCTATCCAGGTTTAATTCCTGTAGAGTCTGGACCCGTTGTGCTGTGTTCAGTGCCATTACCATCACCACTTTAAAGGTGAGTAAGTTCAGTGGTAAATCCGTCATAGGCGACCAGCTCCTGAGTAGGGTCAACATCACCCCTATATCTCAGGTAATATAATATCGTGGTCGGGGAGGGATGGATAAAACATATCCCTCATAGTTTGGATACCAGCTGGTGAGATCCCACTCCAATGTTGAGATAGGATGACAGTGCACTCCTGGCACTATATACGGCACTGTAACTGAGGGACTCATCGTATTGAAGACCCGTGAGGATGCCAGCACATTGGAGATCATAGCAGATATGTAGGTGGTCTTGGTCCGACTATAGTAACCTCCCATATCCTTATGTAGGTGAGGTACTGCTTCCTAGTGGACTCTCTCTGCACGATGCTGTATCACGTCCATGGTCCTTTGTGTTGCAGAATCTGGTTGCGTTTTCTGCAACACCTGACTGATGAAGCAGAATGGGGAAAGCATAGAAAACCATTTCCCCAATGTAGCGAGAACACGTCCATCGCCACTGCCCCAGGATCTGGTTCTCAAGAGACACATATTGGTATCTAATGGTTCAATCTGGAAGCAAGGAGGTTGATATCTGGTGTTCCATATTAGGCTATAATTTTTAGCAAATATTTGGTGGTTCAACATCCACTTCATTATTAAATACTTGTGACCTGTTGTACATAGCGCCACATGCCAAATTAATTTTTCCATTCGAGATATTTACTTATTAACCCAGAAGAAGTACATAGCTGAGATTAGTATCCAAATTTGGTTTTCTTTCATTGCATTGTAGGCCAGGGGCCAAATAATTTTCCAATGTCATCGCTGTTAAAGCCTATAAATATTGCTCCCTGGGATTGATACAATCAGACTCCCACCCATAAGGTTTAAGACCCCCTATACGGCGGGCCATGTCGTTCTGGTTTCCTGGTGTTCCTTGAGGTGCTGTGGCGTGTGGGTGGTCAATCCGCCTCCTAATCAGGTCCTTGACCTGTCTATGGGCAGGCCCCTCAAATTTCGGCAGATGCCTTGTACAACCCCGCAAAAAAAGGAGATGACCTGAGCTCTGCCGGTCATTGTTCTATGGTCAACGACATGGTAATCCCGAGCTCCTGTAACTTCAGGCGACTTGACTTTTGGAGACATTCACAGTGTTGATGAGGCCTTGTAATTTGTTGATCGCCACCTGTTTCAGCAGTTCCTCCTGGGTTTTCACAGGTACTGCAGGTTCCTGCTCCATCCTTACTTACGTGTCAGCCAGCTGCTGATCTGTGGCATTCCCCACCATTGACGGGGACAGTGGGTGGCCCAGCCGCATGTCCTCCAGGACTGGAGGACATCTGGTCCAGCTGCAGAGATTGTGCTCTAGGATACGCTCCATCATGCGCTCCATCCAAGCCATGCGACCATCGCCGCATCTGCGGACACGTCGACTTCCTCCAGGTTCTGGAGATTCTCTGAGGCTTCTGTCATCGCCCCTCACCTCGTCGAGGTGATAACAAGGGTGCCTAGACAGGATGTCGCTGCCTGGCCGCTTCTGCGTGGCTAAGCGACTCCCGCGGAACCTGTCGCTGGTTCCGCCGCTTCGGACTAATAAGACATGAGCGGTGATAAGTCTGGTCCCCCCCGGCCGCCGAAGCGTGGGACCCCCCGATGTTCCGTGCGGGCTGGCAGCCGCCGCGTTCGGTTCACGTTCACCTCGTAGGGATGGAAGGCACAAGGCGATGTTCGGTCATGTCCTGCCGCTAAAGGAGGGTGCGGTGACCGAGATGAAACTACACCGGCCCGCGATCTGGCAGGCTCCCCCGGCGGTGAGTCTGTGCCGGCCGCACATGCGGGCTTGCAGACCCAGGCCTCAATCCTTCACCGGTCCACGATCTGGTGGCCTGCTCCGGTGGAAAGTCGACCCCAGCTCCTACAGTGGGGCTCACCGACTGTTGTGCAGTTCTTCCCCTGGTCCTCCCTCTGGTGACCTGCATAGTTGGGGAGAGAGAAAGTGCCGCCAAGCGGATAACACGCTTACGCACCTTTGCTCCACTGTCCCTATGCTTAGGTGACAGTGGTAGGGAGTCAGGGTCTTGCCTACCCTGCTCCTGCGCGGTGCTCCGACCACTTACGGCTTCATGGCCAGCCGTGGTGGAGAATCGGGTCCTGGCTGCGCAGGGCTCCCCGGTTTCCGCGTTCTTATCCCGGCCCGCAGAGCGGGCACTGCCGGTGTTTGCTGGCAGCTCCAGCTGGAAATCCCATGGGCTTTATTCAAACATCAAATACATAAACAGACATTAGTATTATTGGCATTTAACAATGAAAGCTGACTTCCCAGTCCCGTGGACCCTGCGTGTTCCCCCTGGGACATCGGGGGGCACGAGTCCCATGGCCCTGGGAGGCAGACTTCGATGCCTCATTCTGGTCTCCACCCATTTGTTTCCTGTAAGCAAAGTCTAGTACAGAAGCTAAACAACTCAAGGTTAGTATCTTACTAACTGAGGGTCTTTAATGAGCTTTCCGTGGAGGAGCGCACTCTCCCCCCCCCCCCCCCCCCCTCCCCCCTCCCCGCAGCACCAATGCTGACCAGACTCTCATGCAGGACATAGACTGCCGCTAACGGCAAGGCTCCCGCCTGTGTGTGAGTCGGGGCCCCGGCTCTGTCTACTACCTCTATAGGGTAGCATAGCCGTTAGTCCGTGGTGTGCCTGCAGCCTGCGGCGTCGAGTCGGAGCTCCTGTGCCTTCGCTGCCCGCGAATGGCAGTCTCCGAGCCCGGACCCTCCTGGTCCACGTTGCCGTCAGCCCGTGGTGACCCTGCGGGCTGCGGTGTAGATTCGGGCTGCCGCTCTGCCGTCGCTGCCTGCGAACAGCAAGTGGGAGCCCGGATCCTACCGGGTCAACGAGCTGCCCAACCTGCCCGGTGTAGAAATAAAGTCAGGGCAACGGCGTGAGTAAAACCGTCAGCCCACAGAGTCCTTGCGGGCTGCGGTATAAGTCGGGGCTGCCCCTGTGCCGTTGCCTGCAAGCCCCATTACCTGTTAATACAGACAGCCCACAGTATCCCTGCCGGCTGTGGAGTAGAGTCGGGGCTGCTGCTCTGCCGTCGCTCACTTTGTACGGCGAGCCTGCAAGCCCCACTCCTTTATGCATGCCGTCCGCCTGCGGTGACCTGCGGGCTGCGGTGTTGAGTCGGGCTGCCTCTGCCGTCCTCCGCCGGCGAGTGTGTGAGCCCGGACCCTCCTTGTCAACAGGCTCTTCCCGACTCCAGTCTGTTGGTGCTGTCGCTGACTGCCCGGGGCAGTCAGATTCGAGGCGGCCTGGAGACCCTGAGAACAGAGTCACCTGAAATGAAAAAAGGACCGCAGGTTAGTTTTCCTTAACCGCAGGTCCCTGCAGTAGAGGAGCAACGCTCCTCCCTGCCTGTCGCTCGCATGCGGTCGACGATATGTCGCGCATGCGTGCCTGGCGGGGTCTTCACGAAGTCACTCACGTGACTCCGAAATGAAATATTCTTCCTCTTGCACCAGATCCTGGTTGATTTGCGGGGTATAGTTCACATGTTTCCATTTGCACAATGGCGTGGTGTAGTCAGAGTTCCCAGTACCTATGTGCAACTGATCTTCCTATGTGCTGCTCTGTGCAAGTGGAGTACCAGCTCATCGGCACTTTAATTCACAATCACCGCAGCGCCCTTTCTTATTCCAGCTATCTCTGTCGATAGGGCTTTTGTCTCAGAGTTAGAAGGTGTTGATCCAAACCTAATTGGATATGTCAGTAAGCCGGCAAAGATAGCTTTCGACCGAGAAGGTGGTATCAAGAATTCCAGCGGGATCTTGATCAGCTGGGCAAATGGGCGGAGGAATAACAAATGGAGTTTCATTCTGACAAGACTGAGGTGCTGCACTTTGGGAAGTCAAACCAGGGCAGGACCTTCACACTGAACAGTAGGGCCATGGGGAGTTTGGTGGAGCAGAGAGATTTAGATGTTACTAGAATATAGTTCCTTGAAAATGGAGTCGCAGGTAGATGGGGTAGTGAGGAAGGCTTTTGGAAAGTTGGCCTTCTTCAGTCAGGGAATTGGAGTGTGAATGATGGGACATAATGCCACCGATGAACAAGATGTTGGTGAGGCCGCATTTGGAGTATTGTTTTTAGTTATGGTCACCGTCCTATTAGAAAGATGCCATTAAGCTGGATTACCTTTGGAGTAAAAAGAAGATTATTGAGCATGTTGGCAACTTGACCTATATGGAGAAACTGGGCAGGCTAGGACTTATCCGGTGGATATTTTTTATCTGTGGATATTTTGACGGCAGAGATAGATAGATTCATGATTAGTATAGGTGCAGAGGTTATGGGGAGAAGGCAGGAGAACGGGGTTAGGAGGGAGAGATAGATCAGCCATGATTGAATGGCAGAATAGACGATGGGTCGAATGGCCTAATACTACTATTCCTTATGACCTCATGACTTTTTTCATTGGTGCAAATGAGACAGAGGATTGCATTAGATGTATAAAATCATGAGGGGAATAGATAGCTATGCAAGTGGAATATGAGGTGCTGTTCCTCCAGTTTGTGTGTGGCCTCAGGCTAATGAGGGAGGAGGCCCAGAACCGAAAGTGCAGTATTGGAAAGGAAAGGGGAGTTAAAATGGTTAGCAACTGGACGATCCAGAAAGCCATGGCAAATGTTTGGATAACGGTCGCCTGGTCTACGCCGATGTAAAGGAGGTCACGTTAGGAGCAGTGAATGCCAGAGATGAGGTTAAAGGGCGTGCACGTGAAATTCTGTCTCCTGGATGGGCTGCCGGTGACCCACGATGGATGTGAGGGAGGAGGTACAGGGACCGTTGTTACATCTGCACGCACACGGGAAAGTACATGGAGAGGAGGGGTGGTTTGAGTGGGAAGGGGTGAGCGAACCAAAGAGTTGCTGAAGGGAGCGGTCTCTGCGGAAAGGTGTGAGGATGGCGAGATGCCACGAGGGGTGGGATCATGTTGGAGGCGACGGAAGTGTCAGAGAATACTGCGCAGGATTGGGAACCTGGTGAAAGGTAGGACCAGATGAGCTCGGGCCTCGTTCAGTCTGGAGGGCACTGGGAGTGAACGTGGAACTACGGGACCCAGAGAAGATGAGGCTGAGTGCATATGCTTTTGCCAAAGCCCACTGGATCTCCCGGTTGCCAACCACTTTACCTCCCCTTCCCATTCGCTCACTGACCTTTCTGTCCTGGGCCTCCTCCATTGCCAGAGTAAGGCCACGTGCAAACTGGAGGGACCATACTCCATGTTCCACTTGAGAAGTTTACAACCCAAAGGTATAAACAATGAGTTCTTCAACTTTAGGCAATTAACCTGCAAGTTCCCCCCCCCCCCCCCCCCCCCCCCCCCCCCCCCCCCCCCCCCCCCCCCCCCCCCCCCCCCCCCCCCCACCCTGTTTTTACCTCCCCTCCTTTTTCCCTGCTCCCTTCCACCTATATTCCTTCCTCATCTATTTGTTTTTTCATCTCTGGCTTTTGTCCAGCTATCTGTGGCAGATTCCCACCGGAAAGGTTGCCTATCCATGTTCTCCAGAATTGCTGCCTGAGCCTCCGAGTTACCCCGTCACATCCACTGAATCAGCGTTGACCAGCAGTCCCCACACACTAGCACTAGCCTACGCACACTAGGGACAATTTACAATTTTAATCAAGCCAAGTAGCCTGCAAACCTGTACGGCTTTGGAGTGTGGGAGAAAACCGGAGCACCCGGAGAAAAGTCTGAAGTTGATCAGTCTGAAACGTCACCCATTCCTTCCCTCCAGGGATGCTGCCTGTCCCGCTGAGTTACTCTAGCTTTTTGTGTCTATCTGCACCCACAGAAAACCCACATGGGGCACGGGGAGAACGTACAAACTCCACACAGACAGCACCCATAGTCAGAATCGAAAATTGTCAAGATCGGACTTTGTGTCTTCATTTGTAAACCAGTATCTGCATTTCCTTGTGTCAACAGTGTAAAGACAACCGGTACATGGACAGAATATGGGTCAGATGAAGGCATGTGGCGCTAACTTAGATGGGTTACCAGGGTCACCATATAAACCATATAACAATTACAGCACGGAAACAGGCCCTCTCGGCCCTTCCAGTCCGTGCCGACCATTTGTTTTCCCCTAGTCCCATCTACCTGCACTCAGATCATACTCCTCCATTCCCTTCACGTCCATATACCTATCCACTTTACTTTTAAATGTTAAAATCGATCCTGCCTCCACCACTTCTGCTGGAAGCTCATTCCACACAGCCACCACCCTCTGAGTAAAGAAGTTCCCCCTCACGTTACCCCTAAACTTCCGTCCCTTAATTCGCATGTCATGCCCTCTTGTTTGAATCTTCCCTACCCTTAATGGGAAAAGCTTATCCACGTCAACTCTGTCTATCCCTTTTATCATTTTAAAGACCATGATCGAACTGAGCCAAAGGGTCAGCCTGCGTAACTCTGTGACTCTATGCAATCAAGGCTGAATCTTCAGTTGAGGTGAGGGAGTTAATTCCAGTATCCTCTGAAAAACCCTCTCCAAACAAATCACCAGGATGGCTTATCTAATCGCAAACAAGTTCCTGCTTGCGGAAGCTTGCTGTGTGCCTATCGGTTGTTGCATGTCCTACACATCCCAGAGAGGCTTCACACCTCAACGTGCTGGAGGGTCTGTAATAGTTCGGAATGATTTGAGGACATCAAGTGACACCGGAATCTCCTGAATTCGCTCCATCCCTCTCACACTTTTCCTTCTTTTAAGACCTATCCCTACACCCGAGGATGGTGCAGCGGTAGAGCTGCTGCCTTCCAGCACCAGAGACCCCGGATTCGACCCTGACTACAGTGCTGTCTATACGGAGTTTTATACATACATTCTCTCTGTGACCGCGTGGGTTTTCTCCGGGTGCTCCGGTTTCCTCCCACACACCAGAGACGTACATGTTTGTAGGTTAATTGGCTTCTATAAATAGCCCCCAGTGTGCAGGATAGAACTGGTGTACGGGTACGATTTGGTGGGCCGAAGGCCTTTTTCCACACTGTGTCTCTAAACTAAACCCACACCTTTGCCCACACTAGTACACAAAATGCTGGAGAAACTCAGCGAGTGCAGCAGCATCTATGGAGCGAAGGAAATAGGCAACGTTTCGGGCCGAAACCCTTCTTCAGACTGATAGGGGGTGTGGGGAGGCGGGGAGAAGAAAGGAAAAAGAAGGAGGAGGAGCCCGAGGACTGAGGGAGAGGTAGGAAGGGGAGGAGACAGCAAGGGTTAACAGGAATGTGAGAAATCGATGTTCATGCCACCAGGATGCAGACTCCCCTAGCGGAATATGGGGTGCTGTTCCTCCAATCTCCACTCTGGCCGTGGAGGAGGCCCAGGACAGAGAGGTCAGATATGGAATGGGAGGGGGAGTTGAAGTGCTGAGCCGGGAGGTCAGGTTGGGTCAGTGCGGACCAAGCGGAGGTGTTCGGCAAAACGATCGCCAAGCCTCCGCTTGGTCTCACCGATATAGATCAGCTGACATCTAGAGCAGCGGATGCAATAGATGAGGTTGGAGGAGGTGCAGGTGAACCTCTGTCGCACGTGGAAAGACTGCATGGGCCCTTGAATGTGACGGGGGGGGGGGGGGGGGGGGGGGGGGGGGGGGGGGGGGGGGGGGGGGGGGGGGGGGGGGGGGGGGGGGGGGGGGGGGGGGGGAGTGAGGTAAAGCGACAAGTGTAGCATCTAAGTGTAGCATTTAAACCCTTTGCCCACGCTTCTGTTTTACCCCTCAGATCAATGTGGGGTTATTTTCCTTTAAGTCAAAAGGCACCTGGCAGAAGAAGGGCCTCAACCCAAAACAACACCCATTCCCTCTCTCCAGTGATGCTGCCTGAGTTACTCCAGCATTTTGTTTCCTATCTTCGGTTTAAACCAGCATCAGCAGGCCCTTCCTGCACAATTGCAGCCCTTTGCTGCCAAAGCCAAACTCCGTCACTATCACCACAAAGTCCCGGCCTTTCTCCTGACTTGTGCGCCAGCCGAGGCCTTGCCTTGCTCGCTGAAGCCTGGATAAGCTTCTGCTATTTTCAGCAAGCGCCTTGGAGTGGTGCTGGCTGTAATTTGGGGACAATCTGAAGGCTGCGTTTTCACAGCTGCCTGCAGCCCTGCCTTGAGTTCACGAGTTTACTCAGTTGCAGTCGAGTCACAGATCCAACGATTTTTTTGCAGTCAGAGTTCTCCGGGAGTAGCTCGGAGAGGTTCAAAGGTGTAAAATGTTAAACGAGAGCACAATCAATCAAATCCACCCTCTCAGCTGCACGTTAAAGAAGATGTTTGAATCCAGAATCCGAAGTCTTTGGTTCAGAGACACAGCACGGAAACAGGCCCTTCAGAATACCTGGTCCATGCTGTCGCTGAACACACAGTCACACTAGTTAAGGTCATAAGGTCATTCACCACTAGATAAGGTCATATGGAATAGGAGTAGAATTAGGCCATTCGGCCCATCAAGTCTACTCTGTCATTCAATCATGGCTGATCCATCTCTCCCTCCTAACCCCATTCTCCTGCCTTCTCCCCATAACCTCTGGCACCTGTACCAATCAAGAATCGATCTATCTCTGCCTTAAAAATATCCACTGACGGCCTCCACAGCCTTCAGTGACAAAGAATTCCACAGATTCACCACCTTCTGACTAAAGACATTTCTCCCCATCTCCTTCCTAAAAGAACATCATTTAATTCTGAGGCTATGACCTCTAGTCCTAGACTGTCCCACCAGTGGAAACATCCTCTCTACATCCACTCTATCCTAGTCGTTCAATATTCTGTATGTTTCAATGAGGTTCCCCCTCATTCTTCTAAACTCCAGCGAGTACAGCCTCTGTGCTGACAAACGTTCATTATAGGTTAACCTGCCCATTCCTGGGATCATTCTTGTAAACCTCCTCTGGACCCACTCCAGAGCCAGCACATCCTTCCTCAGATATAGTGCCCAAAATTGCTCACAATATTCCAAATGCAGCCTTAGCAGTGCCTTATAGAGCAACATACAGCATTAAGTTGTATGTTATCCCACTTTCTTATCCACTCCCTACACACCAAGGGCAATTTTTACACAGGCCAGTTAGCTTACAAATCCGCACGTCTTTGGAATGTAGGAGGAAACCAGAGCACCCAGAGGCTTGTGTACTCTGGAATTTAGAAGGATAAGAGGAAATCTTATCGAAACATATAAGATTATTAAGGTTTTGGACACGCTAGAGGCAGGAAACATGTTCCCGATGTTGGGGGAGTCCAGAACCAGGGGCCACAGTTTAAGAATAAGGCGTATTCTTATTAGAACGGAGACAAGGAAACACTTTTTCACGGAGAGAGAGTTGTGAGTCTGTGGAATTCTCTGCGTCAGAGGGCGGTGGAGGCCGGTTTTCTAGATACTTTCAAGAGAGAGCTAGTTAGGGCTCCCTTAAAGATAGCAGAGTCAGGGGATATGGAGAGAAGGCAGGAACGGAGTACTGATTGGGGATGATCAGCCATGATCACATTGAATGGCGGTGCTGGCTCGAAGGGCCGAATGGCCTACTCCTGCACCTATTGGCTATTGTCTATTGTCACCCGGAGGAAATTCACACGGTCACAGGGAGTACGTGTAAACTTCACACAGACAGTACCTGAGGTCAGGATTGAACCAGGGTCACTGACATAGTGAGGCATCAGCTGTACCAGCTGCGCCACTGTTATAAGCTACGGGAGCTTTACAGTGTAAACAATACCTGCTTTGGTTAACCAGGTTGTAAATGACGGCAATCCCTCCGCACTCAAAAGAACGATGCAACAAGGAGTGAGCTATTGAAGCTCCACCAGTTTAGCAACGGATGGGATGCGTGGTGAGCCAAAGGGATTGTATACATGTCACTGGAGACTAGAACTGGACCAGGGCGCTAAGAATACAAGAACACGGTTTGGAGAGACAGGGGGGGAGATACTGGATCTTTTCACTATTGCCAAGCAATGGCAACACAAGGGGTAGCTCCTTTAATAGACACAAAGAGCTAGAGTGGCTCAACGGCACATGCAGCATCTCTGGAAAGGAACGGGGGCGTTTCCGGTCGAGATCTTACTCCAGTCTGAAGAAGGAGTCTCGACCCAAAACGTCACCCGTTCCATCAGTCCAGAGATGCTGCTTGTCCCGGTGAGTTACTCCAGCTTTTTGTGTCTAATCTTGAGTTCTAAACCAGCATCTGCAGTTCCCTCCTACACTGGTAGCTCCTTTAATCTGCAGCACACACTGACGGAAGGCATATGTGTTTAAAGCGCTGCTTTAATGTTTCTCCTTCTGCTCCTCCCAGGAGATGTAAAGGTTAACATTCCCGCTCATTCCCGCTTCTGTTGGCTGTCAGTTTGAATAGACTCGGGTGTAGAAGAGGCCCCGTTGTCACGGTGATGTCCAGAGCTGTCCACTCCAGCTAGCCGGCTGCAGAATCCTCTGGGGAAGGCAGCCTTCTGTGTTCAGTTTGACAGGCGGGAGTTTTACACGGACTCTGTGTAATGGGGGACCATGCTGTCCAATCGGTCCTACCAGCTGTCGGACCTGCATTCAACCCCCCCACCCACCCAAGTGTAGATGTGTCAGGGGTTATGGGACAAAGGCAGAAGAATGTGGCAGAGAGGGAAAGGTTGGTCAGCCATGATTAAATGGCGTAGACTTGATGGGCCGAATGGTCAAATTCTTTTTCTGTGACTTATAGAGTTTTTGCAGAGATTCCATGAGAAGTATGTCTGTCCCTCAGTTTTAAATGACCAGGCTTCCTTGAATCAGAGAGTGTTTCATAAACAGATTTGTAATACCCACTGGTCTCCTTGAACACAGAGCCCAGTAGATCTCCCTTACCCAGCAGCATATGACATCCTTCGCGTTTTGGCGCCATCTCCAAAGTCAGGTCTGCCCGCGCGCACCGTCTACTGGAGCGGCTCCCGATGCTGGTAAGCCCCAGGCTCCTGCAGGGCCTCCCTCCGCTGCCTTCGACTTAATCGACCCGTGAACGGACGTCCCTCTCCTTGCTCGGCCACATTTGTGACCCGGGGCTGTCTCCTGCAGGCGACATTGGAGGCATTAGCCCCGTTCACCCACCAACCGGCCTTAGCGTCCGTCTATCGGGAAGCTCCGTCCCGGTTCGGCTGTCGGCCAGGCTTCCGGGCCTCGGGTCGGGTCTTCCAGCGGTTTCCCAGTTCCGTCACCTCTGGAAGGCCTATAAGGTTATTCCAGCACGTTGAACTTTGCTCAAGATGTTAGCACCTGTAATTCCTTGTGTCTCATCCTGTCTGGCTGCTGCTCATTGATTCAGGCATGGCCCGCCACCCTGAGGTCAAGCAGCAAAGAAAATGTGCAGGAAGGAACTAAAGATGCTGCTATACACTGAAGATAGACACAAAATGCTGGAGTAACTCAGCGAGTCAGGCAGCATCTCTGGAGTAAAGGAATAGGTGACGTTTCTGATCGAGACCCTTCTTCAGAGCGAGGGAAAGCTTGAAGGCAGGAAAGGTCCAGCAGTCCATCATTATCTTTGGGTAAATGCAACTTGAAACATGTTTGGAAAGTTTCAAGTACTGAGCGTTTCAACAAGTAGATGAAACCTGCCAGAGACTAGGCAATATTAGTGGGTTATCATTATAGGTTATGATTGGTGAGGTTTCTTCCTGCTGGTCAAGTAGTCGTCTTCTGTAGCAAGTTAAATTTCAGTGGCAGTACTAAAGTTTAGTTACATCCATCTCGATGTTCACAGCATGCATTTACTGGCCAGACAGTAACACCTTACTCAGCCCTACTGCCTTCAAATGTGTGTGATTTGTGCTTAGTTTAGTTTAGAGACACAGCGTGGGAACAGGTCCGGCCGACCGAGTCCACAACGACCAGCGATCCCCATCCAATAGCACTATCCTACACACTAGGAACACTTCACAATCTTTACCAAAGCCAATTAACCTACAAACCCATACGTCTTTCGAGTGTGGGAGGAAACCGAAGCACCCGGAGAAAACTCACGCGGTCACAGTGAGAACGTACAAACTAGGTACAGAGAGCACCCGTGGTCAGGATCGAACCCACGCTGCGCCACCGCTCTGCCCCAAGGGTGACCACAGTCTCAACAACCACTCTAGCTCACAAAAAGCTGGAGAAACTCAGCGGGTGTAGCAGCATCTAAGGAGCGAAGGAGATAGGCGACGTTTCGGGTCGAGGCCCTTCTTCTCGACCCGAAACGTCGCCTATCTCCTTCGCTCCTTAGATGCTGCTGCACCCGCTGAGTTTCTCCAGCTTTTTGTGTACCCTCGATTCTCCAGCATCTGCAGTTCCTTCTTTACAACCACTCTAGCTCGACCGGTTGAGGTGGTTCCTGCACCTAAGTGGAGGTTTTGAGTCGGCAGGTATTTTGAAGACAGTTTGATGCTATTCTACACACTGCCACGTTCATGTTGGAGATTCTGCTGTCGTGATCTGGAACTGAAGACTTGCCTTATCCTCCAGGCAAAGCCTTAGAAGTTCTGAAGTTCATTGTAGTCTACCATCTGCAGCTGTGCATGATAAGGCAACATAACAGAACAATGATCTGGCACAATTTGCACTGATACCTTTGGTAACTGGATAAATTGAATGGGTCATTGGGGAAGCTTTTAAATGTATCTTGTGCCCTTCAACTTCAGGTAATACCAAGTTTCAGATTGCATTCAAAAGGAACTGCAGATGCTGATTTATAAAAGCATATAAAAGCAGAACACTGGAGTAATTCAGCGAAACAGGCAGCATCACTGGAGAAAATGGATAGGTGACTTTTTGGGTCAAGAACCTTCTTCAGGCTGAGAGTCAGGGGACAGGGAAATTAGAAGTATTCAGTCTGAATTAAGGTCCTGACCAAAAACGTCACCTACCCATTTTCACCAGAGATGCCGCCTGACCCGCTGAGTTGCTCCATCCTTTTGTGTCTATCGGGGTTTAAAATTGTTGTTGTTTTATTGCTTCTGTTTCCTTACGCTTGACCAATTGGCCTATCAGCGAACGAGTATTTAGGATGAGGGGGGAGACCAGACCAAACGCAGGAATTGGGACTAGCTTCGATGGGGCATCTTAATCTGCATGGCCGAGTTGGGTCGAAGGGCTGTTTGTCTCGAAAACCACAGAAAATCATATGGCAACGGGAATAGCATGCAAACTCCAAGCAGGCAACATCGGAGGTCAGGATCAAACCTGGGTTGCTGGAGATGTGAGGCAGCGGCACTATTTGCTGCCCCACCTGGCTCACTTTGTATATGTGTTTGTAGTTTGTGCTTGTGTATACTACTCCTATAACAAATGTAAAGCACTTTGGTCAGCGAGAGTTGTTTTTTAAATGTGCTATATAAATAAATGTGACTTGACTTGACGTGACACTTTCCGATTTTAATGAAATATTGCAATTGACAAAAGTACTATAAATGGAGGGTCACCTTTCTCCCCCTCCATCTTTGCCCGTCCATTACTTGGTACATCAAGCAAGGCATTTGGAGACGCAAAGAACTGCAGGTGTTGAAATATTGTACGCACGGTGGCACAGTGGTAGAGTTGTTGCCTTGCAGCGCTTAGATCCCGACCACAGTTGCTGTCTGTACGGAGTTTGTACGTTCTCCCCGTGACCTGCGCGGGAGATCTTCCGTTTCCTCCCACACTCCAAAGACGTACAGGTTTGTAGGTTAACTGGCTTGGTAGAAATGTAAATTGTCCCTAGTGTCCTGACCATATCTCCGCGCCATATCTCTAAAACTAAAACTAAAAACACAAAGCGCTGGAGTAACTCAGCGGGTCAGGCAGCGTCTCTGGAGGACATGGATCACTCTTGGTGTATTAACTCGACTTTCAGTTCTAATAAAAACCGCAGAACATGAGAGATAAAAGATGTGATTGTAAAACAATAGTGGCCTTAAATTACAGCAAAGCAGTGATTATTTGAAGTGTCGTGCCCTCATCCACTCGACGGAAAGCAATAAAGCACGAAGCCTTGTACTTGAAGATTGTAAACAGGATTATATCAGGTGCAAATATGAGGAATAAGTAATGTTGTAAAACTGCATGTGTTCTTTAGATATATTGATCAAATTAAATTTTTATCTGACATTCGTGAAAGGGCTTACATTCTGAAGGGGATCCAGGGAACTAGGGAATCAAGAGCCAGAGGAGGTAAGAGGGGAAAGATTTGATAGGAACCTGAGGGGCAACCTATCCCCTCAGAGATTGTAAAGGGCGCCAAAATATGGCATGTTTTGCAATCTATGCAAAAAGAATTTCACTGTGCAGTGCATATGTGACAATAAAGAACCTTTGAACCACTGATATATGGAATAAGCTGCCAGAGAAGGTATTTGAGGCAGGTGCAAAAACAATATTTAAAATACACTTGGACAGGAACATGGATAGGAAAGGTTTAGAGGGGTATGGACTAGATGTGGGGAGGTGGGACTTGCTTAGGTGGGGCATCTAATCCAGATGGGGCAAAAACAAAAGCTTTTCACTGTACCTCAGTACTCTTGACAATAAACTAAACTAAACTAAACTTGGTCCCGTGGACAAGTTGGGCCAAAGAGTTAGATTCCCTTCACTGTATGACTATGACTCTAAATTATTTCACTGATCACTCTGAAATGAATCGATTGGTTTGGATTCAATGTTGTCCTGTACTGTGATGCAGGTTATTATCAGGATTAGAGAAAACATTTGTGATTTGCAGCATGCTCTCATATCTCAAATGTTCAATCCATTTGCAGCATGCTCTCATAGCTCAAATGTCCAATCCATCTGCAGCATGCTCTCTCAGCTCAAATGTCCAATCCAATTTTTTAATTTTAATGTCGCAATGCTCTCTTGAAAAGCTTTTCCATAATGCGGAACCATTAGAGTAGTTTAGTTTCGAGGTACGGCGCAGCAACCCACCCATCGGTCCACCCACCGAGTCCAGCGATCTCCGCACATTAACACTATCCGACACAGACTAGGGACAATTTTACGTTTACAAGCCAATTAACCTGCAAATCTGTATATCTTTTGGAGTGTTGGAGGAAACCGAAGATCTTGGAGAAAAGTCATGCGGTCACGGGGAGAACATACAACCTCCATCCAGACGGCACGCGTAGTCGGGGTTGAACGCAGGTCTCTGGTGCTGTAAGCAGCACCACTGTGCCTCCTCTACCCCTTCGCCACTGTGCAACCCTGCACACTCTGGCTGTGGGACACGTACATTCTCAGAAGCATTTGTCCTCGCATTGGATAAGCTGGCTAAACTGCCCATTCTCTTAACTGAATCGTAAGGGACTTTAAGTAAGTAAGTAAGTAAGTAAGTTTATTGGCCAAGTATTCACATACAAGGAATTTGCCTTGGTGCTCCGCCAACTGACATACAGTGACAGTTACGATTGACTCAGAAAACACTAAACATTAATAATAATAAAACATTAATGATAAAACACCATTGATCAAGCATGTGAACCAAGAAAATACCAGATCAAAGGGAGGCTACAGATTTTTGGCTGTTGAGTAGATCAACTACTTGTGGATAAAAGCTGTTTTTATGTCTGGCTGTGGCAGCTTTGACAATCCGGAGTCGCTTTCCAGAGGAAAGTGATTCAAAGAGTTTGTGGCCAGGGTGAGAGGGGTCAGAGATGATCTTGCCCGCTCGCTTCCTGGCCCTTGCAGTGTACAAAGAACTTTGCAAATAAGTTTTCCAAATTATTTTGCTCTCATCCACAATCACGAGCGATAGGTTTTCAGTTTAGTGTAGAGATACAGCTTGCAAACAGGCCACTCAGCCCACCGAGTCCACCCTGGCCCATTCACACTAGTTCTAGGTTATCCTACTTTCTCATCCACACCAGATGCAATTTACAGAGATCAGTTAACTTACTAACCCGCACATCGTTTGGATGAGGGAGGAAGCTGAAGCAGCCAGAGGCAACATATGCGGTCACAGGAAGAACGTGCAAACTCCATTCGGATACCACCAGAGGTCAGGATCGAACCTGGGTCTCTGGCGCTGTGAGGCAGCAGCTCACCCAGCTGCGTAATTATTCCGCAGTAATTATTGCTGTGTACATACCAGCTACCAAATGTTGTGCATTCGAGCAATGACAGCTGAGATGCTGCGAGATTGTGCACGGTGGCGCAGCGGCAGAGCTGCTGAGACCCGGGTTCAATCCTGACTACGGGTGCTGTCTGTACAGAGTTTGTACATTCTCCCCGGGACACCTGCGTGGGGTCCTCCCATTTTCCTCCTACACTCCAAAGACATACAGGTTTGTAGGCTAATTGGCTTGGTATAAATGTAAATTGTTCCTGGTGTGTGCAGGATAGTATTAGTGTGTGGGGGTTGCTGGTCGGCACAAACTCAATGGACTGAAGGGCCTGGTTCTGCGCAGTATCTCTAAACTAAACTATAGGAACTCAAGGTCTTTCTATCATTTCCAATGCTGAAATTCATCCTGATATGCTTTAGTTCATCGACCTGATGGTACTAGTGTTCTGAGGTCTCAACTCTGCCTAGGGTACAAGCATGCAATGGAACGCCACCACATAAGGTCTTAAGTGATAGGAGCAGAGTTAGGCCATTCAGCCCGTCAAGTCTACTTTGCCATGCAATCATGGCTGATCTATCTCTCCCTCCTAACCCCATCCTCCTGCCTTCTCGCCGTACCCCATGACACCTGTACTAATCAAGATTCTAGCTATCTCTGCCTTAAAAATATCCATTGGCTTGCCCTCCACAGCCTTCTGTGGCAAAGAACTCCACAGATTCACCACCATCTGACTAAATAAATTCCTCCCCATTTCATAGAAACATAGAAACATAGAAAATAGGTGCAGGAGTAGGCCATTCAGCCCTTCGAGCCTGCACCTGCCATTCAATATGATCAAGGCTGATCATCCAACTCAGTGTCCCGTACCTGCCTTCTCTCCATACCCCCGATCCCCTTAGCCACAAGGGCCACATCTAACTCCCTCTTAAATATGGCCAATGAACTGGCCTCAACTACCATCTGTGGCATAGAATTCAAGAGATTCACCACTCTCTTCCTAAAGAGATGTCCTATAATTCTGACGCTATAACCTCTAGTCCTAGACTCTCCCACTAGTGGAAACATCCTCTCCACATCCACTCTATCCAGGCCTTTTCACTATTCAGCATCTTCAACTCCCTGACAACTTTCCTGATGAGGGCCCGACCCATTCTGTAATGGGATTGAATCTGATTTGGATACAATACAATGGGACTGAGTAGATATTGGTTTGGTGCATTGGAAATATGTGCAACACAATGGAAACTAATTTAATCTGAAGGAATTTTATTGAAAAGGGGCTAATAGGACCTGACAGGCTATATTGAAATTCAATAAACTGAAACATGATTTGGTTCCTTTGAATCAGGAGGACAAATTTAAGACCAAAGTCAAGATTAATTGGCATATTTTTATTTGATTGCCCTCAAACCGCAATGAGAAATCACAGTTTTGGCTGTTAGGATAAATTGTTTGTGGCTATCTGGTTCAAGGGGGCACTTTAGTGAGAGACAAATGAAAATAATTTGCATTAAAGGTCTGATCATTGGCATGTGGGGAAGTAAGGAGGTTGCCACTGGGATTGAAAACCAAAGCGCTGCAGATATTGGATGTAAACAGTGAAAGCTGAAAACGCTCAGCAGGTCAGGCAGTGTCTGCTCGGGGTAGGAAAGACACTCTCAGTGGAAATACAATACACGATCACAATGGCTCGATTGTAATCATGTATTGTCTTTCCGCTGACTGGATAGCACGCAACAAACGTTTTTCAGTGTACCTTGACAGTGACAATAAACAAAACTGTAAACTGAAGAGTTAACACTCCAGGCCCAGGACCCTTTGCAGATGAATAAGGGAAGTGAAATTATTCTGTAAACGGCTGTGATAGGTGAATTGGGATGATCTTATGGAGGTGTTATAGAGGGTCATGAGACGAATAGATCAGGTAGATTCACAGTCTCTTGGTGAATTGAGGATCAGAGGACATAGGTTTAAGGTCAAGGGGAAAAGATTTAATAGGAATCTGAGGGGTAACTTTTTCAGACAAAGAGTGGTGGGGTAGGGAACAAGCTGTCAGAGGAGGTAGTTGAGGCAGGGACTATCATTTAAGAAACAGAAGCAGTTAGACGGGTACATGGATAGGACAAGTTTGGAGGGATGTAGACCAAATGTGGGCGGGTGGGACTAGTGTAGCTGGGACATGTTGGCTAGTCTGGGCAAGTTGGGCCGAAGGGCGTTGTTTCCACACTGTATGATACAGAGACTGTGGAAGGCTGGCATCAGGGTATCATGCCCAGCCGGCCCTATCCTGTGAAATCCAGGTCAAAACACACAGTCCATTCCCTCCGTAGATGCAGCCGGACCCACTGGGTTCCTCCAGCACCTTGTGCTGTGCTAAAGATTCCAACATCTGCCATTCTTTGTGTCTCTGAATCCAGATCCCAGGCTGTTGACTTTAGCGTGCAGGTGTGTGGAATTGATGTTTGTTTGCAATCTTTGTGTATTGGGTTCTTCACAACGTTTCCTTTACCTCTGCTAGGTGTAATCCTGCTACTGTTGGACAAACTGAGGAAGATGAAGTGGGAGCAGATGTGGCGTCTGACGGCAGAGCGCGAATTGATGAACATGTTGTCCACTTCACTTGCTGATCAGGTACCTGCCCTTGCCCTAGTATTAGCTTAGCCCAGTGTAGACCATCTCAGATGCATTGTTTTTATATGTAACTGTGGAAACGTGGCTGCAGAATGGTCTATTCCTGCTTATGCTTCTCTCCTTTGAAGTTATTAATTTGTTACCTCCCTGCAGCATGGAGTCATGCAGTCATTGTGGAAACTGGCCCTTGGGCCTAACTTGCCCACACTGTGAAGTACAGGGTTTTGCTCTATATTACACCATAATGAACAGAGCAGATTTTTTCAGCTCATTGTTTTAAAAGCTGCTAACATTCAGACATTTTGTGATGATTTTGGGGAACCATTTGCTTCATGAATTTATAAGTGTATTATGCACCTTTTATGTGACAGAAGGCAGTGGAGCTAATTGAAACCTGATTGCCTCATTGGGAATGGCCATGGAATGGATGGCCTTGGAAGAAGGGTCTCGACCCGAAACGTCGCCAATCTCCTTCGCTCCTTAGATGCTGCTGCACCCGCTGAGTTTCTCCAGCTTTTTGTGTAACCCTCGATCCTCCAGCATCTGCAGTTCCTTCTTTAACAACATGGAATGGATGGTGTTCATTCTTATCTAACGCAAGAAAATAGGAGCAGGAGGAGGCCACTCACCCCATCAAGCGTCCCGCCATTCAGTCGGATCATGGCTGATCTATCCCCAGCCTGGATTTCCCCCTTTCTGCCAGCTCTCCTCATCTTCTCTCATCTTTTAAACGTTTAGTTTCTTCATCCTCAACCACCACCAATGATTCAGCCTCCACAACCCTCTCTTTAGTTAGATCTGTGGAATTCATTGTCGCAGACGGCTGTGGTGGCCACGTCAATGGATATTTTTAAGGTAGGGATTGACAGATCCTTGATTAGTAAGGGTGTCAGGGGTTGTAGAGAGAAGGCAGGCTTGAGAGGGAAAGACGATTGATTGAATGGCAAAGTAGGCTTGATGGACCGATTGGCCTAATTTTGCTCCTATACCTTAGGAACTCTGGGATAGAGCATTCCAGAGATTCCTGCCCTTCAGTTTTAAATGACTAGCCCTAACGATGGTCCTGCATCAAGGTTCTATGACTAGAAAATTGTGGAATGTAAAATTTACATAAATATACTGAAGAAAATATTGAGGTATGGGGTAAAAAATCCAGCATCCAATACAAACCAGTCAGTTGCAAAGGAGACCATCTGATTACAAAGCTAGTGATATGGAGCCCTAAGCCTAGACTAGTCGATACTGACTCAACAATACAAAATTGTCCTTGGAAAAACATTTGGGCAGCACAGTGGCACAGCGGTCGAGTTGCCGCCTCGCAGCACCGGAGACCCGGGTTCGATCCTGGCTACGGGTGCTGTCTGTGCAGAGTTTGTACATTTTCCCCGTGAGCACGTGTGTTTTTCTGAGATCTTCGGGTTTCCTTCCGCACTCCAAAGACGTACAGGTTTGTAGGTAAATTGGCTTGGTGTAAGTGTAAATTGTCCCCAGTGTGTGTAGGATAGAGTTAATGTGCGGGGATCGCTGGTCGGCGAGGATTTGCTGGGCCAAAGGGCCTGTTTCTCAAAAGTAAACTAAACTAAAACCCAATGACCACTGAATGTCCATCAGCAAAGGAAGTCCGTGTCTTTATCCAGTCAAGCCTTAACTACCTGGTGGAATCACCTAGCAAGTTTAGACTTTTCAAACTTTAGAGAAACATGCCCTTCAGCCCACTGAGTCCGCGCCAACCAGCTATCACCCCGTACACAGGACAGGACAGGTTTGGAAGGATATGGGCCAAACGCGGGCAGGTGGGCCTAGTGTTGCTGGGATATGTTGGCACAGTATGGGCAAGTTGGGCCGAAGGGCCTGTTTCCACGCTGTATGACTCTATGTGGAATGAATGACAATCCTGGCATATTAGACTAAACAGCGCCACCAACATCGCATAAATGAGATGGATGCAAGAATTCTGTTCTGTACAGGAAACTAAACACAGGTGTACCTGTGGCTGAATTAACAGTGCACGTTCTTCACCAGCGATGGAACAAGGGCGGCTGGGAAGCAACACTGTGAAGTGATTTACTGAGGCTGAGGGTAAATCACTGCTGCGACACTGAAGTTGAGCTGTCCCATGGCACAAGTGCAGAGGGATAACGAGAAATCGTAGCTTATTCACACATGGGCAGTTTGACAGGAAGACACTGAAGTGGGAGAGTGGCTCAGCAGCGGCTCGAATTTATTACCGCAGTAAAGTGAGGAGCTGGGAGCGAGCCGCTGTTTCCGCTGTGTTAGACTGTGGGAGGACATGACCATTATTAGCGGTTGCGTTGTATAAAAGCTGCTCATTCGCCCTGAAAATAAGAAGGTGCCTAGGTGTCACAAATCACAACCAGCCAGCGCACAGGTACAAAAGGTAATTGTGTAAACTAGAGGGAATCATAGAAAATAGGTGCAGGAGGGGGCCATTTGGCCCTTCGAGCCTGCACTGCTGCTTTATTCATAGATCCGTCAAATATCTTTCAGCTGGTACGGCCGAATTATCTGGGAGGCTTATCTTTGATTATAGTGAATCAAAGATGTTTTGTTTTTCTGGAAGATGGAAAGGGTTGACATTGCAGGTTTCATAAGCCGCTGTTACTTTGGGGGCATTTCATGATTCTTATGCTTAAAACATTTCATTGCTCTGCCCATCAGCCATGTTAATGCACTCCTGTGTTGGCTTAATATCAATATGAATACCAGTGTTTGTGCAAACAAAATGTGATGGATTTATTTTGTCCGCGCACATTGGCCATCGGGGCCAAACATACCGGAGCAAAAAATAAGACACAAGGCGATAATACATCACTTTTCAGTCGGTTTATTTTGTTCGTTTCAAACTGATTGACGTTATAAATGTACCAAGTGTAAATAATACAAACAAAATGCAATTCATTTGAGTGCAGGAAATACAACTGTTGCTGCCTAAAAAAGGCAACCGGCATCATCAGAGACCCACACCCACACCCACACCACCCTGGCCATTCCACTCCTGCCATCGGGAAGAAGGAATAGGAGGCTGAAAACTGTAATGTCCAGGTTCAGGAACAGCTTCTTCTCCACAGCTCCACTTGGAGCTCTTCTACCGTCGCCTCCGCCTCACAGCGTTCTTCCATGGGAAGAAGTCCTCGGCCCCCACTGATGATCCCTTTTCCTGTCTCCCACGTACCCCTCCACTTGGACCCCCTCTCGTAGCCTTCCGGCTCTAGAACTATTTATCCAGAACTGCCGTCGGGACATTAACCGCCTTGACTTCTCCACTCCCCTGTCTCACTCCAATCTCTCTAGCCCCGAACGTACTGCCATCGACTCACACCGTAACAACCCAGACTGGGTTATCAAACCCGCCGACAAGGGAGGTGCCATGGTAGTCTGGCGCGTCGATCTCTACAAAGCGGAGGCCACGCGCCAACTCTCGGACACCTCCTCCTACTTACCCCTGGACCATGATCCCACTGATGAACACCAGGCCACCATCTCGAGCACCATAACCGACTTCATCAGCTCCGGCTCCCTACCCCCCCAGATGATCTATATCGGTGAGACCAAGCGGAGGCTTGGCGATCGTTTCGCCGAACACCTCCGCTCGGTCCGCAAAAACCAACCCGACCTCCCGGTGGCTCAGCACTTCAACTCCCCCTCCCATTCCGTATCCGACCTCTCGGTCCTGGGCCTCCTCCACGGCCAGAGTGAGCAACACCACAAATTGGAGGAACAGCACCTCATATTCCGCTTGGGGAGTCTGCATCCTTTGGGCTTGAACATTGAATTTTCTCAATTCTGTTAACCCTATTTAACAATTCTTCCCACCTCTCCCTCAGCCCTTGGGCCCTGGCATTCCCTCTATCTCTATCTCCCTCCTCCACCCTAGTCGCACTAGCTTCTCATTTTCACACCACAAACAGCTTACAATGGCTTGTTCCCTTTATCATCGATACTTTTTTGCATATCTTTCATTCATTGTTCTTTATCTGTCCACATCACCGTCTATATCTCTCGTTTCCCTGATCCCTGACCAGTCTGAAGAAGGGTGCCTCAGGGATCTGTGTTGGGTCCACTGTTGTTTGTCATGTACATCAATGATCTGGATGATGGGGTGGAAAATTGGATAAGTAAGTATGCAGATTATACTAAGATAGGTAGTGTTGTAGATAATGAAGTAGATTTTCAAAGTCTACAGAGAGATTTGGGCCATTTGGAAAAGTGGGCTGAAAGATGGCAGATGGAGTTTAATGCTGTTAAGTGTGAAGTGCTACATCTTGGCAGGACAAATCAAAATAGGAAGTACATGGTAAATGGTAGGGAATTGAGGAATGCTGTGGAACAGAGGGATCTAGGAATAACTGTGCATAGTTCCCTGAAGGTGGAATCGCATGTAGATAGGGTGGTAAAGAAAGCCTTTGGTGTGCTGGCCTTTATAAATCAGAGCATTGAATATAGGAGTAGGGAAGTAATGTTAAAATTGTACAAGGCATTGGTAAGACCAATTCTGGAGTATGGTGTACAATTTTGGTCGCCTAGTTATAGGAAGGATGTCAACAAAATAGAGAGAGTGCAGAGGAGATTTACTAGAATGTTGCCAGGGTTTCAGCAACTATGTTACAGAGAAAGATTGAACAAGTTAGGTCTTTATTCTTTGGAGTGCAGAAGGTTAAGGGGGGACTTGATTGAGGTCTTTAAAATGATGAAAGGGATAGACAGAGGTAACGTGGATACGTTTTTCCCATTGAGGTTAGGGAAGATTCAAACAAGAGGGCATGACATGAGAATTAAGGGACAGAAGTTTCGGGGTAACGTGAGGGGGAACTTCTTTACTCAGAGGGTGGTGGCTGTGTGGAATGAGCTTCCAGCAGAAGTGGTGGAGGCAGGATCGATTTTAACATTTAAGAGTAAAGTGGATAGGTATATGGACGTGAAGGGAATGGAGGGGTATGGTCTGAGTGCAGGTAGATGGGACTAGGGGAAAACAAATGGTCGGCAGGGACTGGAAGGGCCGAGAGGGACTGTTTCCGTGCTGTAATTGTTATATGGTTATATGGGTCTCGATCCGAAACGTCGCCTATCTCCTTCGCTCCTTAGATGCTGCTGCACCCGCTGAGTTTCTCCAGCTTTTTGTGTAACCCTCTTCTCCACAGCCATCAGGCTATTAAACACGACAACCTCCAAATAAGCTCTGAACTGTCCCTGGATCTGGAGGTGTGCATTTTCACACTTGTATACCTTTTGACTGATGGGGGAGGGGAGAAGAGGAAGTGGCCAGGGTGCGACTCATCCTTGATTATGCTGCTGACCTTGTCGAGTTTTATATATAGAAGTAAGAATTTGATTGTACTGTTTGGTACACAAGACAATAAAACACTCTCAACTCTTGAGGTTGTGTGTCCAGATTCCAACCACCCTCTGGGCGGTAACATACCTCCTTTAGGTCCATGCCAAACTTCTTGCCCTTCAAGCTATACCAACATCCTCAAGCATTAGACTCCTCTGCCGTGTGGAGAATGATCCTGCCATTCAACCTACCAATGCCACTCATTCTCTGCCCCAGCTAAGCCTGTCTACCTGCCTGCCGTGGACTTGGTAGGAAAGGAAAGAGCAGTCATTGAAACATAGAAAACAGGTGCAGGAATAGGCCATTCGGCCCTTTGAGCCAGCACTACCATTCAATATAATCATAGCCGATCATTCAATATCAGTACCCCGTTCCTGCTTTCTCCCCATATCCCTTGATTGTGTTAGCCCTAAGAGCTACATCTAACTCTCTCTTGAATACATAAACACAGTCCCCGGACTTACACTTCATTGTTCAGAAGCTTGGTACATACCAACATGCCCCCACCTGATAGAAACATAGAAATATAGAAAATAGGTGCAGGAGTAGGCCATTTGGCCCTTCAATATGATCATGGCTTATCATCCAACTCAATATCCTGTACCTGCCTTCTCTCCATACCCCCTGATCCCTTTAGCCACAAGGGCCACATCTAACTCCCTCTTAAATATAGCCAATGAACTGGCCTCAACTACCTTATGTGGCAGAGAATTCCAGAGATTCACCACTCTCTGTGTGAAAAATGTTTTTCTCATCTCAGTCCTAAAAGATTTCCCCCTTATTCTTAAACTGTGACCCCTTGTCCTGGACTTCCCCAACATCGGGAACAATCTTCCTGCATCTAGCCTGTCCAACCCCTTAAGAATTTTGTAAGTTTCTATAAGATCCCTCCTCAATCTTCTAAATTCTAGCGAGTACCGACACAGTCTGATGCAGTGACACTTGCATTACTGAATAAGTTGTATGTTTCTGCCAAGTGCTGAATTACTTTTGGTGGTGATCAAATCAAATCCCAGAGTTGCTACTCCTTCACTAACCACCTCTCGCACCAAAGATAGATTCTCCACAGCCACAGGGAGGAGAGAGATGAGGCTGCAAGGCTTGCAGCGGTTCATTAAATTTGCATGTATGCGCTCCTAATGGTGTGGACCTGGGAAAAGAACAGGCTCCAGGCACTGCTGATTCAGGAGATATGAGTCATCCCGCTCCCAGTAGGCCATCGATTGGGGGGAAGATGAAGTGAAATGGTTCCCTGTGTTCTGAGTGGAGTTAAGGTAAAGACATTTTAACATTTTATTCTTGTGGCACCAGTCAGTGAATTGAAATCTCCCTGAGGGAGATACACCAACTCGCCAATCAGAGAGCACAGGTCTCCTTGAAGGCTGGGCACCAGGGACTGTATGCTTGCTAACAGTGGAGTGTTGAAAGAAGCCAGTGTACTGATGCTCCCTGAGAGGGGAGCTGTAGAGTGTTGGCTCCAAGGGAATGAGATAAGACTGGTGCCATTTTGACATCGAAACATAGAAAATAGATGCAGAAGTAGGCCATTCGGCCCTTTAAGCCAGCACCGCCATTCAATATGATCATGGCTGATCATCCAGAATCAGTACCCTATTCCTGCTTTCTCCCCATATCCCTTGATTCCATTAGCCCCAAGAGGTATATATAACTCTCTCTTGAATACATCCAGTGAATTGGCCTCCACAGAATTCCACAGATTCACAACACTCTGGCTAAAAAAAGATTTTCATCATCTCATTCTTAAATGGCCTACCCCTTATTCTTAAACTATGACCCCTGGTTCTGGACTCCCCCAACATCAGGAAAATTTTTCCTGCAACTAGCCTATCCAATCCCTTAAGAATTTTATATGTTTCTATAAGATAACCTCCCATCCTTCTAAATTACAATGAATATAAGCCCAGTCGATGCATTTTGACTTGCTTCCCCTTCAATGACAAATAAGAGGTGACGACATTTAGTTCAGTTTAGAGATACAGCGTGGAAACAGGCCCTTCGGCCCACGAGTCCGTGTCGACCAGCGATCCCTGCACGCTTACACTATCCCACACACGCTAGGGACTATTTACAATTCTACCAAAGCCAATTACAAACCTACAAACTTGTATATCTTTGGAATGTGGGAGGAAACCGGAGAAATCCCATGCAGGTCACAGGGAGAATGTTCAAACTTTGTACATACAGCACCTGTAGTCAGGATCGAACCCGGGTCTCTGGCGCTGTAAGGCAGCAACTCTACCGCTGCGCCATCGTGCCACCTGACTTGAAGGAACCACGCAGCCAAGTGAAGTTGATAAGTTTATAACTGATAGGAGTAGAATTATTCAATTCGGCCTCATCAAACATGGCTGATCCATCTCTCCCTCTCGACCCCATTCTCCTGCCTTCGCCCCATAACCCCTGACACCAGTACTAATCAAGAATCTATCTATCTCTACCTTAAAAATATCCATTGACTTGACCTCCACTGCCTTCTCTGATTCACCACCCTCTGACTAAAGAAATTCCTCCTCATCTCTTTCCTAAAGGAATGCCCTTTTATTCTGAGGCTATGACCTCTGGTCCTAGACTCTCCCACTAATGGAAACATCCTCCCCATATCCACTCTATCCAAGCCTTTCACTATTCTGTAAGTTTAAATGAGGTTCCCCCTCATCCTTCTAAACTCCAGCAGGTAGAGGCCCAGCGCCGTCAAGCGTGCATCATTGGTTAACCTACTCATTCCTGAGATCATTTGCGTAAACCCCTTCTGGACCCTCTCCAGCGACAGCTCATCCTCCCTCAGATATGGGGCCCAAAGTAATGTTAGGCATTCAGACTTCAGGGTGGGTGGATTGGTGGTAGGTAGAACTGCAGCAGGGAGTAGTGGAGGAGAGCTACAGGTCTCCAGACATTGAGTAACTGAGCAGTCATAGACAAACAGCTCTGAACTATGTCATGCTGCTGTTATCACAGAATATAATCATAGCTTGTACTGACGCAGCTTGTCATGGCCCACTGCCCATCTGGACTGTCCTGGTTGACTCATGACAGGAAGGATATCATTGATCTCGAGGGAGCTGGATTAAAGATTATTCCAGGTATCAGCAATTACACTTACATGGAAAGGTTTAGGAAATTGGCCGTAATATTTACTTGCATCATGGCTGTAGTTGAACATCAAGAGGAAATGTATTGGCTTTGAAGCTCATTCTACATGAGTGGTAAAGGAGCAAAGTAATATCTTACTGTCGTCTGGCAGTTCTCCCGTACAGTACTGCAGCTTCAGGCTCTTTGTCTCACACTTTCACTGGGTCCCACGTCCACACGTCCTGGCACATACCCTTCCTCACCCCTCCTCGTACTCCCACTCACGCACCTGTCTCTCCCGCACACATCTCTCCCACACAGAACCTCTCCCACACACAACTTCTCCCACATACAACCTCTCCCACACCCCCATCGTCCACACATCCACTGTCACACACCATCCCCTCCCTCACATCCCCACCCTCACACACCCACCCTGCCTCAAAACGCCCTCTCTCACACTCTCTCTCACCCATGCAGCAACGCCCGCGCATCTCCTTGCACACGCATTCCCTACCGCACGCCCCCACCCTGCAGCCCCCCTCTCGCCCGCGGCCCCCCTCTTGCCCGTTGCCCCCTCGTGCCCGCAATCCCCCCCTCTTGTATGCAGCCATCCCTCCCACGCAGTGACTTGTAGTCTTATATTAGACACTACCTTTAAATGTGCACAATAATCCAGGTGCAATCTCTGTAAAATTGCAACGAAAAAATCGCTATTTTACGCTTTGTACAACAAAGGCCTTGATTCCTGTAACCTTCCTAATGTCTGCTTACCCACATACTGATTTTTGATTTTGATACAATCCTGAGGAGCGGTAATTTGTACTGTTTTTAATAAATTGAAGGTAAACAATTGTGGCTTTTATTGGAGACGTTGAGTTCCTGCATGTTAACAGTACGCTGGATGGCCTCTGTTCAAGTTCCTTCAGCCTCTCCATAACTCCTTCACTAATCCCAGTTTCTCCCCTTTCTCCTGCTCAGGACATCTTCAATGCCGTCATCAAGCAGAATCCTTTCCTGGTGTACCAGCTTCCATGCTTCTGGAACGTTCAGCTGTCCGATCACACGCGCTCCGAGCAGTGCTACAAGGACGTGTCAGATCTCAAGGTAAGGCCCATGTTTGAGGAGGGTTGTGCCAGGTGGTGGAGTGAGCCTCTGACAGCCTCCCAAAGTCGGATTTGAACATCAGAAGATCAAGACCTTGGTGAAATGCTGTCCTAACTCATTACGTGCAGAACGCAATTGTCAGGTCAAAATGTAAAGTGGATGTGGATGACTCTAAAACCATTTTAAGAGTGTGGAATTTTTCTTTCTGAGATAAGACTGTCTCTTTCTATGCCTTCTGCATTACTGAAGCCTGGCGTGACTGCTCCACAAAGTCTCCAGAGCCTTTTTCCAATAGAACGGTACAGGACAAGAACAGGCCCTCAGGTCCATAATGTTTGTGCCGAACATTTTAGTTTAGTTCAGAGATAGAGCATGGAAACAAGCCCTTCGGAGCTACAGGCCCTTTAGGGACAGCATGGTGGCGCAGCGGTAGAGTTGCTGCTTTGCAGCGCCAGAGTCCCAGGTTCGATGTGACTACGGATGCTGTCTGTACGGAGTTTGTACGTTCTCCGGTGACCGCGTGGGTTTTTTTCCGGGTTCTCCCGTTTCCTCCCACACTCCAAAGATGTACAGGTTTGTAGGTTAATTCGCTTTGGTAAAGATAGTGATAGTGATGATGCTTGTGTACGGGGATTGCTGGTCAGTGTGGACTCAGTGGGCCGAAGGGCCTGTTTCCTTGCTGTCTCTCTAAACTGTGTAACGAGGAAGGATTAGTTAGCGATCTTGTTGTGCAGAGCCCCTTGGGCAACAGTGACCATAATATGGTGGAATTCTGCATTGGGATGGAGAGTGACACGGTTAATTCTGAGATAAGGGTCCTCAGCTTGAATATAGGAAACTTTGAAGGCATGAGATGGGAATTGGTTAGGATAGACTGGCAAATTATACTAAAAGGGTTGACGGTGGAGATGCAATGGCAAAGATTTAAAGACCGCATGGATGAACTCCAGAAATTGTTCATCCCTGTCTGGCAAAAAAATATAATGGGGAAGGCAGATCAACTGTGGCTAATGAGGGAAATCAAGGATAGTGTCAAAGCCAAGGAAAGGGGTATAATTTGGCCGGAGGAAGCAGCAAACTGGAGGACTGGGAGAAATTTAGAACTCAACAGTGGAGGACAAAGGGGTTAATTAAGATGGGGGAAAAAGAGTATGGAAGAAACTTTGCGGGGAATATTAAAACTGACTAAAAGCTACTTTAGATATGTAAAAAGGAAAAGATTAGTGAAGCCAAACGTAGGTCCCTTACAGTCAGAGACGGGTGAATTGATAATGGGAAACAAGGAAATGGCAGAACAGTGAAACAAGTACTTTAGTTCTGTCTTCACTAAGGAAGACACAAATAATCTCCCAGAAATACTAGGGGACCAAGGATCTAGTGGGAGGGAGGAACTGAAGGGAATCCACATTAGTCAGGAAATGGTGTTAGGAAAACTGTTGGGACTGAAGAAAGATAAATCCCCAGGGCCAGATGGTCTGCATCCCAGAGTACTCAAGGAGATGGCCCTAGAAATCATGGATGCATGGGTGATCATTTTCCAATGTTCTCTTGACTCTGGATCAGTTCCTGTGGACAGGAGGGTAGCCAATGTAACTCCACTTTTTAATAAAGGAGGGAGAGAGAAAACGGGGAATTATAGACCAGTTAGCCTTCCATCAGTAGTGGGGAGGATGCTTGAATCGATTATTAAAGATGTTATAGCAGCGCATTTGGAAAGCAGTGACGGGATTGGTCAAAGTCAGCATGGATTAATGAAGGGGAAATCATGCTTGACTAATCTTCTGGAATTTTTTGAGGATGTAACAAGTAGAATGGATAAGGGAGAGCTAGTGGTTGTGGTGTATCTGGACTTTCAAAAAGCCTTTGACAAGGTCACACACGAGAGATTAGTGTGCAAAATTAGAGCGCGTGGTATTGGGGGTAGGGTATTGGCATGGATAGAGAACTGGTTGGCAGACACAAAGCAAAGAGTAGGAATTAACGTGTCCTTTTCAGAATGGCAGGCAGTGACACGGCTCGGTGCTGGGACCCCAGTAATTTACAATAAATATTAGCAATTTAGACGAGGGAATTAAATGTGACATCTCCAAGTTTGCGGATGACACAAAGCTGGGTGGCAGTGTGAGCTTCGAGGAGGATGCTATGACACTGCAGGGTAACTTGGATAGGTTGGGTGAGTGGGCAGATGCATGGCAGATGCAGTATAATGTTGATAAATGTGAGGTTATCTACTTTGGTGGCAAGAACAGGAAGATAGATTATTATCCGAATGGTGTCAGATTAGGAAAACGGGAGGTGCAACAAGACCTAGGTCTTGTACATCAGTCACTGAAAGTAGGCATGCAGGTACAAAAGGCAGTGAAAAAAGCTAATGGCATTTGGCCGTCATTGCGAGAGGATTTGAGTTTAGAAGCAAGGAGGTCCTACTGCAGTTGTACAGGACCCTGGTGAGACCGCACCTGGAATATTTTGTGCAGTTTTGGTCTCCTAATTTGAGGAAGGAATTATTGTTATTGAGGCAGTGCAGCGTAGGTTCACCAGGTTAATTCCTCAGTTGGCAGAATTGACATATGATGAATGAATGGGGCGACTGGGCTTGTATTCACTGGAATTTGGAAGGGTGAGAGGAGATCTTATATAAACATATAAAATTCTTAAAGGATTGGACAGGCTAGATGCAGGAAAAATGCTCCCGATGTTGGGGGAGTCCAGAACCAGGGGTCACAGTTTAAAAATAAGGGGTAAGACATTTTGGACTGATATGAGGAAAAACATTTTCATCCAGAGAGCGGAATTCTCTGCCATAGAAGGCAGTGGAGGCCAATTCACTGGAAGTTTTCAAGAGAGAGTTAGATATAGCTGTTCAGCCTAAAGGAATCAAGGGATATGGGGAAAAAGCAGGAATGAGGGTACTGATTTTAGATCATCAGCCATGATCATACTGAATGGTGGTGCTGGCTCGAAGGGCCGAATGGCCTATTCCTGCACCTATTTTTCTATGTTTCTATGTTTTCTAATAAACTAAGAAAATTTGGGGCATCAATACCAAGCAATAGCATTTCTTGTCAACTTACAGTAACAGTCTAATAATCCACTGACTGACCATCCATAATTCCCACATTTCAGCTTCGGACTCACTGGGTATTGTTTGCCACTCTCCCACTCACCAGGGCCCAGTTACTGAACTCATTTTCAACTTACTCGTTTTGCTAACAGCTTTAATAAAAAAGTTAATCGGAAGAGTGTTGAGGTATTAGTAGAAATAACACTTGGAAATAATCGGATCTGTGGGTAACAACCAAGAAATGAAACTAACAGCACAAATAATCTGTTGGGGGAACTCAGCAGGTTCAGCAGCATCTGTCAGGGGAATGTTCAAGAAGGAACTGCAGATGCTGGAAAATCGAAGGTAGACAAAAGTACTGGAGAAACTCAGCGGGTGCGGCAGCATCAATGGAGCGAAGGAAATAGGCAACAGAAGAAGGGTTTCGGCCCGAAACGTTGCCTATTTCCATTGCTCCGTAGATGCTGCCGCACCCGCTGAGTTTCTCCAGTACTTTTGTCTACCTTCTGTGGGGGGGAATGTTTTGGGTCAAAATCCTGCATCAGGACTGATAGTGGAGAGAGAGTTAGGGGCGGTTCAGTGACACAGCGGTAGAGTTGCTGACTCACATCGCCAGAGACCTGGGTTCGAACCTGATCACGGGTGCTTGTCTGCACGCAATTTGTACCTTCTCCCTGTGACCGTGTGGGTTTTCCCCGGGTGCTCCGGTTTCCTCCCACACTCCAACGACGTGCAGGTTTACAGGCTTGTTGGCGTTGGTGAAAATGTCGATTGTCCCGAGTGTGCAGGATAATTATGGTGTCGGGGGGGGTGATCGCTGGTCGGCGCGGACTCAGTGGGTCGAACGGCCTGTTTCTGCGCTCTCTCTCTATAAAGTCTAAAGTAAGGAAGATAGATAGAGTAAAGAAAGACGAGAGGGAGGGGAAGTGGCGAGATATGTGTCAGTTGGTGATTTGTGGACCGAGGAGAGATGATGGGTGATGGAGGTCAATCGGCAGAGGATAACGGAGTCATTAAAGTCATAGAGTTGTTCAGCATGGCAACAGGCCTTTCGGCCCAACCTGTCCATGCTGGCCAAAAATAGGCACCAAAAGCTGCAGTAACTCAGCAGGGCAGGCTGCATCACTGGAGAGAAGGAATGGGTGACGTTTTGGGTCGAGACCCTTCTTCAGACATGCTGACCAAGTTGGCATTCTGGACTAGTCTGCTTTGCCTGCATTTGCCTCATATCCCTCCACACCTGTCATACTCCAAATATCTGACACGGTGTCTTTCGAAAGTTGTAATTGTAACCTGCTTCCAGTGGCTATGGAGTTGGGAGTCAGAGACAGCTAGATTATAGGTTGAAGAAGGCAACAATAAAAAAAAACTGATGGAAGGGGTTAGGGGAGGGGAAAGTAGGGATGTGGGGGCAGCCCAGAGGGCGATGTGGGAACACCGAGGCCATTAGTGTGGAATTTGATAACCAAGGAAGTAACAAAACTAACAGTCCTTTCAATAAAAGCTAGCACGGAGCGATGGGCAGAATGGAAAGCGATTTGACCTCAGCAGTTATCAGCGACAAGCTTGTTCGTGACTTAAATCAGAAATGCACCTGAACGCAGGAGGTGCTCAAAAGTATAAAAAATATGAATCAGATGAATTATGTGCTAAAAGCTTCCGTGGTCTTAAGTGATTGTAATTTTATTTGTAAAGTTTTGTGGCTAATTGTATGAGAAACTGTGCAGATCTGGTGATTTAACTACATGGGTTTATTCTCAAGGGCACCAGCCATTTAATCTATAATCTCAGCAAGGTCCCTAATAGAAATCCAGCACTCTGAACCTGGTGGAGCTGATGTGTGTCAGACTGCTCTTGACAGATAATAATAAATTTGATTATGTATGGCTCGCATGTGTGAGATTAGCGATAGCGCAGACAAAAAGATTGGACTGTCATTGCGAACAACATCATCCATAATATCTGCTTTATAAACTGTATAGATTTTACAGCCCCTTCAGTTGCCAGGGATGATAGCTGTTGAGTATAAACTGATTGCTCGAGTTAACCAGTGGGAAATTAGACGAGACAATGCTTTGTTTTCTGGGTGCTACAGCGGTGCAGCGGTAGAACCGCTGCCTTATGCCCCTGTCCCACTTAGGAAACCTGAATGGAAACCTCTGGAGACTTTGCGCCCCACCCAAGGTTTCCGTGCGTTTCCCGGAGGTTTTTGTCAGTCTCCCTAATGGTCGAAAGTGGTTTCCGTTTTAAAAATCGGTAATTTTTTAGCCGGTTGCGATGCTAGTTGAAGGTGGGTTGCCGGAGGACAAAAACCTCAGGGAACCTCCGGGAAACGCACGGAAACCTTGGGTGGGGCGCAAAGTCTCCAGAGGTTTCCGTTCCGGTTTCATAAGTGGGACCGGGGCATAACAGCATCAGAGACCGGGTTCGATCCTGACTACGGGTGCTGTGTGATTGGGGTTTGTACGTTCTCCCTGCATGGGTTTTCTCCTTTTTCATCCCACACTCCAAAGATGTACGGGTTTGTAGGTTAATTGGCTTTGCTAAAAATTGTAAATGGGCCCCTAGTGTGTAGGATTGTGCGAGTGCACCGGGATCGTTGATCGGTGCGGACTCGGTGGGCCAAAGGGTCTGTTATAATGCTGTGCCTCTAAGATAGGCTAAGCTGCCAGTGCCCTTAGAACTACAGAATGGAGGCCAGGCCCATTCATGCATTTATGGGCAGTGCCATAGTAACGATGGTGTAAAGGGCCAGTACCACTTACACAACTTTTTCAGCAACTGCCGGCACCCATCGTGGGACATGTTGAAAATCCAACGGCGACCAGAACAAGGTACGACTCTTTGGGCGACTACTCACGACCATACATGTCGCCAGCATGTCGCCTGTATGGTTGTGAATTGTCTCCTCAGTCACCCAAAGAGTCGCAGCATCTTTCTGGTCGCCGCTGAATTTTCAACATGTTGAAATTTCTCACCAATCTGCAATGACCTATGACGGGTGCCGGCAGTCGCAGTAAAGGTCGCGTAAGTGGGACAGGCCCTTTAGTGTATTCATGCGATGATCATTCACTGGGCTCGCTCAAAGCAAATTCAGAATGTCGATCAATCTTCAATCCCGACAGGACTTCACCCCTACCATCGTGGGCCAAGGCCCAACAAAACTATGTAGAGCAGCAAGAAAAAGTGGTTGGATGTCCATTGATTATTTTGTGGCTGTTTGTAGGACTCCACAGCTGTTGAACATTAGTAGAGGAGCAGGCTCCGGGGATGGTGAGGCCTTGCTTTGTTCTTGTGTCTCATGGTATTATGTTTCAGCTCCACACCACTGTTAACACCACTTTCCGCAATGTTCATGAGGATTGAGATAAGGCTAGTGGGATGGTGATTGACTGAATCCAATTTGATCTATTTTCATTGATGGACCATATCTTGGTGTCCATCTGGGCAGCTGACAAACCAAGGGTTCTGAAGAAGGGTCTCGACCCAAAACTCCATCTATTCCTTCTCTACCAGAGATGCTGCCTGTCCTGCTGAGTTACTCCAGCTTTTTGTGTCTATCTTCATATGAATATTCATTTCACAAACTTCCAGAAACTGCTGCACTCTCTCCCTCTCTCCATCCCTCCCCCACCCACCCAAGTCACACCAGGTTCCGGTATCACCATCAACAGCTAACAATGGCCAGTTTCCTTCATCATCGTTACTTTTTTTGCTCATCGTTTATTAATTTGTTCTATATCTCTCTACATCATCGTCTATATCTCTCGTTTCCCTTTCCCCTGACTGGTCTGAAGATGGATCTCGACCCGAAATGTCACCCATTCCTTCTCTCCAGAGATGCTGCCTGTCCCGCTGAGTTACTCCAGTTTTGTGTGTCAGGCTTGGATGAATAGCCTTGTGTGTTGTAATCATAATGTGATCCTATCATCAACTTCCTGGAATAAACGCGTTGTTATACACAAGATACATCAAATAAATACAACCAGCCCATGTTTGCTCTGGCTCAAGCTGTGCTGATGTTCCTTTCGAATGTCTGGACTCCGTGTACAGCTTGTTAAGAAAGACGGGATTTTTTATGGTCTGTTTTTCACACTCTTTTTATTAATTAATAATACAATGACTAGTGTTGTGAACAAAGCCCACCTGAAAGGATGGATTGCCTTAAAAAAAAACAGATGTTGATCGATTCCATGTAGGAAGGAACTGCAGATGCTGGTTTAAACCGAAGATAGACATAAAAAGCTGGACAGGCAGCATCTCTGGAGAAAAGAAGTAGGCGACGTTCTGGATCTTTCAGTCCCAGAATTAATCTTCCAGATTAATTTATCTTTGAGTTACGATGCTATTTATGAAAATTGGCGGAGGATCTTTATAAGGCCATAGGAGCAAAACTAACCAGTCGGTCCATCACGTCTGCTCTGCCATTCAATCGTGGCTGATCCACAGTATCTTTCCCTCTCAACCCCATTGTCCTGCCTTCTCCCCTTAACCCCTGACTCCCTTTAGTGGTGTCACTCTGGAGAAGTTAGTGAATCTGCAGATTTACAAGGTGTTCTGTTGCTATGGATGAACTGCATGCAAGCCTGAGGTAGAAGCGTAAGGACAAAAGGTCACCCGTTGTCAGTTAGTACGTTCTGAGCCCATTAAATGGGTATTTTCCGTTGCAGTGGTGGAGGTTTCTCTGTGACTACAGAGGTCGGGATAAAAGAGGCATTTCTTTCCTCACACCACTACCCTTTTTCCTCGAGCATGGAGAAAAGAGTGGAGCTTGTCTTGCTGGACTCACCGCAAAATGTCCCGGCCGCATTCCAATGACACCAGCAGCTTTCTGTTGGCAAGAGCCAGAAAACTGTGTTTTACAAGGTGAGGGCTGTTGCACCACACAGCGTCCTCACCAACTGAAAGCGATCAGTTGTACCATACAACGTGGAGTGCGATACTTACTCCAAAGCAGACCAAAGGGTGACACGGAGAGTTTGACACAAAATGCTGGAGTAACTCAGCGGGACAGACAGCATCTGTGGAGAGAAGGCATGGGCGATGTTTCGGGTCTGTAGAAGGGTCTCGACCGGAAGCATCACAAATCCCTTCTCTTCAGAGATGCTGCCTGCCCCGCTGAGTTACTCCAGCATTTTGGGTCTATCTTCAGTGTATACCAGCATCTGTAGTTCCTTCCTCACATTGCCTGTGAGAGTTGCCAATTGCAAGGCTGAGCTGATAAATATCGAGGTTTTCTAACTGTTCAAGAAGGAACTGCAGATGCTGGAAAATCGAAGGTACACAAAAATGCTGGAGAAACTCAGCGGGTGCAGCAGCATCTATGGAGTGGAAAGAGGCAACGATTCGAGCCGAAACCCTTCTTCAGACTCAATTTTCACAGTTTTCTAACTGATAGGGAAGCAGTGTGGTGGTGGCGCAGTGATAAATGTTCTGCTTTCCAGGAACAGTGACCCGGGTTCGATCCTGACCACCGGTGCTTGTCCGTACGGAGTTTGGGGCCTGTAAATAAATCTTGTTTGGGGCTTTTTACCCTTGCAATTGTTCAGCACTACCCACAATGACTCTCCATCTGCAGATCCTATGTCACCCCTTGCGAAGGAGGTATCTGAGTCTATGCACTTGCTCTGCTGCTGCAAGGAAGATTGTCATTCTGCCTGCACCTCAGTACATGTGCATAGGACCTTAAAACCCGACTTAACTTGATTTGAGCGCCCGGCAGCTTGCTGACTTCTCCCAGTCAGCCACAGCTATGATCCAGCAGAAATGAAGGTTTGCGCTGTGCGATAGAGGGAAAGATGAAATGGGGTGAGGAAAAGGAAATGTTAGATTGTAGAATGTGGAGGGTTCATTGAACAGTATATGCCTGCACAAAAACAGACATTAAAGGCTGGTCTTTGTTGCATTGGCTTTTAAAATAGAGCAAAAAAAGATTTCTTGCCCAAATCCAAATAGATCGGGGGCTTTGCATCATTTTTTATTACAGTCTTTGGCACCACGAAAGCAGCAGGGTTTAACACCAGAAGCCGGATTCCTGTCTGTGCTGGGTGCTGGAGTAATTCAGCGGTCAAGCGATGTTTGTGGAAGAAACGGATCAGTGATGTTTCTGGTCGGGACCCTTCCTAGTCTGATGAAATGTCCCGACTCAAAGCGTCGCCTATTCCGGAGATGCTGTCTGACCTGCTGAGCAGTAGAGTTGCTGCCTTACAGCACCAGAGAGCCGGGTTCGATCCTGACTACGGGTGCTTTTCTGTACTGAGTTTGTACGCTCTCCCCGTGACCGGCATGGGATTTCTCCGGGTGCTCCGGTTTCCTCCCACACTCCAAAGACGTACAGGTTTGTAGATAAATTGGTTTTGGTGTAAACGTAAAATATCCCTAGCACATGTAGGATAGTGTTAATGTCCGGGGATCGGTAGTCGGCGCAGACTGGGTGTGCTGAAGGGCCTGTTTCCGCGCTGTATCTATAAACTAAATTAAAGTAAACTGTCTGCAGCTTCCTGTGTCTGCGTCCTACTGTTTGTTCCGAAGATAGACACAAAATGCTGGAGTAACTCAGCGGCTCAGGCAGCACCTCTGGACAGAAGGAATGGGTGACGTTTGGGTCGAGACCCTTCTTCAGTTTGCTGTTGGACTCAGCCTGTGTACCGAGTTCCTCGTGATGTTTTATCAGTATCTCCCTGGACATTGTCAGTACACAATAAAACCAGATGCAGATACCTTCTCAGAGAGACGAGTCTGATTTGGTGCATGGGATAATAATTTGAACCCATCGCTGCAACTCAATTCTTTCCTGCAAAGCATGACAAATTGGTGAGCAAACTTTAAAGCAGTTTGACTTGACAATTTCCTCGCTGTAATAAATGGATGTGACAAGGCCTGCGAAGGTTTGCCATGGCAACAGAAACAACTGGTTCCTACAGAGACCGCAGCTTGCTTTAGGAATTGACTTTTTGTTTTGAGCAAGCATTACTTTAAATTTCGGAACGAGAGATTGACTGAGCAGTCTCCGAAATTGAAGAGGCTGGGCTCAAATTGCACAAGCTAAGAAATCACGCTCTTTGCCTCAGCTGATCAGCAGTCTTATTTACTCAGTAATGTACTGAGGCTATTCACCCTCAAGACACATTTACAAAGGCTGCCAAGAGATACATTTACAAAGGCTACAAAGAGATTCGAGAAAACCCACGTCTACTACGGCCCATTGAGTCTACTACGCCATTTAGTCATTCATGGGTGTCCTATCTTCCCCTCTCAACCCCACTCTCCTGCCTTCTACCCTTAACCCCTGACCCCTGTACTAATCAAGATTCTGTCTATCTCCGCCTTAAATATATCCATCGACTTGGCACCCACAGCCATCTGTAGCAATGAATTCCACAGATTCACCACCCTCTGACTAAAAAAACTCCTCATCTCTATCCTAAAGATACACCCTTTTATTCTGAGGCTCTGGCCACATCCTCGCCACATCCACTCTATCCAGGCCTTTCACTATTCGGTAAGTTTCAATGAGGTCCCCCCTCATCCTTCTCAACCTCAGCGAGTCCAGGCCCAGTGCCGTCAAACCCTCATCATGTGTTAACCCAATCATTCTTGGGCAGGTTCATAACTTAGGTGCAGGAATCGCCGTGGGTCTAGTGTCCCCCTGGGAATGTGTACATCTTCACTGTTCACTGCACACGTCCTCCTCTGCCCAGCACCTTTTACCTCAGTTACTCAGCTGCTGTAAGAGAACGCTGCAATTTGTATCCAAACTTGCACTGATTCCTGCTGAATTATTGGCTTCAGGCACAGTCATCTTTCGTGCATCTTAGTCTTGCAACAAGTTAATGGAAAAACCCTGGGTTTATTTCTCCGAATCTCTTATCATAAGCATAGGCCATTCTGCCCATCAGCTCTATGCTACACTTGGCAGTCCCTTTCCCCCCTTTTTTCCCCATAGCCCTGCAACATATGCCCATCAACTTCATCTTCGATTTTATTTTGCCATTTCCCTTCATTAAGGGATAATTTCCATGTTGCCAGTTAATGTAAGGTGAGGATGAATTGTGCACATTGACTCATGATTCATGGACTTCTGCTTAGTTTGCTGTTCCAAATAATAATTCTGAGCATGCTTATCACCCTTTCTTGGGCTATTTGCGAGGTCATGAGAAAGCCGTACGGTACAGTAAGGACATAGGCCCTTCGGCCCAACTAGTCCATGCCAACCAAGTGACTTTCTAACCGTGTGCCATTTGTCCGCATCCCTCTAAAACGTCCCCGTTCTTGTACTTGTCCAGATAAAACCATGAGAGGAATGGATCGGGTAGATGCAGCGGACATAGGTTTAGGGTGAAGGGGAAAAGATTTAATAAGAATCTGAGGGGTGACTTTTTCACACAAAGGGTGGTGGGTGTATGGAACAAGCTGCCAGAGGAGGTAGTTTAGGCTGGGACTATCCCAACATTTAAGAAACAGATGGACAGGTACATGGATAGGACAGGTTTAGAGGGATGTAGACCAAACGTGGGCAGGTGGGACTAATGTAGCTGGGGACATGTTGGCCGGTGTGGGCAAGTTGGGCTTAAGGGCTTGTTTCCACACTGTATCACTACTCTATGGCGCAATGACTCAAGTGTGTTTTAAATGTTATTATTGTACCTTCATGAAGACACATTGTCACTATTCACAGTACAGACATATCATTCCATTTATTTACAAGATGGACTGCTTGAGCACATCAATTTTCTTTTGCACAAGGACATAGATTTTCCTTTATGTAAGTTCCATGAGGAAACAGTCCAAAATATTTCTGCTTGTGTTCCAGTCCCTTGATGTACAGCAGGACCTTAGACTGATCTTTCAACTAGGGTTGCCAACTGTCCCGTTTTAGCTGGGACATCCCGTATATTGGGCTAAATTGGTTTGTCCCACACAGGACCGCTCTTGTCCCGCATTTGACTGCTACTACGCAGGTCGAGGCGACTTTCGGGTCGGAGCGCCGCGTCCGGCCCCGCCTCACCCGTCCCAACCTAGTGCAGCAGCAGCGCCTCGCCCGTGGCTGTGCGACCTTCAGACCTTCGCTTACCCCCAACACCATCACCCCTCCTTCTCATGGCCGATCATCGGTTCATGAGTTGAATGGGGTGCCGAACTTTGCGCGCGACGTCGCCCGGGCCAAAACTCCTCAGCTGGGCTTTGTGTGTGCAGTCCAGCACCCGGGCCCACTCATCAGTCACCCAGCCACAGCCGAGTCAGTCAACGAATTGCCGTCAGGAATTTGTCCCTTATTTTGATCTTTTGTCCCTTATTTGGGAGTGAGAAAATTGGCAACCCTACACATAAACCCTTTGTTGTGTCTGCACTGGGTTTCAGTCACACAAAACAATATTCAGACTCCTTTGTACCTGGCGCCTCTTACATGTGGGCTCAGTGGACTATTCCTGTACGCTTTGCGTAATCGGGGATTGTGCTCAGGTATGGCAATTCTCCACTGAACTGTCTGTACGGCAATAATTTCACTGTGCATTTGCACGTCACAATAAAGCACCACTGAACACATATAAAACAAAATTCCTTTCTCTTGCAAATGTGTGCACTGGAAATAAAATAGACGTTTCTCTTCGCAGAAGTCTGCGCCTTTGTGAGCAAAGGGAACCTGTGTATATTGAGAACATTCTCATAAGGTTATAAGTGATAGGAGCAGAATTAGGCAAATCTACTCTGTCATTCAATCATGACTGATCTATCTCCCTCCTAACGCCGTTCTCCTGCCTTCCCCCCATAACTACCTGACACACCCCGTACTAATCAAGAATCTATCTATCTCGGCTCTAGCCAAGTGAAGTTCATAGGTTTATAACTGATAGGAGTAGAATTGTGCCATTCGGCCCATCAAGTCTATTCCCCCATTCAAACATGGTTGATCTATCTCTCCGTCTCGACCCCATTCTCCTGCCTTCGCCCCATAACCCCCGACACCCGTATTAATCAAGAATCTATCTCTCTCTGCCTTAAAAAACCTCCTTTGACGGCCTCCACAGCTTTCTGTGGCAAAGAATTCCAGATTCCCCACTCTCTGACTAAAGAGGGTTCGGTTTATTTTACCGAACAGGTTACTTTTAACTGGTGAGTTATTTTGTTGATTTCTGGTCCCAACCATATTGGAATTCGGTATTAACCATATAACCATATAACAATTACAGCACGGAAACAGGCCCTCTCGGCCCTTCCAGTCCGTGCCGACCATTTGTTTTCCCCTAGTCCCATCTGCACTCAGACCATACCCCTCCATTCCCTTCACGTCCATATACCTATCCACTTTACTTTTACTTTTATTAGTTCCATCCACAGAAGATTGAGAAATTCCTGTGATCAGGACAAAGATTCCCCCAGGTTCCTGCCATATTTGTAGCAAAATATGGAGTTGGCGAATGTAATGGAGTGCAGATGATGTACAGGGTGTATCAACTGAGCTGGCCAGCAGTCTCAAGCCTCAGATGAATATCTAGAATAAAATCTAATGGCACAATACTGATACTTTGCAGGGTACACAGTGCTCTGTATCTGAGGGGAACTATTACTGTGGTGCTATTCCATCTTGATAATGTCGCTGACAACCTAGCTATTGGTTCATCTCCTTACATCCACACAACCCGACAAGGTCACTGGAAGGTAATCAGATGTAGCAATGAAAGGTTCACAAAGTATCTTTGCCTAGATTTATGGTGGCACTGTGGCTGCCTTAAAGCATCAGAGACCCGGGTTTGATCCTGACTGCGGGTGCTGTCTACGGAGTTTGTACTTTCTCCACGCGACCTGCGTAGGTTTTCCCCGGGCCCTCCGGTTTCCACCCACACTCCAAAGACGTACAGGTTTGTAGATCAATTGGATTCAGTACGATTGTATATTGTCCCTAGCGTGTGTAGGATATTGTTAGTGTGCAGGGATCGCTGGTCAGTGCGGACTCAGTGGGCCGAATGGCCTGTCTATCTCTAAACTAAACTAAACTGTTGCAGCAAGCAATGGCTTTGTCCCCTCTTGCATTATCTGCCAATTAGCTCGTTAATGGCCCGTTCGTAAGATTTAGTACCACATTACTCATTTTGTTTAGTTCAGCCTGTTTCCGCGCTGTATCTCTAAACTAACACAAAATGCTGGAGTAACTCTGCGGGGCAGGCAGCATCTCTGGAGAGAAGGAATGGGTGACCCTTCTTCAGACCAAATTAAACTATTCTAAAGCTTCCTTGTCCTGCCCCTCCGCCCCCCCCCCATCACTTCAGATACCAGGGGCATTGAGAACAGGAGCACAACAGTCAGCACAACACAGCGGTGTATTGGGGTGAATGACAGGTGAACCTTTCTCACAGTCGTTCCTTGATATTCTTCAAAGTTCAATCTACATTGAAAGTTTAACTCATTTAATCGCAGTATCGCTGTTCATTCTTTTTGGAGTTCACGATGTTTATGTTAGCCTTTCATTGCGTTTCACTCTGAGTTCAAAGATCAAGAAAGTCACGACCAATATCTCCCCTGCTTCCGTAGACGGGTTGGGATTGGGATGGGTTGGGGGGGTGTGGGAGGGGCCATTCATTGAAACATAGAAAATAGGTGCAGGAGTAGGCCATTCGGCCCTTCAAGCTAGCACCGCCATTGAATATGATCACGGCTGATTATCCAGAGTCAGTACCCTGTTCCTGCTTGCGTCCCATATCACTTGATTACCGTTAGCCTTCTATACAGAGCGGTGCAGTGTAGAATGCTATGCTTATTTGGTTGTCTTCACATACCCCTCTTAATTTGGTTTGGGAACATTACATTTGGGAACATAGCCCTTGGCTTGGGATCAGCTCCATTTGGTTAGGAAACAGCTCCACCCAAGACCGCAAGAAATTGCGGCGAATAGTGGACACAGCACAGACCATGACACAAACCAAACTCCCTACAAAATGACCCCACTTATACCTCACGCTGCCTCGGCAAGGCCGGCAGCATAATCAAGGATGAGTCTCACTCCGGCCACTCCCTCCTTTCCCCTCTCCCATTAGGCAGAAGGGATAGAAGTGTGAAAACGCACACCTCCAGATTCAGGGACAGTTTCTTCCCAGCTGTTACCAGGCAACTGAATCATCCTGCCACAACTAGAGAGCAGTCCCTGAACTACCATCTACCTCATTGGTGACCCTCGGACTATCTTTGATCAGACTTGCACTAAACGTTATTCCCTTATGTATCTGTACATGTAAATGACTCGATTGTATTTATATGTTGTCTTTCCGCTGACTGGTTAGCACCCAACAAAAGATTTTCACTGTCCTCGGTTCTCATGACAATCAACTAAACTGAAACAGTTACTGAACTAATTTGTCACTTGAGATATTGCCTTTCAGTTGGTGTTCCCACTAGATGTTCAAATTCGGCTGATAACCATGAATTAACATATTAGGTGTGATGTATATTGCATATGACATATAACCTGCTAGATATTATAAGGCTCCTATCATCCTTACATTAAGTTGGAGCCTGTGTTATTTTATAACAGTTCTGTAATGCCTGGTTTTATTGCTTCATATAACTTTCACAAGGTCACTAATTTACAGTGACCAATTAGGCAGATATAATTTTTAATTATTCAGAAATTTTAAGTACTCTGATAACATGGAACTGCGGATGTTGGTTTTCCAAAGAAAGACATAAAAAGCCGTCTCTCTCTCTCTCCGTCCCTCCCCCACCTTAATCGTCCACCATCTAGTTTCACGGTCTACATTATCACCGCCTCTACAACCAACAGCGGATCATTGTTTGTTCCTTGGCCATCGGTGCTGCCTCGGATTTGTTCCGTACCGTTTCATACCTCTAGTTCCCCTCTCCCCCGACTCTCAGTCCGAAGAAGGGTCTCGATCCGAAACGTCACCTATTCCTTTTCTCCGGAGATGCTTCCTGACCCACTGAGTTACTCCAGCATTTTGTATCTACCGTTGGAGTAACTCAGTGGGGTCAGACAGCATCTCTGGAGAATGTGAATAGGTGACGTTTTGGGCATTTTTGTTTGTTAAAAATAATCCTTTTTTTCATTTTCATCTGCACACAATTTAATTTCGGGATAGATAGGGAAATAAAGAGATAACAGATCCTGCTTTAAAGAAAGGTTCCTTTCATATAGTGACACTGGAGTGAAGGGAACTCTGTTACAAATGGGGACCATATCTTTATTGCTTTCTTTAAATATAAGCTTACACATTTTGAGTTGGATCTTTCTATTTAGTGCCAACCTTTTGTTCCTTTGACAGCTGCAACAGAATCTTTAAAGCCATTAGCTGCAGGGAGAAGGCTGGTATAGACTGTCGCGTATACCAGCTAGCTAGTAATCATTTAGTTCAGAGAACAGGCCCTTCGGTCCACCAAGTCTACATCGACCAACGATCACCGCACATTAACACTGCCCTACACGCACGGGGACAATTTATGTTTACATTTATACCAAGCCAATTCACCTGCAAATCAGTATGTCTTTGCAGTGTAGGAGGAATCCAAAGATCTTGGAGATAACCCACGAAGTTCACGGAGAACGTACAAACAAGCGCCCGTAGTCAGGATCGAACCCTGGTCTCCGGCGCAGTAAGACAGTAGCTCTACCGCTACGCCACCATGCCGTCCCAAAATCAGAGGGAACTAAAGCATCCATTGAACAAATAAAAGAGAAAATTCTGAAGGCAAACAAATTATTTTTTATCTGGTAAAACAAATAATATTGCACTCTTGAAAATATTCCAAAGAGAGCCATTTCTTTGGATTCATGAGACCCAGGAGACTGGATTGTGATGCTGGGAAAAAAAACAAACTGCTGGAGGAACTTAGCGGGACGGAGTGCATCTGTGCATGCAAAGAGATAGTCACCATTTTGGGTGGAGACATTGCATCAGTCTTGCATCAATCCGAAACATCGACTATCCATTTCCCTCCACAGTTGCTGTCTGACCTGCCCCGTTCCTCCAGCAGTTTTTTATTTTTTGTTTGCTCGGGTTCGTGGATCACATTGTGGCTGTCAGTCTTTGTTCTTTCTTCTTTGCTTTACGATATGATAAACTTTATTCATCCCCAGAGGGAAATTGGTCTGCCAACATTCACAACACACAACAAGGTACTCAAAAACTTGAAAATAAAAGTGCAAAAAAAAATTAAAAAAGGACAATGGACTGTTGGCTGGCTGCCGTGTGCTCAGCGCCTAAACCGGAACGAAGTCTGTGTCCTTGAAGTAAAATTAATCAGCTCATAATCGGTTTAAGTGCTTCATAATCCTGTAACTGTTGGCTTAGCTGTAGAAAAATGGCAATAATTCTTCTACGGTTTGTTTTCGAGTCGTTTTGTGGGAACAAAAGACCACTGATGCTGTTAAACTGTGACATTGGACAGCTACGGAAGGAAGCAGAAAGTCCAAAGCAACCTTATGGCAAATCTGTCTCAGCCTCTGCTACCCCTTGAAAGCAGAGGCTCTCCATTAGAAGCATAGGCCGCTTACGGTGCTCTGGACATCAGGCAAAGCTAACCAAAAATGCAAAAGGGTCATAACCAGAACATCTACAAGGTGGCGATCCTCCACCATCCTGCCTCCATTGGACAGAATCATCAATAATAAGGTCCACCATGAGACTCAGGCAACCATGGACCACTTCCCATATAAAAGGCCGCCACCTCATAAGTTCATGTTCATAAGTGATAGGAGCAGAATTAGGCCATTTGGCCCATCAAGTCTACATGACAATTCCATCATGGCTGATCTATCTTTACCTCTCAACCCCATTCTCCTGCCTTCTCCCCATAACCCCTGACACCCGTACAAATCAAGAATCTATCTATCTCTGCCTTCAAACATATCCTTTGGCTTGGCCTCCACAACCTTCTGTGGCGATGCATTCCACAGATTCACCACCCGTTGACTAAAGAAATTCCTCCTCATCTCCTTCCTAAAGGAATGTCCTTTTTTTTCTGAGGCTATGACCTTTGGTCCTGGACTCTCCGACCAGTGGAAACATCCTCTCCACATCCTCTCTACCCAGGCCACATTCACCTCTCAGCGAATGTTGAAAGCAACTATCATTTTCAATCATGGAGGGATACAGCACAGAAACATGCCGCTCGGCCCCCAGAGTCTGGTGTGCCAGCCACCCGTTTACACTGATCCTACATTAATCTCAATTTTTTAAATATTGTTCCCACAACTCCACTCTAATTTCACCATTCTCACTACTGGCGACCAACAGTGGCCATTCAACCCACCAACCCATATCTGAGGAAGAGAACATTTAGAGAAGACAGCAGACTTGGCACAACTGTGTAGCATACCTACCATACCTTTTGAGACTTGGACTACTAACACTAGAGATTTCAAGGCATTGGATAAACACTGCCAATTCCTTCCCGGCAAAATCCTCCACTTTAACTGTGAGGATAAGTGTGTGTTCCGTGGTCTCCCCCAGCCCATTCCCTACAACATTTAGATCTTACACTGTGTTTAAGAAGGAACTGCAGGTGCTGGAAAATCGAAGGTAGACAAAAGTGCTGGTGAAACTCAGCGGGTGCGGCAGCATCTATGGAGCGAAGGAAATAGGCAACTTTTCGGGCTGAAACCCTTCTTCAGACCCGCTGAGTTTCTCCAACACTTTTGTCTACCTTACTTACACTGTGTTGTGAAGGCCATGTCTACACTCACATTCACATACCTGATACCACACCCCTGAAAAAGGCACCCTTCTTTGGTGAAAAAGAATAGGCGACGTCTCTGGTCGGAACCGTTCTTCAGGATGAAAGGTAGAGATAGGTGGGGATGGGGGGGGGGGGGGGGGGCAAGCCTCCTTGTATACATATAGGAGGAGCTTGAAATTGATTCTGTACCGCACTGGGAGCCAGTCTAGAGAGGCCAGAATCGGGGTGATGTGGTCCCTTTTACAGGTGCCCGTCAGAAGTCTCGCTGCAGCGTTTTGGACCAATTGCAGGCGGGACAGGGATGATTGGCTGATGCCAGTGTATAGGGAGTTGCAGTAATCAAGGCGGGAGGCGATAAATGCATGGATGATCTTTTCAAGGTCGTCGAATTGGAGGCATGGTTTTATTTTAGCTATCATGCGAAGCTGGAAGAAGCTAGCTTTTACCACAGCATTGACTTGTTTGTCAAACTTCAATGCGGAGTCAAATAACACACCAAGGTTTTTGACGTGCGGTTTGAGTAAGGAGGTTAGGTGTCCATGTCTATAAATCGACACTGCACTACCAGTGTATGTAGCAGGTGTGCAGCACCTTCCAAGCTACTCAACCGCCTGCCCCACCAAGGATACCCTGGTCCAGCGGTGACCATCTGTGCAGGTTCTGCATGGATCTCAATGGCCACCTCAGAAATCATTGAACCTGAATGGAAGCAAATCATCCTCAATCCCAAAGATGGGCAGAAGGGGAAGAATTGTCAATCCAATCTTTTCTTGACCAACACACCTGATCTCAGGAGAGGACTTCAACTGAGAGCAGGAGCTGGGAAATTTACAAACTTGTGCGCCTCAAAAGAGATCCCGTTCACTTTCTACCTTGCAGGAGTTGCAAAGTTAAGTTAGTGTCTTTGAAAGTAAAAGTATGGAATTAAGTCCGTCAGATTTTAAATTACAAGTCAGAACCGGATTGCCCGTTTGACCTCAAGGTAGTGGTTGGCATGAACACGATGGGCCAAAGAGCCTGTTTGTATGTTGTATGACAATGATCTCTGGTACTGAGGCCAACTGTTGCCCCAACCAAGCCTAGATAGCTCAGTGCAGAACAGAAATAAGCTCTGGAAAAACAGCAGCTGCCGTTTCCTTTCGGATTTAATGGATGACTGAAAGGTGGCACAATGGTAGAGTTGCTGCCTTACAGCGCCTGAGACTCAGATTCAATTCTGACCTCGGGTGCTGTCTGTGCATTTGAGCTTGTTGAGGTTGAGAATCAGGAGAGAGTTCACCAGGAGAGAGGGGGAACAGGAGCGTGGCGGTAGAGTTGTTGGCTAACAGTGCCAGAGAGCCGGGTTCGATCCTGACTGCGGGTGCAGTCTGCATGGAGTTTGTACCTTCTTCCTGTGACCACCTGGGTTTTCTCCGGTGGCTCTAGTTTTCTCCCACATTCCAAAGACCTACAGGTTTGTGGGTTAATGGGCTTAGTGTAGGATAGAACTAGTGTACGGGTGATCGCTGGTCGGCGCGGACTCGGGGGGGGGGGGGGGGGGGGGCGAAGGGCCTGTTTCCACGCTGTATATCTAAACTAAAGTAATAACAATAAATCCTGGTGAGTGTTCTGCAGTAGACAACAACTTTAAACGCACGGCTGTTCATCACGATTGTAAGGCAGGGAATTGTTTATGTTTGGACGGATTTATGTGCGTGGTGGAATCGTAGAGTCTCCTTAATTCAGCAGAAATTTAATGAGAGGAATGACGGCGAACACAGTGTGTCATAAAGTGCAGTCCCAGTGGAGACTGCTTCTTGAGCTGCAGATGTGCTGGGGTTATTTCCGCACTGTCTGTGTTTGTAGGCTGTGATAAATGAACCGTATAGGGATTTTCATGTTTGTATTCACAATAAAAGCAGCAGCAGGATGAATCTTTCCTTACCGTCTTTCACCCTTGCTGTTTGGAAAGGACCGTTATTCCCTTCCAAACAGCCCAGCTCCCTGTCTTCCCTGCACAGACTGGGATGAGTCTTTTTCTCTTCATTTGTCTCTCTGAGAGCCGATTATTCATTGATATTCGCTGGAAGTATCAGTGAGTTCTGGTCACTGTCTTCTGCCAGAGCAACATCCCCAGCATTGAGGTATTAACTACACTCAGATGGCTATATTGGACAGATTGTGTTGGCTGTATGCCCGACATCATAACAGGCCACCAAGTCCCAAGCGCTCGACGCCAAGCAGTTTCCCGGAAGGCAGTGGTAATGTTTCCAGCATGTGCTCAAAGCTCCCTGAAGAAATGTGTGGTAGACACAAAAAGCTGGAGTAACTCAGCGGGTCTGACAGCATCTCTGGAGAAAAGGAACAGGTGACGTTTCAGAAAGGGAAAAGAGAGATATAGAACAACTTTATGAAAGATATGCAAAAAAAGTAACAATGATAAAGGGATCAGGCCTTTGTTAGCTGTGTGCTGGGGTGAAAACGAGTTGCAGACAATGAGACTCAACGAGATGGCTTTGAAGCTAGTATAACGACATGGGAGGGGGAGAGACAGAGAGAGAGGGGATGCAAGGGATACTTGAACTTAAAGAAATCAATATTTATACCCCTGGGTTGTAAGCTGCTGAAGCAAAATATGCAGACACACAAAGGGTGGTGGGTGTATGGAACAAGCTGCCAGAGGAGGTAGTTGAGGCTGGGACTATCCCAACGTTTAAGAAATAGTTAGACAGGTACGCGGGTAGGACAGGTTTGGAGGGATATGGATCAAGCGCCGGCAGTTGAGACTAGTGTAGCTGGGACATGTTGGCCGGTGTGGGCAAGTTGGGCTGAAGGGCCTGTTTCCACACTGTATCACTCTATGACTCTATGATTCTTAAGTGCTGTTCCTCTAATTTGCGTTTGGCCTCACTCTGATAGTGGAGGAGGCCCAGGGCCGACAGGTCAATGTGGGAATGGGAATTAAAGCGTTTGGCAATCGGGAGATGAGGTGGGGGGGGGGAGGGGGGGGGGGGGGGCAGTGTGATAACGTCCTTTCTGTCTTTGGCCTCCTCCATTGCCAGAGTGAGGACTCGTGCAAAATGGAGGAACTGCACCTTATATTCCGCTTGTGTAGCTCACAAGCCAACGATACGAACATTGAATTTGCCAGTTTTCCATTTTTAAGTAATAGCCACCCTTCCCCCCCTCCCTTTCCTGTGTCCATTTTCTCCCAATATCTCACCCAGTCACCTCACTCCTTTCCCCTCCGCTCTACACTCACTCCTCATCATCGTCCCTCATTTTAGTTTAATCCTCCTCTTTCGCCCTTTCACCTATATCCCTCCGGCTTTACATTTCACTCCTCTTCTCTCCTTATCTGACACCCTTTTGTCTAATTTTCACCTCTAGCCTTTGTCACTTGCCTCACCCATCTGCTTATCAATCGCTACCCCCCTCACCTGTATCCACCTATCACAAGCCAGACTTTGTCCAGCTTCACACCTCTTTTCAAGCTTTTATTCCCAAACTCCAATCAGTCTGGAAAAGAGTCCCCACCTGAAACGTCTCCTGTCCAGTCCCTACTGATGCCTGACCCAATGAGTTTCTACAGCACTTTGTGCGTTCTGCTCAAGGTTTCAGCATCTGCAATGCCTTGTGTTTCTTCTTTGAATCACTGCTTGAAGTTAAAGGATCACCCATTTACGGCAAAGATGAGGCGAAATCTTTTCCCCTCTGCGGACTGTTTATCTTTAGAACTCCTTTCCACAAAAAGCAATCAAAATAGCCTTGAATATATTTAAGGCAGAGGTGGATATATTCTTGAGATCACACATTCCTTAGCTTAAAATGGACTTTACAGGTAACGCCCTGCCTGAGGTGTTTTGTGACTGGCCCTGAATGATCCTGGTCTTTTCTTGTCTCCAACTCTTCACCTTCTCCCCCCCCCCCCCCCCACCCCCACCCCCCAACTCCGGACTTTCAGTCTGAAAAATGGTCCCAACCCACAACGTCAGCCATCCTTTTTCTCCAGAGATACTGCCGGACACGCTGAGTTCTCCAGCACTTTGGGTCTATCTATGGATATATTATTGATAGGCAAAGGGTTGGTGGGTTACTGAAGGCTGGTGGGAATGCAGTGCTAAGACAGCAATCAAATCAGCGATTAATGTTGGGGTCCTTCATCAGACTGGCAGCATCTGAAGGGTCTCAACCCAAAATGTCACCTACTCCTTTTCTCCAGAGATGCTGCCTCTCCCGCTGAGTTACTCCAGCGTCTTCTGGTTGAATCAGCATCTGCAGTTCCTTCTTACATTGGAACAAACAAGGCTTGCACAGTTAACAATAAAAGCCTTTTCTGGAAATAGGGTGAAGCAATTAGACGAATAAATCTGCCTCCGTTTTATCTAATCTGCTTTCTGACTGTAAATTGCCTGGCACAGGAAGCCAACCCATCCTTCTTCCCTTTGCCAAATTAAATCCAAGCACGCCTGCTGGTACATCCCTGGTACTCATCTCTGCCAGCGCAATGAGATTAATTTCTGACATGCTTTTCCAACAGCTTGCTCGTTGTAAACCTGACCCCTGCCACCTCGTCCTCCGCCATTATTGGTAATTTGGCAAAATTGCAAATTGTCTCTAGTGTGTAGGATAGTGTTAGTGTACGGGGTCATCGCCAGTTGGGTGGACTCAGTGGGCCGAACGGTCTGTTTCCATGCTGTGTCTCTAAAGTAAGTAAGACAAAGTGCTGGAGAAACTCAACAGGGCATGTAGCATCTCTGGAGGATATGAATAGGTAACCTGGGGTCAGGACCCTTCTTCAGATTTTTAGATCCTTGATGGGATACAACTTTAATGCAGAACTGAGAATCCTAGTAGAACTAAGGGGAACAGGGGAAACATTTGAGCATCTAATGATAAAAGAATTGCAGACAGAGAAAGCTGAAATGAAAACATTAACTGCTGAAAATAGTCAGCACTTCCACCACCACACCTCACAGTAGTAGTCATGTCACCATCTACTGCCTCCCATTATAATACAATGCTCCTTACAGACGTGACACTGGGCCGGTACTCGCTGGAGTTTCGAGGGACGAGGGGAGGGACCTCATTGGAACCTTACCGAATAGTGAAAAGCCTGGATATATTGGATGTGCAGAGGATGTTCCCACCAGTGGGTCAATATTGGACCAGAGGCCACAGCCTCAGTTCTTATTTTCAAGTAATCACCAGAAACCCAGGTTGATTTTTTTTTTCCCCCAGTCCGAACTAATGTATCAACTAGACTAGTCTGGAACTAGAGGCCATAGCTTCAGAATAAAAGGACGTACGTTTAGAAAGGAGATGAGGAGGAATTTCTTTAGTCAGAGCGTGGTGAATCTGTGGAATTCATTGCCACAGACAGGTGTGGAGGACATCAATGGATATTTTTAACATGGAGAATGCAGATTCTTGATTAGTACGGGTGTCAGGGGTTATGGGGAGAAGGCAGGAGAATGGGGTTGAGAGGGAAAGTTGAGAGGGAATGGCAGAGTAGACTTGATGGACTGAATGGGGTCATTCTGATCCTATCACTTATAAACATACAAACATGGGACACGCACTACATTTAGGACTTGGGCTAAGGAAAGCGTTGGGATCTATTGGTTGCAGGGCAACGGGCTTGATTGTGGTACTGATTAAGTGGCGGTAAAATGCCAAAACAATCATTATAATCTGCGTCCAGCACGGATGTGAGGATTTTTTCTCTTTCGGATGGGCCAGGGAGTGGTGAGCACCAGCCAGAGTTATTTTGCATGTTTTGACGGGGTGGTTGCCTGCGTCATTCGGCAGCAGTGAAGCGGGGCTGGCTACGGGTCAGGCCGGGAGTTAATGAGCTGCAAGGAAGGCGGCTCTCCTCACTCCTGGCTGAGCCAGGAAGGAATCATCCGGACCCCTCGATTAGCTGGGAGCCGGATCATTAACGAAAAGTCATCTGGCGTTCACGTCTCGAGCCATTATTGACTCCTTCCAGCCCAGCTGCTGGAAACGCTTCATCCGCTAAAACGTTGCACCCCGGCTAATGAGGGAAGACGCTGGACTTCGGCACCGTTTCCCGTTCACTGCAAGCGCTCGCATAACTAATTAGCCTGATGGAGCTAATGAAATTCACCTCTCCACTTTAGATTTATCTCTGACGTGCCTCCACAGGGTTGAGCAGTCCTAGAGTTCTACATTTAATGACAGATTGTGTTTTGCTTTTTTGCATGCATTGACTGTCGCTTGTATTCTTACAAATTATCCTGGCAGTGTCCCCAGTATGTGACAGGATAAAAACTGCCAGTGTTAATAAAGCAAATAGAGGGTTGCCGCATAAGTGACAGGAGCAGAATTAGGCCATTCGGCCCATCAAGTCCACTCCACCATTCAATCATGGCGCTCCCTCCTAACCCCATTCTCCTGCCTTCTCCCCATAACTACCCGACACACCCCGTTCTAATCAAGAATCTATCTATCTTGGCCAGTGAAAAAAAAAGTGTAGCTACATTCACTGAAGCAGAAGATGAGCAAATAGATTTTAAATCATCAATTGCTCCCACCCGCAAAATTCTTGACAAGCTCTCGCTCTTGACAAGTCAAGCTCCGAATGCTTTATGTCCCCGAGCCTCTCTGATCACATCAAGCGATGAGCGGTGGAGATATTATTCCATCGACGAACACCCCTGTTGATAACATAAAGGAGGGACATGATGTTTAATACATCGTGAAAGGTAACGCTTTGAAGTAGCGTTTGTTGCTATCTGCGAAATCAGGGTGGCTTGTTTTGGGATTTTAGCCATGCGCAGGCTCCTTTCCCCTCCTCCCCAGCTGCTTGGCTCCAGAAGGCTTGCTGTTGGAATTGTAATTAATTGTGTGTGAATTCCTATGAGCGACGTCCTTCACATGGGACATGTTTTCAGTCGTAAATCACAGGCAGGAGCGCGCTTACGCGCATGCACAGGCGCCAACTATACCTTACATTTTTAGAGAGCTGTTAAACGTGCAAAGACCCAGCGCAGGTATGTAATCAATCAAACTTCGAGCCGCAGGAGGAGGTTTCAGAATGCAAGACTCAACAGTAGAGGACACTTCAATACCAATGTAAATGAGGTGATTATCAATCATTTGGAGTTTTATGTTTAAACTCTTTAAGTTGCCAGCCATCAATTGATTTATTTACTGATTGTGGCACAGACAGCGATTCAACCTTACCTTTGGCTTATATTCACTGGAATTCAGAAGGATGATTGGGGATCTTATAGAAACATATATAATTCTTAAAGGATTGGACAGGTTAGATGCAGGAAAATTGTTCCTGGTGTTGGGGGAGTCCAGAACCAGGGGTCACAGTTTAAGAATAAGCGGCAGGCCATTTAGATGAGGAAAAACGTTTTCACCCAGAGAGTTGTGAATCTGTGGAATTCTATGCCACAGAAGGCCGTGGAGGCCAGTTTACTGGATGTTTTCACGAGAGAGTTAGATTTAGCGAGCAGGGCTGACGGAATCAAGGGATATGGGGAGATAGCAGGAACAGGGTACTGATTTTGGATGATCAGCCGTGATCATTTTGAATCGCGTTGCTGGCTCAAAGTGCCGAATGGCCTACTCCTGCATCTATTTTCTACGTTTCTATGTTCACCCCTAAGCCCACACCTGCAGTTCCTTGTGTCAACCATTCAACCGATTGGCTCCAGCAGGATAATCTCATCAGACCATTCACTTTCTGCTGATGTCCCCTGTAGCCCAAACGTGTATTCTCTCCACCTGCCCATTGACTTGCCTTTAATGTGTTAGCCACTTATTTTTCCAAAGAGGCCATTTGCAGTGGGCAATTAACCTATCGGCAGCTCATTGGGGCTTTAAAGGAAACCAGGGCACCTGGAGGAAACTCACACAATCATGGCGAGGACGTGCAAACTCCACGCTCACAGTCCTTAGACTTTACTTTAGACTTTAGAGATAGCACGGGTACAGTGCCTTTCAGCCCCCTGACCAGTGATCAATCGTGCACTAACACTATCCTACGCACAATTTTATCAAAGCCAATTAGCCAACAACCTTGTAGGTCTTTAGAGTGCGGAAGAAAACTGGAGCACCCGGAGAAAACCCACGCAGGTCAAGAGGAGAAGGTACAAACTCTGTACGGACAGCGCCCATAGTCAGGATCGAACCCGGGCCTCTGGTGCTGAAAGGCAGCAACTCTGCCGCAGCGCCACCGTGCCAACACAGTCCCTGGGGCCGGCTCTGAACCCGGATCCCTAGACTAACTGTTGCTCCACCATGTCATCACTTGACGGCTAGGGTGTTACGGACTACAGATTGGAGCCATCTCCTTCAACTCCAGCGGATCCTGTAACATTTCGCTGTTATTCTTTCTCCATTGTATCACCACCATGTTCTGTTGACAGACTTGAAGCAAGACATGAATCATTCATAGCCCAATAGTGGATGTGCAAACCTTAGTGAAAAGGGCAGATAGAAACTCATCGCAGAAAAGCTGCAAAAGGTCAACGATGGGAGCATTGGAGAACAAAAAAATTGCATTTGGCATTTCTGCTCATTTCTGAATTTCATTTCAGCAACGGGAAAGTGTGTGTAACAGTCAGGGCAGACCAGATAGCTCAGCCAGCCCGTTCCAGAAACAAATCGACAATCTCATAGCTCCCGATGTTACTTCCCGTTAGGAGTTAGGTGTTGTCTTGGCCTAGCAGCGCAATTGATTATACTTTCCAGAACTGCAAGCACTCCCTGACTTATGTAAGAGTTACGTTCCGCGAACCCTTACAGGAGTCAGATTTTATGTAAGTCGGAATAACTATCCCCATCCCCTGCCTGAAATAACTCACTGAGAGTATTAGAAAACAGAGAAAAAAAGGTGCAGGAGTGGGCCAATCGGCCCTTCGAGCCAGCACTGCCATTCAATATGATCATGGCTGATCATCCAAAATCAGTACCCCGTTTCCGCTTTTTCCCAGTATCCCTTGATTCCTTTAGCCCTAAGGGCTGTATCTATATCTCTCCTGAAAGCATCCAGTGGATTGGCCTCCACTGCATTCTGTGGCAGAGAATTCTACAGTTATCTGTCTCAGTGGCACCCGGTGTACTCACTGTGGCGCACGGCATTCTGAGTGAACGCCACCACCACTGCCAGTTTAAGTACCGTCTCGCCATTGGGGGCACTTTCTGCCACGTGCTGTCTTTTGGGCAAAATGGCCAAAGTTGCCGGCTTCAGTTCCGTCTCGCTGTTTGGGCATTTCCTGCGGCGCTCGCTCTTGTGAGTAAGCACCACCACCATTGGTCGGCTTGTTTGCAATGCAAACTTGAGTGATCATACAGTGTTGTGAAAATTACAATCTGCCTTAATTGCACTCGAGACTGTTTACCGAAGTGCGAGTTTCACATGTCGCTGATAGCGTATAGTCGGGGAGTGTCAGTATAAAGAGGAATGCCTTTGCACGACACGTTTTCCCGCCCCAGAACACCTCAAGATTCAAGTCAAGACTGTGTAATCGCCACACGCACAGGGAAGGGAACAATTACATTCTCACTTGCTGCAGCTTCACAGCCACATTAACGCAACAACATCACAAATGAATAGACAATAAACAACAATACAATAATTTATCAACTAAACTAGGTAACAAGATCAGTGCAAGTCGACGTAATTAGAGCAATCTATACAAAGTCCATAGTGGTTTGGTGCTGAGGTAGGATTGTGGTTAGGATTGTTCAAGAGCCTGATGGTTGATGGGAAGAAGCTGTTCTTCAACCGGGAGGTAACAGTTTTCATCCTCCTGTACCTTCTTCCCGATGGTAATAGCAGGATGTTTCCACCAGTCGGAGAGTCTAGGACTAGAGGTCATAGCCTCAGAATTAAAGGACATTCTTTTAGGAAGGAGATGAGGTGACATTTATTTTGTCAGGGGGTGGTGAATCTGTGGAATTCTTTGCCACGGAAGGCCGTGGGGGGCCAAGTCAATGGGTATATTTAAGGCAGAGATAGATAGATTCTTAATTAGTGCAGGTGTCAGAGGTTATGGGGGGGAAGGCAGGAGAATGGGGTTAGGAGGGAGAGATAGATCAGCCATGATTGAATGGTGAAGTAGACTGGATGGGCCGACTGGCTTAATTCTACTCCTATCACGTATGACCTTATGAGAGCATGGCCAGGGTGGTGTGGGTATTTGATGATATTAGCTCCCATCTTGAGGCAGCTCTTCCTGTAGATCCCGTCAATGGTGGGTAAGTCAATAGCCATGATGAACCAGGCAATGCCCACAGAGCCCTCCATGCCCGCATGCATACCTCTGAAATGTGGCCAATTTGGATGTTGAGGCTTTGAGGAGATTTATTCAAAGGCTTTCAGGCGTGGGCAACTTCAGCTGTGGAGATCCTGAAGGCTTCCTGCTGGAATAGGCACATAGCGGTGAAGCAGGTAGCGTCACTTCCTTAGAACCATAGAGTTTCAGGTTCAATCCTCATCTCCAGCGCTGTCTGGGTGGAGTTTCCACATTTTACCTGTGGCTGCGTGGATTTCTTTTGGGTGCTCTGGTTTCCTCTCACATCTCAAATGTTGTGCTTTTTGGTAGGTTAATAGGCCATTGTTATTGCTTCTGGTGTAGACAGGGCATAGAAAATAGGTGCAGGAGCAGGCCATTCGGCCCTTCGAACCGCCATTCATTGTGATTCATGGAAGGGAGAAGAAATTGCAGGGAAATAACTGGAAGATATGGGACTGCCCAACAAATTGACATGGACTTGATGGTCCGCTTGTATAGTGTAAGGAAGTCCATCTACACTTCATCTGCCTGAGCAAAGCCACCAGCATAATCAAGGATGAGTCTCACCCCGGTCACTCCGTCTCCTCCCCTCTTCCATCAGGCAGGAGTTACAGCAGTGTGAAAACACGCACCTCCAGATTCAGGGACAGTTTCTTCCCAGCTGTTATCAAGCAACTGAACCATCCTATCACCATCCTGAGCTACCGTCTACCTCATGGGAGACCCTCGGACTATCTTTTATTGGACTTTACTGGACTTTATCTTGCACTAAATGTTATTGCCTTCTCCTGTATCAGTGCACTGTGGACGGTCTGATAGTACTCATGTCTAGTCTTTTTGCTGACTGGATGGAATGCAACATAAAAACTTTTCACCGTACTCTGTACATGTGACAGTAATAAAACTAAACAGTAAACGAGTCAAGTAGGAGTAACTATTCAACCTTACCGAGGGGCCATTAACGAGCTAATTGACAGATCTTGCAAGAGGAGAGGAATGCGTTGCTTCCTGCAGTGTGGAAGCTAGGTGGAGCCAAATGTCTTCTTCTTGTGCTCTGTTATTTGATGTTCCTACAACAGCAGGGAGCGGGTATGAAACAAATAACACGATAGTCTTGGTGTTGACTGGTTTCTTTTGCTGCAGATGCTTCTTGGCAATTCTTCCACCATTTGTGCTTATGTTTTGATCTTTGCAACGAAGTTGATAAAGAAACAAGTATTTTAGTTTAGTTTAGTTTAGAGATACAGAGCGGAAACAGGCTCTTCAGCCCACTGGGTCCGCGCCGACCAGCGATCCCCGCATATTAACATTACCTTCGGGACAATTTTTACATTTACCAAGCCAATTAACCTACATACCTGTACGTCTTTGGAGTGTGGGAGGAAACCAAAGATCTCGGAGAAAACCCACGCAGGTCATGGGGAGAACGTACAAACTCCATACAGACAGCACCTATAGTCGGGATCGAACCCGGGTCTCCGGCGTTGCATTCGCTGTAAGGCGGCAACTCTACCGCTGCGCCACCGTGCCGCCCAAAGTTTCCTTGGGCATCAATGGGAACTCTCCTTTGAAGTGGTATCAGTTCATTATTGTCTCAGGTACCAAGATATAGTGAAAATCTTTTTTTGAGTATAGTCCAAGCAGATTAGACTATATGTGAGTGCAATCCTGCCACGCAGTTAATGCAAAAGAGAAAATAAACAGAGTGCAGAATGTATTGCTATATCTATAGAGGAAGTACACTTTTTTTTAAGTGTAAGGGCCACAATGAGGTGGGTCGAAAGATCGGGAATACATCCTTTGCATATAGTGTGAAGAAGGGTCTCGACCCGAAATGTCGCCCATTCCTACTCTCCAGAGATGCTGCCCGTCCCGCTGACTTACTTCAGTTTTTCGTGTCTATATTTTGCATGTCAGAGGTCTGTTCAAGCATATAACCATATAACCATATAACAATTACAGCACGGAAACAGGCCCTCTCGGCCCTTCCAGTCCGTGCCAACCCTTTGTTTTCCCCTAGTCCCATCTACCTGCACTCGGACCATACCCCTCCATTCCCTTCACGTCCATATACCTATCCACTTTACTCTTAAATGTTAAAATCGATCCTGCCTCTACCACTTCTGCTGGAAGCTGATTCCACACAGCCACCACCCTCTGAGTAAAGAAGTTCCCCCTCACGTTACCCCGAAACCTCTGTCCCTTAATTCTCATGTCATGCCCTCTTGTTTGAATCTTCCCTACCCTCAATGGGAAAAACGTATCCACGTCAACTCTGTCTATCCCTTTCATCATTTTAAAGACCTCAATCAAGTCCCCCCTTAACCTTCTGCGCTCCAAAGAATAAAGACCTAACTTGTTCAACCTTTCTCTGTAACATAGTTGCTGGAACCCTGGCAACATTCTAGTAAATCTCCTCTGTACTCTCTCTATTTTGTTGACATCCTTCCTATAACTAGGCGACCAAAATTGTACACCATACTCCAGAATTGGTCTTACCAATGCCTTGTACAATTTTAACATTACTTCCCTACTCCTATATTCAATCTGAAAAGAGCAGGGAAGAAGCTGTTTTTGAACTGGGTGGTACGTGTTTTCAAGCTTTGTTGTCTTCTGCCCCGCAGAGAGAATGGAGAAGATGAAATAACTAGGGTGTGAATGGTAGACAAAAATGCTGGAGAAACTCAGCAGCTGACCCTTCCACCCGAAACGTTGCCTATTTCCTTCATTCCATAGATGCTGCCTCACCTGCTGAGTTTCTCCAGCATTTTTGTCTACCTTCGATTTTCCAGCATCTGCAGTTCCATCTTAAACAGGGTGTGAATGGTTTGTAGGTTAATCGGCTTCGGTAAAATTGTGTAATTGTCCCGGCCCAGTGCGTAAGATAGTGCAAGTGTACAGGTCGACACGGACTCAATCGAGTGAAGGGCCCGTTTCTGCGCTGTATTTCTAAAGTCCAAAGTAAAGTCTCTCAGCTGAACATCCCTCTGATCCGAAACAAAAGAAAATAAAGAAAGAAGGAATTCAATAGAATCACCTGGGGAGTGTTTCAAATATGAACGATGTGCTGTAAGGTATGGTTGAAGGAGGAATGGCTTTGCCATTGGTAGGAATAAGTAAAAGCAGTAAATGAGGGGGTTGAATGGCAAAGACTGCATGAAGGAAACACATGCACTGTTGGATCAACTGGCCTGTAAACCAATGTGGTTATAATCTTGTGTAAGAAGGAACTGCAGATGCTGGTTTAAACCAAAGACAGGCACAAAAAGCTGGAGTAACTCAGTGGGACAGGCAGCATCTCTGGAGAGAAGGAATAGGAGATGTTTTGGGGTGAGACCCTTCTTCAGACCCTGAAACGTCACCCATTCCTTCTCTACAGAGATGATGCCTGTCCCACTGAGTTACTCCAGCTTTTTGTGGTTCTAATCTTTCCAGTTCATTGCTAGCTTTTCCGAATATAATTTCAGTAAACGGAAGGATTATGAATTGAAGCATAATTTCTGCTCAAATTTTGAATAAAATCAATACATGGTTGACGAGAACCTCATTGAGAGTCCTCCTTTGTTCTGGCTGTCAGGGCGCGTGTTGTGCCATAAGCACAAAACTTGGTGTCAGCATTTGAATGAAAACTAACAAGTGGCAGAACCACAGGTGCTGGGAATCTGAAATAGAAACCGAAAGTGTTGGAAGTATTAACTTCCGTTTGAGTTTACTTCATTGTCACGTGTACTGAGGTACAGTGAAAAGCTTTTGTTGCATGCTAACAGATTGCAGTCAACGGATAGACAATACGTGGTTACAATCGGGCCATTGACAATGCACAGATAGTTACATGATAAGGGAGTAACGTTTAGTGAAGTCCGATCAAAGATAGTCCGAGGGTCGCCGATGAGGTAGATAGTAGCACAGGACTGCTCTCCGGTTGTGGTAGGGTAGTTCAGTTGCCTGATAATAGCTGAGAAGAAGATGTCCCTGAATCTGGTCAATTTGTCAGCAGAATACGAGTTGGCGTTTCAGACCGTTAATCAGAGTTTGGCAAAATTGCAAAATAAACAGGTTGTAAGTAGCTGGCTCGGGTGAAAAATGAAGGGAATGGTTGGGAATGTACGTGATAGGATGGAGACAAAGAGAAACTGAATGACACAAGTGGTGATGCCGTGGGCTGGGAGAGGGTGGTGGAGGTTTGTTAATGACACCTGATCTGTTTGGAGGCGGTGCAAATAGAAGGAAATTAATGAGAAAGAGGAAAGAAGAGGAAATAAGAAACTGTTGGGATTCAGAGGTAATGGCAATGCAGTTGTTGGAGGTCTAAAATAAAGAGAATACTCAGCAGGGCAGGCACCACAGGTGCTGCATGACCCCCTGAGTATTTCCAAGGTTTTCTCTTTTCACTCCTGATGAAGCCCATTCTGGGTGCAGCCGGGACTCAGCCTGGGCTTGCTTGGACCAGCTCTGCATTTGGCCTGACTGTACCCTGTGAAATCAGTTTAATTTTTTTACATTGAGTTTACAGTACAGAAACAGGCCCTTTGGCCCAATGAGTCGGCGCCGATCAGCGATCACCCCGTACACTAGCATGATCCTACACACTTGGGACAATTTACAATTATACCAAAGAAGCCAACTAACTTACAAACCAGTATGTCTTTGGAGTGTGGGAGGTAAACCGGAGCACCTGGAGAAAACCCACGCAGTCATAGGGAGAATGTACAAACTCCATAGACAGCTCCCATTGTCAGAATTGAACCTGGGTCATTGGCGCTGTAAGGCAGCAACTCTACTGCTGTGCCATTTTGCTGCCACTGTAGCTTTGAACTTTCCATCGTTCCTTTCCAATAATATGTCAAGGTGCAACTTTGGAGCACAAACACTGAGGGCAGTCCTCCAATCCAAGGAATATGTTCAGTACGTCTACCCCATTAAAGTTGGCCTGTTGGTATACTTGCCTGCATTGAAGGGTAGCTCCACTCACTGTCCACTATTAGCAATGTTACAACATTTTGAGATTTAAATAATCAAGTCTGCAATTTATCCGATCAGATAAAGCATAAAAAGAAGTTTAATTTGACACCGAATTCACTTTCATATCTTCAGTATTAAAAAAGTTATGGCCATTTCCATACTCGGAAATTAGCATCTTGTTCCCCATTGCTTTTGCATTGACTTAACACAAAAGCTGTGATCGAGGACAGTCAAAAGAGCAAAACTTTCTTAAAAATAAAGAGAATTGAATGAAATTTTCAGTTATTATAGATTGAAGCATTCTGAAACAAATATAAAACATCTCACTTGGATGACCTGAAAGTAAAGCATATAATTAGTTAATTACCTAATTGTAGTCAATTACAAAATTGACCACTGTGACGGAAATGGTAATAAACACCCAGACTGCCTTGAAAATTCAAAAAATGTGATATTCTTAAGATCAGAACTTTAATATTATTGTATTATATGCTGTACGTCTGTAACAGATAGGTAAATAAATTACAATTTCTAGCAATAGACCAAGTCTTTATGGAGATCAGTTGCTAGCTGTTACATTGGCTTATCATAATCAGTAGCATCATCATACTCCTCAGATTGTAACCAATAAGCAACTCTGTACACCTTGTTTTTCCTCAACTTTTCAATTTTGGGATTGTAAACTACAAGTTTTTGTTCTTCAGACCACGCATGACATGCCTTTCTGCCCACTACTTTCCTATTAAGAATGTCCTGTAGATTCAATTTCTTAAGAAAATGCTATTTTTTTAAAAGAGCCAAAGTATCCAAATAACAAACTAATCCCATTCACACAAGAATTCACAATATAACATGATTTTTAAATCTCACTGTCATGAATTTACATGCCAGATGGAAGGAATTTGATGTTTAATTCCCATAAATTTATCCAGAAACATCCACTCAATATAATCAAAATTTTAATTTTTTTGCACAACGCATGGGACTAATACTGATATTTAGTATAAAAATATTGACTATGGGTAGACAATAACACAAAATATAGATGATTTAGATGTTCTTATGACATGACTGTCCAAAAAAAAGAGAATTTAAATCATCTTGCGAGTGGGTTTTTCTGGAACGCGATCGATTGGAACGATGCGGTTGCGGTGAATTTGAACCCCATACCAGCAGGAAAAACACTGCCGGTTCGTATGGGGCCGAAATCACATTTTCGCAACGTAAAATTTGATTAAAGCCATCACAAGAAGCAAGTTTATATGTAAAATAAACGACTTACCCGTTGTTTTGTCCCATTCATGCGATCCATCACGCTGTGGGCGTTGAAGGCATTAGAAGTCGCTTTTTATTAATCCAAATTATTAAATTGTCTTGCGATTTAAAAAAAAGAAAAAATCGGGAACGGAAGTCGGATCGATTTTTCTTCAGCAGCTAGCAGCCCGAGGAAGTCCGCCTCCGACAGACAGGAGAAAACGGCATTTTAATCCCCCCCCCCCCCCCCCCCCAAAAGGCGCCAAAGTTGCAGAACTGCAAAGTGGCAGAACTGCAGCACCACTGGAGGTAAGTTTTGTAACGGCATTTTAATCCCGCCACCCCCCCCCCCCCCCCCCCCAAAGGCGCCAAAGTTGCAGAACTGCAAAGTGGCAGAACTGCAGCACCACTGAAGGTAAGTTTTGTAACATCGCTACCGTTATGTTACACTGCATTCTATTTGCTGGAATGTTTGTAAAAAAAACCTCATCAGAGACGGGTTTCAATGAGGCTCTACTACCTATCTGTATGGTATCTGTCTAAACTTGCTGGATGAAGTGTCTGGACCCATTATCAAACCTTCTGCATCGGTATCAGTTTGCACATCAGTGCACTGGCTGTTAATCAGTTTATTGTAAGTCTCTGTGCTTCCTGTTGTTACTGCTTGAGTTAACGGTATAGACATCTCTGCAACCCAATTGCTCATTGTCAGAGTAAATTGCAATCTATGGAGTGTTCATTTCTGTTGTTGTCAAATTCCCATCGAAATTGCTTCTAATACTGACAGCGTTGACCTGCAAAATATAGAAATGCGGCTTTTCCTTTGGAAACTGAAGCACTTGGATGACCTGAACCAGCTAGATGTAAATGCTGGGTTATTGCAATGCCAGCAACTGACTGGACTGGACTGGATTGGACTTGTTAGCATGGTTCAGGGGTCAAGGAAAGAGCGTTCACGTCGCGGCCCTGTTTCCACCAATCTTTCCACCACTACGCACGAGAAGCCCAAGATGCCAATGTCTGCAGATGCCGAGAAGTGAGTTCAGCTCTGGCTGAACAATTTCTAATCTTGTGATGTGGGCTCGATAAGAAGAAGAGGCATGGTTCAGACTCAGTTTTGAAAGCCTTGGACTTTGCTAAAGTTCATTATCTCCATTTATACCAATGGCATTTGATGTACTTGTCAAATTATCTCTGTAGCCACACCGTGTAAGGTAGACACAAAAAGCTGGAGTAAGTCAGCGGGTCAGACTGCATCTCTGGAGAAAAGGAATAGGTGATGTTTCTGGTCGAGATCCTTCTTCAGACTGAGAGTCAGGGGAAAGGGAAACGAGAGATTTAGATGGTGATAAAAACAGATGTAGATGAAATGAATGAAAGATATGCAAAAAGAGTAATGATGATGAATGAAACAGGCCATTGTTAGCTATAGGTGAGAACGAGGGAAGGGCATGTCCCACTTTCACAACCTTTTTTACTTGTGGACATTTTTCATCATGTTGAAAAAATGCCCCAACCTACTTGATGCCACGAGTCAGGGCTCTCGCTTAACTTTTTTCCCTGTTGCTAGCCGGGCAACTGTGACAGCTTTTTAGGTTGCCAAATGGTAGTTTAGGTGGTCATTTAAGATGGTTTACATGACGCGTGCGATAATGTGCTCGGACAAAGTGCGTAGTTACCAGTCAGAATTATGCTCAATGAAGCATTCCCATATTATGTTCAAGAAGGAACTGCAGATGCTGGAAAATCGAAGGTAGACAAAAGTGCTGGAGAAACTCAGCGGGTGCGGCAGCATCTATGGAGCAAAGGAAATAGGCAACGTTTCAGGCCGAAACCCATCAGCCTGAAGAAGGGTTTCGGCCCGAAACGTTGCCTATTTCCTTTCGCTCAATAGATGCTGCCGCATCCGCTGAGTTTCTCCAGCACTTTTGTCTACATTCACATATTATTTCTGTTTCAAATAACTCACAAACTAAACATATTCACCAATCAAGACATGACATATACCACAATGGCATGTAGCAAAATTATAATACAATATCTCAACTCTTTTTACATATTGCAATTAATGCAATTTCTATTAGTTCTTTCCACTACCAAACAAAAATGTGGTTGGATTATTCAGCAATTGATCAACCTGTGTCAATAAATCCTGGACCATGCACACTACAGATTGATGCAAGGCATGTTTTCTGTGAAGGACCGAAAATGACCATGACATGGCCATAACATGGGTCGTTATTGCTATTGGCACATAAACACTCTGGCTTCCCACATAATTTATCCATAACAAAATATGCAGGTTGCAAGGAAATTTCTAAAGGCATTTTATGATAATAGCTGTTAAAACCGACTATACCCATCAAACAGGTTAAACATTACACTGACTTGACAAGAGATGGCCAAAGGACATAACTGCAGCAAATGTTCTTTTGGTAATATGTTTAAAGGTGTCAAAACAAATAATAACATTGGGAATAAAAACACATTTGATTGCATTCCATTATCAAACATGGTCAATGTTCGCTCTGAAGACCATGAATCACAATAGGGTCAGGGGGTGTGTGAATCAGTGCGGGGTGGATAGATGGTGGGGGGGGGGGGGGGGGGGGGGGGGGGGGGGTAGGTTGAGAAGGCAATCGGTGCGGAATGAATGGATTGAGGCAGGTGAATTAGTACGTGTTGGTTGGAGTATGTAAAATTGTGAGGGGAGAGCACGTGGGATGTCAGTGGTGTTGAATGGGGAATCAATACGGGATAGATGGGGGGGGGGGGGATCAGTACAGGATGAATGGGAGGGATCAGTACAGGATGAATGGGGATAGACAAAAATGCTGGAGAAATTCAGCGGGTGAGGCAGCATCTATGGAGCTAAGGAAATAGGCAACATTTCGTGTCGAGACCCTTCTTCACACTGTTCCTCCCATTCTTCTTGAATGGGGAGATCAGTACAGGATGGATGGGGGGGGGGATCAGCACAGGATGAATGGGGGGGGATTAGTACAGGATGAATGGGGGGGGGTCAGGACAGAGTGGATCGGAGGGTCTGTGCAGGATGAATGGTGGATCACTACGGGATGCATGAGGGTATCAGTATAGGATGAATGGGGGAATCAGCACAGGATGAAATGGGGATCAGTAAAAGATGAATGGGGGGAGGTCACTACAGGATGGATGGGGGGTTTGGTGCAGGGTAAATGGAAAGGGTGGGTCAGTACGGGATGAATGGGAGGATCAGTGCAGTATGAATGGGGGGAGAAGTGCAGGATGGATGGGAAGGGGGTTCAGTACAGGATGAATTGGGGGATCAGTGTAGGATGGATGGGGGGTGGCAGGAGAATCAATGCAAGGTGAGTAGGTTGATGAATAGATTGGGGGGGTTGATGGGGAGGGGAGCACAGGGGATGTCAGTGAGGACTGAATAGAGGAGGGAATGGGGATCAGTGCGGGATGGAGAGGAGGGGTCCTAGGATAAGAGGGGTGGAGGGGGGCGTACAAGAGAGAGAGAGAGAGAGAGAGAGAGAGAGAGAGAGAGAGAGAGAGAGAGAGAGAGAGAGAGAAAGAGAGGAAGGGGCAGAGGAGGTCATCGCTCCTCGGACAACATCGCCCGCTGCCTTGGCTGTCCCTGTCCAACGCCAAAGTGCCGCCGCCAAAGGGGGAAGTGGTTGGGAACTCGTCGCCTCCCCTCCTCCGCCGCCGACAGCAAGGTGCGGGGCCGAGCGGTGCAGCTCAAAGATCCTATAGCTATAGGATCTTTAGTGCAGTTGCTTCAGTCAGCGGAAGGAGGCCTCCCCCTCCCTCCCTCTCCCCCTCCCTCCGTCCCTCCCTCTCTCTCCCTCCCTCCCTCCGGCCTCAGCGTGCGAGAGGGGTTGCATTGAAAGCTCCGTTAACGGGTTTGCAGGCAGCGGCCTTTATCAGAGCGATAGCGGCCGCTGCCTGCAAATCAAAAGCTACTGCTGCAAATCCACCAACTGCGCTTTCAAAACAACCCCTCTCGCACGCCAAGGCCGGGAGGAGGGAGGAAGGGAGAGGGAGGTCTCCTTCCGCCGGGCAGGGTGTGGGAGGGGGAGGCGGTAGAGCTGCTATTGCGGCCGCTGCTGCTGCCGCTGCTGCTGCTGCCGCTGCTCGGGGCCCATCATTCGCTCCGACCCTTCATCACCACGCACCTGGTATCTTTGCCCCGCAATCAAAGATACTAGAGGAATACAGCCGCCGCCGTCAACACGAAAAGTCACGCTCCTATTCTCCAGAGATGCTGCCTGACCCTCGGAGTTACTCCAGTTTTTGGTGTCCATCGGTATAAACCAGTATTTGCTTGCCAAGCCGGGCAAAATGAGTCGGCATTTAGGTTGCCCGGCGGCACTTTGGGTGGTCATTGGCACCCGGGCAACCGCTAATTTCGACCCCTGCGAGTGCCTACGACTAGCCGAGCGTGTCCACACCGACCATCGATCAATTGTTCACTAGTTCTATGCTATCCCACTTTCACAACCACGCTCTAGATAATGGGGGCAATTTCACAGAGGCCAGTTAGCCTGCAAATCTTTGGGATGCCAGAGGAAGCACTTCAAATAGACTAGACATAGAAGGCTATGAGCCAAATGCTGGAAGATGGGATTTTTATGGATGGTACCCACTGGCTGGTTGGGCCAAGCTGTATGACGATAACTTTACTTTAGACTTTAGATATACAGCATGGAAACAGGCCCTTCAGTCCTCCAGGTCCGTGCCAATCAGCGATCACCCCGCACACGAGCACTGCCCTGCACACTAGGGACAATTTACAGAAGCCAATTAACTTACAATTAACCTGTACGTCTTTGGAGTGTGGGTGGAAATCGGAGCTCCCAGAGATAACCCACGCGGTCACAGACAGCACCCATAGTCAGCATCAAAGCCAGGTCTCGGGCGCTGTAAGGCAGCAAGCCCACCGCTGGACCACCAGGCCGCCCCACTGCCGAATCTATGGCATTTCTTCTCTTCTCTCCAGTTCTCTGTAGGTTGGGGAGAACTGCCTCACTGCAACTTAAAAGTCGCTTTCTTCTCACTTCTGGATGAATGTCGACCTGAGACATTAACTTTGTTTCTCTCTTACAATGTTTTCTGTTTTTTATATTGAGGTCATTGTGTTCTTTTCCAATTCCATAGACTTCACTGTTGAAATGTGACCTTTCTTTTGCCAACTGAAGCACGCAATAGTCTAGTGAGAAGTCATTGCTGCAGTCCCCTGCTGCTGTGGCCTGCTGGGCCACAACACTTCATCACCACACACCCCAGGCCTCAGACAAACGAGGGACCTCGGAGAGAGAAGCACAGTCAGATTTGCTGCAAACTCACCTCATACTTGCCAAGCAAGAGTCAACAATCTTCCTCAACAAAATTCAAAGAAGCACTGCTATTCTTGTTGCTCAATTAGTTTTAGTTTAGTGATACAGCGTGAGAACAGGCCCTTCTAGAGAGAGAGAGAGGGGGGGAGAGGGGGAGTGGGGGAGAGATATGGATGGTACCCATGCTAGAGAGTCTGCACTGACCATCGATCACCCCTCCACTGTGGTGATCAGCCATGATCACAGTGAATGGCGGTGCTGGCTCGAGGGGCCGAATGGCCTACTCTTGCACCTATTGTCTATTGTCACTGTGTTCTGTGTTATCCCTCTTTCTCATCCACTTCCTACACACTAGGGACAATTTGTAGAGGCCAGTGAACCTACAAGCCCACCCTTCTTTTGAGATGCAGGACGAAACCAGAGCACCCAGAGGAAACCCACGTTGGTCACAGAGAGAACGTGCAAACTCTGCACAGGCAGCACCAGAGGTCAAGATCGAGCCTGGGTCTCTGGCACTCTACCAGCGGAACCACTATGTGATGGCAACTCTGCCCGCTGTACAACTGCGCTTCCTCTGTTACTACTCTGTCACTCCTCTCCTTTAGTCAACCCCTTCCAATCTCTTAATTTCTTTCCTTCCTCTGCCGTGCTTCTGCGGTTTCTAACACCAAGATATACTTAGTAACCTTGTCCTTAATGCACTCCATTTGCTGTAAGTGTATTCATTCACTGCACTGCTCACACCACTTCACACCTTTCTGCTCCCGTCAGCACAGATTATCTGCAGTCTCTAGATAACAGGGGAAGCAGAATGAGCATCCTGCAATGCTGCCGGAGCCTCGAGCTCAAGATCAGAGTCCCGGCGACCGGGCCATGGTGGATGGCCCATGCCGCAGAGAACTAAGGGAGACCCGGTGTGGGGTGGTGGATGGGGGGGGGGGGAACTAAGGGGGACCCAGCAGTTGGGGGGAGCTGAGAACTAAGAGGGACCCGACATGGAGAGGCACTGAGAACTAAGGGGGACCGAATTAGCGGGGGGGGGGGGGGGGGGGGGGGAGAGAGAGGTGATGATGAAGGGATGAGTACCTTTTGTAACTTTATCGGCATCTTCGAACTTTGAAAACATAGAAAATAGGAGTAGGCCAATCGCCCCTTCTATGGCCAGCACCACCATTCTATACCGTCATGGCTGATCATCCAAAATCATTACCTCGTTCCTGCTTTCTTCCCATATCCCTTTCTTCTGTTAGACCTAAGAGCTATATCTAACCCTCGAAAACATCCAGAGAATTCCACAGATTCACAGCTCTCTACATGAAAAAGTTTTTCCTCATCTCAGTCCTAAATGGCCTACCAATTATTCTTAAACTGTGACCCCTGGTTCTGGACTCCCCCAACATGGGGAGCATTTTTCCTGCATCTAGCTTGTCCAATCCCTTAAGAATTTTATATGTTTCTATTAGATCCCCTCTCATCCTTCTAAACTCCAGTGAATGCAAGCTCTGAGATGGACAGAGACCAAGCCCCACCTTACACATTCTCCGCACCCCACCACAGTACGCATTAGCACATCCTTCACATGTCCTCGCAAACCAAAAACCTGCTCCAAGAAGGGAGCAGCACCATCTGCAGGTTCCCCTTTACTTTCTAACTTCATGAAAAGCCCAATAATGCCCTAACTCAACCCACACACCAGATGATCAGGGAGAAGGTGGTCCACTAACAAAAAGATAGGAACTGGAGACACCAGGGACTTCAAATGCTGGAAATCTTGCATAGAACATGAGGGCTGGAGTAACTCAACGGCTCAGGCAGCATCTCTGGAGGATGTGGATAAGCGACGTTTCGGATCAGCACTCTTCTTCGGACTGATTGTGCATATGGATTTTATATCTGATATCTATATACTTAAAAGTCTGATCTTGTATGTGGATGTATTTGGTTGTGTGTTTGTTTGTGTATAATCACATTTTCTCAAATAAAACGACGCGCTAACGGTAAATTATTTACATATTCCGGTAGAGATTTTTCCTGTGGAGTCCAAAATCGCCTTATCTGAAAATGTCATGCTTTGCTTCTCGAGTTATTAATGAGAATGTTCAAAAATCGGACAAAAGTTTGAAATAAAAACGACCGTCTTTCGCAGAGACATCACAATGGGTCTGCGTGCCTGCCGTCTTCCACGCGCTGCGAGTGACATCACCCCCCCCCCCCGACCTCTCCCTCCTCCCCCCGTTATTCAATATTCTGCCCGCCCCCCCGCTCGAAATGATGCACAAAGAACGAGCAAGTCGGGTCCGCCCCACTCGCCGGCCGCCACGCTCGCCGAGTCCATGTCCCCCCCTCTCTGCCCACGTTGAGGGGATGGGACTGAGCTGTCAGGTCCTCGGGTCGGGTCCTCTCTCTGCCCTCTCTCTCTCTCTCTACCCTCCCTCTCTCTGCTCTCTCTCTCTCTCTCTGCCCTCTCTCTCTCTCTCTACCCTCCCTCTCTCTGCCCTCCCTCTCTCTGCCCTCCCTCTTTCTGCCCTCCTCTCTCTCTCTCTCTGCCCACTCCCCCTCCCTCTTTAACCGCGCCTGCGAGTTGGGGGCTATGCGTGAGTGGATAGGGCGGGGGATGGGGTAAAAGGAGCGAATGAATAATTTTAATATAATATCAAAGGGGGTGGTTAGTGTGTGTGTGTGTGTGTGTGTGTGTGTGTGTGTGTGTGTGTGTGTGTGTGTGTGTGTGTGTGTGTGTGTGTGTGTGTGTGTATGTGTGTGTCTGTGTGTGGGGGGGGGGGGGTTAGTGTGTGACGACGCAGGCCACCCTCCCCACCCCCCCCAACCGGGTTGAGGGGACGGGACCCAACAGGTCCCACTTGGTCTAGTATGGATTTTATATCTGATATATTTACATCTCGTTTTATATTTTATGTCAGAAGAAGGGTTTCGACCCGAAACGTCACCTATTCCTTTTTATCCAGAGTTGTGCCTGACCCGCTGAGTTAACCCCAGCATTTTGTGACAATCTTTGGATTTTATATGATTCTATATCTCCAGAATGAAGTAAGAGGCATCGGAGATTTACCTGACTAACTACATCTATTAGATTAACATAAAAAAGCGCTGAGCCGCCTTCACATTTCCCTTGTTTCCATGCATCTCTTTTGCAGCAACTTGATTTCTTTTAATTAATGGAGTTTGCTCCATTCTGAGTGGGCTGAAGATGATATATCTAATGGCATATTACTCTTCTGTGTACATTCTCATTCGGATAACCCGCTTTAGCGATGAATCATGATATCATTCTTGTTGGAAAGAAGTTACGCTGTCCCGTTAAACAGTGTGATTGGCAACACCATCTCTTTATACTGTAAGAGGGGGTGAACAGATGAGAGCTCATTTGCTGTATCAATGTTGACTCTTCACCCAAAGCTCCCTAATCCTCTCACTTTCTCTGTGCCTCCCAGTTGCCAGACGTCTCCCTTTACTGAGTGGCACACAGTGGCACAGCTGGCAGAGATGCTGCCTCATAGCGCCAGAGACTGGCGTTCGATCTTGACCCCGAGTGCTGTCTGTGCAGAGTTTGCACGTTCTCCCTGTGACCGTGTGGGTTTCCCTCCGGGGTGCTCCGGTTTACTCCCTCATCCTGAAGACATGCGGGTGGGTAGGTTAATCGTCCCTCTGTAAATTGCTCCTCATGTGTAGGGGAGTGGATGGGGAAACCGGATAACGTAGAACGAGAGTGAACGAGCGATCGATGGTCAACATGGGCTCGGTGGGCCGAAGGGCCTGTTTCCAAGCTGTAACTCTAAACTAAACTATCCTGCCTCAGTAACCGTTTGTGGTGATGTGCTTTTGGAAAAGACAATTTTAAAAAAAAATGTTTTTGGGGGGGTGAGTTGTCACACAGTTGGTTGCATCTTTCCCTCTGAATCGGAAGTTCCTAGCTTCGTCCTACCATGAAAGGACTGGAGCACAGGAACACAAGGATGTAACGTCGTAAGAAATCGGAAGCAGGACTTTGGGCCCGTCATCCCTGTTCTACAATTCAGTAAGATTATCGCCATTCTTTGACCTCAACTCGCATTAACTCTGCACCTCCTCGATTCCCACAACAATCTCAGAATGTACTCTGAGCCCTCCTGGGTAGGGAATCCCAAAGAGCCACCAGCCACTGGGGGAAAAAAAAATCTCCACATCTCTGCCCTGACCCTTTATTTTGAGACTACGCCCCCTAGATGGAGAGGGGGTTCAGAGGAGGGTTGCCTGAGTGATCCCAGGAATGACTGGGTTGCCACATGATGAGCATTTGACGTCACTGGGCCTGTACTCGCTAGAGTTTAGAAGGATGAGGAGGGACCACATTGAAACTTACCGAATAGTGAAAGGCCAAGATAGAGTGGATGTGGAGAGGATGTTTTCACTAGTGGGAGAATCTAGAACCAGAGGGCACAGCCTCAGAATAAAAGGATGTACCTTTAGAAAGGAGATGAGGAGGAATTTCTTTAGTCAGAGGGTGGTGAATCTGTGGAATTCTTTGCCACATAAGGGTGTGGAGGCCAAGTCAATGGATATTTTTAGGGCAGAGATTGACAGATTCTTGATTAGTAAGGGTGTCAGTGATTATTGGGAGAAAGCAGGAGAATGGGGTTGAGAGGGAAAGATAGATCAACCATGATTGAATGGTGGGGTAGACATTGTTGGCCGAATGGCCTAATTCTGCTCCTATAACTTGTGAACATAATCTTAGTTCTGGACCAGCCCGTCAGAGAGATGTCACCTCCATATTTACCCGATCAGGCCTATCAGGCCTATTAGGAATGTTACATGTTTCATTGCGATATTGTGGCATTCACAAACCACAGGCTGATGCTCCAGTGTACCAAAGGCGCGTTGTCAGATGTGCCTCCTTTGAGGCATTTACACTGAGAACTTTGTGCCCTCTCAATCTGGAGTAAAAGACTCTTCTGACCAAATAAATGAGACCGAGGGAGTTGTGTCTGGTGAGCAAGCCGATACTTGTTCTTCAATCAACGCTATAAAGGATTAAGTGGTTATTATATTCCTCTTTGTGAAAAGTCGCCGCCTTCAGGCAGGCTGCTGAGTCTCAGCAGTGATCGTACACCGCTGCTTTGGGTTATAGTGCAGTCGTGAAAAGGTGAAATGGAAATTCTGGCTGTTTTAGCTCTTTGAAAAAGAGGCTCGAATCTTTTGGTCCTTTGAAACATCATATGATTTTGAGCATTTCTATGAGTTCTTCCCCCCCACTGACAGGGCTTCAAACTCCAATTTTGCTCAGTATTTTCCAAGCACAGAACATTAGCCACATAGGACACTGGTGAACCATCAGTGCTGTTTTCCTCGCGCAGTGGATTCACTATCAACTTTTTTTGTAGGAAAGAGATATTGAGTGCCATTTTGTAGAAACCTTTTCATTCCTGGGGTTTGGACGTCATCGGCAGTGCCAGCATTTAACGTCCGCCTTTAACTTCCTCTGAATTTGACACACACCGAGGAGAAAACCGCATTGATAAGTCTGGAGTCACACAGGCCAGGCCAGGCCAGGCCAGGCAAGGACAGCTGACTTCCTCCTTAGTAGTTTACTTCGGTTTAAAATCCCCAGCCATCATGATGGGATTCAAACTCATGTCGCTGGGGTCAATGGTTCACACCTTTGACTGTTAGTCCAGGATCTCAATCAGTCTTCCATCATGTGCACTCAAGATTCAAGCAGGTACCAGCGACTCCCCTGACTGGCCCATCACGAGGATTTGCGATCAGATATTGGACACCATTTCAATGGGATCAATTTGGGTTTGGTGTAAATGAGTGGTCGCTATGGACTCACAACACTAAAAGGCCTGAGAGTTTATACGTTCTCCCCATGACCTGCGTGGGTTTTCTCCAGGAGATCCGGTTTCCAACCATGCTCCAAAGACGTGTAGGCTAACTGGCTTCGTATACTTGTAAATTATCCCTAGTGTGTGTCGTATAATGTTAATTTACGGGGACTGCTGGTAGGTGTGGACATGGTGGGCTGAAGGGCCTGTTTCTGTTCTGTATCTAAACTAAAATAAACTAATCTAACCTAAACTAAACTAATTTCAGGCCATAGGACACTGGATTGGTTGCCAATCCAAGTCTTATGTCCTTGGCATCCTTGCTTTTAATGTCTTTGCCTAACTAAGAAATCCATGAGTTTAGATTGACAACTCACCAACTCTGAAGGGAGAAATCTAAATTCCCGCCTGCCTTTGCACTGAGTAATATAAATCAAGACCAGATCCTTCAGAGTTGTGGATCCACACCGACCATCGACCTTTCACTGACACAAAACCCATATTGATCCCATTTTGAATTCTCCCCATATCTCCATAACCTCTCCTACGCACCTATACATGGGGGAGGTGGGCGGGGGGGGGGCGGATGTAATTTACAGTTACCAACAAACCTATCGACCCACACAGCTCTGAGATGTTGGATGAAAGAGGAGCAGCCAAGGGGAAACACACACAGTCACAGGGAGAAATACAAACTCCACGGAGATAGCACCGGTGGGAAGAATCGAACTCTGTTACTGGATCTGTGGGGTAACAGCTCTACTCACTGCAAGATCAGTGCCGCACCGAGACTCTCGGGATCTTACCCATCAGCACCATGTGGCCCGCTATTGTATTGCTAGAACCCAAGCAGAGTCCAATGGCCATGAACACATTGAATCGGAGTTAATAATCTTTAGATTGGAGACTTTAGAAATACAGGACACCGGAGTCCGCGCCGACCAGCGTTCCACATACACGAGCACTATCCTACGCATTAGGGACAATTTGCAATTTTACCAAAGCCAATTAACCTACAAACCCGTATGTCTTTGACGCGTGGGAGGGAAACCAGAGCACCCGGACAAAACCCATGCAGTCACGGGGAGAACGTACAAACTCCACACAGACAGCACCCGTAGTCGGGATCGAGCCCGGGTTTCTGGCGCTGTAAGGCAGCAACTCTACCGCTGCAGCACCGTGCCGACCTCGTTGTGCATTTATTGTTAAAGCAGCGCTGAATTAGTATCAGCATGTGGTAACCAGGAATGGTGTGGAGCTCCAGGCCAGATCTCAATGGGTCTATTGTTCACGATACAGCCCTCTCGCCCCTGCTCGGTCCGTGTATGTGAGCTTGACCAGGCTTTGTTCTCCTTCCTTGCAGGTGATCCATTGGAATTCTCCCAAGAAACTGCGAGTGAAGAACAAGCATGTGGAATTCTTCCGGAACCTTTACCTGACGTTCCTTGAATACGACGGGAATCTCCTGCGGCGGGAGCTGTTCGGATGCCCCAGTGAGATCGACAAGAACAGTCAGAATGTAAGTCCAGGGGAAGTGGGGAGAGGCTGCCTGAGATGCCTCACACTAATCACGCTGCTTACCCAAAGTCTTTGATGCACTGTAAGTGTTCCTTCATTTAGCCTTGCACTCTTAGTTTCTGAGTTCAAAACCCACTCCAGACTTTAAACTTGATTGCATCGTCTGGATCAGATCCCTTCTGAAGGAACTATCGCACAGTCCAAGATGTGTTCTGTCAGCCAAGAAGTTAAAGCAAGACCCAGTCTTCTCCTTCAGGCTTTGTAGCAGATCCTGACCTGTTACTTCACAGAACAGGACAGAACATCTGACCTGGAGCTCCACACCATACCTGAGCACTGATTGCCAATGGACCCATTGTCAAACTCAGTTGCCCTCTGCCGATATTAATTCAGCACTCACCAATGTTTGTCCTTCAAGTTGGATCAGTAGAAGCATCCTTCGGATCTCATTATTTTTTTTTGTGCGGGGCCTCTGTAATTAATTTCAGCACCATTGTTCATAGATATCCTGCCTTACTACCCTGACCTCTGCTACACATTCTCCCCAGATGCTTCGAGTTCCTCTCACTGCCAAAGATGTGCTGATTGGTATATTAATTGGCCGATGTAAATTGCCTCCAGTATGTAGCTGAGTGGTAGGAAATGTGGGGAGAAGGGGTAAAGGCTCAATTATGAGATTGCTCTGTGAGATTGTTTAGACTCGATGGGCCAAATGGCATCCTTCTATGTTATTAGAAAATACAGAGTATAGACCAGGTCCTGTGGTAGATTTCCCCCCTCCAATGGGACCAATGAACCAGGCGATTTTCACAATGATTTAATAAATCCCTCACCATTACTGATACCAGGCTTGTATCTCCAAGCTAGAATGATTTACTAGCATTAAACTCCCCCAGGTGCTGTTCTTAGAATTGAACTTGTTTAGATTAGTTTAGTTTGGAGATACAGCACGGAAACAGGCCCTTCGGCCCACCGAGCCAGTGCCGACCAGCGCTCCCCAAACACTGGCACCACCCCACACACGCTAGGGACAATTTACAATTTACAACCAGCAAACCTGTGCGGCTTTGGAGTGTGGGTGGAAGCCGGAGCACCCGGAGAAACCCCACACGGTCGGGGGGGGGGGGGGGGGGGGGGGGGGGGGGGGGGGTCGGGGGGGTGGATCGTGCAAATCAAGTACAGACAGCACTCATAGTCAGGATTAAACCTGGTCCTCTGGCGCAGTCAGGCAGCAACTACCACCGTGTCGACATTATTGTCTTTATTGATCACTGGTCTGGGATCCTGGTCATTTGCTATTGTGCCCTTGTGGCGCAGTTCCTGCCAGAGAGCTGCGTGAGTTTAAGAAGGAGTGAGAGAACGAGCTGAAGGACTCTGTCGAATGTTTTGAAAATGGCAGTACTGGTTAGTTAAGCAGCAAAATCATGTTTTAATTCATTCAAGGGACGTGGGCTTTGCGGGCAGAACCAGCGTTTAACTGTCTATCCCCTACTGAGAGGGGATAGATCGGGTGGGCGCACAGAGTCTCTTGCCCTGAGTATGGGAATGGGAATCTAGAACCAAAAGGCATAGGTTTAAGGTGAAGGGGGAAAGATTTTATTTGAATCTGAGGAGTAATGTTTTCACACAAAGGGTGATGGGTGAACGAGCAGCTGGAGAAGGTAGTTGAGCAGTGATGATCGCAACGTTTAAGTAGCAATTAGACATGTACTTTGGTTGGACAGGTTTAGAGGGATATTGGCCAAACGCAGGCAGGTAGGACAAGTGTAGATGGGATATGTTGGTTGGTGTGGGCGAGTTGGGCCGAGGGGCCTATTTTCACTATGTATCACTCTATGACTGTATGCTCTTGCGAGGGTGGTGGCAAGTGGCTTCCGAGACCTCGGTCCTTGTTAGAACCTTGTTATTTCCAGGAGTGGACAAGATAACAACCAGTTGCCGGCTATTTCACATCATTCCAGCAATTGGGTCGGTCTCTTCCTTTCTGGGGAGCTGCCTGCATGGGGCATTTCCATAGTTACTAGACTTTCACAGCCTCGTGCTATGTTGCAACCTCATTTATGTTTCATACTTAACCTTCAGTCTTTTGGAACGCCCACACTGCATCCATCCAACCCCTACGGCATGCCGATCATGTAGTTTTAGTTTAGAGATATAAAATGCAGAAACAGGCCCTTCGGCCCACCGCGTCCACGCCGACCAGCGATCCCCGTACTATAACACTATTCTACACGCACTTGGGACACTTTTAGAATTTTACCTAAACCAATTAACCTACAAACCCGTACGTCTTTGGAGTGTGGGAGGAAACCAAAAGTCCCGGGGGAAACCACGCGGTCACGGGGAGAACGTACAAACTCCGTAAAGACAGCACCCACAGTCAAGATCGATTCCGGGTCTCTGGCGCTGTAAGGCGGCTAGTCTCCAATGTCATTTTGTCACATTGGTTGTGAGATACAGCATGGGGACAGGTCCTTCAGCCCACCATGTCCATGCTGTCCACCTGATCACCAGTTCACACCGGTCTTTAAGTCATCCCAGTTTCTCATCCACACGCCACACGTTATGGGCAATTTCACAGAGGCCAATTAACGTACAAACCACGCATTTGTGGCGTGTGGGAGGAAACTGGAGCACCCCGGACGAAGGAAACCCTTGCGGTCACAGGAAGAATGCGCAAATTCCCCGTAGACTGCACCCGAGGTCAGGAAGAATCCCGGGTGTCCGGCGCTTGGAGGCAGCAGCTCCACCAGCTGCGTCACTGTGCCACCTCTACCTGTGAACCTTGAATGGTATTAGAGAAAAGGTGTGAAGCAAACCAAAATCTAACCCTACAGACGTTGATAGAGGTCGCTTTAAATGTCTGCCACCCTCCATGATTTTAGTGCTTTCTACTGTAGTGAAGCATATTAAATATTAGATCCCAATCTCTGCAATATCCAGATCCTCATTATCAATTCCCCAGCCTCATCTTTCTTGGTGGTAAATCTACCTTAGCTTCTTGATGATATACTTGTCGAGGCTCTTAATAACTCATATTTCTTGCCCGTTTATTTGCATGATCCATTTTCTCCCTCTTCAGTCCTAATCTTGTGTCTAAAATGTTCCTGATCTTCTGACCTATCATTAATCTTGGCCAGGTAATAAACTTTTTTTTTTTTTTCATTTTTATACCAGTTTTCTTAGTAAGCCATGGGTAGATGATCCTTTGTCTTTAGACTTGAGAGATACAGCCCGGGAAGAGGCCCTTCGGCCCGAGTCCACTCCAACCAGCAGTTCAGCCCGTACACTGGCACCATCTTACACACACACACACACACACACACACTAGGATCAATTTACAATTTTACTGAAGCAAATTAACCTGCAAATCTTGTACGTCTTTGGAGTGTGGGAGGAAACCGGGGCTCTCGGAGAAAACCCACGCGGTCACAGGGAGAACGTGCAAACTCCGTACAGGCGTACGCCCGTAGTCAGGGTCGAACCCGGGAGCCTCGCACTGTGAGGCAGCAGCTCTACCGCTACACCACGGTGCCACTCCCTTTCTGTGGACTCTCTGTTTTACCAATGGATTTCCTCTTTGTTGAGTGTTTTGCCACCATCAGAAATTTGCTCTTGACCCCGCCCCCCCCCCCCTCCGCCCACCCCCCCAGGAATTCGCAGAGGTCCCGTATCCCAGGATTTCATCCCATGCCCCCCACTGCTGTTAGTCACCATCCACTCATATCAAGCACCGCTCTCACCTGCCGTCCGACCTTCCCAAGGACAATCCTTTGCTGAGGTAGTCTGCTACACCAAGGGGTTAGTTTTTAGAGGGGTGGGAGAGATGTTGGCCAGGGAGAGGAGAGGAGAGGAGAGGGCAGGATTAAACCAAGCAAGTCATCAACGCACTCCAATCCCCCAAATATCTCCTCGCCCTCAGACACCATTCGTGGTTGTTATTCTCTTAACTCCTCCTAACTCCAAGATGGACAGGAAACAAAATGAGAAGGAGCAGGAAGAACAGCCCTCGCTGAGTTTAATTTAGTTTAGTTTAGAGATCGAGGGGAAACAGGCCCTTCAGCCAACCATCCGTGCTGACCAGCGATCCCTGCACACTAACACTATCCTGCTCACACTGGGGACAATTTACATATTTTCCAAGACAGCCGACAAACCTGTACGTTTTTGGAGTGTCGGAGGAAACCGGAGATCCCGGAGATCCCGGAGAAAGTCCACGCAGATCACAGGCAGAACGTACAAACTCCGTACGGACTGCACCCGCAGTCAAGATCGTACCCGGGTCTCTGGCACTGTAAGGCAGCAGCTCTTGGATCTCATTGGTAAATTCTCTGAGGGAGAAAATTTTTAGGAAGGCTCGATTAGATTTCTGAATACCAAAGCGTGTAGGAAATATCCTGACAGACCAAGCAGAAATTGTAATTTTGATTTTTTTTGTTTTGTTTCCAGTCTCTGGTATTTTCCTATTATGGTAATAACAGTAATCTCTGAGTAAGTTTATTGCTTTAATGGGTTTGTTCAATGCAGCATTATCATGTGTGAGCAGCACAGACTGTTACATATTTAACTGGGAGCCAGTGATGGAAGGTTGTCAGGCCTGATGGCAATCTATTGATTTTATTGTAGAAATACTGCTGTGAGCTCTGAGATACATCTGGATCCCATGAAAAGGGCTGGTAATAGGAAATCAGGAGGCAAAACGGAACAGTAAAGAGATTGCAGAACACTGGCCTGAAAGATTACAGGCCACAGGAAGCGCCCGTACAGAAATATCAGGAAGGAAGTTAAGGGATGCAAGTGGCAATAAAGGCGATTATAGGAAGCAATAATTTTTTTTTTGTTTTTGTTTCGTTTGGAGATACAGCACAGAAACAAGTCCTTCGCCCTCCGAGTCCACACCGACCAGCAATCCCCGCACACTAAAGGACCTGTCCCACTTGGCCGTCATTTGTGCGTAATTTACGCGACATCATTTACGCGTCACGACGCATGCTGCGTGCGCCGTGGCACGCACGTGATGTGCGCATGGTGCGTATAACGCGTGATGACATAGGCAGTGACGTCGCAGGATTTTGTGATGTACAAAACCTTCGCGCGCCATCTGCGTGACACACAAATGACGGCCAAGTGGGACACTATCCAACACACACTAGGGACAAATTACAATGATGCCCAGCCAATTAACCTGCAAACCTGTATGCCTTTGTAGTGTGGGAGGAAACCGGAGCTCCTGGAGAAAACCCACCCGGTCACGGGGAGAACGTACAAACTCCGAAATGAAAAATTGTTTACAACAGGAACAAGAGAGATAACAGGGAGGAACGAGGGACAGTAGCAGGGATGACTGAAACAGGAAATGATAGTAAGGTGGTCTGCTAGAGGCAGGCAGTGGTGGTAAACTAGATTGGAGAAAGCAGGAAGTAGCAGTAAAATGGATTGCAGGAAGAGGTCATAGTCCCTGCATTTTTTACAAATTACGAGAGATTCCAGATCAGGTATGGAAACTGCAGGAAGGTTTGGATGAAGTGATTCTTGATTAGTTGGAGGTGTCAGGGGAGAAGGCAGGAGAATGGGGTTGAGAGCCATGATTGCACGGCAGAGTGGACTTGATGGGCTGAATGGCCTAATTCTGCCCCTATAACTTATGAACCTATGTGGACAGAATGCCTTAAAAAACAGTTAGATTGCAAAGCTTGTTCCAATGCTGCAACAACAAAAAAACGCGTTTCCATTTCACCGCAAAACCTGCCCCTCTTTTGTTTGGTTCTGAAAACAGAGGAAGAAAGAGGTGAGTTTTGAAAAGGTCAGACCAATGGGAATAGACTGAGATGAAAAATCTTGGGTCTGGCAACCCAAGGGGCAAACTCTTTGAACAAGAATTCGGAGAGAGGCAGCAAAGGATAATTGTCATTCATAATGTATTAGATGATGCCATGGCTGAAAAGAAAAATACTGATTTTATGGCAAGAAGAAAATGATTACGGGCTGGAAGACGGCACTGTGGAGACTTAAAGTGAGGAACGTGTGACTGAAAGACAGACTTGATTGGAGACAAGATGGCTGTGGTGCCTGAGATTTTAATGATGCAAATCCAGAAAGCCAGGGAGACAGATGTGTCCACGCCTAAGTTGGTTGATAGGTTTTTACTTGCTCCATTTACTCTGCTGATGTTGTTGATGATAAATCAAACAATGCAGTGATTTCATTTAAAAATATAAAGTTTGCCTCATAAAAAACCCTTAGACTTGGCAGAAACAAAAATACACAGATGCTGCCGTTTCAGAAGCTGTTTACCAATGCGATCCAAGTCCAGAAATTGTACCGCGCAACGCTTATTTTTCCACGTAGCACACGGATCGTCAAACTCAACACGCCTGCACTGCACACATCCAACAAAACAGCATCTCTATTGCAGGTGATACACTCCTGACCGACATCCACTACAAACCCACTGACTCCCACAGCTACCTGGACTACTCTTCCTCCCACCCTGCTTCCTGTAAGGACTCCATCCCCTATTCCCAATTCCTCCGTCTACGCCGCATCTGCTCCCAGGATGAGGTGTTCCACACCAGGTCATCACAAATGGCCTCATTCTTCAGAGAACGGGGATTCCCCTCCCCCACTATTGATGAGGCTCGCGCCAGGGTCTCCTCCATACCCCGCAACACTGTCCTCTCTCCCCATTCCCCCACTCGCAAACAGGGCAGAGTCCCCCTGGTCCTCACCTTTCACCCCACCAGCCGGCAAATACAACAGATAGTCCTCCGCCAGTTTCGCCACCTCCAACGTGACCCCTCCACCCGCCACATCTTCCCATCTCCCCCCCTGTCTGCCTTCCGCAAAGACCGCTCCCTCCGCAACTCCCTTGTCAATTCTTCCCTCCCCTCCAGCTCTACCCCTTCCCCGGGCACTTTCCCTTGCAACCACAAGAAATGCAACACTTGTCCCTTCACCTCCCCCCTCCACTCCTTTCAGGGACAGAGGTTCACCTGCACCTCCTCCAACCTCATCTACTGCATCCGCTGCTCCAGATGCCAGATGATCTATATCGGTGAGACCAAGCGGAGGCTTGGCGATCGTTTCGCCGAACACCTCCGCTCGGTCCGCAAAAACCTACCCGACCTCCCGGTGGCTCAGCATTTCAACTCCCCCTCCCATTCCGTATCCGACCTCTCGGTCCTGGGCCTCCTCCACGGCCAGAGTGAGCAACACCGCAAGTTGGAGGAACAGCACCTCATATTCCGCTTGGGGTGTCTGCATCCTTTGGGCTTGAACATTGAATTTTCTCAATTCTGTTAGCCCTTGCTGTCTCCTCCCCTTCCCACCTCTCCCTCAACCCTCGGGCCCTGGCATTCCCTCTATCTCTATCTCCCTCCCCCACCCTAGTCGCACTAGCTTCTCATTTTCACACCACAAACAACTTACAATGGCTTGTTCCCTTTATCATCAATACTTTTTTGCATATCTTTCACTCATTGTTCCTTATCTCTCCACATCACCGTCTATATCTCTCGTTTCCCTGATACCTGACCAGTCTGAAGAAGGGTCTCGACCCGAAACGTCGCCTATCTCCTTCGCTCCTTAGATGCTGCTGCACCCGCTGAGTTTCTCCAGCTTTTTGTGTAACCCTCCAACAAAACAGCATAGTTTAGGGTGGCGCAGCAGTAGAGTTGCTGCCTTACAGGGCCAGAGACCCGGGTTTGATCCTGACTGCGGATGCTGTCTGTATGGAGTTTGAGTTTAGTTTAGCTTCTTGCCACGTGTGCCGAGGTACAGTGTAAAGCTTTTGCGTGCTAACCAGTCAGCGGAAAGACAATACTTGATTACAATCGAGCCATTTACAGTGTATAGGTACACGATAAAGAAATAACGTTTAGTGCAAGGTAAAGGCAGCAAAGTCCAATCAAGGATAGTCCGAGGGTCACCATTGAGGTAGATAGTAGTTCAGGACTGCACTCTAGTTAAGGTAGGATGATGTGATACTCCTTTGTATGTTCTGCTTGTGACAGCGTGTGTTTTCCCTGGGCGCTCCGGGTTCCTCCCTCACTCCAAAAGCGTGCAGGTTTGTAGGATAATTGACTTCAGTAAAAACTATAAGTTGTCCCTGGAGTGTAGTGTATGGTGTGATCGGCTGGTTGGCATGGGCTTGATGGGGCGCAGGGCCTGTTTCCGCGCTGTATCTCTGAAGTCTGGTCCAGTCCTCATTGTACTCAGCTTGTGCACGAGATATCTGCTGAATGTGTGATCCTTGCCCAGTGTGGGGAGTCGGATCAGAGCCACTATCTGCTGTGGGCTGATGGATGTGTTGGTCCAATAAGTGAGCTGGCTCCCCTCTTTCTCAAGCTTTAGATTAGTTTAGTGCCAATTTTACTGAGGTACAGTGAAAAGCTTTTGTTGCGTGCTAACCAGTCGGCGGAAAGACAATACATGATTTTAGTCGAACCATCCAGTGTACAGATATATGATGAAGGGAACCATGTTTGGTGCAAGATACAATCCGGTAAAGTCATATAAACATAGAAACATTTAAAATAGGTGCAGGAGTAGGCCATTCGGCCCTTCGAGCCTGCACCGCCATTCAATATGATCATGGCTGATCATCCAACTCAGTATCCTGTACCTGCCTTCTCTCCATACCCCCTGATCCCTTTAGCCACAAGGGCCACATCTAACTCCCTCTTAAATATAGCCAATGAACTGTCCTCAACTTCCTTCTGTGGCAGAGAATTCCACAGACTCACCACTCTCTGTGTGAAAAATGATCTTCTCATCTCGGTCCAACATCGGGAACAATCTTCCTGCATCTAGCCTGTCCAACCCCTTAAGAATTTTGTAAGTCTCTATAAGATCCCCCCTCAATCTCCTAAATTCCAGCTGAGTCTATCCAGTCTTTCTTCATATGGAAGTCCTGCCATCCCAGGAATCAGTCTGCTGAACATTCTCTGTACTCCCTCTATGGCAAGAATGTCTTTCCTCAGATTAGGAGACCAAAGTCCGATCAAAGATAGTCCAAGGGTCTCCGATGAGGTAGATAGCACCTCAGGACTGCTCTCTAGTTGTTGGTAGGGTGGGTTCAGTTGCCTGATAATAGCTGGGACAAAACTGCTGCTGAATGTGGATGGACGGTTTCTTCCCAGCCGTTAGGGGGGCAAAGCTTGATCATTGATACGTCTCCTTCTGTTCCTCAGCTTCAGAAGCAGTTACTGGAGCTGGACGAAGATGATCTCTGCTACGAATTCCGGAGGGAACGTTTCACCGTCCATCGCAACCATATCTACTTTTTGCACTATGCGTTTGAGCCCTCTGCTGAACACACCGAGGTCACGCTGGTGGCTCAGCTCTCCATGGACAGGTCAGCAAGATCACTCGTTCCTCTTGTCTTCTCCGAGGTTGCTGGCGAATAACACAGCAGTCTCATCAAGAATAAAATGGTGGGAATGTATCTAACTCAGCCTCAACACCAAGCGCCTTCACTTTCAAACTTGGCAACTTAATATGGCAGGCAGTGCTGATTTTTATTTTTTTATAGAGTCATAGAGTCATTCAGCGTGGAAACTGGCCCTTTGGCTCAACTTGCCCACACCGACTTTCCAACATGTCGCATCTACACTAGTCCCACCTGCCTAAATTTGGCCCATATCCCTCTAAACACGTCCTATCCGTGTACCTGTCTAAATGTTTCTAAAACATTGCCATAGTACCTGCCTCAAGTACCAGTCGTTCCAAACACCCACCACGCTGCATATGAAAAAGTTACCCCTCAGATCCCTATTAAACCTGTTCCCTATTGGTTCTCGATTCCCCTGCGCTGGGAAAGAAACTCTGCGTCTACCCAATTTATTCCTCTCGTTATTTTACACACCTCCATATAATCACCCTCATCCTCCTGAGCTTCAAGGAATAGTCCCAGCCTGCTCAGCATCTCCCTATAGATGAGACCCTCGAATCCCGGCAACAATAGACAATAGTCAATAGACAATAGGTGCAGGAGTAGGCCATTCGGCCCCTCGAGCCAGCACCGCCAGTCAATTTAATCATGGCTGATCATCCACAATCAGTACCCTGTCCCAGCCCTCTCCCCATATCCCTTGACTCCGCTATCTTTAAGAGCTCTGTCTAGCTCTCTCTTGAAAGCAACCAGAGAACTGCCGTCTGAGGCAAAGAATTCCACATACTCACAACTCTTTGTGTGAAAAGGTTTCTCCTCATAGAAACATAGAAACATAGAAATTAGGTGCAGGAGTAGGCCATTCAGCCCTTCGAGCCTGCACCGCCATTCAATATGATCATGGCTGATCATCCAACTCAGTATCCCGTACCTGCCTTCTCTCCATACCCTCTGATCCCCTTAGCCACAAGGGCCACATCCAACTCACTCTTAAATATAGCCAATGAACTGGCCTCAACTACCCTCTGTGGCAGAGAGTTCCAGAGACTCACCACTCTCTGTGTGAAAAAAGTCTTTCTCATCTCGGTCTTAAAGGATTTCCCCCTTATCCTTAAGCTGTGACCCCTTGTCCTGGACTGGGCTAAATCAGTTCATCTCCGTTCTTAATGGCTTACCCCTTATTTTTAAACGGTGGCCCCTGGTTCCGGACACCCCCAACATCAGGAACATGTTTCCTGCCTCTAGGGTGTCCAAACCCTTAATAATCTTATAACATCCTCATAAATCATCTCTGCACCCTTTCCAGCTTGACAACCTTTCCTATAACATGGTGCCCGGAACTGAACACAATGCACTAAATGCAACATCTCCAATGTCTTTGTTAACTGCAACATGACTTCCCGACAGCTTTACTCAATATGTATAGGAAGGAACTGCAGATGCTGGTTTAAATCGAAGATAGACACAAATGCTGGAGTAACTCAGCGGGTGAGGCAGCATCTATGGACCTAAGGAAAAGGTGACGTTTCAGGTGGAGACCCTTCTGCAGAAAGGTCTGAAGAAGGGTCTGGGCTTGAAACGTCACCTATTCCTTAGCTCCATAGATGCTGCCTCACCCGCTGAGTTTCTCCAGCATTTTTGTCTACCTGCTTCTATATGTGGTCATGCATGTACCTGGACTTCAAACCTCTTTTGCCTTTTACCACTGCCAACTTTGCACCATTGAATCCATTTTCAGTTCCAACTAGACCACACTGGCTTGCCACCAGTTGAACTATTTACTTCATCGCTGTTTGCGTTTTAATTTCATGCTTTCAAAAATGCGGTTTACTCCCAACTTTGCATCATCAGCAAACCAGGATTTATGGCCCGTTATTGTATTAGCTTGAATCAATACATTTGGCAAATAATCAAGACTAATAGCCCTGTCCCACGGTACGAGTTCATTCCAAGAGCTCTCCCGAGTTTGCCCTGATTTGAACTCGGAGATTTACGGTAATGGCCACTCGTCGGTACTCGGGGCTCTCGTGGACATTTTTCCGCATGTTGAAAAATCTTCACGGGTCTTCCCGTACTTACCTGCCGTTAGCGAGTCTTCCCGAGTACCTGCCGTTCGCGTTACGAGCCGCTAAGAGACGTCCCCGAGCTCCGACGTACCCGCTACGTTCATTCTCCGTGCTTACCACGAGTTTGATTTTTTTAAACTCGGGTGAGCTCTTGGAATGAACTCGTACCGTGGCACAAGGCTTTCAGATCCCTTCAAGAAACCTCAAGGCACTTCCTTCTAATGGCAAAACATTCCCATTATTCCGATTGTCTACTTCAGGTCACCAATCTCCCAAAGAGCTGATAAGCCACCCTCGACACCAATTTCAATATTTCAACCCTTGCTGAAAGTTGTTCTGAAGTCCGTATGAACTATCTGCATGTTACAATTTTAGTTATTTTATTCCTTCAAATTCAGTTGGAGTTGTTAGCTCTGACCTAGTTTTTTTCGATCAATATAAACTCTTTCCAATTGACTCTGCTATCTCTGAAGTGCCCCGTCACTGTATCCTTCATGATAGATTCCAATAACAGATGTTAAACTAACCATTCTGTAATTTTCTGGTTTCTCTCCCTCACCTTTCTTAAGTACAACGATTATAAATTTCCAATCTGAAGGGAGAGTTTCCGAATTGAGAGACCTTCGGAAGAATATGCCTGAAGCACCTGCAATTTCCTCAAATTACTTTTAACCTCCCCTGGGTAGCAGTTTAGAGGACCTGGGGATTTATTAGCGTTTAGTGCTGTCATCTTTTTTAACACTGATTCATGCTTAGGGTAACTTCCGTGAGGTCCAGTCCATAAATCATAATTAGTTTTGCGAGAATATTAGATATTCTTTCTTCTTCCTCGAACATGAAAGCTGACAAATATCACCGCCATGTCCCGACACGTAACGTCGCCTGTCCATGTTTGCCAGAGATGCTGGCTGACCCGCTGAGTTACTCCAGCACTTGTGTCCATTTTTAATCACCACCATTTCCTTGCAGGCAGTATATTTTGACAGTCCAACATTGACATTTAAATCGAACGGTTAATGTCTCACCCTGTCGCTGTAAACATTGTGTTAATCTTGCCGTCCCTCGTCAGTATTCCTTTCCCTCTGTGAGTTGTTGCCCCATGACTAACTGTGCTCCCGCCTGCCTCTCTCCTCAGGCTGCAGATGTTGGAGGCGATCTGCAAACACTGGGAGGGCCCCATCAGCCTGGCCCTCTACCTGTCGGACGCAGAGGCCCAGCAATTCCTCCGCTACGCCCAGGGCTCGGACGTGCTCATGGGCAGGAGCAACGTGGGCTACCACATCGTCTACAAGGAGGGCCAGTTCTACCCCGTCAACCTGCTGCGCAACATCGCCATGAAGCACGTCAACACGCCCTACATGTTTCTCTCCGACATCGACTTCCTGCCCATGTACGGTCTCTATGAGTACCTCAGGTATGGACTCAGGTGCATCCGCACACCTTCAGGCTGGCCGACCAACAGGCCAACATTTGTACCATAATGACACAGGTTTTCTAGTGCAGCACATAAACAGGCCATTCAGCCAATCCACACTAATCCCATTTTAGCTTAGTTTAGTTCAATTTTGCTTAATTTAGTTTAGTTTAGAGATACAGCATGGAAACAGGCCCTTCAGCCCCACCGGATCCACGCCAACCATCGATCACCCGGTCACACTAGTTCTATGTTATTCCACTTTCACATCTACTCCCTAAACACTAGGGGCAATTTGCAACGGCAAATTAATCTACAAACTCACACGTCTTTGGGATGTGGGAGGAAACTGGAACACCTGGTGGAAACCCACGCGGTCACAGGGAAAATGTGCAAACTCCACACAGATAGCACCCTTAGTCAGGATCGAACTCGGGTCTCGATGCTGTAAGGCAGCAACTCTACTGCTGTGCCACCATGCTGCCCTCTTTGTGGGTAAAAAATGAACTTATCCCTCTTGTTTTTGATATGCCTAGCATCGAGCATCCTGACTATCTACCCTATCTATGCCTCTCATTATCTTATATCGGGGCACCATCGTTCCAGGGAAAAGAAGCCCAGACTGTCCAATCTCCCGCCATAACTAAACTCCTTGTCCTGATAAATCCCCGCTGCATTCTCTCCACTGCTATCTATACGCAACCAGACCTGTGTGCTACACTCTTGTGTAGGAAGAAACTGCAGATGCTGGTTTAAATCGAAGATAGACACAAAATACTGGAGTAACTCAGCGGGACAGGCAGCATCTCTGGAGAGAAGGAATGGGTGATGTTTCGGGTCGATATATTGGTACAGCAGAGTACTGATATACTTTGCTGTATTCTAGGTACTGCCTCAACTCTGCCACTAATTAGACCCATTGTACTCCTCAACTTATTCATCAATTCCTTTCTTCCTCCTGTACTAATCTTGAATATACTATCCTTAACCTATAGACTCCTTGTGGTAGCACTGGTGAAATAAGTTTTTACGTGTCATGGATTTATTAATGGCCACATTTCTAGTCTCCCCCCTCAAGTGCAAACATGTCTCAAGAATTTAAATAATTTTAAACATTTCTACCAGGTCACCTTCAGCTGCCTTTATCCCGGAGGAAAAATTCCAAATATGCTTCAACCATTCTTGACAAGTTTAACCTCTCAGATCCAGTGTTGCCTTTATAAATCCTGCAATTTGTTTAAGGCTTCACGTTTTGAAATATGGAACGAAGCATGGGAACTGGAAGAACTGCATCTCAGTAGAATAGGGGGTGATACAGTCTCACAAATCCAGCAGCCCAGGTGAATTCCAGAGCTCCGGCACGCTCCCCCTATGGCTGTGTCATTTAGCTCCAGTTTAATCTTAAAGGCGGCACAGTGGCCACAGCTGGTAGAGTTGCTGCCTTACTGCACCAATGCGCTGTCTGTACGAAGATTGTATGTTCTCCCTGTAACCGCGTGGATTTTCTCCGGATTCCTGGCACATTCCAAAGACGTGCACGCTTGTAGGTCAGATGGCTTATGTATGTGTGCAGGATAGAACGCGGTGGGCCAAAGCGCCTGTCTCCACGCTCTCTCACTTCTACATCTCCACGTCTCTAAGACTAAAAGTGCAACGTGTGAGCTGGTAGAATTAATGTAGGATTGGTGTAAAAATGGACGCTTGATGCACACATGCACGGGATATTAAATTAAGTAGAGTGCATTTTATGAAGTGCCAAACTGGTTATAATCTTCTGAACCGCTGGCTTATGGGGGCAGAGCTACGTTCCACAACAGCAGCTGGCCGAAGGACCTGTTTCTCAGTCTGTGCTGTATTCCTCCTGATCCGGAATCGTGAGGAGAGTTGGTGCGAGGGTGAGTGAGACACGAGTCTTTTGTGTTGTTTAGGAAGGAACTGCAGATGCTGGTTTAAACCAAAGACAGACGGAACAAGGGTCTCGACCCAAAACGTCGCCCATTCCTTCTCTCCAGAGATGCTGCCTGTCCCGATGAGTTACTCCAGCTTTTTGAGTCTGTACTCAGTTATGAAGTTGCCCACTGACAGAATCTTCTCCCCTGCAACATGTGTGCACACGCCTCCTTGTGGCAGTAGTGTTGTCCTACAGTTCAGTTTACAAAAAAACTCGCTCTGACAAAATTCATAAATCAGAATTTAGAAATTCACTGAGTTGACGATTAAATATTTGCTCTTACAGGATTTGCGAGAGGAAAAATAAGCAAAGAAACAAAAATATTTGAAAGAATTGACTATTTTTGTCAAGGATTTGTAGTCCGAAAAATTGCGATACAGATGTTTTTCTGGGAATAAAACACATAAAGTGCTGGAGTAACTCAGTGCACCAGGCAACATCTGTGGGGGGAATGGACGCTTCAGGTCGGGGCCCATCTATAGACGTCAGTTCTCCACAGATGCTGCCAGACCGGCTGAGATCCTCCAGCGCCTTGTGTTTTGATGAAGAATCCACCACTTTTGGTTTGTGTCTCGGGTTTTCTGGGAACGTTACCCCACTGTAATGTGGGGCTAATTTTAGTTTAGTTTAGTTTAAAGATACAGTGTGGAGACAGGCCCTTTGGCCAACGAGTCCGCACTGCACACTAACACTATCCTCCACACTAGGGACAGTTTTACAGTTATACCAAGCCAATTAACCAACAAACCTGTACCTCTACCGAGTGTGGGAAGAAACATGTGGGAAGATCTGAGAGAAAGCCCACGCGGGTCACGGGGAGAATGTACAGCGCCCGTAGTCGGGATCGAACCTGGGTCTCTGACGCTGTAAGGCAGCAACTCTACCGTTGCGCCACCATGCTGCCCTTTATTTTCAGAAATAAATTGTATTGTAGGAGGACTCGTCACACTGACCCCTCTTTTCCACCCATTGTATCCCGTTGACCCAAACTGTGGTTCTCGTTCACCCCCCTCAGGGTGTCACAACCCCAACGTGGTTTCAGCTCTCGTTGTTCCTCACTGTTCCTCACTGTCCGATTTTTAAATGTCGACACATGGAGATACAGGTCCACCACCCATTTTATAGCAACTGGAGGTCCGGCACCTCCAGACAAAATTACGAGAGCGTGCTTGAAGTCTCCACCCGGCGGAGGTCCCCCGAAAATGTGGTGCCGAGGTCGGGTGGGGCAGCCGATCTCGACCTCATCAGGACTTCCATGGCTGGACTTCCAACCGGCGGGTCAATCATGCCCCCTGCGGCCGGGGCTCTGGAACTCCGGCCTGGCCAGAGGCAGCAGATTAGTTCCCATACCCAAGGCCAAATTTGGGGGCTAATATCTCGATCACCTGGCTACCGAGGTGGACCATTCTGTTATCGTTCCACTCCTCACAGAGGCCGTGATCTCTGTTGGTCTGGCAAAATGGATAATCCGTCCGGCAAGGCTCTGGAGCCAAAGGTGTCAGAAAATCGGTGTTGGACCTGTACCTCATCTTGCCTGTTTTGAAGAAGTTCTCCTCTCTCCGTTGCTGGTTCCATGAGACCCTCTTAAGAAGCAGTCTGAAGAAGGGTCCCGGCCCAAAATGTACACTTATCCATGCCCTCCAGAGATGCGGCCTGACCCACTGAGTTACTCCAGCACTTTGTGTTCTCTGTCGGTTTTTAAACCCTGGGGGCAAGGTTTTTGTAACCTGCCCTTTTGCATTTTCTCGCTCTGTGAGAATTTATTCTTGTTCCTGATGCACAGCTCCCTCGGGATGCAGGAAGCCATGAGGAAGCAATGAGGGGGGATGGGTCTCGACCCGAAACGTCACCCCTCCCTTCTCTCCGGAGATGCTGCCTGTCCCGCTGAGTTACTCCAGCATTTTGTGTCTCATCTTCAGGAATCTTACCTCCCAACAAGGCGCAGTCGCTCGGAGGGCAGCAGCACCACCAAGAGGATTGTGCTGGTATTGTAGCCACCGGCATATCCGCATTTGGCACCATGGGCTGGCGATTACTATTGCCAGTGTTTCCCTTCATTTACCAACCACTGTTGAAAATGTCTCTTTAGTTTAGTTTAGTTTAGAGATACAGCGTGTTGACCAGCGATCCCCGCACACTAGTACTATTCTACAAACTGGGGACAAGTTACAATCTTTGCCAAAGCCCATCAACCTACAAACCTGCCCATCTTTGGACTGTGAGAGCAGCCAGGGAAAAGTCACGCAGGCCACATGGAGAATTGTCGGACTCCGTTCAGACAGCACCCATAGTCACGATCGAACACGGGTCTCTGGTGCTGCTGTAAGGCAGCAACTCGTTCATGGCTCATCTCTGAAAGCATACTAAAGCTGGTACATAAATACATACTAAAACATGCACTTTGTAGAATGCCCAGCCCAAACCATCACACAAACCAACCTTCCTTCCATTTATACCTCACACTGCTACGGCAAGGCCACCAGCATAATCAAGGACCAGTCTCACCCCGGCCACTCTCTCTTCTCCCCTCTCCAGGCAAGTGGTACAGAAGTGTGAAAACACATATCTCCAGATTCAGCGACAGTTTCTTCCCAATTGTTATCTGGGATAACAACTTCCCAGTTGTTGATCCATCTTATCAACAACTAGAGAGTGGTCATGAGCTAATATCTACCTCACTGGACACCCTTGGACTATCTTTAATCGGACTTCACTGCACTTTATCTTGCACTAAACGTTATTCCCTTATCATGTATCTGTACACTGTGAATGGCTCGATTATAATCATGTGTAGTCTTTCCGCTGACTGGTTAGCACCCGGGTTCGATCCCGACTACGGGAGTTTGTACATTCTCCCCGTGACCTGCGTGGGTTTTCTCTGAGATCTTTGGTTTACATCCCACACTCTAACGACGCACAGGTTTTTAGGTTATTTGGCTTGGTATAAATGTAAATTGTCCCTATTGTTAGTGTGCGGGGATTGCTGGTCAGTGTGGACTGTTTCCGCGCTGTATAAATATAAATGAAATTACCTCCCAGCATCTGTCGCTATGGTGTGGGTTGGTGGATGAATTGGCCACTGTAAATTTTCCCCTAGTGTGTTGATAAGTTGTAGAATCTGTGGGAAGTTGATGAGAAGGATGGAATACGCTAGAGGCAGGATACATGTTCCCGATGTTGGGGGAGTCCAGAACCAGGGGCCACAATTTAAGAATAAGGAGTAAGCCATTTAGAACGGAGACGAGGAAACACTTTTTCTCACAGAGAGTGGTGTCTGTGGAATTCTCTGCCTCAGAGAGCGGTGGAGGCAGGTTCTCTGGATGCTTTCAAGAGAGAGCTAGATAGGGCTCTTAAAAATAGTAGAGTCAGGGCATATGGGGAGAAGGCAGGAACGGGGTACTGATTGGGGATGATCAGCCATGATCACATTGAATGGCAGTGCTGGCTCAAAGGGCCAAATGGCCAACTCCTGCACCTATTGTCTATTGTCTAATAAGAAATGGATTAAGGTGAGCTTAGGATAAAAAAGGGTGCATGAAAGTGGGCTTGGATTCAATGGGTGAAGGGCCTGTTTCCAAGCTATATCTCTCTGTGACATTATAAAGGTAAACCCTGCCTCCCTTCCAAACACTGTGACCAACGCTCATCATTTGAAGATATACACAAAAAGCTGGAGTAACTCAGCGGGCCGGGCAGCATCTCTGGAGAAAAGTAGTAGGTGACGTTTGGGGTGGTGACCCTTTTTCAGACTGAAAATCAGGGGAGAGGGAAACAAGAGAGACATAGAAGATACATAGAAGAAATGAATAAAGGATATGCAAAAGGAAATGATGATCAAGGAAAGGTGGAGCCCACAAAGGTCCATTGTTGACTGTGGGGAAGGTGATAACGAGATACAAACAGGGAAACTCAGCAGGACGATCATAAGGTCATACGTGATAAGAGCAGAATTAGGCCATTTGGCCCATGTCCACTCTACCATTCAATCATGGCAGATCCATCACTCCCTCCTAACCCCATTCTCCTGCCTTCTCCCCATCACCTCTGACACCAGTACTAATCAAGAATCTACCTATCTCTGCTTTAAAAATATTCATTGATGGCCTCACCAGCCTTCTGTGGCAACACATTCCACAGATTCACCACCCTCTGACTAAGATTAAATCTTTTGAATGTCGTCACTAATGTGCCTGTTTATCCCAGTATGGCTTCTGAGATCTTGCTGTGTATAGATTGGCCAGCCAACAGGTTCACAAGGTTACAACTGCGGCAGCACTTCAGAAAAAGTACTTGAAGTAGCAGCAAGGGATTTACAGTGTTCTGAGACACGGAAAGTAAATTATAAATAAAAGTCTTCCTTTCTTCTCCTTCCTCCCTGTTTCTGCTCCATCCTTTCGTGCTTTCTCCTGTGCCGGTCTCCTGTTCTATTGCTCTCTTCTGTTGCACAAAGTTTTTGCATTCACCTGACATCATCCTAATGTAGAAAAAAAATCACCTCAAGCCAGTTTACAGAACTATCATCAAAGCAACTTGACACTGACCCACATTAAAGGTCAGATTTTAGTTTAGAGATACAGCGCGGAAACAGGCCTTTTGGCCCACTGAGTCCGCACCGACCAGCGATCCCTGCACATTAACACTATCCTAACACACACCAGGGACAATTTACATGTACACCAAGCCGATTGGCCTACATACCCGTACATCTTTGGAGTGTGGGAGGAAACCGAAGATCTCGGAAAAAACCCACGTGGTCACGGGGAGAACGTACAAACTCTGTACAGACAGCACCTGTAGTCGGGATCGAACCCAGGTCTCCGCCGTTGCAAGCGCTGTAAGGCAGCAACTCTACTGCCGCGCGAAAAGCTTTTCTCCAGAGATGCTGCCTCACCCGCTGAGTTACTCCAGCATTTTGTGTCTATCTGAGACTTAATGTCTGCTCATTCACTGCTGGATGGTGAGAGAGTGGAGACCTGGGGGGGGGGGGGGGGGGGGTTGAAGGCCCAGGGGGAGAGCTGGGCATTGGCACTTTTGCACGCGGAGGTTGCTTCAGGGTAACGTCATCGAGAGCTAAGATAAGAAATGAATGATGACTGCAGAGGTTCTGATCAGCCAGTGAAGCTGTCAGCTAATGGTGACAGATGAGAAATATGACCCAGCGAGCTGTTACTCAGTAACCCGGTTGACAACTGTGCAGTCAGAATTGGCTTGTAGATCTGAACGCTGTGTGTCTTTTCTCTTGCAGGAAGGCCGTTGTCCAGCTTGATATGGCTCGCACTAAAAAAGCTCTAATTGTGCCAGCGTTTGAGACTCTCCGCTATCGTCTATCCTTCCCAAAATCCAAAGCGGAGTTATTGTCCATGTTAGACGTGGGAACGCTCTTCACATTTAGGTAAATACAAGGGAGGTGCTCCTTTCTGCCTCAAGCGAGCATGCGACGACAGTGACATGATACTAAGCGTTATAGAGTTGTTTAAGGTGCATTCCACCTGATGTCAATGGACCGATGGAACTTTATCGTCACGTTTGCAACCGCACAGAGAAACTCTTTTTGCGTATGTCACGCATGCGTGCACCGCCATTTTTGGCGCCGTTGTTCAAAGTCCAAAGCGTGCTCGATGTACTGGAGCAGTTCCCGCCAACTGCGGACCCCCTCCTCGCACGGCCATCTTCATGTCCCCGGGGGGCCTCCTGCAGCCGGCACAAAGCCAAAGGTGCTGGAGGCATTTCTCCGGTTCACCCTCCTAACCAGCCCTCGCTCCTCGTGTCCGTCGTCTCCAGCTCCCTCCTAGTCTCACTCAACTTTCCGGGCAGGTTCCCGATCCTGCCAACCGACAAACCTTTCGGGCTCTTGAGCTGTGCTTCTGAAGATATATGCATCTAATTTACTCCTAAGAACCTCATCCCATTATCTCCACCAGCCGCATGGAATAGATGCAACAAAGGCAGATAAGGATGAGAAATCGTCCTGCATAATCTCTTCATTAAAATAAATGTTCGGTAGCGTTCCAACCAGGAGCGCCCAGCTGCAAAAGGGGCTGTGTATTGTATTAACCTGAAACCATTCATGTTTATTTTGGGGAAATAATTTGTTTTAGCTCAGTGGATTACTCCCCACAGAGGAGTGCTTAATGTAAGTAAAAATGGGAGTGAACAACATTGTGTTATGTTGAATTACCTTGTGTACTTCCTATCTCGTCCAATGTCCCAGCCAAATAAAGCTGCAGGCTAGCATGGGCTGGGACCTGTAAGTCACCGCACAGAAGCAGCATCATATTGGAGTCTTCCTGTAACAGCAATGCCCCATCATATTAGTTCAGTTCACTTTAGTTTATCGTCACGTGTACCCGAGGTTGCGGGCCACCCATTCAGCAGAAAGACAACACATGATTATAATCAAGCCATTTGCAGTGTACAGATACACAATAAGGGTACGTGTGGGAAGGTTTAAACCAAAGATAGATACAAACAGCTGGAGTAATTCAACGGGACAGGCAGCATCTCTGGAGAGAGTCTGAAGAAGGGTCTCGACCTGAAGCACCACCCATTCCTTCTCTCCAGAGATGCTGCCTGTCCCGCCGAGTTACTCCAGCTTTTTGTGTCTAGCTTCATGACAAGGGAATAATGTTTATAGTGCAAGGTGAAGCCAGCAAGGTCTGAACCAGGATAGTCCAAGGGTTGCCAATGAGGTAGATAGTAGTTCAGGACTGCTCTCTAGTTGTGGTAGGTTGATTCCAGTAAGTACATAGCAACCTGGCATTGGAGCTGAATCCTATTTACTGAGACACTCCAGCTAGAATCATGGATGCATTGCCCTGGGAAGCGGCCACCACTGACTGCCCCTCTCTTACGAATAAGGACTGAGATGAGGAAAAACTTTTTCAACCAGAGAGTTGTGAATCTGTGGAATTCCCTGCCGCAGAAGGCAGCGGAGGCCAATTCACTGGATGTAATCAAGAGAGAGTTGGATATTGGTCTTAGGGCTAACGGTCTCAAGGGATATGGGGTGAAAGCAGGAACGGGGTACTGATTCTGGATGATCAGCCATGATCATATTGAATGGTGGTGCTGGCGCGGAAGGGCTGAATGGCCGACACCTGCACCCATTGTCTATGTTTCTATGTTTCTTCTGCAGGTACCATGTTTGGACGAAGGGTCATGCTCCAACCAACTTTGCCAAGTGGCGGACAGCCACCACCCCTTATCACGTCGACTGGGAGGCAGACTTTGAGCCTTATGTTGTAGTAAGGCGCGACTGCCCAGAGTATGACCGGAGGTTCGTCGGGTTTGGCTGGAATAAAGTAGCGCATGTCATGGAACTGGATGCGCAGGTATGGGACTGCTATACGCCACGCAGCACGGCTGCGCTGTCAAACCGCTCTCATTGCCACCGCGCCATCCACGTAGAATATCGCGCTTTGACAGTGTGCGCGCTGACTGTTTTGCTCATAGAGGGACTCGGGAGAAGTGGGAAACCAAAGGGGGAATTTAGAAGAATGAGTCAAGAGTGTTTTACTGTCATATGTTCCAGAATGAGCAAGAAATCCTTACTTGCAGCAGCACAACAGAGTATGTCAACTTAATGGCTAGAGGGGACCTCATTGAAACATACAGAACAGTGAAAGGCTTGGATAGAGTGGATGTGGAGAGGATGTTTCCACTACTGGGAGAGCCTAGGACTAGAGGTCATAGCCTCAGAATTAGAGGACGTTCTTTTAGGAAGGTGATGAGGAGAAATTTATTTAGTCAGAGGGTGGTGAATCTGTGGAAGGCTGTGGAGGCCAAGAACAAATTGATATTTTTAATGCAGAGAAAGATAGATTCTTGATTAGTACAGGTGTCAGGGGTTATGGGGAGGAGGCAGGAGAATGAGATTTGGAGGGAGAGATAGATCAGCCATGATTGGGTTGCATGGGTTGCATGGCCTAATTCCATTCTTATTTATTATGACCGTATTAAAGTCAGCCACAATCTCATTGCTTTGTTCTTGGCGGCCACACTCGCTCGCTGGCGGCCCTCCTCATTCTCCGACGGCCCTCGTACATTGATGGCCCTCCTCATACATCGATGGCCCTCTTCGCTCTTCGAAGGCCTACCTCACTCTCTGGCAGCCCACCTCGCTCTTGCCGTTTGCTCTACGCGCGGGCCCCTCCTCGCCCTCGCGGCACGGGTCCCGTTGGCGTGACGAGCCGGGCCTGATGGATGGCTTGGCCCCGCTCGCCGGGAATACTCCCAGCACGCTGTCCCCTCCCCTCACAACCCCACTGGATATCAGACCCCATTGTAGACCCCACTCACCGTGAGCCCCTCCAACCTTATACCTTGGAGACGGGAATGCTCCCATTATGCCAAAGCCTTGGGACTACTGTCTGCTGCCTGTGTACATAGTCTAACAGAGTGTTCCATGTACCTCTCTCTCTCCCCCTGTGTTTGCAGGAATACGAGTTTGTTGTCCTCCCCAATGCATACATGATCCACATGCCTCATGCTCCCAGCTTTGACATCACCAAATTCCGCTCCAACAAGCAATATCGGATCTGCCTGAAGACTTTGAAGGAGGAGTTCCAGCAGGACATGTCCCGCCGCTATGGGTTTGCCGCTCTCAAGTACTTGACTGCCGAGAACAACAGCTGAGATTGCGGCAAGCTGCCTCGGAACCACCTTCACTTGTATTGCTGCGAGGAGTGAAATGGGGCTGCCGTGTACAGCGAGACATGCAGAAATCGAAACCAAAATTTACGTGTGTGCCCGCCAACTGTCAGGCTTTGGGTGGAAAGGTTGTACCGACAAGAGCTTATTTTGAGTCCTCCAAAGGCGCTGTTGAAGTATTCCTGTTGTTTACTATTTAAGACCTCCCCACTGTCCCGCCTCATTTATTGCCTTGCCCTCCCTCGGTGGGTCACCAATGTCCAAGCAGCCCCGTGCGGATTGAGGGCGGGAAGGTCCAGGCTTTTGTCCTAAAGCCGTTCCCTGTAGCATCCGTTGCCCGGTGACCAGAGGAGCTCCATCCTTGAGTGCACCATTCAGGAGCTGACCACTTTATTCCAGTGGCCTCATGCGCGCGGACACTCGCACTCTCTCTCTCTCTCGCAATCACGCACGCACACACACACACCTACACACACGCACACACACGCACACACACGCACACTCATACATAAAACGAGATCGGTAGGTGCAGTGGTGAGCACCAGTAACAGCTGTGCTGTTCCTAGCTCGGTGTGATTTAGTAACAAGCGTCTGACAAGCTACTGTCTCCGTCAACTGTATTTTGCCATCCTTAATCCTGAAGCTTCCTGAACCAATCTTTCCAGTTGCATTCAGGATCAAAGCCATGGCCATTGAGGTGAAGGCCCTGCTGAATTCTGCTTATAAAAGCAACGCCAATGGCCTTCGATTGTTAAATGCCAATTAATGTCTGATTAGTACGGGTGTCAGGGGTTATGGGGAGAAGGCAGGAGAATGGGGTTAGGAGGGAGAGATAGATCAGCCATGATTGAATGGCGGAGTAGACTTGATGGGCCAAATGGCCTAATTCCGCTCCTATCATTTATAACCTTATGAAAGCTCTTGCTCTTGGTTTGGATCAGAAGTAAATGCCAGTGGGATTAAGGGTGGACATTTCCAATGGCAGAATGAAAGGTTACAGCTACATTCTGATTCCTATTGTGTTGACAGTAGAATTCAGAACAAAATGGCTGATTTAGTGTGGAGAGAGTGTGGTCCCCACAATGATCAGAATAAGTTTCAATATAAATTTTTTAAAGATTTTTGGTTTGTCAGTCTGTTTAAGATGGATTATTAGGTCTGACCCAAGGATAATGCTTTGATTTTTATCATCTTAAACAACTAGAAGGATGGGCTGATTTATATTATTGACCTCACTAGGATTGGATTAGAATCAAAGAAATGTCTGGGAAGTTGGTTTTTTTTTTGTGGCTGGGGAGATGATGAAAATACAATTCCGTTCCCTAAAGATTTAGATTTGTGATTTTTGAATCAGTGATAAGCAGGAATGACTGAAAGTGCTGAACATAGGTGTTTCTGAAGAGGAAGATTATCTGTGCTCAAAGCTAATAATAGCTGCCAAATTCTTTAAATCCTACTAAAAAATGTCTATACTCTCCGGATGGGGCTAGGTAGCCACCTCTCACAGCTGAGTTTAAGTTGAAATGTTGATGAAAGCAGAGCTGCCCTTGATGCATGTCAAGGATTATAATGTGTTTGAATCCAAAAGAGACCCAAGTGTGGGGTGGAACTTGTTGAGGTCAGGTTACCTAGGGTGCTGATGCTAAATTTGCTTGATTTCCCCATGTTTGAAATTTTGTTTCGATAAAATGTTTCAGAGAGTCATTACATTTACAAGATACCCATAGGGTGGGTTAGTAGGAAACAACCATTGAAGCAGCTTTATGCAAGAAATTGGTGGATGCTGCAATGAGTAAAGGCAAAGCCTAACATTTGAAAGGAGTTTCTTCATTATTTTTTTCTCTTGGCTCAAATAAATCTAGGGAGAATGTATAATAGTTCCCACCTTACACTGAGTGCTCCGGAGGAGTGGACCTTGGTTTAACTGGTTTGGTCATTTTTTAGTCTGCACTTCTGTCAGCCAATCTACCCAGTTTCAATGGACCAGTAGTTGTTGACTTCAGGAGTGTACATCAGATCTTTTAAAAATGGAAAAAGTCTGAAGAAGGGGGGTCTCGATCCGAAACGTCACCCTTTCCTTCTCTCCAGAGATGCTGCCTGACCCGCTGAGTTACTCCAGCTTTTAGTGTCTATCCGTTAGAAATTGTTCCGTTTTAGTTTTTGCCCTTTTTCAGTTTTTTTTTAAACTGTCCACGTACGTCAGATCTTTCTGTTAAAGTACAGGTTGCCACGTATTCCACAATGGATACATAATGATGAAAGCCAATGGTAAAACAAGCCAACAAAAACAATTCAGTAGTTCTTGGTGTCCCACAACAATAATCTATCTTCCAGGTATTCATTTTATCATGCCATTCTTCTAACACTTTTTGTCCTCAAGGAGAACAGGATGGATGAACTGTATTTTCATTGTTCGGTTACATAAGCCTCAGGATGCTTGGGTTAGAGCGCAGTATTGTATTGGAGTGGACATTTAATGGAAGACTTTGACTGTTTGGAGCATCAAGTAGTTGGCTGGCCTTTGGACATTATAGAGAATGTTGGACCTTTAACACGATGAGAGACCTTTTTTGACCTGTAGGAACTGCTTCTGAAATGCTTCTCTCATTGGGCTGTCAACAAAAGATTAATCAACAATCTCTGACACAGTTGTGCCCCTTGAAATTACCAAAAGCGCACTGTAAGATTGGACGGGACTCTGATTTATTTGACCTGTTGTAATTATAATATACATTGGAGTATTGCTGGGCCCATTATGAGACTGCTGAATTTTCAAATACTATTTAATTTATGGACTTATTGAAATGATTAGAGTAAGACTAGAAGTTTAGTTGAATGATTGAAATACCTTGGAAGGACTGCTGGACCACATAATGTACACTTGGAGATGTTGAGCTATTTGGAATATCGTTAGACTGCTGTTATTATTGGAGATCGGTTAGTCCTCTTGAGAATACTGAAAGCACTCTTGACACGCTCCAGTACTGCTGAAAAGTCATTGATATCTTGGAGCACAATTGGTGCACAGTGCTCCAGCTAGGAACACCATGGGGAGATAATTGGACAGCTGGATATACCATTAGAGGTTGTTGGGATAGTTATGCACACCATTTGGTGAACAACTGGACAGCTAGGATCACCTCTGGTGAATAGTTGGACACTTGGTATAATATGGTGGTTGTTTGGACACCTAGTGTCACCATTGGTGGCTGGTTGGACACCTGGGAACCCATTGGATGGTTGGACATCTGGGAACACCATTGGTGGATGGTCGGACTGCTGCAATACCATTGGCGGATGGATGGATAGCTAGGAACACCATTGGTGAGCGGCTGGGCATCTAGTGCCACCATTGGGTGAATAACTGGAAAACATTGGGGAGGGATGGACAGCTGGAAACTCCATTGGTGGATGGTGGAATCGCTAGAATCACCATTGGAGGATGGTTGGGTGACTGGGAGCTGGGGGATGGTTGGACAGCTCAGAATACCATTGGAAATGTTTGGACACCTAGGATCACCAATGGAGATGGGTGGACATCTGGGAACACCATTGGAGATGAGTGGAACAACTGGGAACACCATTGGAGATGAGTGGACAACTGGGAACTCCATTGGAGATGTGTGGACAACTGTAGTCAGCATTGGGGGGTGATAAGCAGTTTGGAGGACTGTTCGAGTGAAGCGGGGGACGGTAGGAAGGCCTGCAGAACTGGTGGGTTGTTTCCCATCATTGTACAGCAGATTTCACTCTTTACCACAATGAGCTGATGACTTTTCAAAGAACTGTCCATTCAGCACAAAGCAGAGCTGTCTTCTGTCTTTGTCATTGTACAAGCGACAGAGTGATAAATAAAATGTAAAAAATCTTTGAAATTTTGTGTCTCACTTTTATTTACATAGACATTTTTGCTGCAGGTCCTCTCGGAGTAATGAACGCCTGACTTATGGGCACGCTGTCAACACACATGAGCATTTGGGTGGGCCGCTGGGTGGATGGGGATGTATTTGCCACCGGCTGTGGGGCTTCAGGCATCTTCTTCCGGGTGGGAATGGGGCGTATATATATATATCCGTGTTTCTCCTCTCCCTAACCGCCCGAGCCCTGACAATCGGGAGTTGAGTCCAGATGAACAGAGTTGAGAGCACTGAGCAGACACTGAGTCAGCGAGGCCTCTTGTGGCCACTCTCCCCGTGACCGCTCACTCTCCCGTCCCAACTGCTTCTGCCATCCTCTCCGACACACCACCGATGTTCGTTTCTGACTTACAAACAGTTCAAGGGCGGCACGGTGGCGCAGCGGTAGAGTTGCTGATTTACAGTGCCAGAGGCCCTGGGTTTGATCCTGACTGCAAGTGCTTGTCTGTACGGAGTTTGTACGTTCTCCACGAGACCTGCATGCGTTTTCGCTGAGATCTTCGGTTTCCTCCCACACTCCAAAGACGTCTTGGCTTGGTATAAATGTACAATTGTACCTAGTGTGTGTAGGGTAGTGCGGGGATCGATGGTCAGTGCGGACTCGGTGGGCCGAAGGGCCTGTTTCCACGCTGCATCTCTAAACTAAACTAAGTTACAAACAGGTCATGTTAGAAACGGTGCTCAGGAACAGAACACCTATCATAAACTGGGGACTTCCTGTAATTGATTCTAGGTTAACAATGAAACAAACAAACAAATTAAGCCTGCTCCCTCAATTAGTCTGCAGGTGCTGTCTGTAGGGAGTTTGTACGTTCTCCCCGTGACCATGTGGGTTTTCTTCAGGTGCTCTGGTTTCCTCGCACACGCCAAACACGCAGAGGTTTGAAGGTTAATCGGCTTGGTAGAGTTTTAAATTGTCCCAGGTTTGCAGGATAGTGCTCGTGTATGGGGATCGCTGGTCGGTGCGGACTCAGTGGGTTGAAGGGCCTGCTTCTGTGTTAAACTGAACCAAACTCTCCAAGAAGTGGACAACACCCTACTGGTTGGAGACCAGCATTGAGTATTCTGATTGGGCTCCTAGCGCCGGCAAAGTGAATCAAAGTAGTTTCATTTAACAATAAGCAATTGTTTGTCCAAAAACATTGGGCGCTCATGAAGCGATTCCTGAAATTACTGGAACACTCATCTGCCTCCGAGGTGAGAGGAACATGTTAACATTTCTAGACCTTTTATCGGAGCCGGGGAAACGTGGAAAATCGGGAGAAAGTGAGTGAAATTCAGGGAGAAGTTGTTAAACGTGGCAACAAGTTTCGCCAGGTGCGTGTGTGTGTGTGTGTTGGTGGAGGAATCAGTCGGGCCTTTGTGGAAGGGCAGCACAGTGGTTGCCTTACAGTGCCAGAGACCCTGGTTCAATCCTGACCACAGGTGCTGTCTGTACAGAGTTTGCTCGTTCTCCCTGTGACCTAAGTTGGTTTTTCCCGGGTGCTCCGGTTTCCCCCGACACTCCAAAGACCTACAGGTTTTTAGGTTAATTAGCTTCTGTGTATGATAGTGCTAGCATATGGGGCAATTGCTGCCCGGTGCAGACTCGGTGGGCCAAAGGGCCTGTTTCCGAGCCGCACCTCTAAAGTCTAGACGAGGACAATTCCTTAATAGGAATCTGAGGGGTAACGTTTTCACACAAATGGCGGTTGGTGTATGGATAAAGCTGCCAGAGGAGGTACAGCAGTTGAAGAAGGGTCTCGAACCCAAACGTCACCCACTCCTTCTCCCAGAGTTGCTGCCTGTCCCGCTGAGTTACTCCAGCGTTTTGTGTCTACCTTCCCTTATCATGTATCTCTATACACTGTAAATGGCTCGATTGTAATCATGTATTGCCTTTCTGCTGACTGGTTAGCACGCAACAAAAGCTTTTCCCTGTACCTCGGTACACATGACAATAAACTGAAACTGACATGTACATTGCACATGGATATTGTAAGAAACTGACAAATGTGTGCCGAGAAACTGTAAATGCTTCACTATGATTTATTAAAGTCACTTGCATGTTTTTTGAAAACGATTATTCACAGGTGATGTGCGCTTAAAGGGAGGTTGCTCCTTTTGACACAACCATTTCCATCCATATTAATAAGACAGCATCATGTTCCCACTCTTAAAATATAATTTAAATGCAAACAGAGAATGGCTTTCTAAATCACTGCCAATTTATGTGTGCCTCTGGACAATTTTACTTCTTTAATTATGCAAATGATTTTGAATGGAAACTTGAACTGTGAAATCAATTCTCACCACTAAAACAATTTGCACCCAGAATGGAGGTGGTTGCCGCAGAAGTGTTTTCACCCTATTCCCTTTAATTACATTCATCCAAAGAGGCACAGTTTATACTGTATTTGATGTGGTACTCAGCTTGATATTTAGTTTAGTTTCGTTTAGAGATGCAGCGCGGAAACAGGCCCTATGGTCCACTGAGTCCTCACCGACCAGCGATCCCCGCACGCAAACACTATCCTGTCCACACTAGTGACAATTTACATTTCTAACAAGCCAATTTGCCTACAATCCTGCGCGTCTTTGGGGTGTGGGAGGAAACGGAAGATCTCGGCAAAAAACCCATGCAAGGTCACGGAGAACGTTCAAACTCCATACACACAGCACCCGTAGTTGGGATCAAAGCCCAGGTCTCTGGCGCTGTAAGGCAGCACCTCCACCACTGCACCACCATGCCGCCCACTCTTTGATGAGCAGCCAATTTTGTTGTTGCCACAGATAACAAACTTGATTCATGACGTTAATGTTCACTGTAGGTTTATGTTGCCTGTGATTGTTCATTTGTCTGGTGCTAAACTGCCAATAAAACTTCAAGGATAGACTCAAAAAGCTGGAGCAACTCAGCGGGTCAGGCAGCATCTCTGGAGAAAGGGAACAGGCGATGTTTCAGATCGAGAGTCGGGGAGAGGGAAATGAGAGATGTGAAAAGGTACATAGAAAAAAATGTATGAAATGAATGCCAAAGGACAAGTCAAAGCCAGCAACAATGATCAAGGAAAGGCGGAGCCCACAATGGTCCATTGTTGGCTATAGAGAGGGTGATAGCGATTGATACGGTGAAACTCAGCAGGCCGATAGTGAAACTAGTACGGCGACTAGGGTGGGGGAGGGACAGAGAAGATGCAAGGGTTACTTGAAGTTAGAGAAATCAATATTCATACCGCTGGGGTATAAGCTACCCAAGCAAAATATGAGGTGCTGTTCCTCCAATTTGTGTTTGGCCTCACTCTAACAGTGGAGGAGGCCCAGGGCAGAAAGGTCAGTGTGAGAATGGGAGTTAAAGTGTTTGGCAACCGGAGGATCGCGTAGGCCAAGGCGTAAGTGTTCAGCAAAACGATCGACCGATATATAGTCTGCTCCTCGAATAGCGGATACAGTAGATGAGGTTGGAGGAGGTGCAGGTGCAGAACCTCTGCCTCACCTGAAAGACTTCAAGGTGTTGAGTGTGTGTCTGATGCTGCACGGTGGTACAACAGATAGAGATGCTGCCTTGTAACCCCAGGAACCCAGGTTCAATCCCAAACTCGCCGCTGTCCGTGTGAAGTCTGCATGTTCCACCTGTAACGACATAGGTCTCTTCTGGATGCTCTGAATTCCGCCCACATCCCAAAGATATATTAATTAGCTTATTACCTACCAGAATGGAATGGATGCAGAGAGGATGATTCCACTGGTGGGAGAGTCTAGGACTAGAGGGCATAGCCTCAGAATAAAAGGGCGCACCATTAGAAAGGAGATTAGAAGGAATTTCTTTAGTCATCGGGTATTTTCATGGCGGAGATTGACAGATTCTTGATTAGTAAGGGTGTCAAGGGTTGTGGGGAGAAGGCATGAAAATGGGGTTGAGGGGGAAAGATAGATTGCTATGATTGAATGGCAGAGTAGACTCAATGGGTGAATGGATTGATTCTACTCCTGTGACATGAACTATAAATTGCCTCTAATATGTAGATGCAGGTGGCTGGTTTGGTTCGATTTGATTTGATTTTATTGTCATTGTCTTCAAGTAAGAGACAACTAAATGCTATTTCCCACACAGCCATACGAATAAAAAATTAAAAAAACACAGAACACAATAGTCCACAACACATACATCCCCACAGCGGCACCAACTTTCTTCAACTGTAGGGGAAGGAACCAAAGACCAGTCAACCTCCTCGCTGATGTTCCCCGATTTTCACCCGTGGTCGGGGCATCCCGAGCCCCCCGCAGTCGCCGCTACGAGCGGCCCGATGTTCAGGCCCTCTGTCCGGGAATGATGGAAACCCGACGTCAGGCTGAAGAACACCCTCAGCGGCCTGGTCCTCTGAATCGGACACCTCCCACCGGAGTCCGCGGCTCCCGAAGTCCACAGGCCGAGCTGGGCGGAGATTCAACGCTGGCGACCGGTGGAAGAATTTCAGAGATTTGACGGACGAGAGAGAGAAAATGGGTTACAGGGAAATGTGGGAGAATAGATCAGAAGGGAGTGCCCTGAGAGTCAGTATAGGCTGAATAGGTTGAGTGGCCTCATTCCATGCCATATGGAAATGCAGAACTGCCGATGGTCTCGGCAGGGCCACAGTGAATGGGAGAATGCAGTCTGTATACAGCGGGACATAGATAAGTTACAGAAATAGTCGAAGAGGGAGCACGGTGGCGCAGCGGTAGAGACCTGGGTTCGATTCTGACGAAGGGTGCTGCTGTAAGGAGTTGGTACGTTCTCCCCCTGACCTGCGTGGGTTTTCTCCAGGATCTCCAGTTTCCTCCCACACTCCAAAGACATAGGTTAATTGGCTTGGTATAATTGTACATTGTCCCCAGTGTGTGTAGTATAATGTTAGTGTGCGGGGATCGCTGGTCGGTGCGCTCGGTGGGCCGCAGGGCCTGTTTCTGCGCTGGACCTCTAAACTAAACTAAAATGGCAGATGGAGAATTAAAACCAAGGAAGACTTTGCACTTTGGGAGGTTGAATGTAACAGGAAAGTATACAGTTAATGGCAAGACTATTCACGGTATTATGTATTTCTTGGGGTGCATGTCGAAAAACCTCTGCGTGTAGAAAGACAAGAGTGGTAAAGAAGTGTATAGTCAGCTTGCCTTGATAGGACGGCATTGAATATACGAGTCAGGAAATGATATTCCAGCTTTATGGAACGTTAGTTAGGAGTTCTGAGTGCAGTTTTGGTCACCCCATTTCAGGAAAGGGGTTTAGTTTAGTTTAGTTTATTGTTACGTGTACTAAGGTACGGTGAAAAACCTTTTGTTGCGTGCTAGTTGCTTGTTGTGTCAGCGGAAAGATGGTACGCGATTACAATCGAACTATCCACAGTGCACAGGCAGAGGATGAAGGGAATAATGTTTAGTGCAGGGTAAAGTCCAGTAAAACGTGATTAAAGATAGTCTCAGGGTCTCCAATAAGGTAGATGGTAGCTCAGGACCGCTCTCTGGTTGTTGGTAGGATGGTTCAGTTGCCTGATAACAGCTGAGAACAAACTGTCCCTCAATCTGGAGGTGCGCATTTTTACACTTCTGCACATCTTGCCAGGTGTGGTGGCGAGAGAGAGGGTGCAGAAGAGGATTACCAGAATGCTGAAGATAGGTAAAATAAATTGTATCTAAATGCTGGAGTAACTCAGCGGCACAGGCAGCATCTCTGGATAGAAGGAATGGGTGACGTTTCGGGTCGAGACCCTTCTTCAGACGGCTGTGTGGATTAGAGGGCGTTAGGTATAAGGGAAGGTTGGGCAAACTTTGATTGTATTCTCTGGTGTGCCGGAGGCTGAGAGGAGATCTGATAGAAATGTTTTTAAATGATGAGAGGCATAGATTCTTCCGGTAAAAAGCCATACTAGAAAGCATAGCCTTAAGATGAGAGAGGATATAATTAAAAGAGATGTTCGAGACATGTGTTTTACACAGAGAGGTGGGTGCCTGGAACGCACTGCCAGGGGTGGTGGTGGTGGGTGCAGATTCGATAGTGGCATTGAAGAGGCTTTTGTAGAGGCACATTGATATGCAGGGAATGGGTAGATATTGATCACACGTAGGTAGAAATTTGTTTGGAATTATGTTCAGTATGGACGTTGTGGGGCGAAGAGCCCATGCCCATACTGTACTGTTCTATGTTTGGTTTAGTTTAGAGATGCAGCATGGAGACAGGCCCTTCAGCCCATCGTGTCTGCACCAACCAGCGATCCCCGCACATTAACACCATCCTACACACACTAGGGACAATTTACACTTGTACCAATCCAATGAACCCACAAACCCATACCTCTTTGGAATGTGGGAGGAAACCGAAGATCCCGGAGCAAACCCATGCGCTCACGGGGAGAACTTACAAACTCTGTACAGACAGCACCCGTAGTCAGGATCGAACCTGGGTCTACTGGTGCTGTAAGGCCGCAGCTCTACCTCTGTGCCACTGTGCCACCCATAAAACATATTCCATATTCTGGGCTCAGCAATGAAAGTGACATGTCTATGATATCCCAGAGAGCAGTGGTTAAAATGACACTCCTCAGATTTGAGGATGCACAGCAAAACTGCACCATAGTCCCTCCCTGTGTTCCAAGTAGATATAGATGATCCCACTACACAATGCAATGCATTCGCAATATCCTATGCACTAGGGACAATTTACAATTTATACCCAAGCTAATTAATCTACAAGCCTGCACATCTTTGGAGTATGGGAGTCAACCAGAGTACCTGGTGTGAGCCAATGTGGTCACAGGGAGAACATGCAACCTCCATACAGACAGCACCCACAGTCAGATTAAACCCGGGCACATCTCTTATTCCTTCTCTCCAGAGATGCCGCCTGTCCCGCTGAGTTACTCCAGCATTGGGTGCCTATCTACAGTATCAATGAGCATCAATGTCACCTTCTCCGAGCTAACAATGCTCTATTGTACATTTCCCTTGAACTTCATCTCTTCTGATATCTTGTTATCACACCTTACCCTTCCTTATCTTTGTGTCACCCTCTCCCCTGACTCATTCTGAAGAAGGGTCTCCGCCCAAAACACCACCATTCCTTCTCTCCAGGGATGCTGCTTGTCCCGCTGAGTTACTCCAGCATCGACAGTATCAATGTGTTTGGATTCAGGATGGATGGATACTTCACTTTACAGCTAAGCGAATACAAACAGGAACGGACAAGTGAAGCCGTATAACCTGAGCACAGAGGTTCTGTCTGTCTGTAAATTAGATAGAAGTCCTTGAGTCGCACGTTATCTCGTGGCCAGCTGTCATGTTCTCTCTCTGTTGGAATATCTGTTGAAATAACTACGCTGCTATCTCTCTGTTTTATGGGAGAGTTGATTCATCTCCCGATTCCCAATGAAAGTCGGGCTGATTGAAAGGATTGATTCAATAAAAGCCATAGAAGTTTAATCAATGTGCAAACAAAGGAAACAGGCCGCAATTTAAAAAGCTTATCAGCACCGTGAAAGGGTTTATTTGTGCAGTTAATTAAAAATTATCAGCCTCTTAATTGAACCCCTCTTTCATTTCAAGCCTCGCTCAGTGACCTTCCACAACCCATGTGTCAACATGGTGACAGGCAAGAGGTACTCCTGTGCTTCAAATGGACATTATGTGAAAATCTGGTGTAGCTGAAACAGTATGGTGTGTGCCTGATGCCTTAACCTGGCTCTTCTGCAACTTTAAATAGAGAGAAAAAACCCCTCTATTAAAGCACTCCATGATAAGGATACAGGTTCAGATGACTCTGTTGACCACAGCCACGTGCAGGCCCATGGACAATAGAGTCTTACAGTGAGGAAACAGGCCCTTCGGCCCAACCTGCCCACACCGACCAACATGTCCGATCTACACTAGTTCCACCTGCGTTCATTTGCCAAATTTTCCCTCTAAACCTATCTAATTATGTACTTACTTAATTTTCTTAAACATTGTGATAATACCTGCCTCAACTACCTCCTCCGCCAGCTCGTTCCAAACACCCAGCACCCTATGTGTAAAAAAGTTATCTTCAGGTTCCTATTAAATCTTTCTCCTCCCTCACCTTAAACATACATGCTCTGGTTCTAACTTCCCCGACTGTGGGCAATAGACTCTGTGCCTGGTCTATTCCTCTCATGATGTTGTACACCTCTATAAGATCACCCCTCATCCACCTGCGCTACAAGGAGTAGAGTCCTGGCCTGGTCAACCTCTCCCTGTAGCTCAGGCCCCTCGAGTCCTGGCAACGTCCTTGTCACCCTATCCAGCTTGGCAACACCTTCCCAACAACATGTTGTCCAAAACTGAACACGATACTCCAAATGTGACCTCACCAATGTCTAACATAACTGCAGTATGACCTCCCAATTTCTATACTCAGACAATCTGAAGAAGGGTCTCGACCCAAAACATCATCTATCCGTATTCTTTACAGATGCTGCATGACCTTCTGAGTTGCTCCTGCATTTTGTGTCCGACAGTGTATTAACCGGCATCCGCAGTTCCTACCAGGGGAAGTATTATTAGCTTCTACTAAGTTGTTTGAGGGAATATCAGGCAGGATTCAGGTTTTCCTGCCTGAGGAAACATTGGACAGGATCCCAGGCTGCACTCAGACATGTTGAAGCAACGACTTTGATGAGTAAGGGTTGGGGGATTAGGAATGAATGTAAAGATAAAAATGAAATATCTATACAATACGTTTAAGATTGAACTGCAAATGCTGGAAAAATCGAAGGTAGACAAAAATGCTGGAGAAACTCAGCAGGTGAGGCAGCCTCTATGGAGCGAAGGAATAGGTGACGTTTCGGGTCGAGACCCTTCTTCAGTCTGAAACGTCACCTATTTCCTCCGCTCCGTAGATGCTGCCTCACCCGCTGAGTTTCTCCAGCATTTTTATCTACACAATATATTATTTTTAGCTGAATTCCGTGGTAAGAGAGCTTAGATCAGAAGCCGTACAGAGCCAGTGACCCCGGCTTCATCCTGACCACAGGTGCAATCTATAGGGACTTTGTACATGCTCCCTGTGATCGTGTGGGTTTCCTTTGGGTGCTCCGGGTTCCTCACTCATTCCAAAGGCGTGCAGTTTTGTAGGCTAATTGGTTTAGGTTAAAAAAAATTGCACATTGTCCCTAATGTGTAGGATAGTATTAGTACAGAGGGGATCACTGGTCGGTGTGGACTCGGTTGTCCGAAGGGCCTGTTTCCACGCTGTATCTCTAAAGTCTAAAGAGTAAGGCTACATGGCAGGATGGAAGTAGATTCAAAGGAAGACACAAGGAACTGCAGATGGTAGAATCTTGCATAGTGCTGGAGTAACTCAGCGGGTCTCTGGACATGGATAGGTAATGTTTCGGGTTTACCAAACACAATTAACCTACAAACCTGTTTATCTTTGGAGTGTGTGTGGGGGGGGGGGAACTAGAGCACCTGGAGAAAAACACACAGTCACAGGGAGAAGGTACAAACCCGTTGTCAGGGTGGAACCCGGGTCTCTGGCGCTGTGAGGCAGCAACTCCACAACTGTGCCAGGCTCCTCTTAACCTCCGGCATTTCAGAGAAAACAATTCAAGTTTGCTGAACCTCGCCTTATAGCTAATGCCCTCTAATCCAGGCAGCGTTCTGCACCCTCTCCGAAGCCTTTCTGTAATGCGGCAACCAGAACGGCGCACAATACTCCAAATGTAGCCGAACCGAAGTAATGGGCTGAGGTTTTAAGGAATGCCTTAACGAGAGGTTAAGGGGATGAAGTGAATTTCACAGCCTGGGTTTTGGCAGGTTCAACGTCTTGGAATTAACCCTGGAGAGATTACATTTGGGAATGATTGAGAGGCCAGGATTGGAGGAGAATACCGAGCGAGGGAGAGGCGTCACTTATTCCTTTCCCCCAGAGATGTTGCCTAACATTGGTAAAAATTGTAAATTGTCCCTAGTGTACAGGACATTGCTAGTGTACGGGTGATCACTGGTCGGCGCGGACTCCGTGGGCCAATGGGCCTGTTTTCCGCGCTGTAACGCTAAAGTCTAAAGACTAAAGTCTAAAGGAGAGCTGAAAGAAGAATATAAAATTATGAAAGGCATAGAAGGGGTCGATGACCAGAACATTTTTACCCAGGGTGGAGATGTCAAAGACTAGAGGCCATCGCTTTAAAGTCAGAGGGAGAGTATTTAAAGGAGATACGCAGGACATGTGCGGGGATTGCTGGTCAGCAAGGGCCAAAGGGCCTGTTTCTCTAAACCAAGGGTTCCCAACCTGGGGTAAATTTCGCCTATCCAGGGGGTAAATTTGTTGATTCAGGATTTGTACATATTTTTTCTCATTGACTGACTGTGTTTGGTTCTGATATACCGGTGTTTGTTCATCATTAGTTGTTCATAAATAAGTGAAATACTATTGCTATGTGCTATTAAAGTTGCCAGGGGTAAACGGGACAAAATGAAAGTTGGGAAATCTAAACTATACTAAACTAAAATCCGTGTTGAAGGTGTGTCAGGGATTCTGGTTGTTGTTAACTGATTCATTCCCCTCATCCCAGAGCATTCTTCAGCACACATCCTCTCCTGAATGTGTGGGAAGACATTGGTATCTGCTGTGAAACTATCAGGTTATTTAATCGCCTGCCTTTCAACGGTAAGGCGATGGGAATCAGAATCAGACTGGTTTTATCAGGTTCCCTCAGGAATAATAATTAGTAGAGCTGCAACCAGCAGTTTCGAGTCATTAAATCAGTTTAGATAATCAAGACTTAAGATAATTGCTATTACTGATTTAAGAGTTCAGCTAAGCAGGGGCTGTTAATTTACTGTTTGTCATGAACACGGCCTCTTGAGACGAGCGGCTGCTAATACTGCTGGACTGAGAGAAGGAAAATTAATCATTAAGCAGAAATTACTTAGTTGCATGCACCTGTCTTTACAAATTAGCTGTCTTGCCACATGACATAAGCAACTCTCTCCTGAAACGAGTCCACAGAATGGGCTCCGTGACAAGTGGTTGGACTCATTTGTGTCGGTGTCTCTCATTAAGAAGCTGGAGGGAGGCCAGGCGGTGTGAGACCAAGAAATTGTGTTGTCAAACCCAAGAGTCTACACAGGAGGATGGTGCATTTCCTTTCAGACTGTGTCTCTAGGTCAGGCAGCCATTCTGAGCCCATGCCACACCAATATACAGACCACATGTGTAGAAAGGAACTGCAGACGCTGGTCTACACTGAAGATTGACACAAAGTGTTGGAGTAACTCAGTGGGTCAGGCCGTGTCTCTGGAGAAAATGGATGGGTGACGTTTCGGGTTGGGAACCTTCTTCAGACAGAAATAGGTTTGAGTCCAGGTGGGACTCATGGGGTGGGCTGGGGTGGAAAGAAATGGGTTTGGGAAGCAAGGGAGTGAGGGTTTTGGCGTCACCGAAAATTGGAGAATTCAACATTCATACCGTTGTTAAGCTACCCAAGCAGAATATGAAGTCCTGTCCCTCCAGTTTGCGCGTGACCTTGCTCGCAAGGAGAAGGCCCAAGGCAGAAAGGTCAGTGTGGGGAAGGGGATTTAAAATGATTGGCAAACAAGATCCAGTAGGCCTTTGCGAACTGCGCAGTAGTGTTCGGTAAAACGGACGTTGGGTCCTCGCTTCGTCTCGCCAATATAAAGGAGACCACATCGGGAACACCAGATCCGGTAGATGAGGTTACGGGAGGTGCATGCAAACCACTGTGTGATCGGGAGGACTGCTGGGGTCCATGGATGGAGGGTGGAGGTATAAGGACAGGTGTTACATCTCCTGTGGTTGGAGGGGAAACTACCTGGGGAGGGGGCGGTTTTGGTGGGAAGGGGTGAGTGAACCTATGAGAGCTGGAGTGAGCGGTCTCTGGGGAAGGTAGAAATAAGTGAGGATGGGAAGATGCGACGGGTGGTCGGATCCCGTTAGAAATAATGGAAATGTCGGAGAATGATGTGTTGGATGTAGAGGCTGGTGGGGCAAAAGGTGAGGACCGGAGGAACTCTATCCTTGTTCTGTCTGTGAGGAGGGGAAGCGAGAGCAGAACTACAAGACACAGAGGAGACACAAGGGAGGGATCAATCTTTGGATGCCGGAGAAAGCTACGTCTTTAGTTATTTTTTGATTGAAAGATAAAGCTTAGAAACAGGCCCTTCAGCCCACCGATCCACGACGACCATCGATCACCCATTCACGCTAGTTCTACATTATCCCACTTTTTGCATCCCTCCTTACACACCAGGGGCACGATACAGAAGATAATCACACACTTCCCCTGCTCTGGAGATGCAAGTGGGTGAGGATTAGTCAAGACCTTGCCATTCTGATATTCTCTAGTGACTGCACTGCAGAATGATGGCTATGAGATGTATTTGTAATCGTCACGGCAACATCGCAGCACACCCCCCGCCCCTCCCCCTCGGTCATGACTGACCATGGGTGATGCATCCTAGGTGTTGGCTGCTTGCTCCAAACCTCGGCTGGAGCAGTCTCACTTACGATGATGTGTGGTCGCATGCAAGCCTGGGCGATGTCATATGGAGGACAGGCTTAAATGGAGGACATGCAGCACGTCCCCCCCTCTCCACGTCGCTGATCCATCCAAAGGAACAGCAGGGCCCTTACAGTTTGGCACCAGCGCCGTCGCAGGAGCTGCCAGAGCGAGGTTGGAGACAACGACAAACTGCCTTAGACTCCGAATTTTCTCCGACTCCGGATTTTCTTGAAGTTTACTCCTGGAGCCTTTTCCATGACTGGATATGGCCACAAGGCAGTGGAGGTTTTAAATCAGAGTTTTCCCTGTCCTAGATGGACTGCCTTCCCAGGCTGACGAGCCCCATCTGCCCGAGACTCGTGGGGGCGGGAGCGTCTACCTTCCCGTGCAGGTCTATAGCACCTGCCCACTGCCCATGTCACGGCAACCAGTCTCTGGGAAACAGGGGCTTGAGACTATGCCCCATCAGAATCTGGGATTGTCCTCTCTCTCCATCCCTCCCCTTCCCAGTTATCCGACCAGTTTTGCTGACTACATTTTATCTCTGCTATGTTTAGTTTTAGTTTAGAGATACAGCGCGGAAACAGGCCCTTCCTGCCCACCGCGTCCGCTCCGAAGATCTCGGAGAAAACCCAAGCAGGTCACGGGGGGAACGTACAAACTCCGTACAGACGGCACCCGCAGTCGGAATCGAATCCGGGTCTCCGGCGTTGCAAGCAACTCTATCACTGCCTCGCCAAAATCTTATCCCAAATAACAATACCTTTTTCTACATTTTCCTTGATCTCCATCCCTTTGTCCTATTTTCAAACCTTCCACTTCCTTATCCATGTATCTCCCTCTCCCCTGACATCAGTCTGAAGAAGGGCATCAACCCAAAACGTCACCCCTTCCTTCTCTGCAAAGATGCTGCCTGTCCCGCTGAGTTACTCCAGCTTTTTGTGTCTGTCACGAGTCTGGGATAATATTGAACCTGAGACAGGTTTTGAGTTAAGAGGTTGTAACAAGCAGTCGGGGGCTGGTGAGAGGGGTCTCTGAGCACAAATGTCTTGCCTCTCTCTGGGCTTGTGGTGGGAGCAGGGATTCAGCCGGTAAATCATATTCTGAGAGGCACTGGCTTGCTTTATGGGCTACAATGTTATCAGGCAGTTTTATTGAACATTGGTTACAGGGTAATCCAGCCCAGGGCCTCATTAACAATCATAAGACTTAATAGTCCACTAAACCATTCATCCATTGGACAATCAGCCAAAGGGATTGTGTTGGAACAGTAAATATAATTTAAATATAACAGGTGTAAAGACATTAGAGCGGCAGCTGTCTGGGAGGGGTCGGGAGCAAGGAGGGAAGGTAAAGGACCGGAGGCTTGGGGAAAGCGGCCTTAGTGGGACAAGAGGTCGCAGCTGCAAACCTGAGGGTGGGTAAGGCCGAGCGGAGAAGCTCTACCGCCGTTCCTCGGAGCAGGGTGAGGATGAGTGGGAGCAGAGATGGGAGGAAGCCCGCCCTGGCTCACTCTGTGGAGGAGATCCTGAGCCGGCCCTGCCAGAGAGGGCAGGGGCAGTGGATAGCGGGCGCTGGGAGTGGCAGCGGGCAGCCCGGTGGAATGTGTGGGCAGCTGGAAGATGCGTGCAGTCACAGTGCATCAGGTAAGGCGGGCTGTCGAGGGGAGGGGAGGGTGAGTAAGGTATGTGGGAGGAGGGGGGGGGGGGGTAAGGGGTGGGGAGGGGGTGCTGTTGGCTGAGGGGGGGGGGGAGGTGGGGAAAGTGGCAATGGAGCTGGAGTTGGATGAGGGGGGGGACGCTATAGAGTGGACTGGGGAAGGGTTTGACTGGAGGTGTGGGTACATCAATGGGCAGTGCAGGACTGTGCATCAGGGAATTCAGTCTCATGGTGCTTCTTATTGCGATCAAGAGCACATCCCTGACCACAGGGATTTGCCCGGGGTGCTCCAGTTTCCACACATCCCAAAGACGTATGGTTTTGTAGGTTATTTTGGCCACTACAAAATTGCCCCTAGTATGCGGGTGTGGTGGAAACTGGGGGAAATCGAAGGGAATGTGGGTTGGTCGTAAATGAGTGCTTGATGATTACCAGAGACTGGGTGGGCTAAAGAGTCTGTTTCTATGCTGCAGGACTCTATAACAATCCCCTTCCCGTTTACACAAAATCCTGGAGTAACTCAGTGGGTCAGGCAGCATCTTTGGAAAAAGTGAATAGGTGACGTTTCGGGTCAGGACGCTTCTTCAGACTGGATATTCTCACCCATTCCTTCCCTCCAGAGTTGCTGCCTGGCCCGTTGAGTTACTCCATTGTGTCTCTATCTTCAGTATAAACCAGCATCTGCAGTTCCTTCCCGCACACGCTTCCCATTTACATCCCGCCACATTCCCCCTCACTTAATGTTGTTCCAGAATGTTTATAAGGCACAAGAAATGTTCCTCAGGACAGTGAAACTCTGCTAACCTGGTACCCTCAGGACTTTGATGTCAGCAGATTTTACCACCTTTTGGATATTATTTGGATTAATGCCACAATACATTTTCATTTCAGCTTTAGACACAAAAAGCTGGAGTAACTCAGCGGGACAGGCAGCATCTCTGGTGAGAAGGAATGGGTGACGTTTCAGGTCGAGACCCTTCTTCAAACTGATGTCAGGGGAGTGGGCGGTACATAGATAAGGAAATGTAAGGTGTGAAAACAGGACAATGAGAATGGAGATCAAGGCAAATGACAGCATATGACAGTCTCGCCATCCCAGGGATCAATCTCTTGAACCTAAGCTGCACTGCCTCAATCCTTGTGATTAGAGGCAGTGCAGCGTAGGTTCACAAGATTGATCCCTGTGTTGGCGGGACTGTCATATGAGGAAAGATTGAAAAGACTAGGCTTGTATTCACTGGAGTTTAGAAGGATGAGGGGGGAATCTTATAGAAACATATAAAATTATAAAAAGACTGGACAAGCTAGATGCAGGAAAAATGTTTCCAGTGTTGGGCTCATCCAGAACCAGGGGTCACAGTCTTAGAATAAAAGGGGAGGTCATTTAAGACTGAGGTGAGAAAAAGAGTTTTCACCCAGAGAGTTGTGAATTTATGGAATTCCCTGCCACAGAGGGCAGTGGAGGCCAAATCACTGGATGGATTTAAGAGAGTTAGATAGAGCTCTAGGGGCTAGTGGAGTCTAGGGATATGGGGAGAAGGCAGGCACGGGTTATTGATAGGGGACGATCAGCCATGATCACAATGATTGGCAGTGCTGGCTCGAAGGGCCGAATGGCCTCCTCCTGCACCTATTTTCTATGTTTCTATGTTTCTAAAATGTAGAATAGATCATTGTTAATTGGGAGAAGGTAACAACAAAGCAAATAGAGATAAAATGTAGTGGGAGACAGTAAGACTGGTCGGGGAACTGGGAAGGGGAGGGGATGGGGAGAGGGAAAGCAAGGGCTACTTGAAGTTAGAGAAGTCAAAGAAAAAGTTAATTTCAGTTTTGTTGGGATGTTATACAGTGGACTAATCAATTTTTCAGTGCAACAAATGCGTTTAAATGGAATGCAGGATTGTGGTCCCAGATACATTTAAAGGGAGTGTTGGAAATGGGGCACCAATGAGTTTGTCGGAAGTGTGGGAAACAAGACCCTGGTGAGTTTATAGGAAGAGAGTGAAAATGGGCCCCAACATGCTTAAAGGGGCATCGCTTCCCACTTTCCTTCTACGGCATAACGATGTGTTTTAAAGGGAAGGTGGCAAATGCTGCCCCAGTGAGTGTAAAGGGAGTGCAGACCGTAAAGGGTTTAAAGACAACATGTAATGTGGGGCTCCTGTGATCTGAAGGGAAACATGGAAAATAAAGGGCTGAGTGGATTTAAAGGGAGCCCGGAAACAGCAGCAGTGAGGCAGACGCTGGGATTTCTGAGCAGTGAGAGTGGATGTTATTGGAGCTTTACCGTACGTCTAACTCAGGCAGGTAGTAAAGTTCACCCTAGGTTCCTCCTCCTACTTTCTATTCACTTGTTGCCAGGATTAGAATGTGCGCAGGTCAGGGCTGGACAGAGATGTCAGCCACAGACACTCAATGACACTCAAGGCCGAGGTCCGCCCCTATCCGGCTGTGCTCAAGGATGTCAGTCAGGGTGGTGCCTCACCCAGTGCCCCCGGTTCAATCCTGACCTTGGCTGCTCTCCGTGGCTGGGGAAGCTTTCACCCAGGTGACCTGCATTCCTCCCACATCTCAAAGAAATGCTGATCTGCTGATGCCACTGTAACACAAGAACTTTGCTTCCTGCCAACAGTCATAAAACACAAGATACGTGAAACATGAAATTACAGTGACGAGTGGAAAGGGTTGGGGATGTGCAAAGGGGGAGGGGTTGGCGCAGGGGAGGGGGGGGGGGATGGAAGGGAGAGGAGTCGTACAGTTTGATAGGCACAGGGAAAAAGGGTCCGGAAAGGAAAAACTATGTACCCCTCGTGTCAGTGCATGACAAAACATAATCAAATTGAGTTGATGGACATACATGAGAATAATTAATTTAAAATAAATATTTTTGAAATGATGAGATGAAAAACAGGGGGAATAAGGTTGCTGTTCCAGGAGCCAGTATGGATCCGATGGGCCGATCAGACTCATAGAACGTAGAACAGTACAGCACAGGAACAGGCCCTTTGGTCCGCAATGTCTGAAGTGAAGATGATGCGAAAATAAACTAATCTTATCTGCCTGCACATGATCCCTATCCCTCCATTCTCTGCGTATCCACATGCCTGTCTAAAACTCTTGTAAATGCCATTATATTATCTGCCACGACCACTAACCCTGGCAGCACATTCCAGGCATCCACCATCGTCTGCACAAATATCTTACCCCGAACATCTTTAAACTCCGCTCCTCACTCCTTAAGGCTATTAGCTTCTAGAGTTTGACATTTCCACCCTGGGAGAAAGCTTCCGACAGTCTAATCTACGCCACTCATGATTTTATATACTTCTATCAAGTCTCCCCCCCAAACTCCGGCATTCCAGAGAAAACAATCCAAGTTGATCCAACCTCTACTTGTAGTGGATAGCACCTAATCGAGGCCAACTCCTACCACCTAATCCAGACTTCTTCTGTGTGAGATACAGGTATAAAATAGGCTCCTTTTGGTCAGAATGTTTATGGACTTGCTGGTCAGCACTTTCGCAAAGGGAGCTGGGGGAATATAGTTGGATGACAGGAGAAACTCCACAGAGCAGGTGAATAGACTTAAGGGCCTGTCCCACTTACGCAACGTTTTTGGCAACTGCCGGCACCCATCATAAGTCGCCGAAAATGTTCAACATGTTGAAAATTCAGCGGCGACCAGAAAAATGCTACGACTCTTTGGGTGACTAGGAGACCACTCACGACCACCGGGCGACGTGTCGCCTCCATGGCAACAATGACGGGTGCCGGCAGTCGCCGAAAGAGTCACGTAAGTGGGACAGGCCCCTTAGACTTTATACTCTGGAGATACGGTGCTGAAACAGGCCCTGCAGCTCACCGAGTCTGAGTCGACCAACGATGGCCCCATACACTAGCACGATCTTACACACAAGGGACAATTTACATTTTTTTTTTACCGAAGCCAATTAATTTACAAACCTGTACGGCTTTGGAGTGTGGGAGGAAACTGGAGCACCCGGAGAAAACCCACGCAGTCACATGGAGAATGTACAAACTCCGTACAGACAGCACCCGTAGTCAGGATCGAACCCGGGTCTCTGTTCCTTTAAGGCAGCAGTCCACCGCTGAATCACTGCGCCGCCCAGATCTTTAATAGTATTTCAGAAATGTGTGAAAATGGAACAATAACTCAGAGCATTACAGAGCTGTTCCAAAGACTGCTTCCTGAGCCTTGTACTATCATAGCAGGGCTTATTGCATTTAGCGGGTTTCAACTAAGCCTGAATTCCCTGGGGGGATTGAGGGCTGTTCTGCTCGATGCTCTGAAACTATTAAAGCTATGCCGTGGATTTGGAGGGGCTCAGGTGCGGAATTCAGAGCAAGGACACGCGGCAAAATGAGCACCATTAAGAGGTGAGCTCGGGGAACAATCCTTCAGGAAAAGAGTAGGAAAAATCTAAAACTACATACGCAAGCATCCAACCCTACGCAAATGCTGTGGATTAGAGTCATAGAGTGATACAGTGAGGAAACAGGCCCTTCGGCCCAACTTGCCCACACCGGCCAACATGTCCCAGCTACACTAGTCCCACCTACTTGGTCCATATCCCTCCAAACCTGTCCTAGCTATGTACCAGTCTAACTGTTTCTTAAATGTTGGGATAGTCCCAGCCTCAACTACCTCCTTTGGCAGCTTGTTCCATGCGACCCACCACCCTTTGTGTGTCTGGGCTAAATTACAATTTACAAGGCTGAGATCAGGGTATTTGTTGGCAGGTAAAGGGATGGTGGGGAAAAGAGACATATCGAGCTACTGTACAGCTGTAATCTGAGTGGCTGCTGGAACAGGTGCGAGGGGCAGAATGGCCTCTCCCTTGCTGGTGGACAAAGTTTGGAGTTTAGTCTGTGCCGGGGTCAACCAGGCCGGCGGAGAGTGGGAGCATGAACCACGTGTAGCACCGATGGATCCCCTGCCTTGGACCATTCTGTGTGGCCTGCAAGGTGGAGGAACTCAAACGTTTGCTGAGTGTGTCTGGAGGTACCAGAGGCATGGAAACAGTGGAATCGGCAACGTGAGGAATGGAAAACCAAAAAGGTAACGATAATAAACGATTATTTCACACCCTGCTCCCTCTCCCTATGCCATTCACTTTGCAATGGATCTCTTTCCCATAGTTCAGTCTCCAGTCTGACTATTGATGTGAGTATCAGTGAGGAACAGCATCTCATATTTTGCTTGGGCAGCTTACAGCCAAGTGGTATGAATATTGAGTTCTCTCACTTCAGGTAGCCCCGGCATTCCCTCTCTCTCTATCTATCCCTCCCCCCACCCAAGTCGCACCAGCTACTTGTTTTCACCCAACAAACAGCAAACTGTGGCCTGTTTCCTTTATTATCATCACTTTTTTGCATGTCTTTTATTCATTGTTCTTTATCTCTCTGCATCCTCGTCTATATCTCTCGTCTCCCTTATCCCTAACCAGTCTGAAGAAGGGTCTCGACTCGAAACGTCACCCACTCCTTCTCTCCAGAGATGCTGCCCGTCCCGCTGAGTTACTCCAGTTTTTTGTGTCTGTGCCAGAATTCTGTTCTGGTTCATGTCAGGTTGAGAGACAATGGAGTTACACAGCCATATATACATTTATTATCGTCCAGGAATAACACCGCCAATTCAAGTCTGACGTGGTATTTGGACATGGTGTAAATGGGACGTAAACAGTCGAGATCTCCCAGTGTTCAGTCAGTGTCTGAGTCTCACATGAGTCCCTCTGACTCGCATTATGGATGTAAAGAAGCCTGGAGTCCCTGTACTCGGGGGAGGTGGAACTGAAGAGTTCAAGGATATCTAGACAAAGGGTAACTAAATTTGAAACAGTCAATCACTGAGATTTAAACATGCCAAAGACCTCTGCACTGGGAGAGTTACATGGTCTGTCTTAGACATAAAAAGCTGGAGTAGCTCAGCAGGACAGGCAGCTCCTCTGGAGAGAAGGAATGGGTGAGGTTTCGGGTCGAGACCCTTCTTCAGTCTGAAACGTCACCCATTCCTTCTCTCCGGAGATGCTGCCTGTCCTGCTGAGTTATTCCAGCTTTTTGCGTCTCTCTTTGGTTTAAACCAGCATCTGCAGTTCCTTCCTACACTAAATAGCCTGTCTTTCTGTACTCAAGATAACTCGGGTGAATTTAAACTGTACGAGGGAAGTGCTGTTCTTAATCGCCGGCGTTTAAACATTAACAAGCTGCGCCTACACTCAGGACAGCTGAGGTTGAAAGAACTTGCAGTTCCTCACACTTGAGGTAACCGGGCTTTAAACCATCCGATACTCTCTGAACAATTATATTAACATGCAGCTTAACAGTAGGGCAGGGCAATGGCGCAGCGGTAGAGTTGCTGCCTTACAGCACCAGAGACGCAGGTTCCATCCTGATTACGGGTGCTGTCCGTATGTGACCTCGTGGCTTTTCTCCGGGTGCTCCGGTTTCTTCCCACATTCCGAAGACGTGCAGTGTTTCTAGGTTAATTGGCCTCTTGTAAAAATTGCCCCCCAGTGTGTGGTACGGGCGACCATTGGTCGGCACGGATTCGGTGGGCTGAAGGGCCTTTATTCCCGCTCGGTATCTCTAAACTAAACAGTGTAAACTCAAGACAACAGGGAGTTAAACAGCCTTGAGAGGTAACCCGTCTGATGAGCTAAATTAGGTGAAATATTCCGTGGGCATCATGACGCCGACCACAGGTTTAAAGTTACTGACTGACTCAAAAAAGTTAAATTATTAATAAATTGTATGCAGGAAAATAGTGGGACTGAAAGCCAATAAATCCTTCAAACCTAATGAATGGCTTCTGAGGGTTTAGAAGGAGTTTCAGAACAATTCCCAGAGGTTTCCCGCTTTTAAAAGCGGACACGAGGAACTAGGGAACTGTAAACCAGTTTGTCTCACGTGACAGAAAGTGTAGAATCCATTCTTTAGGATAATAAGAATATAATCTAATAATGGGCAAAGTCAACCCGTGTTAATGAAAGGGGAAGTATGTTTGATAAATCTTCTCACTTTGAGGCTGAAGCTGGAAAGATCCTTCAGGGCGGACGAGCTGATGTGGAGTATTTACACTTCCAGCTGACCTTCCACTTTGGTGCCTCACTGTAGTTAATAAACCAAGTTAGAGGATGTGGTCTTGTGGTTGGCACAGTGACCTGGACTGGAGACTGGTTCATTTGCAGCAAGCATAGTCAGGCCATGTTCAACTTAGGAGGGGGAGGAAAGGAGGCGAGGCTGTTGATTGTGGAAGGGCCTGGAAATAGTGGATGTGGAGAGGATGTTACACCTAATGGCAGAGTCTAGGACCAGAGGCCAGAATAAAAGGGCGTACTTTTAGAAAAGAGATGAGGACTGAAGAAGGGTCGCGACCCAAAATGCCACCCATTCCTTCTCTCCAGAAATGCTGCCTGTCCCACTGAGTTACTCCAGCAATTTGTGTCCACCCACTGGGTGAGTGGAGTTTTACTGTACCTAGTGGCATTCAAGTCTTCCTGTTAGTGCGCTCATAGGTCTGTACTAGCATCAATTCCATTACAGCTGTGCACAGCATGGAGTTTCTCAGACTGCGGTGTCATCTTTATTGGCTTTGCTTCAGATCAGAACGAGAGCCAGAAATCCACTCGGGAGCTGCTCAAGGAGGCGTTGAAGACTGCCTTTGTCCCATTGGCTCCGCAGAGAGAGCTCGGTGCTGGCATCTGTGAAGAGGAGGACATGGACAAATGTGACGCCGCAGCAGACAGCTCCTTCTACGGTAGGTGGCATCCCACTGGCACAAGGCGAAGGCCGGGGATCCAGGGTGAGACAGGCAAGCAGCAGAAGCTTCACCGCAGGGCTTAATCGGTTTGGTTCCATAACTTCATAAATGATAGGAGCAGAAACAGGCCGTTTGTCCCATCAAAAGTCTACTCCGACATTCAATTATAGTTGATCTATCTTTCCCTCTTAACCCCATTCTCCTGCCTTCTCCCCATAACCCCTGACACCCGTACGGATCAAGAATCCATCTCGCTTGTATCTGAAGTGGCTTCCGCTGTTAAATTTTTCTCACTTGGACAGTCTGCTTTGACATTTCCTCTTGCCAGCGTTCCACATCTAGATCTACACTGGATCACGGCGGTGCAGCGGGTGGAGCTGCTGCCTCACCGCGCCGGAGACCTGGGCTTGACCTGCAAAGAGGTTCACCAAGCTCTGACTAACGAAATTCATCCTCATCTCCTTCCTAAAGAGAAGTCTTTTTATTCTGAGGCCGTGCCCTCTGGTCCTAGACTCTCCCACTAGTGAAACATCCTCTCCACATCCACACTATCCAGGCCTCTCACTATTCGGTAATGAGGTCCCCCCTCATCCTTCTAAACTCCAGCAAGTGGAGGCCCAGCACCTTCAAACGCTCATCATATGTTAACCCACCCATTCCAGTGACCGTTCTCATAAATAATTTAATTTAGAGATAAAGAATGGAAACAAGCCCTTCAGCCCATTGTGTTCTCTCTGGCCACCGATCACCTGTTCACACTAGTTCTGTGTTATCACATTTTCACAATCCCACACATTAGGGGCAATTTTGTTTTGTACAGAGGCCAATTAACCTACAAGTCCACGTGTCTTTGGGAAGTGGGAGTAAACTGCAGCCCCCGAAGGAAACTCACACGGCCACAGGGAGAACGTGCAAACTTCACACATACAGCACCTGAGTTCAGGATCGAACCCGGGTCACCGGCCCCATGAGGGAGCAGCTCTACCTGGCTTGTAAGCTGCCCCAAGTGGAATATGAGGTGCTGTTCCTCCAGTTTGCATGTGGCCTCATTTTGCCTTTGCCAGGAGAGAATCCTAGTAAACATTACCTAAGGTCAGAATTAAGCCCAGGTCTCTGGTGCCGTGAGGCAGCAGCTCCACCCGCTGCACCACTGTGCGGTCCACAGTGTAGATCTAGGTGTAGAATTCTGGCAAGAGGAAATGCCAGTGCAG